>BSBM01000493.1:42747500-43950000 GCA_027924585.1 Larix kaempferi
TTATGTGTTTACATAATGCTAGCGCGTTATGTCTGTGCAAAAAAAATTGCCAAATGAGTTTATCCTCCCGCCTTCCCGTCTCCCATACAACACGACACGTCACAATTAACAGTCAAAGCATTGGAAAAAGCTCAAGACACTCCATGTTCACAATCAACAAGTTTGAAGAGGATTCTACAGTTGGCATTTGGAATTGAGGATTCCACATTCACAATTACCAAGCTTCAAGGGGATTCTTCATTCACAAATTCAAGCTTCAAGAGGATTCTACATTCACAATTTCAAGCCTCAAGGTAATTCTATATTAACAATGTCAAGCAAGTTTGATGAATCTATATGAACACAACAGAAGAAGAATCTACATTCCCTATTGAGCAAGCTTGAAATTTCTATATTCACAAATGAAGATTTTCTATATTCACAAGTGAGGTAGAACCTTTACTTTCACATTTGAGCCAGATTGATGTTCATCTATATTCACAATTGAGGAAGTATCTATATTGACAATTGAGCAATCTTGAAGAACCCATATTCACAATTGAGAAATAATTTGGATATTTGAATAATTGAGCCCACCTCTAGGATCTATTTTCTTAGTATTGCTCATTGTGGTCATGGGGAATCCACACAATCAAAAAAGGAAATCGACAAGGAAAGAGAAGCCTCAAGAAACCATGGAAGAAGTTAGAGAAAAGAAAAGATTGGACATGTGGAATTGAACGCATTCCATGGAAACTCATCCAATTCCAACCGTAGATGATGCCACGGTCGTTCCTACCCATCCACCTCAAGAAATACGAAGAAATTCACTAGAGGGGCCCTCAATCAACAACAGTTGATGAACAAGCACCCCATGGAACTAGTGAAGAAGTAAGACGTAGGTGCTCATTGGGGGATGTTTCAATTACCCCATCAAGTCAACCTCAGAATATGGTAGTGAATGACTTGTTGTAATATCCCTTTTTCAAATTTTATTAAAATGCCAATTTTTCAACTTTTTCCCCAATTTCGACCTTTGACTAGTTTAACTGTTTTGACCTCCAAATCATCCCAAATGCTCCCAAATATTTTGTATGAGTGTATTAATGGTATTTAGACTTGAATATCAGTTTCAGGGATGTTTTATGGACCTCCAAATACTGCTGCAAACTTGATTTGTATTATGATCAATATAGGTAATTTTGACAAGTAATTTGTGCATCAAATCCCCCCCGGGTAACACTGAAAATGGCCTTCCAAATGCCTCCAAACTCCCACATATTTATGAAAAGAGGTATATAATGTGTTAAGTATGTTATTGAGGTCTCATATGCACCATTAATTGATTTTTACTACTATTCTAACTCTCTCACATTCAACAGCAAAAACCCCCAATTCGACCCTTGGGGAAATGGCACTATTTCATCTCCCAATACAACTAAACTGAGTAAAAATGCTTCAAATGCTCACGTAAAGGACATGAAACTTGTAGAAGAAATCCATGGCATTATATTGATCACAAATATATCATAGAATCATCCGTCCATTCGAAATAATCAACATTATAGTGTCATACATCAATGCATTGGGGAAATGGACATTGTTTGCTCATTAATCAATAGTTTTGCATACAACCAGTGGGTATTTCGACTTGAGACTTTATGAATATGAATAAAAGAGGATATGAATCTATTACAATCATAAATATATAATGAGAATCTCTCTCAAGAAGCACAAGTGCTCACCAAAAACGCTCTCCCTCAAGGAGCATGAATATGCCTTCCAAACTGGAAACGGTGGAGAGAAAGTGTTGCACTAAACCAAACCATGAAACTTCCTGTAGCTTCTACCTGAAAATACAAACTCCATTAAAGCACCATGAAATACCTGAGTGGCCTCTCCAAACACCAACTTGGATGGGAATCTTTCACCCTCGAAATTGGCTAAGGCAAGAAACTAGTCATCCACTAGCTCTCTCTTCACAAATGCAAATTTTCTGAAATCATCAAAAGCCATTCTCATACTTCATTTCTACATTTTATAACCAAAATTAGCCTTCTAAGGGTCGAAATCCTCTCAATAGATTCAATAGATTTCCATTTAGGAATTATTCCACATTTGCCACTTGTCTCCTAGTTCCAACCTTCCATCTTCTCCCAAATTCGATTTTGAGTCTCTTTGGCTTCTCCAACACCCAAATTCGACTTCCTTGAGCCTATTTTTGGGGCTGACATGTCATAGTGGTCAGATGTCAGAGGTCAGGTCTGCAATTTGTCATAGTTGTCATAGATGCTCCATCATTGGTGTCATAGGGGCTAGGGAATCTAGCCCAAGTGTCCACAAACTTCCACTTTGACTCTTTATCTTCCATGGAGGTTACCAATCCTTCCCAATTCGACCTAATATGCTCAATGACATGTGTTATGACTTACCAACTCACCCAAGAGTGTTCACATTCCCATTAATTCGAATTTGCAAAAGAGAGATACCATGTATTATGAAAAATCAAGCTAGTGTGGGTCCCACATCCTCCATATGTCTCCAAAACCATTTGTCACGTATGATTTCTCTTGAATTTATTTATTCACTATATTTATTAAATACTTGAACCCTTCTAATGTCTAAACATCATTTATTTTCTTCCTTATTACCATTCCACATGTGCCCATCCAACCTAGGAAACTAGTAGGATTGATGGGATTGTCTTACTATGAAATTATTGGAATGGGGACATTACAGTCCTCCCCACCCAAGATTGCTTGCCCTCAAGCAATCTCAATTTACCATGTTGCAAAATTGTCCCTCCTCTATCAGGTGGCCTTCCATGAGTAATGTCTCCCATAATATTTCTATTCCGGTGCTTCATGCTGTGGGAAGAAACTACCTGATTCGGATAGGTGTGTTGCCCTCTCACAATCCTTAGTACTCCTTTTGAATCTTGGAATTTCATTTCAGGAATTTTATAATTTACTGTATGCTCTCCTATTGAATACAACCATTGCACTCCCAAAACAACATTAGTATCAGCAATATCAACCACATAAAAACTATCAACAAAAGTATAATTACCTACGGTGACTTGCAGCTGTGGAATCCATGTTTTGCACTCCATTGTGTTGTGACCGGGAATGACAACTGTGAAGCCATCGAATGGTTCAATAGGTATATTTCTTTTCTCCACCATCTCTGCATCAATGAAGTTATGGGTGGCTCCTCCATCTACCAAAACTGAAGTTCTTTGTCTTTGTACCATACCTTTGCATCGGATAGTATGATAGCGAGGTACTGCTGAAAGTATTGCCATTGTTACTTTGGTGGGAGAGGGATGCTTCACCTCTGGTTTCCCTTCTTCTGCTGTAGTATATCCTTCTTCTTGGTATAAATTATTTCCCTCTTCCTCCATGCCCCCTTCATATCCCTCATCACAAAATACTTCAATGAATTGGGCCTTTCCTTTAGCACATTTATGTCCAGGTACCCATGGTTGGAAGCATGAGTAACACAATTTCTTCCTTATGAGCTCTTCCCTGCTTAGTTCCTCTTTCTTATCCTTTCCATATTCATCTTCTTGCCATGGCTTCTTATCAGTTGCATCTCTTTTCCAAGATTTCTTTTCAATTCTGAAGTCAGTCTTGGGAGGAAATCTCGTTCTAGGAAGCACATTTTGGAGATCCCTAGTCAAGCTCATTGCATCTTTTAATGTAGTTGGCTTGTGGGCTTTGATCAAACCTTTTAAGGGTTCAACCAAACCTTCAGTGAACAGCAATACCAACCTTCCCATAGATACATCAGCCACCTTGACTGATAATTTTTGAAAGTCCAACATATATTCAGTAGGTGTCCCAGTTTGCTTCAATTGAGCTAATTCCTTGAAAGGCTATTCTGGATCTTTTTGTTCAAACCTTTCTAGTACCCTATCAACAAATTCTCCATATGTTTTAACCTGATCATGACCCAAGGTTTTCAAACCATAGAACCACCATTCATTGGCATCTCCTTCCAAATGCAAAATGGCCATTTTTAATGCATCCTCTTCCAACATAGGATTCAGCTGAAAATATACATCCAAATTTTGCACCCAAGTGTTAGCAGAATTTTGAGAAGAACCATCAAAAGTAGGAAGTGACATTTTTCCAATAGCACTATTTAATTCTTTGTTTTGTAATGGACTCCTATTGTCTCCCTTCCTTTTAATCTTTTGCATAGCATCAATGTAGTCACTGAGTGGTACACCTCTTTTACACTCTTCATTCAAATCATTCCAATCATTTACTACTTTCTTGTAATCCCAGTCAAGATTGGGCTCTTCTTTGGGTGTGAGAAATTTAGGTGCAGTATGCCTTTGTGTGCTTTGAAATTCATCAGGTCTATTATGAGGTCCTGTACATGAGAAAATATGTTCATTCCCTTTCATCTTTTCCCTTGAGTGTGAACCACTATTATCTCCTATCATCCCTTTGCTTTGAAGCTGGCTAATCAACAATTCGAATCCTTGCAACAATTTATCACCTATCCTATCCATGTTTGCTGAAATTTTAGAGAAACATGGATCTAAGATTGCAATAAGTTCCTCCTTATGTTTTAATTTTTCATCCTCCTCTCTACCCATGGTTTCAGTGAAAGACTCCTCTTCTTCAACTACTGGTTCAAAGGGTGGTGGATTATTCTTTTGAATTATTTTTAATACCATTAGGTGCCAAGAACATGCTCTGATACCACTTGTAATATCCCTTTTTCAAATTTTATTAAAATGCCAATTTTTCAATTTTTTCCCCAATTTCGACCTTTGACTAGTTTAACTGTTTTGACCTCCAAATCATCCCAAATGCTCCCAAATCTTCTGTATGAGTGTATTAATGGTATTTAGACTTGAATATCAGTTTCAGGGATGTTTTATGGACCTCCAAATACTGCTGCAAACTTGATTTGTATTATGATCAATATAGGTAATTTTGACTAGTAATTTGTGCATCAAATCCCCCCCGGGTAACACTGAAAATGGCCTTCCAAATGCCTCCAAACTCCCACAAATTTATGAACAGAGGTATATAATGTGTTAAGTATGTTATTGAGGTCTCATATGCACCATTAATTGATTTTTACTACTGTTCTAACTCTCTCACATTCAACAGCAAAAACCCCCAATTCGACCCTTGGGGAAATGGCACTATTTCATCTCCCAATACAACTAAACTGAGTAAAAATGCTTCAAATGCTAAAGCACAGGACATGAAACTTGTAGAAGACATCCATGGCATTATATTGATCACAAATATATCATAGAATCATCCGTCCATTCGAAATAATCAACATTATAGTGTCATACATCAATGCATTGGGGAAATGGACATTGTTTGCTCATTAATCAATAGTTTTGCATACAACCAGTGGGTATTTCGACCTGAGACTTTTTGAATATGAATAACAGAGGATATGAATCTATTACAATCATAAATATATAATGATAATCTCTCTCAAGAAGCACAAGTGCTCACCAAAAACGTCCTCCCTCAAGGAGCATGAATATGCCTTCAAAACTGGAAACGGTGGAGAGAAAGTGCTGCACTAAACCAAACCATGAAAATTCCTGTAGTTGCTACCTGCAAATACAAACTCCATTAAAGCACCATGAAATACCTGAGTGGCCTCTCCAAAAACCAACTTGGATGGGAATCTTTCACCCTCGAAATTGGCTAAGGCAAGAAACTAGTCATCCACTAGCTCTCTCTTCACAAATGCAATTTTTATCAAATCATCAAAAGCCATTCTCATACTTCATTTCTACATTTTATAACCAACATTAGCCTTCTAAGGGTCGAAATCCTCTCAATAGATTCAATAGATTTCCATTTAGGAATTATTCCACATTTGCCACTTGTCTACTAGTTCCAACCTTCCATCTTCTCCCAAATTCGATTTTGAGTCTCTTTGGCTTCTCCAACTCCCAAATTCGACTTCCTTGAGCCTATTTTTGGGGCTGACATGTCATAGTGGTCAGATGTCAGAGGTCAGGTCTGCAATTTGTCATAGTTGTCATAGATGCTCCATCATTGGTGTCATAGGGGCTAGGGAATCTAGCCCAAGTGTCCACAAACTTCCACTTTGACTCTTTATCTTCCATGGAGGTTACCAATCCTTCCCAATTCGACCTAATATGCTCAATGACATGTGTTATGACTTACCAACTCACCCAAGAGTGTTCACATTCCCATTAATTCAAATTTGCAAAAGAGAGATACCATGTATTATGAAAAATCAAGCTAGTGTGGGTCCCACATCCTCCATATGTCTCCAAAACCATTTGTCACCTATGATTTCTCTTGAATTTCTTTATTCACTATATTTATTAAATACTTGAACCCTTCTAATTTCTAAACATCATTTATTTTCTTCCTTATTATCATTCCACATGTGCCCATCCAACCTAGGAAACTAGTAGGATTGATGGGATTGTCTTACTATGAAATTATTGGAATGGGGACATTACACTTGTTGGGTAGTGGTTATACAAGTGACGAAGTTAGAGAGGCATTGAGTGGAGGATTGACAATGGAAGAAGCAAATGTTATGGAGACTTTCCAAGAGAATGAAAGACAATGGGCTTCTATGGAAACACCGGAGCATCCTGGTGATGGTGTACATGCTCCAGTTCCAACGCCCTTACCTCTATTAGCAACTGCACGCCGAAGAACTCCGAGATGTATACAGGTTGATGAAACTCTCATTAGTTCACTTGAAGGTACGTTGTCTAAATGTTATATTGCTTATCAAACTCAACAAATACTTGATAACGTTTTTTATTCTAAATGTGATGGGGATAAATGCAAATTATTTTTATCATTGTTGAAATCTAGGCATATGACTCTTGTTAGAAGAACATTAGGGATAAAGATGGCCTAAAAGTTAGAACCGAGTTCTCATATCATTAAAAGTTTAGTAGATACATTTAGTACAATTGGAAAGAAATCTCGCTCAAAGGATTGCAATGCGACTCGTCGTGTGTTGTCACATTCAATCATTAACAAAAGAACTAGGGCACTTCGTTTTGTTAAATCTACATCCAAAATTGTTAATTTGAATGTGAATACACTTCGTAGGTATTGTGTTAGAAGAGAACAACTTGAAACCGGTCAAATAGATGTTTGGGCCTTCATTGGCAGGTTGCCACGCTCTGATATGAAGCTCATTGATGCGGTAAAGAGATTAGTGCATGCTTTTTGGCATGACAACACTAGACCTTCTTCCTGTTAGGATATTTAGACACTTAGGAGTTACTTAAGATCAACTTGTGTAATATATCCGTTAGGGATAGTGTGTTTCTTTAGTATGCATTAGTATGCATTTGTAAATACTTAATCCGACGGTCACGATATGTTCCCGACATAGAGTGATCCGACGACTCAACTTCTCTTAGATTAAACCTAACCTTGATCCATGGCTTAACACCCGATTGGTCCATGATCTCTATTTAAAGAGCATGGAGGGTCATTGTTTAGTTGATCGATTATGAGAAGCTCATTTGTAACTTTCTTTCTTTGCATAATAAATTGTCCTGTAGAAGCTATTTGGCCGAGGCCGTGGAGTGTTTCCCTCAAGAGGGTTTAAATCAAGTCAAAACATCAATGTGTTGATCTATAATCTGTTTATGTGAAGTGGTTTCTCTTGGTGTTTGGTCCTTTGGTAGTACCCTGTGTACCCGAACATGGTATCAGAGCTTTTATGAAGTGCCGCTTCCGGTTATGATCTAGATCTTGAACTGTTGTTGCCGAAACTCGAAAGGGTTTCTAGTTCTGGTATTTTTGTGAATTTCTGGGCTGTGGGAGGTGTTCCATTGCGTCCGGAGCATCGTTTCCATTGGGAAATAGTTTTTTTTTTATCGAAAACGGTTCCTGGTTTCTCCAGAAACGCGTATTTCATCAGATCTGAAGGTATAACGTTACAGTGACGCATTTTTTTATTTTCTTTCTTTTTTCTAAAAGGAAAAAATATCATATTTCATCATTTTTTACTGTTAGATTTTTTTTGGTTCAGATTGTTGCTTTCTCGTCTGCGTATGCTCTTTGCCATGCACCTTGAGCGATCTCGGCAAATCAGAAACAGAAAGGGAAAGGGTTTTTCTCGGCTGTGTATGCTCTTTGCCGTGCACCTTGTGCGATCTCGGCAAATCAGAAACAGAGAGAAAAGATAGACTTTATGGGAAATCTAACAAGATCTAACTCCACAAGTGTGGAAATTTTTTTTTTGTTCCGATTTGTGGTTTGTTTTGCAGGAAAAAGAGATAGCATGCAAACCGAGCAAGAAGAGTAAAAAAAAAAAAGCCCCCTTCCTCATTCCCATATTTTACATACCTTTTAATCTAGCTCACTTGGTTCAAAGTTGCTTTATTCCTTAATAGGTCTTGAGTTCAAGTCTTAGGAAGTTACTTTTAAAAGAAAAAGTGCATGCAGTTTCTATTTTCAAGTTATTCTATTGTAAAAGTGCATCTCACTTAAATAATAAAAAATAAAAATACAAGTGAGTCACTTAAGTTTTTTTTATTGTTGCACTATTTAAAAGTAATATCATTGTAAAAGTGAAATCACTTATTTTACAAAAGTGGTTCACTTAAAGCAACTTTCTTGTAAATTGATTGTCAAAAGATTCATCTTGGGAAGAGGGGGGTTCTTTTTTTTGCTGGACATTCTCTAGCTGCCACGTCACTATTGGGGACATCTTCAACAATTTCTTTGTTCAAGCATAACTTCATCATACAGAGTCAATTTTCAGTGCCATTTTTTTTGAAACCGCCTATGTTTTCGAGCTCTTCATATCTAGACTATTGGTTTCTACTTTTATAGCCATTAATTTACAATTATGGCCACCCCTTGTGATATTCTACTTAACAGTTCCAACTATTTCTCATGGAAATCGCGTACGGAGGATGTTCTACGAAGTAGGGGACTTTTCAGAATTACCTCAGGTAAAGAAAAAGAACCCACTGATGATGATAAGAAAATAAAATGGGCAAATAGATGTGATGAATCTCGTGGATTGATTGGGATGTCAATATCTACTGATTTGCGATTCCACATATCTGGAATTGATGAACCTATTGCTGCTTGGGACAAGTTGGAATCTGTGTTTGGTAAACACAATGAAATTCGAGGTCACCAACTCGAAAATGAGTTGATTTCTTTAAATCCAAGTGACTTTTCATGCATTCAAGATTATTTATCTAAGTACAAAACTCTTAAACTCTTATGTGCAGAATGTAAGATTGAGAGGGAAGACAAACAATGCATTTATCATATTTTTTCCAAACTTGGACCTGCATATTCTATATTTGTATCTACATTTTACTCCATGAAAGCATCCTTGAATGCAGCTAGCTATCAAGAGCCTAGTCTTGAATCCTTTTGTGATTCCTTGATCAGGGAACAAGATAAACTCATTCATCTTGGAATAATCAACAATGCAGATACATCTGGGAAAGCCTTATTGTCCCAACAGAAAGAAAAGTCTAAGCCTCCCAAGAAACAAAATTTTCGCAATAATAAGTCAAACAAGGGTCCCAAACCCTCTCAATCAGCTCCTTCTTTAAAAAATGACAAAGGATCCAAGCCAAAAGGCAAGAAGACTGAGCGTCATTGCAACTATTGCGGGAAAGATAATCATCATGAATCTAAGTGTTTCAAGAAGATGGAAGCCTTGGAAGCAGCAATGAAGAAGCATCACATCAGCCTAGATTCGTCTTCAGAATCTGCCTCTCATGGAAATGCACTTTGTGCTTCTGGTTATTCTTATAATGCATCTTCTTCTTCTACTTCAAATGAATGGCTCATTGATTCCAGAGCATCTTATCATATGGCTAAGGATCAAGCCATCTTTTCTACTATGCATGAATGTAACACCGAACAAATATTTGTTGGTGATGATAGATATCTAAGTGTTGTAGGAGATGGAACAGCTCCAGTAGATAATGGTCATTTTAGTGATGTACTATGTGTTCCAAGAATTTCCTACAATTTGTTATCAGTCTATCAGATCACTCATTCTGGTGAAGGTAAAACTGTGACCTTTACACCTCACCAAGCTGTAATCAAGGATTTTAAAGATCCTCAACAGGTCCTAGCTACCGGAATTGTTGATGATATTACCAGGTTGTACAAGTTTAACAACTTTGGGTCATCACCTTTCCCTTCATTTTTTGTTGCTCATAGTGATAACTTGAGAAAACTTTGGCATGAGCGATTTCGTCACTTAATTATCGCTCATTGCAACAACTATGTAAAAAAAATATGGTGACAGGTCTTCCGATGGTATCTTGCAGGGATGGTTTTTTCTCCAGTTGTGCACTCGAAAAACATCATCAGGACAGTTTTGACAAACGTGCCTCTTGGCACGCCTTGGTTCCCTTGGAGCTTGTGCATAGTGACTTGTGTGGTCCTCTTCCATATGCTTCCTTTTCTGGTTTCAAATATTTCTTAACTTTCATTGATGATTACACCAAATGCACTTGGGTTTATTTTCTAAAACTTAAGAGTGAAGTATTTAACATGTTCTTGGCCTACAAGGCCCTTGTGGAAAAACAATCTGGTCATCAAATTATTAAGTTAAGATTTGACAATGGAGGATAATATGTTAACAATAAGTTCACTACTTTCTGCACTGAACAAGGCATCCAACAACAACACACTGTTCCATATGAACCACAACAAAATGGTGTAGCTGAGCGGAAGAACCGCACTTTAAAAGAAATGGCTAATTGTATGATCCAATCTAAGGGACTAAGTCTTCAATTTTCGGTTGAAGCCATTAACTATGCAAATTACATAGTTAATCGCACCCCCACTAAAGCATTACAAGGTATAACACCGGAAAAAGCATGGAGTAAAACTAAACCTGATGTAAGTCACTCCCGTGTGTTTGGTACTGAAGCATGGGCTCACATTCCGGATGAAAAACGGAAATCATTGCAGCCTAAAAGTGAAAAGCGCATATTTGTTGGATATTCTGAAGATGTAAAAGGTTATAGACTTGTTCAACCACATTCTCATGATATAATCATTAGAAGAGATTTTAAATTTGATGAAAATCTCTTGGCCTGTGAGCCTAACTCGACGATTGTGCCATCTTTGGCCTGCGAGCCTGATTCGGCGTTTGTGCCTTCATCTTCTTCTTCCAACTTCCTTGACAGGTTTCCAACTCCAGTTTTTGATGATGATAGTGAGGATGAAAATCCACCTCCACCTGCTCATGTTCCTCCAGTTGCACCAGCACAAGTGCTTCCTCGATGGGTCCATTCAACATGTGAAGCAGCTGGTGATCTTGCCGGTGATCTTAGAGATCAACGTCGAACACGTTCTTAGTTTCAGCAAGCCTCTTCTCTTTTGGCTCAAGTTTCTGAGAATCATGATCCAGAAACTTTTGCAGAGGCTTCAGGGAATCCAGATTGGGATGCAGCCATGGATGAAGAATAGCGTTCCTTAATGGAAAACGATACTTGGGATCTTGTACCTCTTCCAAAAGGAAGAAAACTTGTCAGATGTAAATGGGTCCACAGAACTAAGTATGCATCAGATGGAAGTGTTGAACGACTTAAGGCAAGGTTAGTTGCCAAAGGTTTTTCCCAAGTTAAAGGGATTGACTACAATGAAACCTTTTCTCCCGTCGCAAAAATGAACTCCATCCACCTTGTTCTTTTCCTTGCAGCCTTACACAACTGGGAAGTCCATCAAATGGATGTCAAGTCTTCCTTCTTACATGTTGATTTACAGGAGGAAATTTAAATGAAACAACCTCCTGGCTATGTTCAAAATAACTCTAGCCTTGTATGTCGCCTTAAGAAATCCTTATATGGCCTTAAGCAAGCTCCTAGAGCTTGGTATGCCAAAATGGATAACTTTCTCCTTGACACTGGTTTTTCTAGATGCCATTCTGACCCCAATGTCTATACCAAGAAAGTAGGAAACCATCTCATCATACTTGTTCTATATGTTGATGACCTTATTCTTACTGGTAGTGACCCTAAGCTTATAACCCATGTGAAATCCAATCTTAAACAAAATTTTGAAATGTCAGACTTAGGACATTTGCATTATTTTCTTAGTCTCCAAGTCCTGCAAACCAAAGAAGGAATCTTTCTTTCTCAGTCTAAGTATGCTTGTGACCTTCTTTGTCACTTTCACTTGGAAGATTGTACACCAGCCCCTTCTCCCTTCTAGTCTGGAGTCAAAATTTCTGCCACTTGTACTTCACCTGAAGTCGATGCCACCTTGTATCGTCAGCTTGTTGGTAGTCTCTTATACTTGACTCATTCCCGTCCTGACCTTTCCTTTGTCGTTGGTCGTGTTTCCTGTTATATGCAGACACCTCATGAAAGTCACTGGAAAGCAGCTAAAAGAATACTTCGATATATTCGAGGTACAGTTCAATTTGGGATTCATTACAGTACAGGGGGGAAACCTTTGTTGATTGGTTTCACTGATTCATATTGGGCCGGTGATCCTGATGATTGAAATTCTACTGCAGGTTATGTTTTCAGTCTAGGATCTGGACCTATCACTTGGGCTTGTAAGAAACAACAAGCTCTTTCTCTTTCTTCAGCAGAAGTAGAATATCGAGCCATAGTTAATGCCAGTCAGGAAGCTTTATGGCTTCGACAGATCCTTTTAGAGTTTGGATTCGAACAATAGCAACCTACTCCACTTTGGTGCGACAATCAAAGTGCCATCAAGCTTTCCAAAGATCCAGTTCTACATCAACACAACAAACACATTGAGCTACATATGCACTTCATCATAAATCTTGTTCATGATCGTGTTCTTGAAGTGCTATTTTTCCCTACAGATGATCAAGTTGCAGACATCTTCACCAAGTCTCTTACAGAAGCAAAGTTTTCAAAACTTCGATCTATGTTAGGAGTTCAGGAACTTGTCATTAAGGGGGGATATGCTCTGATGCCTCCTTCCTTCTCCTAATAGTGTCACTTTTGTAAATCCTTCAATCCTATCCCAAGTTGTTCTTAAGGGGGGATGTTAGGATATTTAGACACTTAAGAGTTAGTTAAGATCAACTTGTGTAATATATCCGTTAGGGATAGTGTGTTTCTTTAGTATGCATTTGTAAATACTTAATCCGACGGTCACGATATGTTCCCGATATAGAGTGATCCGATGGCTCAACTTCTCTTAGATCAAACCTGACCTTGATCTGTGGCTTAACACCCGATTGGTCCATGATCTCTATTTAAAGAGCATGGAGGGTCATTGTTTAGTTGATCGATTATGAGAAGCTCATTTGTAACTTTCTTTCTTTGCATAATAAATTGTCCCGTAGAAGCTATTTGGCTGGGGCCGTGGAGTGTTTCCCTCAAGAGGGTTTAAACCATGTCAAAACATCGGTGTGTTGGTCTGTGATCTGTTTATGTGAAGTGGTTGCTCTTGGTGTTCGGTCCTTTGGTAGTACCCTGTGTACCCAAACACTTCCAACCAAAAAGATGTATTAAAATTGAGAAGGGGTTCAAAGGATCGTGAACCACACATTAAACATTTTCTTGATATGACACAAACAGAATTATATGAGAGATTTAGGAATGAACATAACAAACTTGACTTGGGCCAAAGATCCTTTGAAAAATGCAAACCATGGTATGTTAATATAAACACAATTCGTAACACATGTTGTTGTCGATACCACATTGAGTATGGTTACTATTATGACCACGGGGGCTTCACTCAATAAACGGCTATCATAGCACGTTCGTTCATGGCATATGAAACAATACCCCTAATTTTACTCAATATTGGAAAATACCTTCCAAAATCATTTTTTTTAACCCCCTCCCAATATGCTTTCCCAATTTAAAAAAACCCCTATTTTGACTAGATAGTGTATGTATCAATTTTTTCATTAACATTTTGTATACCCCTTTATATTTCTACCTAGTATATTGATATGATACCCCTCTTATGACCCCACATGCATTCTACAATGCACCTTGCTTCTTTCGATGTATATTGTGGATGCACATTACTTCACCCACAATGCAATTACTCAACCACATATCATTATGATTCGCAACATCTAATGGTCTAATGAAGAGATAGGAGATCACTTCTAGTATGTCACTAGAGCCAATGCACACTGTACAACATTTATATTGCATGTTTCAGTTCCCCAATCACTAACTAAGCCTGTTGTGGGCTAGGTATCCAAGCCCCTAGGGCCTGTAACAAGTTCTAGGAGGCTAACTAAACCTCCCAAGGCCTGTAATAGGCACGAATGGTTGGGTATTCAAGCCCCCAAGGCCTATCGAGGGACTATAACAAGCCCTAGAGGCTTAGAGCCTGCCAAGACTATTGGTAACAACTGGCTGAGTGCTATTGGTAACAATTGGCTGTCAGTGACCACTGTCTCTCGACTATGATCAACTGGAAACCCACTTCACCATGAAACCCCTGGCCTCAATCATGCTTCAAGACATGATTTCCCTACGTACTAGTAAGCCCGAGCCTTGCCTAAACCCAAATTCTCATCCGATTGTGATCCCGCCATCTCCATTTGGCGGATATTTGTCAGCCCGCCCATATAAAAAAGACCCCAAAGTATTTTTGTATTGTTACATTAAATAAAAAAAAACCTTTGCCCCTTAATATATAAGCAATATAATTTTTAGGTTTTCATGAATATTTAATACCGCCATATGAATGAACACAATATTATATTGCCTTCTAGTGAAGCCCCCGTGATTATGACACATATACATATATTTTTCATGTATTGCATAACACTCTTGTGTAGGAATGCTCAGTTGCATTACCATCGATTCCATCTAGAGACTTTATTCATAGCATCTTGTGTATCAAGCCAAACGATTGGACATTTTATCAAAAAAATTGCATAGATGGGACATGCCCAGGGTGTGGTGGATTCGCATTATTGGACAAATGCATACATGTGACCGATGAGCATGAACTTGGGAGGCAGGAGGTGAACTTGCAGTCATTCAAATATGTCACGTATAATATTGATGGAGGGAACGAAAGAAAAAAAATACAATTGGTCACTTCTGAGGTTGGTAACCAGTTATTGAATACATTTTTTTCTTCAGATTGCAATTTCATATGTAACAATCTATTGATATATGTATTTATTGTTGATCTACTAGGTACGGGTTTCCGACTTCATGGAGGAATTCTTTGAAAATACACAACATTATGTAAAGCATGTGCATGTGGCTCGTTGGGAAGATGAGCAGTTTAGAATGTGCAAGGATACATTTCCTATTGGGACTATCTTGTCAATGGTCGATTTTGTAGAAAACTACAATCTTCAACTGCAAAATGAGATTTAGAGTCAATATTATCACTCAGATCAGTTCAGCATAATGGTCCATCTCACCTATAGACATGGGGTAGATAGTACTGAAGACAAGAGGGTTATATTGAAGGAGTATCACTTCTACATAAGTGATGACAGGAGTCACGACTTGGCTTTTGTACAACACAACTTTCAAATGTTCTACAATCACTTGAAGGATAACAGTATACATATGGAACAACATTGGATTTGGTTTGATGGTTGTGCAGGGCAATTCAAAAATGCACGTGTCTTCCAATGGTTGTGTATGCTCCACAAAAGGCACAAGGTGCCACATATTTGTAACTATTTTGAGACCGGACATGGAAAAGGTGAACACGATGGAGCAGGTCCGTGCATAAAGACTGCATTACGTAAGCAAGAAATGAAGTTCACAGATGGACCTATCATCCGAAATGCAAAAAGCATCGTTGAATGGTGTGCTTCAGTCATGGGGGAGGGAGCAAGAAGGCAGGCAGGAAGATCACTCAACCAAGAAAGCACATGTGGTTAGATATTTTTGGGATGTGGTGGATGTAGATCATTCATAGTTATATGAGTGCAAGACCATCCAAGGAACTCATGCATTTCATTCAGTGAGAACGTCGGACAATGATATACTTAAATGTGGACAAGGAAACTGTCATGTTTTTGTTCTGCATGCAATACTGGTGAATGGGACGAATGTGAATCCATGGATTGGGTTGACGGCTAGGACCGTGTATCACTCCCCATTGGTCGACAGATAGATACAGAATTATCCCAGTTGGAGGAGGACCAATCAAGTATTTCACCAAAGTATGACCACATATCAGATCTCGTAAAACTAGGTTCGATTAATATTATAATATTTTTGACAACTAGTTGTGTCTAATTAGCTCTGTATATTTTTTATATTTTTGGCAACTAGTTGTGTCTAATTAGTTAACTAAAACGTTGGAACTATATTTTCTCCAGGGCACATATACAGAGTGGTTTCCCTGAGATGCAATGCATGGCGCACTGATTATTAGCTGGCACGTTGCTTAGAGGGGAAGCAAACCCTAAATGTCCAATTGCAGGACTCTGAGGGAGTTGACTTTCTGATTCGGTCGATGGTTATAAAGGGAGAATATTTGAACTAGGTTTCCCACTCAGAAAATAGAAAAGGTATACATATATGAAGATTATAGACCAAGTGAGACTGTATACCATTATACAAACTTAGTTATTGGCACAAACCTCCAGCTACAAACAATGCCAAGGAAGAACTCATCAAAGGCACAATAATTATTGCCTTATTCTGAGCATGAGAGATTAAAGGAAACCATTGTTATTTGAGTTGATCCTGATGGTCTAGTCGAATGAGCATAGGTAGGTAATATGGTACATGGTTTGATTGTTTTATTGTCTACTATGTTATAGGTATGTGGTGTACATGTATGCTATGATTTTTTTTTGTGGTCTCATTGAGTTTTGCCATTCATATTTTGAATATTGCAGCCATACATTGATAGCTTGATAGATTCATAAATTGCATAGACTTGCTACAACTTGATAAATTGCACAAGTTTCGTAATCATCATCATCATCATCATCATCATCATCTACATCACCACCACCACCACCATCATCATCAACATCTTCATCATCCTCACCACCACCATCATGCTCATCACCATCATCATCAACACCACCATCACCACCATCATCAATATCTTCATCATCATCACCATCATCATCTTCATCACCATCACCATCATCATCTTCATCACCATCACCATCATCATTTCCATGTCTAGGTTCCTCATCAACATCTCCATCATCACATCTTCTTCGTCATCATCATCATCATCTTCATCGCCCTCACCATCATCATCAACGTCTTCATCATCATCACCATATTCATCATCATCACCATATGCATCATCATCATTAACTCTAACTCTAATCCTAATTCAATTTCCTTCTATAACTCTAATTTCCTTCATCATCATCACGCTAGCTATACCTTCCTGGTGGACGATTTTGCAAAGTTGACCCCGTGTGAAAAAATTGCACACTCCCTCACTGAGTAAAACCCTAGTTTCCAAGATGGACCTACAAGATGACAGGTGGGTGAGGGGATCGACAGAGAGAAAAACCCCTAGCACTATTCCCACGTCCTGAATCGAACGGAGTCGACGGTTCGTCGATCGGAGCGACGGTCTTCATTCTATGGCTCGTTCCATCCAGCATCCAAAAGGCCTTCAAGGACACTTGCTTGATGCCTGCCGGGGGCATAGAACTCCAACTGTGGAGCAAAACCGGGTTCCGGTGAGTCCTGCAGGTGTGTCTAGTTAGGTTCTGGCTGGGAAGGCTAGCCACAAGTGCCCACTGGATGATTTTGCAAAGTTCACCCCCGTGGGAAAAAATTGCACAGTCTCTCACTGAGCAAAATGCTAGTTTGGAGAATACACCTACAAGATGACACGTGGGCCATGGGACCGGCGAAGAGTGGCACCCCTAGCACTGTCTCGACGTCCTGAATCCAATGGAGTCGACGGTTCATCGATCAGAGCGATGGTCTTCATTCTATGGCTCGTTCCGTCTGGCATCCAAAAGGCCTTCACAGACACTTACTCGATCCTTATCGAGGGAATAGAATTCCAACCGTGCAGCAAAATCGGGTTCCAAGGAGTCCTGCAGGTGTTTCTAGGTAGGTTCCAGTTGGGAACGCTAGCCAGAAGTGCCCGATGGACGATTTTGCAAAGTTGACCCCCGTGCGCAAAAATTGCACAATCCCTCACTCAACAAAACCCTAATTTGCATAATGCACCCTCAAATCGTATTCATATCTGTATTCGTACTCAAATTATGCTACTAAGACTCTGTATTCGTACTCGAATTATGCTACTAAAACTATGAATACGGATACAAATTCCTACAAAGATGTTTGGTTACCTAGTAAATTTAATCAATATAATTTTCTCTATACTTTATGAGCTAAGAAAATAAATATTAAAAAGGTACATATTCAATTTAACGAGATCTATTAATGGTAGGTTACCTTAAAATATTCATATAAAATACTGGATACTATTACCAACCAGCAAAATACATGTTAAATGGGCGCAACCTTCTGTTGGTTGCGGATATTCAACTTAACCAAAGCATGAGATCTACTAATTACAAGTTACTTATTTGTTCAGTTCAGATGAAATACTATTTACTAAATAGTATCCTAGTCCTTTACACATCAGTTTTTTTAGCATTGCTACCTAGAAGATTAGGAACACCATCAAAGAAATTTTTTAATACCTCTACTTAGAAGATTATAAATTGCACTAAAGAAAATCAAGAACAACACATAGAATAATAAGGCCAGCAAGGATAAATGATAAGATCAACAACAATGAAAATACATAAAAAAAATGTAATAACATAAAACTTGGTCATAAAAAGCATAAAAAGAAGAGAAAGCAAGAAATTTATCATATTTTTTTATTTACCTCTAGCTTGTCTTTTATGTCTACTTAGTTATTTTCCATGAATTCTTGGTTATAAATTCATCACCTATTAGTTATCCATACATCCATGCATTAGCTACCATTTATCCATTCATAAGCTACCAACTACTTTTTATATTCTTTTTCTTTTATTTATCTATTTCTAATTTCAAACAACTTGTAATATCCTTCTTTCTAACCCTATCATATTTATAAATGCATATTGTAAATTATGTATAAGGTCCTGGTGAGGAGCTCAAGGCCAAGGCCCCACCCGTTGACCTTGAAGGTATCATTAATTCTTTTTTTCTAAGTTGTAAGTTATAAATCGTAAACTTATTTATTATGGTGCAACTAAAATGGTGGGAAACAAGTCCACTAGGGGGAGCAATAAATGTACTAATACGCTTAGAGTTAAGTAGCAGGGCCATCTTGGTGACTTAGGCACCCAAAGGAAGATGACTAGTGGATTCTCACTTGATCAAACTAAGATAAATAGGCATCATCTTAAGCTATATTGATCCTAAGTTAAAGTTGGGCCTAGATATGGCCTTGGACCAACAAATTTTAATAAACGTATGAAATCTCCTACCCAACCTAAAAGAGAAATTAAGTGTATTATTAATTAGTCATTGAGGAAATATTAAATCCTATTTTAGTATACAGTGGCATGTTGGGCCTAGTACATAATATAAGAGCCAATAGGAAAGATGCATGAAAATAAAGGTACCTTTTCAATTAGTGGTTATACAAAATACATCATTCATATATTTTTATATATATGAAAATACACCTCAAGGGTATTATGAATGGCTATGATACCGATAGCATGGTCAATGGTACAAATAGTGGAGTTATTTATTTATAACCTCATGCATGAACCATCGGTTTATATACAAGAAAAGGACTCGAACTCTAGTTGACAAATGGAGAAAGAATAGCAAACACTAGTTTACAAGAAAAAGGGAACTTGTCCTTTTATTTTATAATAGTATTTCTCTATTGAGCAACCGATCTCTAGACTCTTTGGGCGATACTTGGAAAGTTGTCATCTAAATACCAACGGACCCGAAATCCCCATAGGATTTGGTTCGTTGAGTCCTAACTAGAAGATGAAGTACCACTTGTCCGTTGGTAATCCCGTGTGTTAGTGGGAGGACCCTTCAAGAACAACCCACCAATTAGTGGAGGAAAATCTGGATGTTATCAGTGGGGAAAACCGCTGATAATAAATGGTGACCACACCGAGAGGATGGGGGCACCACTGAAGTTAAATAGTAGATATGAGATAGATTACGGGAGGATTTTCTTTTTATGATTTGGGAAATTGGCAAAACACTGCGAGTGGGTAGTAAGGGCGGGATGTTCACTTCTGTAAACCCTAGATCCATAGACTATATGGGAATAAAATGCACGAGCCTGTAGAGGAGGAGGAAGGCAGAGGTTAGATCTGGATAATGATCTATAGGAGGATCGATCTATACGATAGAATTAGTGTAGAAGTATATCCCTGCGATGGGAACTCTTGCCAAGAAGGTCATTGAACAAGATGATGTGAACTCTGCAATAATAGCAAGAGAGCTCTGCGATAAGTTTGAAGCCAGCGGTGGACGTTCAATTCTGCTTCCGGAGTCTCTCATGATGCAGTATTAAAATTGGAAGCTCCGCCTTCTGAAAATCGTGGGTCTATGGATCGAAATGTGGTTAGAGTTCCCTCATGGATGGTTATGTTGAAGGTTAACCTAGATCTCTGCGGGAGGAGATATCTGAGCTACGATAGAAAGTCGATCTTCATCACTGCATTTGGAGAAAGACCGTAAGATTCATTTAACCTTCGCTGTGTTAAGAAACGGGTGAGTATTTTACATCACCCTCACATTTGAGTCCTTTGGTTCTCTATAAATATCTGATCAATTGATCTATTAGTCTAAATAATCGGTTGAATAGTCGATCTTGTCCTGATCGTTGACGATCCTAGTTTAAGAGTGGCCCCCATATTAAATACCTTACTTCGGAAAGATAAACTCAGCGGCATGACCGTATTGTAACTCACTGGTAATAGAAAAATAGAAATTATTGTACTCTGGATTCGATAGGAGATCTGACAGAAAATTCCCTTCCCATTTATATTGATGGAATTGTAGGGGATTTAATATTGCATTCTAGTGTTGAGATTTCATCCTCTCATTACTCAGAATTTAACTTTTAGTTGAATAAGAGAAATAGAGATCGACTCTGTATGCTCAGTTGCAGAGCTCGATCCCCAAATTTGAGTAGATTTTAATATTGCATTAGCGCTGAATTTTATTCTCGATTCATTACTCAGAGTATGAGCTTTAGATTTGAAGTTATCGTGTCTCCCAGGATTCATTGAATCATTGATCTATTTAAACATCTCAGCAATGGACCCAATCGTATCGACCCTGCTGGGTGATAGTCGTTGGGATCTTCTCGCTATTTATAAATTGTACATAGTATTATTATTTATGTTATATTTGAAACTCTATTGAGTCTCTAGTATCTAGATCTCAAAAATATGGCTAGTGTTAGTGCTGAACTCGATCTGATTTTAATTATGACAGATCTTTATGAAATCGTAATTGCTATAGGAGTCAAAGATTATGTTGAAGTCTCAAAAGAAGACGTATTAGTCTTAGAGAATAGAATAGTTTGAAAGAATGGTGTTGACATATGAATTACTAAAGAATAGACTTCTTTGAATTATTATTGACGAATTCTTGTAAGTTTCTACCAGAGGTGGATTATTGTAATCATTTGTTAATGGTGAACATGTTGGAAACACTCTCTATGAGAATGGTTAGCTAAAGAGAGAAATTGTGTATTGCGACATTATACAAGGTAAATGGGAACATGTTACCCCATTTATGTTGAAGGATGTAATTCCTTCATTTTGATGAATAACACATGAGATAACATCTTGGTGGACGTAGCCCATAGGTTTGGGTGAACCACGCCTAATCTTGTCTCGTCTTATGTGTGTGATGTTGATTTTAGATGTATCTACTTTCATGTTCTTTATATGCCAGTTCTTCTTTTATATGTAAAGATGTTTGTATATCAATGGATAAAGAATCTCATTATGTTGATAAGTATGGCAGAGTTATTAATAACTTTGCGAATAATGAATAGTGTGTCTCATCGATGTATTCATAGAGTTGAAACAATGTTAGTACATATTCTTACCATTTAGATGAATATGTGAGTTACTGCTCGAAAGTTGTTAACATTAAAGCATTGCATAAGAATCGGGATCATTCAGGTATGATTATGGTTCTTAGTTAACTTTGTTATTTGGAGTATGTTGCAACAGTTATGTGGGACCAAGCATAAAGCATTTTCAACCTTATAGTAGTAGTTGTTGGAGTAATTTTCTGAAGATAAATACGAAGTATAAATATTGGAGATATTGTGTTTTACTAACGTGTGAAGTTGCTTACCGATTAGAAAAGTTAGTGTTTGCTATTTTTCTCCATTTCTGGAGATGTTACACAACTATCATAAAATCAATCTAGATAATACACTTGATTAAACTGATTTTTGAAAAAAAAACACCATTATGTATTTTAACAAACTAACAACTATATATAAATGAATTAAAGTGATTTAAAAAAAACATTATTTTTTAGCAAACTCAATAGAAAAAAGAGACAAATTCACTTCCAATTACTCTTGTTTTTTCATTTTAACATCTATCACCTCTATCTTTGACTTAATATGCTTAATGGCTTTTCACTTAGTAAATACCATCTTCACATTGGCTGGCACAACAAAAAAAACTCTAGATTTGAATTGTCCTCCAAAGACTAATACTAACTGAGAGGCTTTACAATTAGTATAACAAGAATACCATGCATACATGTAAAAAAACATTATATAAAAGAATAAAATATAATAATTTGATAATATTGTATTATCATAATTAATTTATATAATTTGATAATATAATAATACTATATTATAATATTTAATTTAATAATGTAATACTTAAATTATATAATAATATAAACCAATTACAAATAGATTTTAAATAAATGTCATATTTATTAAATATGTTTATGTTTATAATATATTTAAGTTAAACTTTCCTATTATTTTTGTTAAAAATGCATTGTATTATAATTTAATAAGATAATAAATGAATTACATTGTCAATTCACTTACAAGTATATTTTTTTTCCATGGAAAAAAGATATATTTTACTTTTCTACAGGGAATAACAAATAAATACTTCACGTATACTTGTGCACTATTTTATTTATGCAAGAGTTATTATACTTGGAAATTTTCCAAAAACTTATATCAAAAGATGTTTCTATACTTTTTAAATTTTGCAATCAAACAAAAAGCTTTAACAATTTCCTTCATTATAATAAGTCAAAAAATTAAAAAGAATAAAAAAAGTGAAAGTTTCCTTCATTATAATAAGCCAAGAAATAATAAAGAATAAAAAAAGTGGCATATTGACTATCTTGATCTTTGAGACGCATGAAATTTTGACTTGATGATGGATGGTGTCCCTTCACAGAGAGAGCGACCTTCATTTGAATGCAAATCTGCTTTCTCATTAAGTTCCCTGAAAATGTGTGGCAGATGCGAAAGGAATTGTAAGCTTGAGCTAGTCTTTTTAGAGAAGTGTTAATACCTTGTAGATTTATATTCCAAATCTATTGTTTACCATTCATGAAATCTATCCAAACTGATGAGTCACCCCGTACTTCCAGCTCTCCAATACCTTCTTCTTATGCTAAACTAAGGATAGAGCCAAGAACCAAACCATCATCCTTACTGTTTGTGCCTTGAACTCCATTTGCTTTGATGTCAGTTGGGGATAAGATAATGGATCCTCTTAGTCCACAAATTCCATTTTCACATGCACCATAAAAAAAGCTAAAATGCCTTTGAAATTTTAAAATTTAGGTTTGATAATTCTAGATTTTTTCTTTGAATCATTTTCATTGAAACTTGAATGAAGTGCAAGAACCTAAGCAGTTACCTAGAAGGCTGGATTCTTCCTTTCCTAAAAATTTATACCATTACGAGCATTCCATATGCTCCATATAGTAAGGAAAGGGATGCACTTTATTTTCTTTAACTTTGCATTTTCAAACCAAGGGATTAATTTTTGTTCAAAAGTGGTAGTTTTCCACTATGGTTCCACCTTTAAGCCATCACATAGATCCATCCAAATAGTTTGTGAGTAAAGGCATGAAATTAGTAAGTTCTCTAAAGTGTCTCCATCCTTCATACACAACAACAAGATGGTAGGTCCACTTTTGTTTCTCTTTTGTTTGTTGTTCCACGTCAAAACCTTGTTATGCAAAGTGAGCCACATAAAAAATTACATTTATGTGCGGTTCTAATACCTTCCATATTACACCCCACCACCACTTATAATTGATGTTAAGATTGTTCCAAAAGAGTGGGTAGGCCTCTTTGACCAAGTAGGATCCGCCTACTTTGTTTCTTGTCCAAAAGAAAGCATCATATTCTTCATTTATATTTAACCCTTCTAGATACCTATATTCCACCTCCCCAAAACCCTTCTAGATACATATTTTCCACTTCTCCCACTCCTTTGTTCACCGATCATTTAAATATAAGCCAAATGCTTTAAAGCCATAATTGTCTTTGCATGCCTCATGTTCCAAGAATGGATACATCCTTGAGATTAAGGTACCCTCTACTATTAAATGATTCTAACAATCCCTCAGAAAGTTTTATTTATAGCCACAACCCATGATACCATCCTTCCCAATCAAAACCTTCTTTGGTGAGCGTACTTTCCAAGCAAGAAGGCCCCCTATTACCGCGTAGGCTTTGCATACAGATTTCCAGAATAAAGAGCCCCCCTAAATCTAAAATTGATTCATATCATGATTTTATGGTACGTTTATAAATAATTTTTATGTATAGATTTTTTTTAAAGATAATAGAATGTTATTTTTTTTTCCAATTTAAAAGAATCTGATATTGGAGATGTGCCACCTAACAATATAATGAATTTATTGGCAATAGGGTAGACACAAGGGAGAGGTGCCTCTTATTAACAAAATGGTTGTTGACTAGTTCATAATTGATTGAAGCTTCAAATACTCACAAATAGTTTAAATTTTTTTCCACTATTATTTTGATAATAATCCACAAACCATAAAATTCATTTTTGTTATTGGCTTTTTTCCCATTATCATATTTCAAAATTACATAATGAAATGACTCAAAGAAGAGTATGGCTCACCCTCCACATATACTTGGATCACCTTAGCATGTTTGGTAGAGAAAGCCCCATTTTAATTGATAATGAGTCCCTTTAGACTTCTATGATGATAATTTCTCATAGGTTTCTAGGTACTTTTAAAATCTATAATGATTTTATGAGTAACTTGTAACATGCATTTGTTCCTTGATAACCAAATTCCACATAAACGGTTTGAGTCCTTCTTGTTTCCAAACTGATTTTGAGGTGAAGCTCGATGTGTATCTGGTTAAGACCATCTCCATCAATGACCTCAATCCAATACATGTTAACTATATAATTCTTGCGTGCTAAACCTAAAATTTGACTGAAAGCTGAATATCACGTGCATCTCTAACAAATCTCTAGCTGCAACATTGAAAGCGTTTTTCCGTACGAAATTAAATTAAATTCGTCTTCTTCTCATTGTCCGTTGTACATTTAGAAAAAACAGAGATATTTGGACGAAAATTCGAAATATAAAAAGGCTGGCAGACGCGTGGGACACTGCTCTGAGTCAGAGTACCGACGTAGACTATTCGAAGGCCAGTGCCACAAAAAGAAGGCGTGGATGTATGGACTGATCTCGGTAATTTTTGCTACTTGTGAGATACGCTAGAAAACAGTTATAGGCTGGAGTATGTGACGCAACCTTTAATGTGTAGTACATGATGTTCTCCAAGAGGGTCAAAATTATTCAGATTAATGTAGGCTGTGGCAGCAGTTTTGTTAGTCATTGGATTTCAAGTTGTTTGAGATCTAATGTGCAATAGTTCAGTTTTGTTGATAATTGGATTTCAAATTGTTTGAGATTTCAAGTTGTTTGAGATCCAAGGAATAATGTTCTCTCATAAAAAGGGTGTACATCCTAATGACAACCACGATTGGAACTTCAAATTGCTAATAACAATAACCATATTCTCCAACTTTATCAACATTTCAAGCTATTTGGGTGAATGGTTCATATTCACTACTCAGATTCCATCACTAAACTAACAACCATGTATAGATGGATCTAATTATAACTGTACTTGACTGATTTAAAAGAAAAACAATAACTATGTTTTCTTAACATTCTTAATAGAGAAAAAGAAACAGTTTTTTTGCAAATATTAAATTATACTACATTTCCACATTATTTGTCATTTTGTCAATCCTCTATCTTTGCTGTAACTAATTGAGACTCCAAATACTCTTTATTTTTTACTTTAAAATCCATCTTTGCCTTAATATGCTTAGCAGCTTTTCAACTACTAAATACCATCTTCACATTAGTTAGCACAACAAAAACCTCCCAATGTGAATTGTCTTTTAATGATAGCTTCAATGCTAGCTTCAAGGTCTTGCAATTGGATCCTAAATACATATCTAAAATATTGTCCAACCCTATATTTGTCCCACCTTCCTCACATCTCATCATTTTTATTTAAAAGCTTTGGTCTTGGATCCTAAATACATATCTAAAATATTGTCCAACCCTATATTTGTCCCACCTTCCTCACATCTCATCATTTTTATTTAAAAGCTTTGGTCTCTCTAGTATAGTTCAGTTTTTAACCAAGAAACATAAGTTATTGTTAGTGATATTTTGATCAAAAAATTTAATAAAATTACTATGCATAAAAACAAAAAAATATTATATAAAAGAATTAAATATAATAATTACAAAGACAAATGTTTATATTTTTTTAATATTGTAATTTAATATTATCATAATTAATTTACATAATTTAATAATATAATATTTAAATTATATAAACCAATTAGGTATAGATTTAGAATGAATATGTTATAAATTAAATAAATATATTTATGTCTATAACATAGTTAAGATAAATCTATATATTTTCAATAACAATACATTGCATTATATTATAAGGTAATAATTGAACTATATCCTAAATTCACTTGCAAATAAATAGTTTTTGAAAAGTTGTCATAATTTAACAAATGTAATAGTTGATTTATATCATAGTTTCATGTGCAAGTTTATAAATAACTTTTATCCATAGATTTCTTTTAGAATGTCCTTTTTTTTTCTAATTTAAAAGAATCTCATATTGAAGATGTGACACAAAACAATATAATAATTTTATTGGAGAGTGTCTCTTATAAACACAATGGTTGTTGACTCCTTCATATTTGATTGAAGCTTCAAATACTCACAAATAGTTTAAATTTTTCTCCACTATTATTTTAATTATTATCCATAAACCATAAAATTCTGTTGATAATGAGCTCCTTGAGAATTCTATGATGATAATTTTTCATAGATTTCTAGCTACCATTAAAATCTATGATGATTTTTTGAGCAACTTGTAACATACATTTATTCCTTGATAACAGAATTTTCCATATATAACCTAGATGAACCTTAAAAGCTCTTTCTAATTCATTACATATCCAGAAATAGAGACACTCTTCTAGAATGAACTAATCACTTATTTCTTCCAAATGAGACTTGTTTTATTCATTTTATGTATATATAACAATTGATAATTATATGATTCATTGTTTCTTCATAGTTTTGACATAGAAGACCTCTACATGGACCATTTCAGCTTCTCTTTTGCAACTAATATTTTTTTAAGCAAAATTTGCTAGCATTTTCTTATTGCCAACACTTATTAGAAACAAAACTTAACCTAAATCACCATTATGCAACTTTAATCCAAACAAAACAGTATTTTTGCAACACAAAATAAACAAATATCATTCAAGACTATTTAGTATACTCATAAAAGATTGCCACATATGCAAAGGGAGTAGAACAACTTCAAGGGGTTCTTCTATAACAATTTAATGGTAAACTTCACCTTATATGTGTAATCTATTTATACTGAAATTACCTTTCCATATTACTTATCTACTCTAGTAACACTTATTCTTTTTTACTCCATCAAAATGTGAAACTTTCACCTCTTTATTGTTGCATTTTGTTTATTGTTTCTTTTTAGTTTCTCACCTAGTTTTATTCTTTCAAGTTGTTCAATATTATTCACAATTCCTATATCCCTTTATTTACACCAATTCTATCTCATCTTCTTTCCATTGTTGCATATCTTAATCTCCAATATCTTTGAACCCTTAAATCTTGGGTGACCTTATAAATTCTAATCATTTATCCTCTTTATGCATCAACTCACTATGATATAAAAGATGATGTAATGGGGAATGAGAAAGCACCAACTTAGACGTGAAACATTGTCAAACTCACACCTAACAAATTTATAATAGCAAAGAAATCAGAAACATAAAGACATGTGCATGCCACAGTATAAAATTCAATAAAACACAAAATATAGTCCGTAATTTCACAAAATGCATGCTTGTGCACATATTCACGATATTTTATAAGGAGTAAAACCTTTTAAAGCCCTTATTTATCCTACTTAAACGTATTTTATATCATCAACAATCCATAAATTCCACAAACAATCTTCTTCCTTTGTAGTCATATAAGCTTTGAATTAGTAAGTAATCCTTATCATCTTATCATTAGTTCATTTTTTTCATAAGCCCAACCTTATTCTAAGGCTTGCAATGGCCTCAAACACAAAACCAATGGTTCAACTTATTCATTTATTAACTTATACTAGTTACTATGTCAACATCTCCCTCTATGCTTTCACTCTTCATCTTCTTTTATGCATACAACAATTTATTTACCCTCTATTTTACCTTAAATGAACACATATCTAGATGCTCTTGCAATATTAAAACTAACTTATTTTTTTTATATGTTTTCCAAACCTTTATTGCTCTTACAAATTTAATTAACTTATTTTTATTAAATGTTTGTGATGCACCTGCAACAATTACTTAATAAAAATATGCGAAATAGCAGAAATGACAGAACTCAGAATCACTTTGATATTGATCACATGCCACTTCGAGGGGGCAACCTCCTATGAGCAAGCTCAATACAAATAACTTCACGGTGCCTTCATAGGTCTCAACACACACTTATATACTAATTCTAGGCCCCAATACTATGGGTCGAAACCATGGGCCGTTACAAACTATGGATCAACAATACTACGGGCGACTTACAAAGCATATGCGCCAACAACAATAACACAAACTATTGATCAACAAATACTACGGGACGACTTACAAAGCATATGCGTTCAACAACAACATACTAACAAAGTAAAGACATGGGTTCCTAACATCCCCTCCCCCTTAAAAAAAAAAGCTTTGTCCTCAAAGCTTTAGATGTGGAAATTGTTGTTGAATCTGAAGGAGTGGTTCCCATGTAGTATCCTCTGGTTGCATGCTGTGCCACTGAATTAAGACCTCTGTGATAGAGCGAGAGCGAAGCTGACGTGTGCGCCGATTGAGGATGGCCTCTGGCTCCAAAAGGATGGATCCTTCATTATCCAGTTCGGGTAAAATCGTTTGTCCGTTGATGTTTGTGCCAAGAACTTTCTTCAGACAGGAGACATGAAAGACTGGATGAATGCGGGAAGAAGGAGGAAGTTCCAATTTATAAGCAACGGACCCAATCTTCTGAAGAATCCGATATGGCCCATAGAACTTTGGAGCGAGCTTATGACGCCCTTTGAGTTTCAAGGAGGATTGTTTGTACGGCTGGAGACGAAGAAAAACCATATTGCCAACTTGAAAAGTGCGCTCTGAACGGTGCTGATCAGCTTGTTGCTTCATGCGATTTCTTGCCATGTGAAGATTGTCCTGCAAAATGCGAAGAATCTGATCGCGGTTTCGAAGGACCGTGTCAACTTCCTGAACTGGTGAACTGGTGGGGGTGTATGGAAGAAGAGCTGGAGGTGCCTGACCATAGACTGCTTCATATGGGTTCATTTTAGAGGCAGTGTGGTAAGAGGTATTGTACCACCATTCAGCGAGAGGGAACCACTTTTCCCACTGATGTTGTTGTTCCGAGGTGAAGCAACGAAGATAAGTTTCCAAGCATTTATTGACAATTTCAGTTTGACCATCTGTTTGTGGGTGATACCCTGAACTCATCTTCAGTTTGGTGCCAGTGTGGCGAAATAGTTCTGTCCAAAAATGACTGGTGAAAGTCGCATCACGATCGGAGACAATGGAAGAAGGGATGCCATGAAGACGAAAGATCTGGTCCAGAAAAATTTGAGCGACGGAGGAGGCTGTATAGGGATGGCTGAGAGCACAAAAATGACTATATTTGGAGAGGCGATCAACCACAACGAGAATCACAGTATTCCCGCCAGATCTAGGGATCCCTTCAATGAAATCCATAGAAATATCTGTCCAAATCCGTGTAGGTATGGGCAAGGGTTCAAGCAATCCTGGAAGGAGTGTTGTTTCACCCTTATTGTGCTGGCAGGTATCACATTTAGCCACCATCAGTTGAATTGTCCTTTTCATGCCCTGCCAAAAGAAGTTACGCCGTGCTCGTTCATACGTTTTGAGGAACCCAAAGTGCCTTGCCGATGGAGAAGCATGGAGTTCATAGAAGACAACTTGTTGAAGATCTGTGCTCTGGGGAAGCACCAGACGACCCTTGTATCGCAGAGAAGCACCATCCCAAGAGTAATGTGGTACAACAGAAGGGTTGTTTGTCAAGCGTTGGATGATTTGCGATAAAGAAGATTCATTGACATAACCCTGTTGAACAGATTGCAACCAATTTGGAACATGCATAGAAATAGATGAAAGAGAACCTTGGGCATCAAATGTACGAGAAAGAGCATCTGCCACAATATTGTCTTTACCCTTCTTGTAAGTGATCTCATAGTCATAACCCATGAGTTTGCTAACCCATTTATGTTGTGCCGGGGAGGAGACACGCTGGTCCAAGAAATATTTCAGACTCTGGTGGTCAGTCTTGATGCAGAAATGATTCCCTAATAGGTAGTGCCGCCACTTCTGTACTGCATGCAAAATAGCCATCATTTCCTTCTCATAGGCAGAGGCAGCTAAATTCTTACCTGAAACGGCTTTGTTGGTGAACGCAATGGGGTGTTCATCTTGAAGGAGAACAGCACCAAGTCCATTGTCGCAAGCATCACTATCAATAGTGAAGGGCTTGGAAAAATTGGGCATAGCTAGCACAGGTGTAGTACACATAGCTTGTTTTAGTTTGTCAAATGCACACTGAGCAGCAGGTGTCCATGTAAAAGCATCCTTTTTCAATAGAGCAGTTAATGGAGCTGAAATCTTCCCATAATCCTTGACAAACTTGCGGTAGTAGCTAGTCAATCCCAAAAAACCACGAAGGCTCTTGAGTGTCTGAGGATGCGGTCAATTGTTCATGGCATCAATTTTGGCAGGATCCACGCGAACCCCTTGTGATGAGATAATGTGCCCGAGATACTCAACTTCCTTCTGTCCAAAAACACATTTAGACTGCTTGGCATGGAGATGATGGTCAGAGAAAAGTTGCATGACAAGATCCAGATGCTGGAGATGTTCATCCCATGTTTTACTGTAGATGAGGATATAATCAAAGAATACCAGAATGAATTTTCGCAAGTAGGGTCGAAATATTTTATTCATTAAGGCCTAGAATGTGGAAGGAGCATTAGTGAGGCCAAAGGGCATGACCAAAAACTCATAATGGCCATCATGTGTGCGGAAATCTGTTTTAGGAATATCATCCTCATGAACCCGAATTTGATGATACCCAGAATGAAGATCCAACTTGGAGAAAAAGTGAGCCCCATGAAGCTCATCAAGAAGCTTATGAACAACAGGAATTGGAAACTTATCCTTGATGGTGAGGTGATTAAGTGCTCGGAAGTCAATGCAGAGGCGCCATGACCCATCTTTTTTGCAGACAAGAATAACTGGGGAAGAAAAGGAACTAGTGCTTGGGCGAATAATACCTTGCTTCAATAAGTCCCGAACAAGCATTTCAATCTCCGTTTTTTGGTGAAATGGGTAGCGATAGGGCCTGATGTTGGGAGGAACGCTGCCAGGAAGGAGCTGAATACGATGGTATTTTGGCCTGGAAGGTGGCAATCCCACTGGTTCAGCAAAGACACCTGTATATCGGTCCAGAATTTGTTGTAGATCCAAAGGAGTAGTGGAGACCGCTGAGGGTTGCATCTGGATGGAATGGATCTGAGCGATGACACCATGTGAATTCTTCTTGAGGAGTTTTTCCATGCGATGTGAACTAATGATGCTGAGAGAACCTGGTTGTAATCCTGTCAATGTGTGTTTGTGTCCATTGAGGGAAAACTGCATCCAAAGTTCGGCAAAATCCCATAATATAGGGCCAAGTGTGCGTAGCCATTGAGCGCCCAAAATCACATCACATCCGCCTAAGGGCAAGGCAAACATGTCATAGCGCAAGGTATACTCTCCGATAGAGATACGCACATTTCGACACTTCCCTTTGCAAGGTAAGGTGCCCCCATTGGCAACCATGACTTCAAAGTTGGAGCAAGGATGGATAAAACAATCAGCTTGTTTGGCGATCCGAGGGTCAATGAAATTATGAGTGCTACCAGAATCAATGAGTATTGTAAGAGGAAGCTTCTTGAAGTAACCCCTGACCCGCATTGTTTGGGGGGTGGTGATTCCAGTTAAAGCATGGAGAGATATCTCTTGCTGGTCATCCTGAGACGGAGGGTCAATAGGCGGTTCCTGAATGTCGACCGGAGCATCCAGAGTTTCTGGATCTTCGTCATCCATTTCAGAGGTAGGCGGAGACTCCACATCCAGGAGATAGAGCTTTTGCTGAACACATCTATGTCCCCGAGTGAATTTCTCATCACAATTATAGCAAATCCCCTTTTCTCTGTGTGCTTGCATCTCTATTTCAGACAAACGCTTGATAGGAGTCGGTCGAGGAGCCTGCACTATAGGTGGTCGCTGAGAACCCATATTTCGGAAGGGAACAAAAGTGGGCTTGGAGCGTTGTTGGGATGCAATCTTGTCTTCTGCCAACTTAGCCAACCCTAGTGCTTCCATCATTGTGTTGGGACAGAACATTTTGACCTCAGAGTGGATGGCATCCTTTAGACCACTGATAAAACAACTCCGGTAAAAATCATCAGACAATCCTTCGATGTGGTTGGATAGATTCTCAAATTCGGTTTGATACTCTCTCACAGTGCCAGTTTGGTGAAGTTTAGTGAGAGCTCCTGTGAAGTCATCAAAAGCACTAGGACCAAATCGTTGCAAAAGGAGCTGGCAAAAGTCTGGCCATTTGGGCTCTGGATGAGCCTTGATGTACCAACGGTACCATTGAAGAGCCTCCTGTTCCAAATGAAAGGATGCCAACGGAACTTTGTTGACATCAAAAGTATTATGCAGACTGAAATATTGTTCTGCACGATAGATCCATCCAGTTGGATCAGTACCATTGAAGCGAGGAAAATCAAGCTTCGGACCACGAAAATTCCTGGAAGAAGAGAACCCATTGTCTGCTGAAGACTCGGACTGTCGTTTGTTGTGCATAGCTGAATGTTCAAGATGGAGACCGAGAAATTTTTCATCTAGATCCTGGAGTTTGTCTTGGATGGCTGCAAGTGCATCCTCCATGGTTTTTGCTCCTGCACGGGTGACAACCATAACCAGGATTTTTTTTTTTTTTTTTTTTTTATTTTTTCGGTTGACTCGGTAGGAAAACAAAAACAGAAACTACTTCAGCAAGGGAAAATTTGGATTTGGGAAAAAATCAGAAGGGTAATTGGGGTTTGACTAGGTTTTGGACATTGTTGGATAGACAGGGAAACAAAAATGAGGATTTCAGAAGCGGGGTGAAAGAATGGGAAAATTTGGCAGAGGGGAACAAAGAAGCAAAATTCAGAAAGGAACTCTCTGATAAAATTTGAAGGTGATTGGGTGAAATCTGAGGAAGTTATGGGAAACCCTAAAAATAGACAAATGTGGAATTTCAGGCTATAGGAAGGGGAATTGAGGATAGGGTCCTCAGGAATGAAATATGCAGAATGGAATGATAGGGGTTCCCTACAAATTTCAAGGGAAACAGAGGTAAAACAAGGGAGATATGGCGAAAAAAATGAAGCGGCTATGGCTCGAAAGGGATCTGGAACAACGCCGAATGGATGGATCTGGAACGGCTTGCAAAATGGATCTGAAATGGCGCAGCAATGATCGACAATAGTTCAGCTGAAAGTAGATATGGACCCCAGGTATGTGCTGCTTCCTAACAGTTTAGGGGTTTCACTCGGCCACCAATGTTGTCTGACGGCTTGCATATTGGGGCAGTACCCCTCACTCCACGGCTTAGGTAAAACTGATAACCGCTTTGCCACAAACGACAGCTCTTGGTTTACCTAACGGGTGGGAACTAGTCAATCAGATAGGGGTCGTTGCCCTTTTCGCCGGCAGGTCTTCTCAATGGGCCAGCTACTTCGGGGTTCCTGTGGTACTCCTCACAATGAGTTTTAGGGCTTATGCCCAAGTACTTCCCACAATTAAGCGGATAGGGATTATTTCCAAAACTGAACCTGCAACAGATGCGAAAAAAAAATTTGGCAGAAATTTCACCCAGCGAGCCCAAGAAAGTGCTATGCTACTAGATGTGATGCACCTACAACAATTACTTAATAAAAATATGCGAAATAGCAGAAATGACAGAACTCAGAATCACTTTGATATTGATCACAGGGCACTTCGAGGGGGCAACCTCCTATGAGCAAGCTCAATACAAATAACTTCACGGTGCCTTCATAGGTCTCAACACACACTTATATACTAATTCTAGGCGCCAATACTATGGGTCGAAACCATGGGCCATTACAAACTATGGATCAACAATACTACGGGCGACTTACAAAGCATATGCGCCAACATCAATAACACAAACTATTGATCAACAAATACTACTGGACGACTTACAAAGCATATGCGTCCAACAACAACATACTAACAAAGTAAAGACATGGGTTCCTAACAATGTTTTTCTTTGATGGACTTGTTTTTAAACAATTGAATATTTTTTTTGAAATTGCTTATGTCTCATACAATAATAGCAACATTAACATTGAAATTGCACATCTGATACAGTGATAGCAAGAAGGGCATGGGTGTTATAAATACAGATTATAACGTAAAAGAACAGATATAATTATACTAATATTTAAAAAAAATGAAAAAGATTCTTAAGAATACTAAAGAATAAATCAACTGTAAAAATAATTTAGAATACTTAAGAATAGTAAAGATTCTTCAGAATACTTTAGAATACTTAAGAATACTAAAGATTCTTAAGAATAAATCAACTGTACTTTCTATGGAATTTGATGGGAAGCTTCATCGCCACCACTTTCTGGCAATTACCATGTGAAGCATACACGATCGTCTGGTATTACTGAAGCATACGCTATCGTGGCTGTTGGAGATAATTACTCCCTAATGACATCAGTTAGATGTTGAGTTCCTAACAAGCAGTTAGATGAGTCTTAGTTAGAACTATAGATAGTGAGTTAAGTCTAAGTTAAAGAGTCTAGGTTTAGCATGTGATACTTCTATATATTCAGGCCTTCGGGTCCATTGTAATTATGTACTTTCATGTGAATAGAAAGCCGCAGCTTGTTCCTTGAAAATCATCATGGTATCAGAGCTTGATTAAGTCTTTTGGAGAGCATATTGATCCAAGAGCAGATCCAAGGGAAGAGGGATTCTTCCATAGTGAAGAAGGCAGAGCAGATCCAAGGGAAGAGGGATTCTTCCATAGTGAAGAAGGCAGCCAAGCTTCTGTATTGAAGGAGGTGCCATCTATCTGTTCATTGAAAAAAGCAGATCCACTTGCAGATCTGAAGCAAATTTGTGAAGAAGGCAGCCAAGCTTCTGTATTGAAGGAGGTGCCATCTATCTGTTCATTGAAAAAGAGCAGATCCACTTGCAAATTCTGAAGCAAATTTGTGAAGATAAACGCCCAGCCAATAAGCAAGATTGCTGGAGCAGTGAAGAAACTCCAACCGTTGTTGGAAAGCATGCAGATCTGAAGCAAGTTCGTGAAGAAAATCCAACCGTTGTTGGAAAGCATGCAGATCTGAAGCAATTTCGTGAAGAAACTCCAACCGTTGTTGGAAAGCATGCAGATCTGACGCAAATTCGTAAAGAAACTCCAACTGTTGTTGGAAAGCTTGAAGAAAGCAGCCAGGATCTGATCAGCAAGTCGTGAAGACGAGACAACAGTCTTGAGGAGCCGTCCCAATCCACGAGAGGAGAGAATCCAGCGTGAGAAATTTGCATTGAAGGTATGAAATTTCTGGGACTCGTGAGTCGGTTCAACAATCCGTTCTGAGAAAATCGCTGGAGTGAAGTCCAGTCGTGCAGTGTAGAAAAGAAGGAGATCGCCCAAATCAGTGCAGTGTAGAAAAGAAGCCACTGTGTGATATGAAAGCAGCCAATCTGCCTGAAAGATCTGCGTTGAAGAAGGCTGAGAGATCAGCGTGAGAAATCTACAGTGAAGGGAGGTGAGCCCGATCCGCATAGGAGGATAGCCGCATCAAGGAAAGCGCTGTAGAAGAAGAGAAATTTCCGTGAAGGGAGAAATCATAATTGGACGAGTGGAGAGAATCCGCTGTAAGGAGCTGCAGAGAAGAAATTCGTGGAGACCCGTGACAATTTGGGTGAGATCGCCAGTCTGCGACAATTTGGGTGAGATCGCAGGTCGAAATTCGTGGAGAAGATTGTCGTCTGGGAGAAAACTGTCCACCTGCAATTCTGCAAGAAGTGAAATAAATCAGTGCAGTATAGAAGCCATTGTGTGAAGAGAAGGCTTGTAGAAAAGCCGAGCAAAAGAAGTGAAAGAAGGAAAGATTTGTTGAAGAAGACGGAGGCAAGACCAGCCGGGAGCTTTCTCCATTGAGCATTGAACCCTGAACACGACTACTATGTTGTAGTGTACTGCGACCTCCATGAGTAAGAGTAGCGCCCAATACTCATATGTTGGAGTTGCGACTGCGTTGAGTGCTTGTTTTTGTAATCAGCGTGCAGGAAGCCGATCCCTATCCCAATGAAGAGATCCACAGTTCAGCGTGGAGAAAGATCTCGCTGAAATCCGAGAATCGACCGAGGAGGAAGATCTGTGCTGAAGAAGGCAGCCAATCTGCCTGAGAGATCCACCGTGAGAAATCTGCAGTGAAGTAAAAGGCCGTAGCCTTGAAACTGTAAGATAGAGTTCAGATTGCTAGATTTGGGGGAAATTTTGCATTAAGGGAGCGCGAAGCAAATCCTATACTTTTTTTAGGGAGCGATAAGGAAGGAAGGATGTGGACTCAAGAGAAGGAGTCCATAGTCCTCAATGAGCCTCAGCAGATGGCGAATAGACAAGTTGTTAACCTCTTAGCAATAGAGGTTGAAGAACTTGAACCAGAGTATGATGGTGAACACCTTTCTTATGAAGAAAGAGTGACAGTGCTACAACAAAAGAAACTCATTAATGAGTTGTTGTTTGGAATGGTAACCCTACTTGAAAGTGACGATCAAGTGGATGATGTCTTTGTAGCAGTAGCAACTGAGGAGGATGAAGCTAAAGTAACCAGTTTCGAAGAAGATTTGGCATTCATTGAGGATTGGCTTGAAAAGCCAAAAGAAGTTGTAGATGACAACTTACATTCTGTAGTAGCAGAATCTGAAGAAGAAGCAAGATATGCTATGTACCCAGTTGAAAAGCTGGAGGAAGAAACATGCAACAAGTATTTTGCAGGAAGCATTGAAGATGCTGTAGATCACTGGTTTTTCAGTGAGAGCCATGAAAAAAAGAAACATCCATGCAATAACAAGAAGAGATATCCAGAGTTTAAAGTCTGGAGCACAAAGAAGAAGAAAAGCATTGAAAGCTTCAAAGTTTGGAGCAGAAAGTATGAGAAGACGTTGCATCAGCACATTGCAGCAAAGAAAGTCAAGATGAAGATGTTTTGTAAGCCTAGCTGAGACATAGACCAGCAGGCAATCTTTTTGATGAAATTTCTTAGAGGCAGTATGTTTTAGCTGCAATTAGATAGTATGTTTAGCGGTTGTAATTAAGTGACAGTGTTGGAGATAATTACTCCCTAATGACATCAGTTAGATGTTGAGTTCCTAACAAGCAGTTAGATGAGTCTTAGTTAGAACTATAGATAGTGAGTTAAGTCTAAGTTAAAGAGTCTAGGTTTAGCATGTGATACTTCTATATATTCAGGCCTTCGGGTCCATTGTAATTATGTACTTTCATGTGAATAGAAAGCCGCAGCTTGTTCCTTGAAAATCATCAGTGGCGTACTCTCTCTTTCGATTCTGAGAGCTACAATAGTCAAATTAATTGTACATAATAATAAATTGCCTTACAGTGGGACATTGCAGTGGAATATTAATGGTCACATGGCAGCGGGACATTTACCATTAGATGGGGAGACACCAAGTGTTTTGGATGCTGCAGGATAAAAGGTATTCATTTAGTTCAGATGTTTTTCCTGTAATTAATTAAACCGACTAAAATTTGTTTGTGAAAATTACATAGAGCCTCAACTGTTTCCTCAGCTATCTCGATAAAAATTAGTGTTTGAATTCCAAGCTATCTCGATTAACAATAATAATAGGTTGGTGATATTCAGAGTAGAGTATTAAGATGGTAAGTTTTTCTTCGAAATTTACATTTTTTTCTTAAATTATTTAATGCTAGTCTTTTTATATACCTAATAAAAACTTGCATTTGAAATGAAAGTTTTTTTTCCTCGGGCTAAGAAGAGTAGGGTGACACACTATAATATAGAAAGAAACGTAGACCTCTATTTGGTTTGTATATAAAATGAAAGTGTTTTTTCTCGGGCTAAGAAGAGGGTGACACATTATAATATAGAGAGAAACATAGACCTTTATTTGGTTTAGATGGATACACAATGGATAAGTGTTGATAGGTGTTATAGTGTAATTTATCTTCATTTTTTATGAGTATCTGATATTGGTGTATTGTCTAGATTGATTTCATGGCTTAAATTTGAAGCATATTTTATGATCTATGGTTCCAAATTTGAAATAAACAATTAAAAAAAAATAATATAAAAAATAAGTGGTTGTTGATACATGGATAACTCGTAATTCATGGTAGACAACTTAGTAGTTAATGGAAGACAACTTGTGCAATGTACTTCTCAATTAAATTCTATAATGTATTTCTCTTTCACATATAACTCTCACAATTACTTTCCCATATAATTTTATGTTATATATATTTTTCATATTAAAATGTAAAACATAATTTTCAATTACTCTTTTGTACAAGTTTATGTTACACATCTCTTTCATACTAAATTGTACAATTTACCTCTCTTTCACATATAACTATCACTATTACATTCCTATATGATTTTATGTTATACAATCTCTTTAAAACATACTTCTCAATTACTCTTGAAACACTTGTTATATGATGTATCCAATTTTATTGGTATCAAATACTTCATGGGAAAGTTGTAAAGAAAATGAAAGTTATCTAATTAGCCTATTTTTCCTATAACAATTATTTTTTATCTAAATTTATGTTATACATCTCTTTCACTTTCCCATACAATTTTATATCATACATATTTTTCAAATAAAAATGTGGAATACACTTCTCAAACATCTCTAAAACTTTTTGGTACAGGTTTATGTTACACATCTCTTTCATATTAGATTATACAATTTATCTTTCTTTTATATATAATTATCCTTATTAGTTTCTTATATAATTTTATGATACATATCTCTTTCATGTTAAAATGCAAACCTACTTCTTATTTACTCTTTGATGCAAGTTTATGTTACACATCTCTTTCATATTAAATTGTACAGTAATTTTACAATGTATCTCTTACCTAATTCAATTTTTTCTTCTTTAACAATTATTTTGATGATACAACTTTATGTTACACATCTCTTTCATACTAAAATTTGGAATGTATATTTAATTAATACAATGATTAATTAATAATGATTTTTTAATTGATCAATGTAAAATCTTCTTAAGTTGCTAAATAAAGGAAAACAAATTTATATATTTACTAGACAAAGAAGAATCATAATCAAATACTCTAAACATTGGCAAATTCGACATCAATTTCAGACAGTGTTTAAACTTCCTTTTTATACTTGTTTAGAAGATAAATCTATTTATACTTTTTTCCAATTATAATAAACTTACTTGGTAAATATATCTCTCCACAAAGAAGAATCTTAATCAAATACCCTAAACTTGGCCAATTCAACATCAATTTCTAACAGTGTTTAAACTGATAACACTAATAACATTTTTTTTTCTTGTTTTTATTTTATTATTTATTAATAATTAATTGAATTGTTAGTTATATTATATTAAAATTTAAATTTTAAAATTGATATATCTATATAAATTTAAAAAAAAAATTAAAAATATTCCCAATTTTATTATGTAATAATTTCTAAAGTATATTTTTTTTTGTTTTTAATCTTTTCTGGAATTCTTGAATACTTACCTTAATGATTTAAAAAAACTGTTAAGTTTGAAACTTTTAATCATAGAATATTCTTGAAATGATCTTTCCTTTCTTATAATTGCTATACATTACAAATATATAAATATATTTATAATTTTTTTCCGGAGAAAAAAATCATTTATTCATATCGAATAATACTTATAATTGCTATACATTACAAATATATAAATATATTTATAATTTTTTTTCCGGAGAAAAAAATCATTTATTCATATCGAATAATATAAGTTGTCCAAAAAGGACTTACATCACTCCTCAAAGAGCTCTCATTATGCCTCAAAATTCTTTCTTTAATCCCATACAAACACCTGCATTATAAGTGTATTGTTCATGGACAAAAGCCCCATCTTACATTACAAAAACTATTATTTCCTGAACAACTATCTCCAAACCACTCTGTCGCATTAAACAAGGCGTGTCTTCTTTTGTATATTGTTCTGCCTGAGACGCTTGTATCTATGTTGCTTTGATCTGCAAAGAAGAGGGCCGAATCCTCTGCACATTAGTTTCAATGCCTTTAAGGCTGTCTCACTTTTATCCAACAGAATTCCCTGGATTCATACAAGTATGTATTCATTGTTTTTATATACATAAAAATGACCACAATTCAACTAACAAAGATGTCTTTACTTCTCAAACGATACAAAAGTATTCCAGCAGTTTACGATTCCGAATTCCTCTACTTCCATGACCCCCGGTTGTAAAGGCAATGACAGTTTGGATAATAAATCTGCTTTTTCATTGATTTCTCTATATATGTGAGTGAAGGAAACATATTCAAAGGAGGTCATCGCAAAATTAATTTCTGTTAATAAAAGTTATTCTGGTAATAAAAGAAGTTACAGATGTAGGGCTTTTATTTGGGTTTTTTTGGATTTTTCCATTAGCCCAATCTATCACCATTTTGGAATCCCCAAAGAATTGAATCCTTAGAAAATTCTTCCTTTGAGAGACCTTAACGACTGCCCATAGTGCTGTTAATTATGCTTTGTTGTTTGTTGTTAATTATGCTTTGTTGTTTGTAGCCCTCCTAGGTGCATATTTAACTCACATCTTGGAAGAATCCGGAAAGTATAAAACTCCTCCCGCGCCTCCTAGTGGTGGTGACCCTTGGCTGGTTCCATCAAAAAAATCCAGGGGTCGTTTTTATTAATGTCTCGAGTTGAAATTACACGTTGCTTTCTGGGCTTATCAACAGTTTTATGTTCCTCTAATTTCTGCATTAGGAGAGCAGAAGTAATGTCTGTTGGGACCCTTCTGTTTTTGAAAATTGTTTGATTATGTGCTTCCCAGATACTATATATAAAGAGAGCAGGGAAGGCATCATAGTTACGTATCCGTTTACCTGCCACCATTCCTGGGTCCGCTTCTCTAGTGTTGCATCACTTCACGAGTTAATCCTGTCATTTGAAAATTCCTTGGTGACTTTATCCCATGCTTCTCCTGCATAATGGTAAGAGCTAAACAAGTGAGAGGATTGTTTTTCATGTGCATTTCATAAGACGCAAATACTTGGTCCATGAAATTCTCTTTTCTTTAAATTTTCCCAAGTTAGAAGTTTGTTACTTAAGGCCAGCCACAAAGTTAGTATAGTTTTCAAGGGACTATGTATTCTCCATAATTTGCTCCACCACCATATTTTTTTCTCCTTGAAAGGATTCTTAGCTAGCTAATTCATAACTAAGTTTTGTTGAGAATTCCCCATCCACTTCATTCTTGGTCCAAATTAGTTTATCTTGCTAATAGGTCTGAATCTTGCTACTATGCTTCTAACAACCTTGAATTAACATCATTAACCATGTTTTGGACCAAATAAACACCAAATTAATTTTAGACTATGGTCCTAAGGCGTAATAATGTTCTAACAGTTTTCACGGAGATGGAGGAACTAAGAGTCTACGCGAACTTGTAGGTTGTTATCACTTTGGTAGCCAAACGATCAGGGCATCCTTCGTATGAAGGTAACAACCCATACAACTTTGTTTTGGGTTGTATATTAATGTTTTTTTTATGCGTTATTATTATTGGGATGCCAAACAATGAGGGCATCTTTCCTAGGAGAGATCGATCCATATGTTTACCCATCGCTTGATAGAGAAGCGATCCATTCTTAGATCTCTGCATTATTTAATTTCTGCATTGACATATGCTGGGCCATATCCTTTCGGAGAATCGAATCATGCATTATTTTTTTAATGACTCTTCTTATGCAGAGAGCTCTCATGGATCTTTGTGTTTTACCCTTTCTGGCATTTGATAGGGAGAATGACAAGAGGAATTGTATGCACACTTTACAACTAATTTTCTATTATCGGTCGATAGTATAAGTGATATTTATTAGGAGGAGTAGTCGCAAGGGAGACCAACTTCAGCGATTAATATTATACGAACCAAGTCTTAAAGTCTTTCGATCCTTTAATAGATGGGTGACCTTTCTAAAGAGGACCATTTCCCAAGATTATATTTGGATGAACTGTATAATGTATGTGTAGTGGGTAGAGGAAGGGCGCATCCATATCGCCATTGTGAAAATATTAATTTAAAGTATATGCTATATAATATATGCTTCGGTGTGTTTCAAGGGTGCAACCTTAAATTGTTGTGTTGTAAGGGATGAGAGATATGTTGAAATCCTTTAATCTCTTATGTATTAATTATAATCCATAGAACATATGAACCTCGGGAGAGACTCGTGCTATCTCTCCCTTCTATTGGATTCATTCCCAATTTGGGGGTGGCCTCTTGATCACAAGAATATATGTTGAATACAGAGCCAGAAGGTTGGGTGGAAAGTTGCAATCATGTCCGTAGTAGCATCTCTCTACATAATTCAGATAATTGTTCTACATTGATATATTGATATTCTTGTTTTCTAAAGATTTATTTGCAAATGTGTTATGATGATTCTTTATGGTTGATCTTTTGTGAAATTATAATATTGGTTGAGATATGTTTATTGTTATGTTTCAATCATGTATAATGACCATATGAGGATTAATAGTATAATATTGGAAAGTGAACTTAAGGATTATAAAAAGTATATGTATAATGTTTTGAATTACCCTTTACATAATGTTGTTGATGAGTACAAAAAAAGGTATTTTCTTATTGTGAAAGTTTCATATTAGTATGTTCATATCAAAATTAAGAATTATGTAGTACCAAGGTCTATATGTTCTTCAGTGTTTGTAACTGTTTTGTATTATACTCATCAAGTGCCAAGTTTTATAGTGCAAACCTTACTTATGAGATGTTTAAATCATTTGATAAAAGGGCTATGATTTTGGGTAAATTATGGAAAATGATTGAATGGTAATGATGATGCTAGGGGCTAATTATTGCTTATGATAACGATAGTTATATCTAAGAATGGCTAATTGAGCTAAATATTTGAGAATAAAGGATAGAGATATTTATGATATTGAGAAAGGGTTACACAAAGGTTCACAGGGTTCATTAAAATCCACAGAGAGTTGACTTGCAAGGTGATTTTCTCTTGTACATCATGATTGGTAAATCTTGTTTAAAGGTATAGAAGTATTATGTTCTTAAAGTAGGATTGTATAAACCTATAAAACTGAGTATTTTTTAAGTAGAGTAAGTTTACAAATTTATTGAGAGAATAACTATTATGTAAGAGTATCAAGATACATGAATTTATAGTAAATGTGAATTATGATGTTTTTAAACTAACATTTTCATGAATTTATGAAGCAAAGAAAAAAAATAAAAAATGGTACATCCCATTTCCTCCAAATACTTATGAGGATCCCATTTCCTCCAAATACTTATGAGGATATTAGGTATGTTACAAGATCACATAAGAGAAATAATAATTCTTTCCATGTTACTATTAAATATTAAATAATTGAGGATATTAAATATGTTATACGATCACATAAAAGAAATAATAATTCCTTCCATGTTACTATTAAATATTTAATATAGTTGAGGAAGCATGATAAGAATAAGAGGAGATGAACTTGCATAGTCCTATAGTTGAATGATGAGCAATTCATACTGCTATCCTTAGCCATCTTAGATGGACCTAATATTTTTAAGCCACCTCGTGATGGTTGGGAACCTTTATTTCTTATTTTTGTCAACCTCTCAATTTTTTTTCTTGGGGCCTTTCCTTCGATCACAATGACCAACCTCCTCTCGTCACTCGTGTCCCATCACTTAGTGCATTCTCCTTGGGCTTGTGCCCCCATATATTTGTTACGTTATGTTAGGTTTTTTCTAGAACTTATATTAATTATGTGTTTGAGTTGTTGATAATTGCCATGTTTTTTAATTTCTTTTAACATTTATATATTTGAATGTAATCCAACTCATGTAGTATTTGCTTTTAGTTAATTGTTTTAAAGGCTACATGTGCGACATACCGTTTTGTATTAAATTCATGTACATGTGTTAATACTGATAAGAAAATGGATCTTTAATTCAAAAAAATATCAATTCGCGTGCATGACCTTGTTGTGATAAAAAAACGATGCCAATGGAATGAGAATAATGTGAACCAACACGATAACTTAGATAAATATATTAACATACATACACAAGATGGAATGGGAATAATGTGAACGAACACTTGATAAAATAATTTGTTAGGATAAATACATTAACATACATACACAAGATGGAATATGAAATTAAATAGAATAACGAAGAGGGTTTGATATTTCTCAATATCATTATCAATACATCCATACAATTCATCATGCCTTCTCTCTCTAAACATATTGTTGCGACCATCTTAATCTCTTTTTCTTTTCCTTCTATCCTTCGAGCTTACCATGATCTCAATATTCATCTTCCTTTCTACATTTGTAGACCTCATTCACTTTAACTTTCATCTTGATATCCATATTAATTAATTTCTTTCTATTAAGTTGTTTTGAAAGGTGATTTAATATAGCTAAATACAAAAGTTTTAAAGTTATTTATCTCATAATGATAGCGACCTGGGCTTTGACGAGCGGATGTTCAAATCCCACAAATATTTCTAAATTATTTATTTCAATTTTATGTACGAGAAATTCAATGATAAGTCCATAAAGAAAGAAAAATGCTCCTATAAATAATCCATGGCAAAATAGATTTTTATGGTCGTCGCCTATATATTCAGAAATATCACAAGAACAAAAACGTACATTTAAATATAAATTTAATAAATAAGTAGTAATTTTTTTCACATAAAATAGAATATTAGTATTTAAATTTTATAATTTAGGTGGATTATAATTTATGTGTTTTTAGATTGAAAGAGGATTTAAAAAGTGTATTATCTAGATTAATTAATTTAAAAAGTGTATTATCTAAATTGATTTATTGTAGTAATTTAAAATTAAAAATAAACAATTATAAAAATAAAAATAAACAATTATTAAAAATAAATATAAAAATAATTGATAACCAAGCTATAGACACTAGGTAAATAATATCCCTAAACATAAACTGATATTCTCTTTCCTTAAATATCCAACTTCCAGATTCCGCTCCCTCTGCAAACGACTTTGGCTGCACCTTCTATATGCAGTCTCTTACCTAAAATACAATATTATAGACAACGTAAACGGTTTGATTTTGTTTTGTACGAGATTCTTTTTGTTTCCAATCTGCCAGATTTAATACCATCTCCATCAATAACTTCAATATAATACATTTTAAACATATAATTCTTGCGGGCTTAATATAAATTTGACCGAAAGATGAATATCACGTGCACGGTGCACCTCTAACAAATCTCCAGTTGCAGACTTTGAAAGCGTCTTTGCGTACAAAATAAAACAAAATGCACGTGTTTTTGGTCATTGTACAATTATAAAAAAAACAAGGATCTTTGGATTTTAAAACATTCAATACTCAATGTGCATAATATAAAAATGCTGGCAGTGGGACACTGTCCCTGAATGATCCCAGTAACAACAAGGGTTGGAATTTCAAATTGTTAGTACTAATAATCAAATTTTCTAACTTTATCCATCTTTCAATTTTTTTGGGTGAATGGTTCATATTCACTTTTTAAATTCTATTATTGAATTAACAACATGTATAGATGGATCTAACTGTAACTACCATAGTTACTTAATTTGTGATTGGTGAACATCAATATGCCACAAGCTAAGTGTAGCTATAAGTTATTTGCTACTAGTTACCTACGAATTCATGAATCAACCATTAATTATTTTTTATATTCTTTTTTTATCTCACATTCTTATAGATATCTTCCATGAACATTCATCAACTACAAGTTATTTATGAGCATCACATACCAGTTATCCATTCATCCTCTGCCACTTACTTAAAGTATTTTTGTTTTAAAATTGTTTATTTTGAATTTTAAACTATTACTATAAAATCAATCTATACACTACACTTGTTTCATACTCGTACAATCCTAGAAAAACATACACCTTAATCAACCCCAAATTTTAAAATAAAAATATCTATAAACATAATTAATGTATAAATATAATTAATGTAATTATTGCTAATTACAAATCATACAATTAATTATTCATAATTTTAATTAATTCCTATAAACAATTTATACCAAATAAAAATAATCATATATAAAAAATATTTAGCAAGAATACCAAATTTAATTCGTCATACCCCACTCTTCCCGTCACCTAAGTAGTGGTTGACTTTGTTGATCTCTATAAAGCTACTTTCTAGATCAACAATATCACTGTATAATTTAATGAAAACTTAATCCATTCCGCTAATGTTTATATGAGGATAATCATGGAGTTGTTGGTATAGTTCTGTATTCCGTGTATTAACTTACGAATACTAATACGAATTCCTACGATGGGGGTTTGGTTACCTAGTAAATTTAATCAATATAGTTTTCTCTATACTTTACCAGCTAAGAAAATAAATGTTAAAGAGGTACATATTCAATTGAATGAAAGCTTCAAAGCTTCATATTTATTAATGGCAGGTTACGTTAATGTTCATATGAAATACTGGATACTATTACCAACCAGCAAAATACATGTTAAATGGGCGCAGCCTTTTTTTGGTTGCACATATTCAACTTAACCAGAGCATGAGATCTACTAATTGCAAGTTACTTATATGTTCAGATGAAATACTATTTACTAAATAGTATCCTGGTTCTTTACACATCAGTTTTTTTAGTATTGCTACCTAGAAGATTATGGACTGCATCAAATAAATTCTTTAATACCATTATTTAGAAGATTACTAACTGCACTAAAGAAAAAGAAAATCGAGAACAACATATAGAATAATAAGATCAGCAAGGGAAAATGATAAGATCATTAATAATGAAAATACATAAAAATTGTAATGACATAAAACTTGGTCATAAAAAGTATAAAAGAAAACAAAGCAATGAGAAGTGCTAAATGAATTGTAAACTTCAGCTAGTCTTTTTAGAGAAGTGCTAATACACTGTAGATTGTTATTCCAAATCTGTTGTTTACCATTCATAAAATCTATCCAAATTGATGAGTTATCGCGTACTTCCAGCTCTCCAATACCTTCTTAGGATAGACCAAGAACCAAACAGTCATCCTTATTATTTGTGCCTTGATCTCCATTTACTTTGATGCCAGTTGGGGATAAGATAATGGATCCTCCCAGTCCACAAATTCCATTTGCACATGCACCATAAAAAAAAACTATTTAAATGCCTTTGATAATTCTGGATTTTTTTTTCAAAACTGATTTTGAGGTGAAGCTCGATGTGTATCTGGTTAAGACCATCTCCATCAATGACCTTAATCCAATACATGTTAACTATATAATTCTTGCGTGCTAAACCTAAAATTTGACTGAAAGCTGAATATCACGTGCATCTCTAACAAATCTCGAGCTGCAACATTGAAAGCGTTTTTCTGTACGAAATTAAATTAAATTCGTCTTCTTCTCATTGTCCGTTGTACATTTAGAAAAAACAGAGCTCTTTGGACGAAAATTCGAAATATAAAAAGGCTGGCAGACGCGTGGGACACTGCCCTGAGTCAGAGTACCGACGTAGACTATTCGAAGGCCAGTGCCACAAAAAAAGGCGTGGATGTATGGACTAATCTCGGTAATTTTTGCTACTTGTGAGATACGCTAGAAAACAGTTATAGGCTGGAGTATGTGACGCAACCTTTAATGTGTAGTACATGATGTTCTCCAAGAGGGTCAAAATTATTTAGATTAATGTAGGCTGTGGCAGCAGTTTTGTTTGTTATTGGATCTCAAGTTGTTTGAGATCTAATGTGTAATAGTTCAGTTCTGTTCACAATTGGATTTCATGTTGTTTGAGATTTCAAGTTGCTTGAGATCCAAGGAATAATGTTCTCTCATAAAAAGGGTGTACATCCTAATGACAACCACGAATGGAACTTCAAATTGCCAGTAACCATAATCATATTCTCCAACTTTATCTGCATTTCAAGCTATTTGGGTGAATGGTTCATATTCACTACTCAGATTCCATCACTAAACTAACAACCATGTATAGATGGATCTAATTATAACTGTACTTGACTGATTTAAAAGAAAAACAATAACTATGTTTTCTAACATTCTTAATAGAGAAAAGGAAACAGTCTTTTTGCAAAACACAATGTATTATTATACTACATTTCCACATCATTTGTCATTTTGTCAATCCTCTATCTTTGCTCTAACTAATTGAGACTCCAAATACTCTTTATTTTTTATTTTAACATCCATCTTTGCCTTAATATGTTTAGCAGCTTTTCACCTACTAAATACCATCTTCACATTAGTTAGCACAACAAAAACCTCCCAATGTGAATTGTCTTCTAATGCTAGCTTTAAGGTCTTGCAATTGGATCCTAAATACATATCTAAAATATTGTCCAACCCTATATTTATCCCACCTTCCTCACATCTCATCATTTTTATTTAAAAGCTTTAGTCTTTCTAGTATAGTTCAGTTTTTAACCAAGAAACATAAGTTATTGTTAGTGATATTTTGATCAATAAATTTAATAAAATTACTATGGATAAAAACAAAAAAATATTATATAAAAAAATTAAATATAATAATTAGAAAGATAAATGTTTATATATTTTTTAATATTGTAATTTAATATTATGATAATTAATTTACATAATTTAATAATATAATATTTAAATTATATAAACCAATTGTATATAGATTTGAAATGAATATCTTATAAATTAAATAAATATATTTATGTCTATAACATAGTTAAGATAAATCTATATATTTTCAATAACAATACATTGCATTATATTATAAGGTAATAATTGAACTATATCCTAAATTCACTTGCATATAAATAGTTTTTGAAAAGTTGTCATAATTTAACAATGTAATAGTTGATTTATATCATAGTTTCATGTGCAACTTTATAAATAACTTTTATCTATAGATTTCTTTTAGAATGTCCTCTTTTTTCTAATTTAAAAGAATCTCATATTGAAGATATGACACAAAACAATATAATCATTTTATTGGAGAGTGTCTCTTATAAATACAATGGTTGTTGACTCCTTCATAATTGATTGAAGCTTCAAATACTCACAAATACTTTAAATTTTTCTCCACTATTATTTTGATTATTATCCATAAACTATAAAATTCTATTGATATTGAGCTCCTTGAGAATTCTATGATGATAATTTTTCATAGATTTCTAGCTACCATTAAAATCTATGCTGATTTTTTGAGCAACTTTTAACATGCATTTATTCCTTGATAACAGAATTTTCCATATATAACCTAGATGAACCTTAAAATCTCTTTCTAATTCATTACATATCCAGAAATAGAGACACTCTTCTAGAATGAAGTAATCACTTATTTCTTCCAAATGAGACCTGTTTTATTCATTTTATGTATATATAGCAATTGATAATTATATAATTCATTGTTTCTTGATAGTTTTGACATAGAAGACCTCTACATGGACCATTCCAGCTTCTCTTTTGCAACTAATATTTTATTTAGCAAAATTTGCTAGCATTTTCTTATTGCCAACACTTATTAGAAACAAAACTTAATCTAAATCACCATTATGCAACTTTAATCCAAACAAAACAGTATTTTTGCAACACAAAATAAACAAATATCATTCAAGACTATTTAGTATACTCATAAAACATTGCCACATATGCAAAGAGAGTAGAACAACTTCAAGGGGTTCTTCTATAATAATTTAATGGTAAACTTCACCTTATATGTGTAATCTATTTATACTGAAATTACCTTTTCATATTACTTATCTACTCTAGTAACACTTATTCTTTTTTACTCCATCAAAATGTGAAACTTTCAGCTCTTTATTGTTACATTTTGTTTATTGTTTCTTTTTAGTTTCTCACCTAGTTTTATTCTTTCAAGTTGTTCAATATTCTTCACAAATCCTATATCCCTTTATTTACACCAATTCTACCTCAACTCCTTTCCATTGTTGCATATCTTAATCTCCAATATCTTTGAACCCTTAAATCTTGGGTGACCTTATAAATTCTAATCATTTATCCTCATTATGCATCAACTCACTATGATATAAAAAATGATGTAATGGGGAATGAGAAAGCACCAACTTAGACCTGCAACATTGTCAAACTCACACCTAATAAATTTATAATAGCAAAGAAATCAGAAACATAAAGACATGTGCATGCCATAGTATAAAATTCAATAAAACACAAAATATAGTCTATAATTTCACAAAATACATGCTTGTACACATATTCATGATATTTTATAAGAAGTAAAACCTTTTAAAGTCCTTATTTATCCTACTTAAACTTATTTTATATCATCAACAATCCATAACTTCCACAAACAATCTTCTTTCTTTTGTAGTCATATAAGCTTGGAATTAGTAAGTAAGATCCTTATCATCTTATCATTAGTTCATTTTTTTCATAAGCCCAACCTTACTCTAAGGCTTACAATGACCTCAAATACAAAACCAATGGTTCAACTTATTCATTTATTAACTTATACTAGTTACTATGTCAATATCTCCCTCCATGCTTTTACTCTTCATCTTCTTTTATGCATACAACAATTTATTTACCCTCTATTTTACCTTAAATGAACACATATCTAGATGCTCTTGGAATATTTAAACTAACTTATTTTTTTTATATGTTTTCCAAACCTTTATTACCCTTACAAATTTAATTAACTTATTTTTATTAAATGTTTTTCTTTGATTGACTTGTTTTTAAACAATTTTTTTTTTTTTTAAAATTGCTCATGTCTCATACAATGATAGCAACATTAACATTGAAATAGCACATCTGATACAATGATAACAAGAAGGGCATAGAAATTATAACGTAAAGAAAAATTATAATAATATTTAAAAAAATGAAAAAGATTCTTAAAATTACTAAAGAATAAATCAACTGTAAAAATAATTTAGTCTTCAAAGTGACAAATTAGCTAATTAAACGTCGAATATTTTTCTATGAACAGATAACGGACAGCGTACTACATATTACCAAATAAGATAAAATACCTCGATAAAATACCTGCCTTTGAATTTGCTTAAGGTGAAATGAGCATCAAGGTGATCATTTATCTGCCTTTGAATTTGCTTACATAGTGGCACAACACTAAACACAGAAACAACTGTTGGATTTACTGTTCGAAATTTCTCAACGTGTCAGCATGGCAACATGGATTTATTAATGGTCACATGGCAGTGGGACATTTACCATTAGATTGGGATATACCAAGTGTTTTGGATGCATTTACTTCAGATGTTTTTCCTGTAATTAATTAAACGGATTAAAATTTAATTGTGAAAATTCCATAGAGCCTCAATCCTCAGCTATCTCGATCTATTATTTCTGATTGAAATTGGTGTTTGAATTCCAAGACAAACATAATAGGTTGGTGAGATTCAGAGTAGAGTATTAAGATGATAATTGTTTTTTCAAAATTTACATTTTTTGTTTAAATTATTTAATGGGAGTCTTTTTATATACCGAATAAAAACTTGTATATGAAATGAAAGTGTTTTTTCTGGGGTTAGGAAGAGTGGGGTGGCACATTATAACATAAAAAGAAACATTAGGCCTCTATTTGGTTTAAACTGATAAGTGTTGATAGGTGTTACAGTGTAACTCCTCTTCATTTTTTATGAGGATCCGAGATTGGTGTATTGTATAGATTGATTTCATGGCTTAAACTTGAAGCATATTTTATGATCTATGGTTTCAAATTTGAAATAAACAATTAATATATATATATATATATATATATATATATATATATATATATATATATATAATAAGTGTTGGTTGATATATGGATAACTAGTAGTTCATGATAGACAACTTAGTAGTTAATGGAAGACAACTTGTACAATGTACTTCTCAATTAAATTCTATAATGTATATCTCTTTCAAATATAACTCTCACAATTACTTTCCCATATAATTTTATTTTATATATATCTTTCATATTAAAATGTAAAACATAATTTTCAATTATTCCTTTGTACAAGTTTATGTTACACATCTCTTTCATACTAAATTGTACAATGTACCTCTCTTTCACATATAACTATCACTATTACATTCCTATATAAATTTATGTTATACAATCTCTTTAAAACATACTTCTCAATTACTCTTGAAACACTTGTTATATGATGTATCCAATTTTATTGGTATCAAATACTTAATGGGAAAGTTGTAAAGAAAATGAAAGTTATCTAATTAGCCTATTTTTCCTATAACAATTATTTTTTATCTAAATTTATGTTATACATCTCTTTCACTTTCCCATACAATTTTATATCATACATATTTTTCAAATAAAAATGTGGAACAAACTTCTCAAACATCTCTAAAACTTTTTGGTACAGGTTTATGTTACACATCTCTTTCATATTAGATTATACAATTTATCTTTCTTTCATATATAATTATCCTTATTACTTTCTTATATAATTTTATGTTTTATACCCCTTTCATGTTAAAATCCAAACCTACTTCTTATTTACTTTTTGATGCAAATTTATGTTACACATCTCTTTCATATTAAATTGTACAGTAATTTTACAATGTATCTCTTACCTAATTCAATTTTTTCTTCTTTAACAATTATTTTGATGATACAACTTTATATTACACATCTCTTTCATACTAAAATTTAGAATGTATATTTAATTAGTACAATGATTAATTAATAATGATTTTTTAATTGATCATGTAAAATCTTCTTAGATTGCTAAATAAAGGAAAACAAATTTATATATTTACTAGACGAAGAATCATAATCAAATACTCTAAACGTTGGCAAATTAGACATCAATTTCAGACTGTGTTTAAACTTCCTTTTTATACTTGTTTATAGGTTAAATCTATTTATACTTTTTCCCAATTATAATAAACTTACTGCGTAAATATATCTCTCCACAAAGAAGAATCTTAATCAAATACCCTAAACGTTGGCCAATTCGACATCAATTTCTAACAATGTTTAAACTGATAACATTAATAACATTTTTATTTCTTGTTTTTATTTTATTATTTATTAATAATTAATTGAATTGTTAATTATATTATATTAAAATTTAAATTTTAAAATTGATATATTTATATAAATTATAAAAAAAATTAAAAATATTCACAAGTTTATTCATGTAATAATTTCTAAAATATATATATTTTTGTTTTTAATCTTTCCTGGAATTCTTGAATACTTGCATTAATGATTTAAAAAAACTGTTAAGTTTGAAACTTTTAATCATAGAATATTCTTGAAATTATCTTTCCTTTCTTATAATTGCTATACATTACAAAAATATATATATAATTTTTTTTCCAAAAAAAAATCATTTATTCATATCGAATAATATAGGTTGTCCAAAAAAAAAAAACCTACATCACTCCTCAAAGAGCTCTCATTATGCCTCAAAATTATCTCTTTAATCCCATACAAACACCTGCATTATAAGTGTATTGTTCATGGACAAAAGCCCCATCTTACATTACAAAAACTATTATTTCCTGAACATCTATCTCCAAACCACTCTGTCGCATTAAACAAGGCGTGTCTTCTTTTGTATATTGTTCTGCCTGAGATGCTTGTATCTATGTTGCTTTGATCTGCAAAGAAGAGGGCCGAATCCTCTGCACATTAGTTTCAATGCCTTTAAGGCTGTCTCACTTTTATCCAACAGAATTCCCTGGATTCATACAAGTATGTATTCGTTGTTTTTATATACATGAAAATGACCACAATTCAACCAACAAAGATGTCTTTACTTCTCTAACGATACAAAAGTATTCCAGCAGTTTACTATTCCGAATTCCTCTTCTTCGATGACCCCCGGTTGTAAAGCCAATGACAGTTTGGATAATTAATCTGCTTCTTCATTGATTTCTCTATATATGTGAGTGAAGGAAACATATTCAAAGGAGGTCATCTCAAAATTAGTTTTAAAGATTACAGATGTGGAGCTTTTATTCGGGTTTTTCCATTAACCCAATCTATCACCATTTTGGAATCCCAAAAAATTGAATCCTTAGAAAATTCTTCCTTTCAACCACCTTAACGACTGCCCATAGTGCTGTTAATTATGCTTTGCTGTTTGTAGCCCTTCCAGGTGCATATTTAATTCGCATTTTGGAAGAATCCAGAAAGTATAAAACTCCTCCCGCGCCTCTTAGTGGTGGTGACTCTTGGCTGGCTCCATCAAAGAAAGCCCAGGGGTCATTTTTATTAATGTCCGTAGCTGAAATTACATGTTGCTTTCTCGGCTTATCAACAATTTTATGTTCCTCTAATTTCTGCATTAGGAGAGCAGAAGTAATGTCTATTGGGACCCATCTGTTCTTGAAAATTGTTTGATTGTGTGCTTCCCAGATACTATATATGAAGAGAGAAGGGAAAACATCATAGTTACATACCAGTTTACTGCCACCATTCCTTGGTTCGCTTATCTAGTGTTGCATCACTTCCCGAGTTTATCCTGTCATTTGAAAGTTCCTTGCTGACTTTATCCCATGCTTCTCCTGCATAACCGAAAGAGCTAAACAAGTGAGAGAGTTGTTTTTCGTGTGCATTTCATAAGACGCAAATACTTGGTCCATGAAATCCTCTTTTCTTTAAATTTTCCCAAGTTAGAAGTTTGTGGCTTAAGGCCAGCCACAAAGTTAGTACAGTTTTTAAGGAACTATGTATTCTCCATCATCTGCTCCACCACCATATTTTCTCTCCTTGAAAAAATTCTTGGCTAGCTAATTCATAACGAAGTTTTGCTTAGAATTCCCCCTCCACTCCATTCTTGGTCCAAATTAGTTTATCTTGTTCTTCTTCTTCCACATAAATGAAATTGAAAACTAGTTTCCTCACATATCTATTCCACTCCCTTGTTTCTTTTCCGGATACAATCAAGTCTTGAGAATTTTTCCACCCACTTCTTCTCCTTTGTTGTGGTTGTTGTGTTTGAGCATCAACTAGAACATAAATATTTTGAATTTGCAGCTTATCTTTTAAGTCAACTTACAGCCGAAAATATTATCCGGGGCTCCTGCCCATGGATCTTCACCTATTCTCACCTTTCTTCCATCTCCAATTTTCCATGTTGTCCAATTTCCTATCAAGGGGAAGGCAAGTACTAACTCTTTCCATCCTATAGACCCGTTTTTGTAGGTTTTGGATTGGCTTCAAAACCCTTCATCTATTGTGGAGTCATTGTAATAATTGGATCTCATGTTCCTTCCCCACAACGAGTTTTGTCTCTGTGCCAGTCTCCATAGCGTTTTGGCTGCCAATGCTTTGCAAAACAAATATGAATTTTTTATGCCCCATCCTCCTAGACTTTTCGAGAGTGTTATAGACGTCCATCTTACAAGTGGAATTCCTTCTTTCTATTTGTTGGCTGTCCAAAGAAAGGAGAAACGCTTCTTCCTTATCTTTTTCAAAATTCCTTTGGGTATATAAACAATTGATGCCCAATATACTCAAAATACTCTGTAAAACTGATTTAGGAAGAACCAATCTGCCTCCTCTTGAAAGAAATATGTTTTTCCATAATGAGATTTGAGTCTCAACTTTCTTGTAGAGCCAACTCCAATCTTGAAAGGAGTAGCAGTTTGGCTTTAGGAAGAAGCCTAGATATTTCACACCTTATGTTAACGGAAATATGGGAAAGGATATTACCTCTTTTGCACTCTTCAGTAAATCTTCAAGGAAATCATTATAGGCCAGAACTAATTTTTCTATGTTTATCACCATTCCTTTTTTCCATCTCGTACAAATCTAGTAATGAATCAAAGGATTTTAGATTTACCAAAGTACCATTGCCAAGAAGAAGAACATCGTCAGAAAGAGAGTATGTGTAACCTCTTCCATACTTGAAACTTTAACCACTTGAATCTTTTTTAGAACCTTAGCATGATGAATTAACCTACTTAATGCATATTCTACTAAAATAAAAAGGAAGGGAGAGAGAGGGAATCCTTTTGTTATGCCTCTTGATGGCCTAAAAAACGAGAAAGGAGCCCCATTAATCAAAACTGCGAAAGAGGTGGATTGAACACACCCCAAAATCCATTCTACTACCTCTAACGACATTCAGATCTGAATTAGCAGTAGTTGTAAGAAATTCCAACTTACTATGTCATATGCTTTGGATAGATCCAGCTTCAATGCAAAGGCCCTTTGATTTTTCTTCTTTATAGACGTAAATGCTTCTTGTGCTAGTGACACTGCATCATGAATTTGTCTATTAAAGAGGAAACCAAATTGTTCTTCTATAATGATCTCACTTAAAATTGGTTTAATTCTTTGAGCAATTATCTTTGCAATGAATTTGTATATCATGTTACAGTCTATAGTCATCAAAGGAGTCAGACCTCTTTTTTGGGGGATCAACGTTATAAAGGTTCTATTTATAATTCCAAGAACTTTCCTTGAATGTTGAGATTCCTGCACCACTTTCAGTAGGTCGTCCCTTATTTGTTCATAGAATCCCAAATAAAAATCCAAAGTGAAACTGTCCGGTCTTGGGCTCTTTCCTTTTTGGAAAGAATGAAGAATTTGCCTTAACTCTTCTTCTGTGTTTTCTTTCTTTAAGGCATTATTCATCTCTTCTGTTATAATCTTGGGAAAGAGCCTTAACACCTCTAGAATTTATGTTACGAGGCATTCTGTAGGCTCAGTGAAAAGAGTACGAAAGTGTTTTACTGTTGCATTCGCTTTATCTTTAAATGTTCTGACCTTAGTACCAGTATCATCTTTTATTTCGATAATAGCATTGATGTTACCTAACCACAAAGATCTTCTCTTTAACCTCCAAAATTGTTCTTCCTTTGCCAACAAAGTTGCTCTTTTGCCTTCTAACTGTTTTCAGGTCTGAACTTGTTCTATAGTGAAAACACCTTCTTTGTTTGAAGAGTATACATCCTCTATTTTAGATTGTACCCCTTTCAACTCTTCCTGAGAAAAAGAATTGTGCTTTTTCTCCCATTCTTTTGAGATTTTTTTGGTTCGTGCTAGATTTTCTACGAACTGTTGCATATAAGAAGAACTTTGAGGATTTCAAAGGGGTTTCCAAGATTTCAAAACTTGTGTTTTGTAATCTTTCTCTTCCATCCACGAGGGGTTAAATTTGAAAGGAGAAGGTGGCTTTTTATCCAAATTTTTAACGGTTAGGAGTATTGGTATGTGATATGAGAGTCCCCCAAATTAGATCGTTGGCTGAAATATTAGTTGGCCATTGATTAGCTTTTCATCAACCAAAAAACGGTCTAACCTCTTGGAAATTGCTTGATCCCCACCTCTTTTGTTTTTCCAAGTCGGTTCCAATTTCAATGGTTGTATATCTATCAGACCTTTCTTATCAAAAAGATCACTGAAAAAGAGACTTAATGAGTCAGACCTTGCATTTCCCCCCCACACCTCTTTGACAGAGAGTGTAAGATTCAGATCTTCTCTTCCCCTACTATCACATTGGAGTGCTCCATAGCTCCTGTGCGACCAAAAGTATCCCGAAAAAAATTTCTATCACAGTAGGGTCCATAAATATTCAATATAGAGAACATGTAACATGTTTCACCATCCCCTAAAACAGTATCTATAACCGAGTTATGATGAGTGACTGACAACAAAGTTAAACCTGGACTCCATGCTCTGATTAAACCATTTGAATGTCCTTCTACGTCAAGAAATTCCATTTTCCAGTCCCTTAACCAACCACTTAGAGCTTCCTCGGATTTTCCCCCTTCCATCATTGTTTCTTGAATTAGCAGAACCATCGGTTTAACAATATTTATCAGTCTTTTGAGGGCATTTATCTTTGAGGTCCCCCCTAACCCCCTTGCATTGAAAGAAATAACTATCATTTTAAGCCCCAAATTGGGGCTTTCTCCACTCTAAGATCCTGACTTATGGTTTCTTTTTTTCCTTGCTTAATGTCCAAAGTAGCTTGTTTTTGGGCTCTTGAAAGAAAAGACTTCCTTATGGCCTGAAATTTCAACTTCTAGTTGAGCGCTAAACCCCTAGTAGAAGTTTCCTGTTCTTCCTTTTGAGCACTTTTAGATTTGAGTTCATATTCTTTCCTTTGGACTACTTGGTAACTAGAGGTTTACACTCCTAACCTTTGTACAAAAGTAGCACTACTAGCTTTACCAGCACCATTTGCTGTGACAATTCCATCTGCCTCTTCTTGTAATTTAACTTGTAATAAATCAATTTTCACTATATGTGAATACTTATTATCAGTAGGAACAAGACTATTACCTTCAATGAACGCATGTACCGTGTTGTCAACTTGCGCCATGTCCCTTGTTGTCAACTTGCGCCCCAATTTATTTTGCATCGCATAGTTGTCCCTTCTTTTTATCCACCGTGTCATTTTGAGTATCCTGTACCAAATGGGCCACTTCATTATCCACATCTTTTTCCACGCAAAACGAAGTTTTTTTCTTTGACTATTCCTTGCTTTCTCCACCTACCGCAATTCTACCACCTTCTGAGTTTTTAGTAAAGGAAGTGGTTCCCTCTTGTCTTACCCATACCTTTTTTGGTCGAGAGACATCCTTCTGGATAGAGCATTCCCTCTGTAGATTTCCCACCTTTCGACAATTGAAGCACATGAATGGTAGCTTCCAATAATCCAGCTTCTGTAACGATGTTCTACTGGATGCATTTCAAATTTTAGTTCGCCATATAATCCTTCTCTCATATCGATTTCTACCAGAATTCTTGCACATCTGTGGTCAATTTTGGTATCCCAATTTTGTTCCAAAGCTACAAATACCCACAACTTATTTCCAATTTCCTCCATGATCGGTTCCTTCCAAAAAACCATTGGTAGCCCCGGTAAGATGACCCATACCTTCTGTAAATTATGTGGTTCCCTTCTTGCATTGAAATTCACTCTCCATTTATGAAGGATTAAACTAGAAGGTCCCCATTGCCAATTGCGTGCTAGCATTTTTGGTCTGTCTTCCTCCTTTCGCAATTTAATTAAAACCAGCCTTGTTGAAGAACGTGGAAATCTGGTGCATACCCTAAGAATTCTCTCCAATTTGTATCAATCCACCATTGAAGGGCTTCTCTTCCCATCACCTTTCCATAGAACCTTCCGACCAATTCTCGAGTCAGATAAGTTGGGATATGATCAAGTTGTATATCATTCCCACTATTAACTCAGCACCACCTTTTCTTGGTTTTATACTTCTATATTTATTTGGCGTCTTACCTATCTTGGAGGCATTGATGTTACCTTAGTTATTAAACGAAGTGGGGCTCTGCATAATAGTTTTGGGTGGAAACATAGTCTGTATCACTGTATCCCCTTCGGGTGACATCACCCTGAATCCTGAAATGACTTCTTCGTCTGTGCAGAATATTGGGCCGTGCTGGAGGTCCTCCTCATAATCGACCTCATCTAGGAGCATGTTGTCCTTTGTTGAAAAGAATCTCGCCTTGCGCCTGTTACTGTTGTCTCCACTATGTAAGACTGTGGTTCAGTCTGTCTATTTGCCTTCATTATGCTCGCAATAATAAAGAACAACTTTGCATGCCTCTTTTCGGCCATTTGCACGTTTGGTCACATGCTTCTTCGCATGCTGAGCTGTAGAGCTCCATCATGAGCCCCCCCCAAAAAAAATTAAAAAATTAAATAAAAAATAAAAAATAATATATATATATATATATGAAATTACAAGTCTTTATTTTATGATTATTAGTCAATATTTATGTTAGACCAAAATAAAAAAAAACCATCGCCATTATGTATACATGTATATTTTTTAGATTAATTGAATCTTTTCAACATTATATCATGTATAATGTAGAGATTACTATCCAAGTTCATTTAAAAATTGACATGAAGGGAAAAAAAGTAATATGATGCATATACTAAAAGAATAGATTATACAATGCAAATCTCAATTTATCTTCAATATTTCTTTTATGCACATATACTATCTTTTCCATCTTTTCATATCAATCATATGACAACGGAAGTTGATTTTAAAGATCATTCAAACCATCAATACAAGATATTGCACTATAGGCGATACCCTACCTCTCTTGTCTTTCAATATTAATAGTTTCTTTCTCCAACCTCATATGTCCCTCATAGTTATGCTTACATTGTATTTTTACTCTAATCCATTGTATGTATCAATGAATTATATAAATCTTAACGTCACAAAAAAAATATGATGCATATTTAATGTTTCTAATGTGCAAATTCAATCATAGAAATTACAGCAAAGAAAATAAGGTATTGAACTTTAGCTTATAACCAAAAAGCTCTTTCACAACATTATAAATTGTTTTTGAAGTTATTTTTCAATGTGTTATTTGTAATGTCTTTTTAGTTGAGATCTTTCCCTACCTAGTGTTGAAAATCAATTCACTATATCACTTTTCTCTATATCATTTCTTAAATAAATGCATTGAATTGTTTTTCATTTTATCATTACTAAAATCAATTTAGCCCATCTTTTTGTATCATATAACTGCATTTAACACATAACATATATTGTATTGTTGATGAAATAAATGGACTATATTATCACTAAAATCAATGCATTGGATGATCCAAAATGGATATTCTAGTAAATAATTCCGATTTAGATTTCTAATTAAGAAAAGTTAATTTCATAAAAGTGATTGAATAGTCTAGAATAGCTTGGAAGATGAATCAAACCATTGTGTTGGTTGGCCTTTTAAGTCATACCATTAAATATGAAGGTTACGAAGAATAGGGGAATTCAATGGAGAAGTGATATAGAGAGGAAGCGGTCAACTAAAATAGCATGGAGGATGTTAGGGCCCTACACTAACCCTCTACGACTTAGTCATGCATTGTATCTGGACATCTATTCAGAATAAGGTCGAGTAGTTAGTAGTAAAAAATGAATGTAAAAAGGGTCTCTCTATTAATTAAGACCCACTAGAAAGTTGGTAATTATTCATTATTTGGCCATGCCAAGTAGTCAAGGTTTTTGATTGGGAATCCTACTTAAAGAGCTATAAGTCTATGAATTTTTTTCGGGAATTATTGTAATAGAGCTATGCTCAAGTAAAAGGTCATGCTACCTCAAGAGGCCTATGAACATTGCTTCTTGGAATTATTCTCACAATATAAAGCTCATATTTTGTTGTATTTATATTTCAACTAACTAATGTTTCTTGTTCTTCTCTATAAATTACGGTTTATTGCATCTTATCCTTTGTATATCCTTTGTTGTTTGAATTTTGAGGTTTAAAGAAAACCACAAGTGGTATCAGAGCCACCTTCCTCAACCAACACACCTTCAATATTTCATAGTTTTTTTTAGGCTAGAGACATGTTCTGTTGTCTTTAAATAACAACAAATATCTTTCTTTCAATGGGTAAGCCTATGGCTAGGGAACAATGCTTGCAATGAATACAATTGGTACTTAGTCACACTATACCCTTAATTGATAAAATTGTTTGACATCATTATAAATCCTGTTGGTACTCCTTCGAGTAGTACTACATCAGACAACACTTTCACATAGAATCTCACTTCTACCTACCCTTAGGTATATCGGAAGTCCCTTAGGTCACTTGAAACTAGATGTAGAACTTCCAATTAGTCATGTTGTATCTATGGTGACACCAAGCACAATACTCAAGAATATACATTCATATACTTGGGTAGTTAGGTACTACATGTAAAGGCATGGTTGAACCTCCTTAGGTATCCTTTTGAGATATTGGGTTGATTAATACTATTGGAACATATACGTATATCTTAGAGCTATAGCCCTTGAAACCCCTTTGTCTTCGAGACCCTAGAAAACATAGAAACCCCTATATTTGCAACATGTCTATGAAAACTCTTCATTTTGTCAAAGAAATCAATGTAACAATTATATCCTATATAAGCGATGAGGATAAATTCATACATCTTTGCATCTAACAATAATTTGAGGATTTTGTTTGCATAGTAAGTTTGACATGGAGAAATATATCTACCATTGGAAAAAAAAATTGAAGGGGTTTTAGAAACCCTTATTTTTTAACATCCTCAAAAGAATCCTTGTATTGTGATGATCGTTTTGATATATATCTATCACAACCTTTTTTTGGGTACTCTTCCATTACTCTGTCAGTGTTCATACTTTTAAGCTTCCACGGTACACACCCACAACCAATCCCACCTGGAGAATTCCTACCAAAATATTCCCCAACTGAATCTGTACCAACTGGATCAAACACAACCAAATATCTCCCAAGATGTTCAATCCCTCACCTCATTAGTCATGGCATGTAATAAAAATCTTGACCAACTCAACCTCAAAATGACTAACAACACCAACACATTGACAAACCATGAACATATGAGGACTATTCTTGCACAACATATAATATTTTCTCCACCATTTGATGTTAGAATTTTAAGTGAAATAACAATAAGGATTACTGAAAGATAAAAAAAGCACAACATAGACAATAGTACACAATAATTTGTCTTGGGAAATGCCTCATGGGGCAGAAAAAACCAACAAACTTCTTCTATATAGTTTTGTTAGAATGTACAATAGTAATCCTCATGCAATAACCCAAAACAATAAGACTCCAAAAGTATCTACTCTTTATGACTCTATCTCTCTACTCATGCAAACTTTATGAGTGAGTGAGGTGACCAAATGAGGAGGGAGAGCCTATCATGTATACTAATCATTCACTTGACCTTTTTCCCCAACAGGGTTGACTTGACTCACTTAACAATGCCGACTTGTCAAGTTCACAATAAAATAATATTTTTTGGATCTTTCTAGGTCGACCTAACAGTTAGGGTTTACATTGACTCTTTCAATAAATTGACTCTTTGAAGCTTGGCTTCCACCACGGCTTTGGAGTTGTTGTTGAAAGCCGAAAAAGCTTGTCTGGGCAAACACAGTCTTCTGGTACTGATCCATCTGGTGCACAGGTATATAAAATCTATATAGTTTAATGAATATTTATTACTTGTGCAATCTATTCGTTATAAATAATTGACATAAAATATTGACTCTGTTTTGAGCAGGAAAGCAATGATCCCCTTAATGTCGAGGAGGGATAACAACAAATCGAAGATCATGCTTCGAATCCTGGTAATGAATTTAATCATATTCTACGATTTTATATATAACATTGTAGATGGTGAACATTAATTGTTCTTCTCCATATTTCAACTACAAATCATGTAGAGGGTCACACTGTACAGGTTGAGCTTGGACAGGAAAATGAAGAATATGATGTGGCCACAACAGGTAAAAAAACACCTTTGTAATGTGTTTTTTAAATGAAGTACATTTCATTACAATAGCAAAATAGATCGATGCAACATTTTCACGTTGTTGCAGCAAATATGAACCCCTTGCCGCAAAATCCATGTAGCGAGCACTCTAGGATGCAGACATAACTACAAGCTGATGAAGAACCAAGAAATGGAGGAGAAGTTCCATAAGATTATTTTCTTAGAGATTTTGTAAAGAGAAAAAGAATTAAAAAGAAGTGACTAAAAAAATATTGTCTAATTATTTTTTATAATAATATGACGTCCATGATTTTTGGCATCATGAATGAATGAATGGTTTAATGGTTTAATGATTTAGTGTATAGTAAACTGTTACCCTTATTGAATGTTAGCTTTTATTGAATGAATGTGTTCACTGAATGAATGCATGGTTTATTGAATTTTATCTTTTATTGAATGAATGTGTTGAATGAATGAAACAATGGTTTAATGAATGTTAGCCTTTATTAAATGAATGGTAGATGCTTGTTTATGATGAAATATGCATGAATCTGCACGTAATTTTTTTTTCAAGTACATGCATTGGGTATGGGGAATTGAGAGTGATGTGAGGGGGGGGAGGGGCCATAAGAGATTCCACCTTCACATGGTTGGCCATGTTCAGTAGAGAATAATAAATTATTCTTGAAACATAGAGGAGCTCAATGAATGGCTATGGTGCTGCCTTTCTACAACCCACTGGCGTGTCATCTAAATTTTGACAATTTCTTGGAGCTTGTTGTGATGTTTGGTTGCTCCTCATAACCAATGTTGGTGTCACATTGTTGGTATTTCTCTTCTTGGCATGTATTGATGTGATCTTTGTGTTTGTTTTGGGCCTTTTATTAGTACTTCTATGTTCTCAACTGCTACCTCCTCTTTCTTTGTCATGTCATTTTGTTGAACTTTGTATTAAAAAGACCAACTGTTTCTTGATAGAGGTGACTTGAATGAAATGATAAATATACTTTTATGTGGTTTGGTTACTTGAAGGACACTTTAAAAAAATACTTGTTTTCTAAATGAGAACTACTCAATGACAACAAAAATAATTTAAGTGGATTTATCCTCAGTTATTTTGCAAAGTGAATTTCTTCATATCATGTCTGAATTTGAAAGAAGACATTGCTTGAGGGCTAAGAAGTGCTAAGAATTACTTCTATTACTGATTTATAGTGGGAATTATTCCCTTAATTAATGTGTTACCCACAAAATTGTCCGAAGATTGAGTGTCAAAGCTATTAGAAGGTCAAAACATTCCATAAGTGTTCCTCAAAGTGCCTTTCCTTTGCATCACCATGCCTAGGATTACTTTCAATCACCACAATCATTACAATTTCAACCCATAAAGAGTGTGATCATAATCACATATGGATTTCCATTCAAAATGGAGGGTTACACATCCTATTTGCAATGGCATCCTAGTATGAAAGAGATAAACAATGTTACCCTACTCATTTTACCAATTGCTAGTCTTGCATGGGATTTTTTCCATTGTTTACGTATTGATAATGATGATAGGTGTTGACATGTTGATATTTCCAAGCCCAATGGTTTGGGTGAGTCCAATGAGATTTAATTCTCCACTTTAAATGCTACTTCTTCCTTGTGATAGCTGCCCCAGACAAAGTGATTCCTAAAGTTTCCCTTGTACTCAAGAGAATGAAAAGTGTTGAAGTTAATCCCCCCTTTCCTCCTCAAGGACCTTGTAAAATATATTGTTTTCATTACTTCTCTCATTATTTTTTCATCCAAGGACCATTTGAGTACTCAGTCGATTCTCAATCATACTCTCATTTCATGCCACCTTTTCAGGGAACCATAACAATTGAGATTTCATTTGTTGATATGCAACTTGAGGTTACTACTAATTCGTGGCTTACCCAACCTTCCTCCTTTTCCCACTAGACTTGCATTACCATTGTCCTTTATTTCATTTTATTTGGTTTTGCATATTGGAACTGGCTTAGATTGATAGTTTTGTTATTTTGGACATGGTCAGGAATAATTTTGTATATGGAGGACAATGGACTATATTTTTATGATAGTGTGGATAGAAATGATTTTATTTTTTTACATATAGACATATAAGCCATAGGTTGATGCCTTGGAAATTACTATAAGTAATCAATTCTCTAGAATCCTTTCCCACCATTGACCTTAATCACAATTGATGGTCATGATCTTTGTGAGTAGTGGGACCTAATTCATACTTGTGCACAAGTTTGTAACTCTCACCAATTGGGAGGTTCCGTGCATCATCTTGGAGGTTTTTTTTTTTAAAATACAAAAAATCTGTTGGATATTCGACGATCACCCCCAAACAATTTGATGCCTTTTTCATACAACTGACGGCTAAAGGCATCAGATATTGGACTTTTTTCTATGTAAAGGATGTCATATATCCAATGTATCCTTACAAATAATCCGACGCCTTTTCCATACAACCGACGGCTAAAGGTGTCAGTTTTTGGACTTTTTTCTATGGAAAGGATGTCGGATATCTGACGTATCCTTACAAACAATCCGACGCCTTTTCCATAAAACCAACGGCTAAAGGCATTGGAATTTGGAATTTTTTCTATGCAAAGGACGTTGGATATCCAACGGATTATAAAGATATTACTATCAGATATCCGACCTTCTCGGGAATGATATAATGTCAGATATCCAACCTTCTCAGGCATGATATACTGTCGGATATCTCACGTCCTAGGGAATGATATAATGTTGGATATCCGACATTCTAGAGCATGATATACTGTCGGACATCAGACATCCTAGGCATGATATATTGTCGGATATCCGACTGGAAGATGTCGGATATCCAACGGGAATGGGAAAACAAGAGCAGTCGGATATCCGACTGGAGGATGTCGGATATGCGACATCTTATTTTACTATCGGATATCCGATGACGTGAAACTGACGTTGAAAAAATATGGTGCTTGTCGGATGGTCGACAGCATGATGTCGAAAATCAAACATCTATGTCGTCATATTTTGGGTTCAAAAAACCTAGTGTTCAAACCATAAAGGGCCTTCTTTATTTTGCACACATGAGTCTTCCGGTCATGTGTATCAATTCTACTATACCATTCAAGAAAGTTATCTTCACATCCATCTGGTGTTCCTTCCACTTCATCATTGCAGCTATCGCAAGTATAACTGTAATTGAAGTATAGCTTGCTACAGTATCAACAAATTCTCGTCACAATCGAATCCCTTTTTCTAAGATAAACCATTAGCCTTTCCTTGTACTTATGTAGTATGTTGATTTTGTAAATTTTCTTGAACCTTCATCACTTGTTATTTGGAACAAGTCTTATCATTCTTATCTTGTAGGTCATAGCACACAATCTTTCGTACAAGTCGAAGTTAGTCATATGATTAGTAACATTCCATGTAATGACAAATTCTTATGCATAATGTACATAGTCATGTTGTTAGAAAAAAAGGATCGTAGAGCAATAACAATAAACAAGATGCAAATATAAATCACATAAACATAATACAAGAGAGACACCAATATAATGTCGTTCACCCAATATGGGCTACGTCCATGGAGAAATTTCTAGTCCTTTTATTATTATACCATCCAGCAAATGAAGGGATGCCACTTGCACCACATCCGTTGCAGCTTCCTCTTCACTCTCTCGCAGTTTCCCTCGCACAATCAGAGATCTTTACAATGCTATAATACACTACATATCTGTATCAAAATGTATTCCTTTTAAAAGGGGAATTACCCTGGGAAAATACTACGGGCTACCCAAAAATATGGGCCCATAATTTGTTGGCCAACAAAAAAACCCAAAACATTTCTTTCAAGAGCACTGGCCCGAAACCCCCTCTGGGGGCCCACTAGCCCTGAGAACCCCATGGGGAGGGGGGAATCCCCCCCACACTGCTCACTAGGATGAGTGTACAATCCACCTGCATGTCGTATAAAATCGAGGTACAAACATAGTTGAAACAACAACATCTCTGACTCAGGAATATCAGGCTCCACAACCAACACATGTAACCAATGCATCTTAGCCAATGCTCTAGTACAACACTCATCCATATACTGTATACACACGATAACTATCTAGATGCCTTCCATCTCTACCATAACATATTATTAAGAGCATGCAATATCCCAAAATCATATTCCATAGGATATTAAATCTAATTCAAACCTTAAAACACAAATATGCGAAAAGCGAAACTAGACCCCAAAACTAGTCATGAAGAAACTAGACTCGGTCACTGATTAACCCACCCAAATATTGAGAGTTTGACTCTTTTATATATGAAAAATTTGATAATGAGTGTGTAGCAGCATAATATAACATCCCAAAAATCACAAAAATTTAAAATTTTTCGACGTAGCATTAATTGCTATCCTTGCTGTGTGGAAATATAATAAATGTTTGTTTGTATATTTAAATGACATGCTGAAATAAAATGCTATAATGATCATGCATGTGTATTGTTTTTACAATGTGCATGAAATGCATTTATGTCTTCGTTAGAATGCTAATGGATGTTTTCTTGGCTCAATCATGCAAACTAGATTAATTATGATTACTAGAATTTGATGTTGATGCTTTATAAAATTTACTTGCTATTGTTTATATGTGCTAACTGTTGTTCTTCCTATTGATGATGAAGGTGTCCTATGGGCACCCCGAGAATTACTTCTCTATTAGCTAAAGCATTTGAACGTTCTTGTTGCAAATCACAGGTAAGAGAAAAATAGTGTTTCAAAAGTGAAATACGGAGGTCCTAAATATCATCAATTATATTTCAAGTTTTTAAACGAGAAAAATAGAATATATTGCAAACATGTCAGGATGAGATCCATTACGATTGTTTCTTTAGTTAAAATCTGTAACGTGTTATTTATATGACATTATAGTCATTAAATTCTACTCTCATTATTTATGTTATTTTAACACAAGTATTTGTACCATGTTGAGCATCAAAAACAATATTAAGTATTGCAAATCCTACTGAAGGGAATTACATTAAGTATTAAATGTCTATGGTACGAGGATCATATCCTAAGTTTGAATATCCTTATTGTAATTCTAATTCTATCCATTGATCCTATGCATTATATGTTTAACCCATAATGTAATGGTTATTTTAATGCTAGAGTAGGGTCATAGTATATATAGTTATAAACTAATTGCTATGTGCGTTTCTTCTATAGTTTGTACCATTAATAATATAGTGCCTAGAGAATATTTAGCATTGTAACTAAAAAATAGTATTAATAGGGTCTTTCTAGTTTTATATACTATGTACAAAGGTGGTTTTCATATTATTTAAATTGTTATATGTATGAATTGCCAACATGCCACATTAGCTTGGTGTTGATGAAATGTTACCATAGCATACTATTTTTAAGTCCCGCCATAGTAGATGGCCAAGACTTTAACCTAGGGTATGTTGCGAATTATATGAGATAGTTGACCTTTGATATAATGAGACCCAAACTATATTGCAATGGTAATGATCAATCTGATATAGGACCGAATGATATCCTTGTTGCTTGACTAGTAGATCGACGTACTGGTGGTGGATATGCATATTAAAGTGAATTAAAAGCAATGCTGGTGGAATGCATGTTGGCATCCACCGTGGCTAACTTTCATGTGTAGTTTTCTTGGGTTGAGGTGCTGCATTAACTACCCGGTGTTTATTGTTACGGAGGCATAACTTAGGTTTTCATTATGCAGTGAGTGGGTTTGTGGAGAGGCTAACATTCCTGCGAGTTCTTAGTGTTAGTAGCAGGTTTTTGGAGGCATCTCTCCAGTTTTGAACCCGTGACTTATTACTTCAACAACTTCCACCATGGGTTCTTAGATCCGAGCCACTCTTGGCTGCATTGCTGGTGATTGTTTAATGTTTTGGTGCTTTCGTCGGTTGCAGGAGTGAATGTTCAAAACAAGGTTCTTTTAAAAGGTAAAGTCCCTATGGATATTTCGTAATGTTGCAGATGTCAGTAATCTTTTGAGCTTCAGAACTATCTTTGACCACTCTTTGTAATGTATGGCAGGTATTTCATGTCTATAGGTTTATATGTTCGAAGTTTACCTGGGATACTGCTTAAAAATCGATAAGCCTCGGTGGTTCTTCCTGTAGATTTCTCTTGGCAACTGTTGGTCATTGTTTGGTTTTAGCCGAATCTTTTGGTTTTGTAGTTTGGATGACGATGTGGCAACCGTTGTAATGCTTTTAGGCTGTGAGACAAGCATAGGGAGGATGGGATCCTCGACCTACTTCGGTATTAATTCTCTAGCATTTGCCTGTGAAGTAACTTATTGAAAGAAATGTAACAGCTGTGTGAAGGGTGTAACCCTTGGTGATTTGATGAAAAATAAAAGATATTGAAAGTTACGGTATTTGAACTCAATGTTGTTGTAGAAGTATTGTTGGGGTTTCAACCTCGTGTTGTTACTGTAAATTCCAATGTTGTTTGGTTACTGTGTAAAGGTTAGTTATGGTTTTAATTGAGTAATAGATGGTAGAAATGGTAATTGTTAAAAGAGTTCAACCTTCGGCTAATTTGATAAATGAAAGGGTTCTTGTACTTGTAACCTAATATTGTTTAAGTGTGTTGTGTCTCAGAACTGTGCTCCAGGAACCTATGTTATTTTAATTGAATGCTTGTTTATGCTATGTTGTGTTTTGTTAATGGCCGAGAGCCAAAGGCTAAATGCCTCGTTTGTAAATTCAAACCCTGAAATTGTTTTGTTTAGAGGATAACTTCAAAGGTTTTGTGAAGACAACCAAAATGTTGAGAGCTATTCTCGTATGTCTATTGTCTTGTCAAAAGGTGACTTCGTTTAAGTTGATTTGGAAATTGTTCAACTATTTATTGTTGATGTCGAATGTGTTCCTTTGTTTTGGTTTTGGCTTTGTACAGGTAAATGAAAACGTGACTGTGTTAATTTAATGTTGACCATGTGCAATGTATCTTGTTTGGAACCTTGTCACAATGAGTTGGTGTTTAGAAATGTAAAGGGTTTGGTCGTAAGGTTGGTTATGAACTCGTCTTGATACTACGGTTATTTGGTTCTCTTAAGGGTTTAGAATCTAACCTATAGGTGTAGACTATAAGGAAAAGCCTTAAATAGTTGAGCTCGGTCTTTGTAAATTCTAATTGATTTGTTAAGTGTTGAATGTTTACTGAATGTTATGATATATGTAGCTAGGGTTCTTACAAATGGGACATTCATCTACAAGCAGAGTTGTTTGTTTGTCTAAAGATCTATAGTATCAATGATAAGATATATGTTAACAGTTCTTCTTACTCAGTATGTTTATTTCGGTAGTTGTTTTCAAATTATAAAATTGATGACAATTTTGATACTATATAAATATAATACAGAATGATTAATAGTCTTACCGGAATGTTCAAATGGAAAGATAAAATAGTAAGAGGGTATGATTATTATTTGTCTTTTGCAAAGGTTTAGAAACAAGGAAAAGTTTGAACCCTAATTTATTTTGTTGCTTCAAAAGTAAAGATATTATAATGTTTGAATAGTATGGATGTTGCTATGTTTTTCTATGACTAATCATAAGATATTTTAAATTGCAAAATATAACAGATAAGGGAAATTTCAAGAAAGACATAACCGAATTAATATATTCATTCACTGCATATCATTTATCTACTTTAATCTCCCTTCCCTGTACTAGAGTATGGTACAAAAAACAGTACCTCGAAAAATGCAAGGAGGACATTTATTCTATCATTTCATTTACTTATTCAACAGTCTACATAATCATAATTAGATCAGAAAATCAAACATTTACTTCTGCATGATGATATCTATCAATATTTAACTATGAATACTAAATCAACTGCTACCGAAAATAAATTATCACTTCTTAGGAAATGAAATAACAAGTAGAACCTGCAAATGTAGATAGGGTGGACAAACACCCAAAGAGGCCTGTTCCTCCCAACCTTCTCCAGAAGAAGCAACCAATATTACTTGCTCCATAGGACCCCCAAGCGTGTTTACTGAACCACTAGGTAGAAGTCTCTGTGTAGAAGCAAGGCACTCAGGTTGTACTTCCTGTTAATTTTTGAGCATTAATTCAATATACTCTAAGATCTTTACTGAGAGAATAACATGTACAGTGTATCAATGCATATTAATCATAGCAAGCATATCAATCATCACAAGATGCAAACATAAGAGACAATAGACATAGAGTTTTCGTGGGGAAAACCCTAAGGTGAAAAACCCCACAACTTCCTTGGAGATAGATAGAGCAATATACAAACAAAGTACAATCCAAGTAAACAGAGATAGTCTCCTCCTAGTAGCTGATCCTCCTCCTCACATGTCTGAAGTAATCAAATAGAGAGATCCCGCTCTATATTTATACTTGTTCTGAGCAACCTAATAAACCTATCGGGCCAACTTTTCTAACTTAGCCTAATAACCCCTGGTTAACTTAATCAGGGCTAACCCCACACATGGTGGTCTAATAACCCATTGGCAAGTTATGACACTTGCGACACTTGTCAATACAAATGAAGACACTTCCATATAGAGGAATAATACATCTCTATAGGAGTACAATAAAATACATAGATGAAATACATTCTAAAGTTACATATACATCAACACTCCCTCTTAACTAGGAAGGTATTTCTTGACACAGATCTGCTAACACTAGCCTTCTATCTCAATCAATCTCTGAATCTACTCGTCATAAGAAGTTCTACAGAGCCAGTCCTTTTTCATACTATATGTAGACCCACCACCTGTAGGTCTTCATCATCACTGGCCATACTGTGGAATACTCAGGACTGATTACAAGCACACTGCTCAACCTATCGGATATCCCAGGATCTTTTACATGTTGACCTTCACAAAACCTACTCAGAGCATCCCAGGATGTTACGAGCAAACCGCTTTACCTGTCTGGATCTCGATAGAGCATCCCAGGCTTTTACGATCACACCACTCTACCTGTCTAGATTTTAATGGATCTTTTCTATGTGAACTTTTGCAAAACCTACTTAGAGCATACCAAGATGTTATGAGCAAACCACTCTACCTGTTTGGATCTCGATAGAGCATCCTAGGATGTTACGAGCACATCACTCTACCTGTCTAGATTTTAAAGGATCTTTTCTATGCGAAACTGTAGCAAAACCTTCTCAGAGCATCCCAGGATGTTACGAGCACACCGCTCTACCTACACAACCTGTCCACAGTGATAGAGTATCAAACCGATACTCATCATACATCTTCCTAATGTACATCATCACATGATCAACCTGATTTTCATCATAGCATCAACCTGATGCATATCATCTGGAGAAATATCTTGAAGCTTGTCATCTATGATAATCCTGATCATCATCATAGCATTAACCTAATGCATATCATCTGGAGCAACATCCTGAAGCTCGTCATCTGTGATCATCCTGATCAAACAATATATCCATATGATGCATACAAAGTGTCTACCTGATCATACAATGCATCCACCTAATACATACATAAGTACATGCTCTCACTAATCAAAGCATCCAACATGATGCATATATAGAGCAGTAACTGGAGCATCGTCCTGATGCTCATCATCCAACACTTACATCCATAGCCATGGGAAGGATCCTCCTCTCACCATGCTTGGAATGGATACAATAGATGTGTCCATCACTTCTTCCTCAAAGTGTCGTCGATATGGACAACACGAAGCCTCTCTCTGAAGTACTCAAACTTCACTCTGGATAGTGGCTTCGTCAGTACATCTACAAACTGCTCATCCATCGCAACATATAGGAGCTTCACTATTCCTCTCTGCACCATATCCCTGATATAGTGATATTTGATTTCGATGTGCTTCGACCTGTCATGGAACATCGGGTTCTCAGACAGCTTCACACAACTCTGGTTGTCATAGAAGATACCAGTAGCCTCCAACGGGAGATCAAATAAATCAGACAGTAGCTTCTGGAGCCATACTGCCTCACAACTAGCCGAACATGCTGCAACATAATCTTCATCAGCTATAATCAGTGCTACATAGGATTGCTCCCTGCTAAACCAAGAGATCACACCTGATCCCATACTGAAGTAGCACCCAGATGTGCTCTTCCTATCTGCAGCACTGCCTGCCCAATCGGAATCAACATAACCCTGCAGGTTAAAATTTTGATTCACATCATACTTGAGCCCATAGTCAACTGTACCCTTCAGGTACCTCAAAATATGCTTTACAGCAACCAGGTGAACACCTCTGGGATCCTTCAAGAACTCGCTTAATCTATTCACGGCAAAGCAAATATCTGGTCTCGTGTTCGTCAGGTACATCAAGGATTCAATCATCTGATGGTACATTGTGACATCAACCGGATCATATGAAGCATCACAAAGAAGCTTCAGGTTCGATGCCATAGGTGTGGCCATGGCCTTGCAGTCCATCATCCCGAACCTCTTCAGGATCTCTACTGCATACTTCCCTTGTCCAAGGAAGATCCCATCTGTAGTCTACCACACCTCCATGCCTAGAAAATAGTGCATCATCCCCAAGTCCTTCATATCGAACTCAACAACAAGCTTCCTCTTGGTATCCGCAATCAAACTATCTTCTCATGTAACAAACAGGTCATCCACATACAGAAGTAATATAACTGGATTGCCTTCCTCAACGTTGTAGTAAAGGTTGGAATCTGCTTTACTCTTGGTAAAGCCTAAACTAGATAGAAAGCTGTCCATCCTACCATACAAAGTCCTAGGAGCTTGCTTCAAGCCATACAAGGCTTTCTTCAGTCTGCACACATATGACTTCCTTTCATGTGTCTCAAAACCAAGTGGCTTCTCCACATACACTTCCTCCTCGACTACACCATTCAAGAAAGCTGTCTTGACATCCATCTGGTGTATCTTCCATTTCATCACTATAGCTAGAGCAAGTACTGATCTGATGGAAGTGTATCTGGCTATAGGAGAAAAGGTTTCTTCATAGTCAATCCCTTCTTTTTGGGAGAAGCCACGAGCTACAAATATTGCTTTATATTTCTCTATGCTACCATTTGTAGCATGCTTGATCTTGTAGATCCATTTGGAAGTCACAACAGACTTCCCTTTAGGTCTTGGGACAACATCCCAAACATCATTCTTCCTTATTGATTGGTATTCCTCGACCATGGCATCCTTCCATTCTTTCTTTTCCGTTGCTTCTTCATAAATGGTAGGTTCTTTGTTCATGATATCACGGAGTAAAGCAACATATCTGGTATATGATCTAGTTCTCTTCTTTGCTCTGTGTTCTTCTTCTGGAATGCCATACCTTTATGCATCTTGAATGAGCTCTCTATCCCATGCAGGTTTCCTCTTGTGAGAGTCCTTCTCACGAGGTGGATCTATAGGTTCTTGCGGATCTTCAATTTCACGATCGACATCTAGAATTGCTTCGGTCATGGTAGTGTCTTGAAATATGGTTTCCTTTGGTTCTTCATGATCTTCAACAGGTGTCTTCCTTGACTTGATGAATGCTGAGTTTTCATCAAATGTTACATCCCTACTGACATCAATCTTCTTGAACCCTAGAAAGTATATTCTATAATCCTTCGAGCTTTCACTGTACCCCACAAAGATACCCTTCTTTCCTGAAGGATCTAGCTTTGTCCTCTTTTCCTTTGGAACATGTGTATATACTGGACAACCAGATATTCTGAGATGGTTGACTTTAGGCTTCTTACCAGAGAAGACCTCTTATGGTGTCTTGTTGTCCAATATCTTGTGAGGTGTTCTGTTCTGCACATATACATCTGTCCTAGCTGCTTCCTCCCATAAATGCATAGAAAGATCCTGGTCATGCAACATTTCCCGTGCTGCTTCCATGATTGTTCTATTCTTCCTTTCTGCAACTCCATTCTGTTGTGGATTGTAGGGAGCAGTCAACTCCCTCTTAATCCCTGAATCACTGCATAACTTCTTGAAGTCACCTGAAGTGAATTCTCCGCCATTGGATGATCTGAATGTATTTATTTTCTTATTAGTTTGATTTTCCATCAAGACTTTGAATTCCTTGAACTTGTCAAACACTTCATCTTTGTTCTTCAAGAAATAAACCCAATTATTCCTAGAGAAGTAATCAATGAAAAAGACATAGTAAAGATACCCACTAAGAGAACTGGATGACATCGGACCGCATAGATCGGAGTAGATAATTTCCAATATTCTTTTTTATTTGCTTTCACTGCTTGGAAATGCCTTCTTTATGTTCTTTCCTTTTTCACAGCCTTGGCAAACACCTTCATGCTTGGTCTTGATTTCAGGAAGACCTTCTACAGCTTTGCTTGCAATTGGCAGTGCTCTGTAGTGCACCTGTGCAAGCCTTCGATTCCAAAGTTCATCTGGCTCCATGGATTCATGTACCATGGCATGTTCAAGTTGTCCCTTCAATTTGTACAATCCTCCCTCTTTCTCTCCAATCACCACTGCATCATCAATAGTTTTACCCTTTGGCCACATTAGGACTTGGCCATCTACAAATGCAACCCTCATGCCTTTTGCATTTAATGTAGAGATGGAGAGTAGGTTCTTTTTGAGCCCAGGTACAAATAACACATATTTCATCTTCAAGGACATTCCAGATTCTAGGTTGTAGGAGGCTTCCCCACTTCCTTTGATAGGATATTGATAATCATCCCCAAGTTTCACTTTATGGGGTGATTCATGTTCAGATAGATTTACAAAATATGCTTTAAACCCAGTCATATGTTTAGAATCCCCACTGTCAATTAACCAATCATTACAACCATGAGAAATAGTACCTGTGAGAGCAGAGATTAGAACATACTCTTCTTCTCTTGATGAGTCATCATCGTCACTTTCTGCTCTAGCTTTCTTCCTGGGAGGTTCATCATCCTTAGCAGCATGACCATGATATCTTCTTTTGTTATTCTTCTTCTTCTTGTTGAATTTGTTGTCTTTATTCTTCTTGGGACAATTTGAAGCAAAGTGTGCCATTTCATTACATTCATAACATCGAACATGAGATAGATCTTTCTTCTTGTGATGAGGGTGAGAATGTTTCATGTTATGAGATTTATCCCTCTTAAACTTGCTTCCCTTGGTGTGAGTTGTGAGAGCTTGATCTTCATTCCCCATACTTTCTTCTCGTGCCACAAGCCTTGCTTATTCTTGTGAGCATTCTTCCCCTAGTCTACTGAAGAATACCAACTTCTTTCTTGCACAGATTCCTTAGATAAAGGAATCCCATGACCTAGGTAGGCCATTCAGAGTGGTCATGACAAATTCTCCATTCTCCACCATTTCATCCACTGCTTCTAGTTGTTCCTTGATTTGAGAGACCCTATAAAAATAAGATTGAATGGATTCTCCATTCTAAAGCTTTACCCCTTTCAATTGGTTCCGTAGAGTCATCTCCGATTTATGTTCTTTCCTTCAAATAGCTTGGATAGGGAATCAAACATCTCTTTGGGTTTCTTCAGAGATGACACATGGGGGATGAGATGGTCCTTGATAGAATCAACAATGATTCTCTTTGGCATGACCAAGTTCTTCTTGTGGAGGGCTTTAGCCTCTTCTCCCTCAGGGACAGGGACCTCTTCCCTTATGTAAGTATCCAATTCATTTTCTTCCAAGATTAACCCAATCCTATACTTCCATGCTCGGAATTTATCATCCCCTTCAAGCTTATCCTCAAGCTTAGTGTGGTGAGACATCTTAAAGGGTACTTCAAATGGAAATAGAAAATATTTGGGTCTTACCACTTGATTTGCTGAAAACTAGATCTCGGCTTAGATTAGGGTTTGTCAGAGAAACCCTCAAGCATGTATCATGGCTTCCAACTCAAGATCATACGTTGCATAATCCTTTTCATGTATTTTTAACTTCCTTGACTCAAAAGCAATTGCATGACCCTCTTGACTTAAGACCCCTCCAAGTCCTTCATTGCATGCATCTATGCATATGATGAAATCCTTATTAGGATCTACAATTTTTAAGATGGGTGCAGTAGTTAACAATTCTTTTAACTTATTAAAGTTGTCTTGACACTTTTGATCCCATATGAATTTCTTCCCTTTTTTCTGCAAAGAAGTGATGGGTTTAGCAATTCTAGAGAACCCTTCAATAAACTTTCTATAATACCCCGTTATTCTAATGAATGACCGTACATCAGTTACATATTTTGGGATAGGCCATTCATTAATTGCTTTAATTTTATTATGATCAACATAAATACCATCTTTTGAAATTATATGACCCAAATACTGAATTTTATCTTTATAGAAATCACACTTACTGAACTTAGCGTAAAGCTGGTGATCTCTAAGTATTTGTAAAATGATTTTTAGATGTTCATCATGCTCTTCTTTAGTCTTTGAGTAAACCAGGATATCATCAATGAATACCACTACAAACTTATCCAAATATTTATGCAGAATATTGTTCATTAAACACATGAACACTGTCGGTGAGTTGGTTATCCCAAAAGGCATAACTACGAACTCATAGGGTCCATAACCCGTTCTGAATACAGTTTGAATATGTCCTCGTCTTTTATCCAGACTTGATGATAACCCGACCTTAAGTCAATTTTAGTGAATACCTTTGGTCCGCGTACTTGATCAAATAGATCATCTATGCGGGGTAAGGGATACCGGTTCTTAATTGTCATTTTATTAAGCTGACGGTAGTCAATGCACAAACGCATGGTACCATCTTTCTTTTTAACAAATATTACTGGTGCTCCCCAAGGGGACACACTGGGCCTTATGTGGTTTTTATCTATTAATTATTTCAGTTGAGACTTTAACTCACTTAACTCCAGAATATTCATCCTATAGGGGGCCTTTGAGTTTAGTACCGCCCCGAGTACTAACTCAATGGTGAAGTCAAGTTCTCTTTTCAGAGGAAATCCTGGAATTGCTTCCGGGAATACATCAGAAAAGTCCCTAAGGATGGGACATGTAACATCCCAAAAATTTCAAAAATAAAAAAAATTTGATCTAGCCTAATTTATAAGATAAATGCTAACTACGGAATGATAATAATTAGCTAACAATGATAACTGTCTCATACAATTTGTCTTAATTGTTTTAAACATGATTATGTACTTAGTTATAAGTAGGATGCAACAGAACGAGGTTTTTATTTTTTTGTGTAAGGATCTAGTACAATACTGATGATATTGTTTGCATATTTCTGAAGGGGTTCCTATCCGTTGCCCTTGGGTTTACTTAGCTTTGAAAGCTAAAGCATTGGATTATTCTTTCGCAGATCTGTGTAAGTTTTAAACCTTAACAGTGAAGTACAAACTTATACTGATTCTTAAGCATTAACAAAAAATACACAATGGCACGCACATAACACAGAGATTTTCACTTGGAAACCCTTAACGGGGAAAAAACCAGCAAAACTTAGTGCCACACTGCTCCTTTTCATTATATGTTTATTCCACCATTTACAATACAATATATGGTATTTCGCAGCATCTAAAACCCTAATTCGTTTACCCAAAATTAGGTTACAACCCTAATCCCTTTTACTGGGATTAGATAGAGTACAATGGGTCGAAAATGTGAAAAAGCAAAAACAACCCAACAATACCCAACAATCTGTAGGTAAGTTTATAGAGTAATTCCAGTTTTTACAAGACAAGTTGAAAGCTTCAGCTTATCGTCTCTATGTTTAAGATAATTATAAAATCTGTCATGCATGAAGATGTCGATGGTATGTATCTTCAATTTAACTTCGTCACTTGTATCGTATTTTATGGTTATGATTGCACGTGTCATCAACAATGTTTAGGCACTAACTCATTGTAACTGTTGGTGAGATCAGTGGTAATATAACCTAGTTTAACTGTCTGAATTTGTAACATGTTTGGTTTATGTGAAAGATAGTGTCATCAATATAATAATTGATCCTCCTGGATTGACGGCGACAATGTAATAAGTTTTGTAATATTAATGTTGACGTTTGTATTGCGTCCATATGTAAATCAAGGTATTGTTGATATGTAGTATACATCATAGTAGAGTTTACATCAAACCCTAGTTTTCAATATGGTGTAAAAGATAAGTAATATTATACCCTAACCTTAAGCAAATAGCCTAGCTATTTAAATGTAATGTTTAAACATTTACTTTGTCGTAGTCCATACTATACAATGGCATAGTTGATATATTAACTATATTGATTCTACATTGAATATACTATGGGAATGATGTTAACATTATTGTAATGTTATATGGCACAAATAATAATATGGCATGAAATGTTTAAACTCCATAATTTGGCATGTATTGCATATATGTGTTATATAAACTTGGGATAAGGTTTTTGCATCTAGCGTGAATGGTGTTGTAATAACTTATGGAATGAACCATGTATCAATGTTTATGGTAATACGATACCTCTATCCTATGTTTGTAACTTATACACAGTTGTATGCAGTTGTATGGCATTGTTAAAACCTCAAGGCCTTCGCTTTCACAAGACTTGAACTCTACTATGAATTAAATGTTTATGCAGTCGAGGTTCTGGCTTAAATCTACGTGAGATCTTCAGCATTCAATGTGATCCTGTTGTGGTGTTGTGGTTACTATGATGGCATCTATGTGTCTGGCTCCATGTGAAAATCGTGATGAGGAAAAGTGATGTGTCACCATGCTGAACTCAGCTTTAGTGATATGGCATCCGATTGTCCTGCAAATTAATGTAGTTATTGAATGCTATTAGGTCGTAACACTGCCTTGGTTTCTCCGTAGCTTGCTGGCTCAATCTCGATCGTTGATCTTTGTGGTTTTCAGTAGATGGAATGTGTAAACCCTATGAAGACTTGCCTTAACGTTATTGCCTTCATGCATTCATTTTGTGGTTCTGTTTTGGAGGAAGAAGGTCGACAGGAGGCTAGTTTACAGGGCTCGACCCTGGGCAGTTTTGGATGGCACTGTGCTTCAAAAAATGTGTAATTTTTGTTGTGGAATAATGTATAAGTGCTTAAGCGTTTGCTGAGAGTGTAATATTGAACTCCTGTGTCTTTCTTTTGGTGTCAAATAAGTTAATAGGGAGGTCTTGACTTCGATTTTGGTTATGATTCAGTTGCATGGAAATTTTGTTGCATTGGAGAAAGGATTTGGAAACTGAACGCATTCCAATCGGTTGTTTAACAATTGGGTAAGTTTCTCTGGTTTATTCGTTCTACCATGTATTTCCTCGTTTGTTAAAAGTCAAGTGATAATAATACTAACTCCTCATAGTTTTCTTTTGGCAAGAAATGCCAAGGTTCAGTACTCCATGCTCTGGTTTGGTGGCAATAGGATTCGGTGATCAATGGATAGCAATGCATCTAAAACAGTAAGACCGATGGCAAACCCTCGTAGGTTCTCCTGGCAGAAGTCATGGCAAACAATGTATTGTCAAACCTCGAAGTCGTGATTGTAAAAACTTGGGTTGTTGTTTTAGTTTGTACAGTCGATGTAATAGCTGGTAATTGCATAGGGTTTTAGTTCAGGGTTTCGATCTTAGCAACGATCCTTTGCTTTGAAATTGGGGTTTCAAACTCTATTGAGATAATAAGATAAACGTTATCAATCCTGTGTTATGATAGTTTTTCTGGTTTCAATGTGTTGGGACTTGGCTCGTGAACAAAACTATGTCTCATCTATTCAAAATGTGGATGTGATACTAAGCATTTCCACCAGACCTCTGCATTTGAAAACAATGTGATACGAATGTACAACTGTGTAGCTAAATTTATGAACACCTCGACATTGCTTTATTTAATGTCTGTGAGGTTATGAAAATGTATGATGAAGAATTAAAAACTGGGTTTCGATATCACTACTACTATTGTTTCTTTAGGAAATGTGAGTTCATGAAAATTTTTACACAATAGGGAAAAAGAAAACGCATGTTACAGTCATTTGATCTTTAGCTAAGTGTTGAAACTATGTGATATGTTGGGCCAAATGCTTCATATTCGACTGTCTAAGTGATTAAGTAACACAATTATATGTCTGTCAGGATTTAGGGTTGTAGTTAAGTTTAGATTGGATGAAACAATGATGACTATTGATACGTTCAGCATCAAATAGAATTTGTGTGTACTGTTTGAATTTTGCTCCTACATTCATTGAAATGTATTAACTTTGTAATGATGTTTGAAATCAAAGAGTTCGATCTACAATAATGAATTGTGATGTAAAAAAAATACTTAATTTGTCTATTGTGAGTAAAACAATAAAATGACAGAGAGCTTATTCGTTTAGCTCGATCTTGTAACAACATTTCAATTGTGTGTTCATGATTATATGTGCATGTAAAAATAAAAACATTAAACCCTAACTATATATTAAAAACTTTGTTTGCTTAACTACTTTATGTGTATAGTAATAGGAATATTAGTAATAACAGTAAACTTTGAAAGTATTTAAATGTAGAATTACAAAACCTAAGTTAGTAATGTGATGCTTCTTATTTGTCTAACTATCCTATATGTACAATAATGAGATTAACAACAAACTATAGTTATTCTTTTGAAACTAAACATTGGGAAACAAAAAGGAAAGGAATCGAAATAAAAAATGGTGTTGTGAGTAGAATACAGTAGTTATTGCTAAATAATAACAGCAGATAATTTCAACAGAATATAAAAATAGTACTTCCATCACCATAGCAGTTTGCCTATCCTATCTTATCTATCTTAATCTATTTATGTACTGGAGTATGATGCTTTTCCTCTTTGCATGGGGAAAAATATAGAAACCATTTTATTCAATCATTTCATAATTATACAAATTTATTAACTTATACAGGAAACTAAAATAACTTATAAATTAAACAGTGAAAGTTTAATAAAAAACAGAACTATAATATGTAGAATAGATAACAGAACATAAAAATAAAACATATAAGACAATAGAACCTATAACTGACGATATGGACGACAAACACCCAAGGAGGCATGTTCCTCCTAACCTGCTTCAGAAGAAGCAGCTCAACTGCTAACTTCTAATGAACCCCCGAGACTGCTTACTGATCCCGTAAGTGGGTGGAATCTGTGTAGAGGCAAGCCACTCAAAAATACCTTCTCCACTCGGTATCAACCTCCTGAAACAAATGCCTTCTCCACTCAGCATCAAAATCCTGAACTCAATAAGAGTTTGGCAGACTCACAACATGATCAACAACAACATATCCCCTCATCAAATCTCTTGGGTGCAAACACAGCAAACCCCAAGGTAAATTTCCTCGTCAGGAAAAGTGATGAACCTCAGTTCAATATTTCATGGCTATTATATAGACTGCCTAGGTCTTTTAGTGGTCAGTTAGGAATAAATGAGCCTCAAGCTCCAGTCCCATATTTCAGTGCACTATGACCGCATTTCAAGGGAGTTGTCCCATACCAGCAGCTAGATAGTTGCATCATGATGATGCCACTTATCCATTGCCTTCTACCCCAGATTCCATTCCACCTAGTGGATTAGTGACCACACTTTCAACAGTCCTCTTAGGTGTTTTCCTCCTATTTTATTTATTAAATAATAATATATTGTGCAAATTACAGTCATCCTTGGACAACTGTCCAATATAAAATTTACAATAAAAGTTATCATAAGGTTTCTAAACACAAAATGTTTTCCAACTTAAAGGGTATGTTACAAACACCCCCTCTTAAGCTCAACATCGTCCTCGATGTTGCTTATTCATCATCAAGTTCCTCATGAAACAGAACAGGATATGCTACTCGTGTATTACTTTCCAGTTCCCAAGTAGCTTCATGAGGGCTAAGGTGCTTCCATTGCACCTTTACCTGCCCTATGGTGCGATTTCGAAGCACAATTTCCCTCCGGTCTAGAATACAATTTGGTTCCACCTAAAAATATCCTTCGGATTCCACCTGTATGTCATTCCAATTCAGCACATGAGTAGCGTCGTGCACATACTTCTTTAAAACAAAAACATGAAAAACATTGTGGATTTTTAAATTGTATGGCAATGCCAATTGATATGCAACAACTCCTATCCTTGATATAATTTCAAATGGTACAAAATACCTCGGTGCTAATTTAGCACGGGTCCCAAGCTTCAAATAACTTTTCTTGGGTTTTACCTTTATGAAAACATCGTCCCTTATTTGAAATTCTCTTTCTGCGCATTTCAAATCAGCGTAGCTTTTCTGCCGATCTTGGGCAACTTTTAAGTTACCTTGAACATATTTCACAGTTAGCTCTATTTCTTTCAATAGATCTGGTCCTAACATCAATCTATCTACAAGATTATCCCACGAAATTGGAGTACAACATTTTCTTCCATACAAAATTTCAAATGGACTTAACTTAGCAGATGCTTGATAATTATTATTGTAGGCAAATTCTGCTAAGTGCAAGTAATCCTCCCATTTAGATGGCTAATATTTAACATATAATCTTAACATATTTTCCAAAATCTGATTCACTCTTGCTGTTTGAACATTAGTTTTCGGATGGAAAGAAGTACTGAAATTCATCTTAGTATTTAATCATTTAAATAGTGCTGTCCAAAAGTTACCAGTAAACTTAGAGTCTCGGCCTGAACTACTTACCTTTGGAATTCCATGCAAGCGAAAAATTTGCTTCCTGAAAATATCTGCAATGTTAGAAGCCTTGAAAGTATTTTTAACAGGAACAAAATGAGCAGGTTTGCTAAGTTTATCTATAACAACTATAATTGAGTCATTCTGTTTCTGATTTTCAGGAAAACCTGTAATAAATTCAATGCTTATGATATCCCACATCCATTCTGGAATTGGTAAGGGATGCAATAGCCCAACTAGATCTTGATGTTCAACTTTAATAGTCTGACAGTCAAAGCAGCTATCTATCTATTCAACAACTTCACTCTTCATGTTAGGCCAAAAGTACTCCTTTCTTAAGATAGTTATCATTTTCTGATAATCAGGATGCCCTGAATAAGGACTCTTGTGAACTTCATCTAAAATCAACAACTTAACTTTCGAAAAATTAGGCACATAAATCATGTTTTTGTAAGTTAAGAAGCCCTTTTCATTAATACTATAATCTGGTATAACATTTTCAGATGAATTTTCAGCCACTTTATCATGTAATTTTTGGTAATTTTCGTCTTGCTTAATTCCTTCTTCGATCTGATTTTCCAAATTAGTTTGAAGAGTATTGATTGCTACCACAAAACTTAATCTAGCATTTCTACTCAACGCATCAGCAACCTTATTTTCCTTTCCATTAATGTGATGGATCTCGAAATCGTACTCGCTAAGGAAAGCTAACCACCTAGCTTGCCTTGCGTTAATATTTCTTTGATACAGTAAATACTTTAACCCCTTATTATCATTCATTAAAATGAATTTTCTTCCGATCAAGTGATGGTGCCACATCTTTAAAGCATGTATCACGACTGCCAACTCAAGATCATACGTTGCATAATTATTTTCATGTATTTTTAACTTCCTTGACTCAAAAGCAATTGCATGACCCTCTTGACTTAAGAACCCCTCTTGACTTAAGACCCCTCCAAGTCCTTCATTGCATGCATCTATGCATACGACGAAATCCTTATTAGTATCTGCAATTTTTAAGATGGGTGCAGTAGCTAACAATTCTTTTAACTTATTAAAGCTGTCTTGACACTTTTGATCCCATATGAATTTCTTCCCTTTCTTTTGAATATATTAACTATATTGATTCTACGTTGGACATCCTATGGGAACTATGTTAATAACATTATTGTAATGTTATATGGTGCGAATAATAATATGGCATGAAATGTTTAAACACCATAGTTCAACGTGTATTGCATAAATGTGTTATATAAACTTGGGATAAGGTTTTTGCATCTAGCGTGAATGGTGTTGTAATAACTTATGGAATGAACCATGTAACAATTGTTATGGTAATATGATACCTCTATCCTATGTTTGTAACTTATACACGGTTGTATGCAGCTGTATGGCATTGTTAAAACCCCGAGGCCTTCGCTGTCACAACACTTGAACTCTGCTATGAATTAAATGTTTATGCAGTCGAGGTTCTGGCTTAAATCGATGTGAGATCTTCATCATTCAATGCGATCCTGTTGTGGTGCTGTGGTTACTACGTTGGCGTATATGTGTCTGGCTCCATGTGAAAGTCTTGATGAGGAAAAGTGATGTGTCACCACACTGTGAACTCAACTTTAGTGATATGGCATCCGATTGTCCTGCAAATTAAAGTAGTTATTGAATTCTATTAGGTCGTAACTCTGCCTTGGTTTCTCTGTAGCTCGCTGGCTCAATCTCAATCGTTGATCTTTGTGGTTTTCGGTAGATGGAATGTGTAAACCCTAGGAAGACTTGCCTTAACATTATTTTCCTTCATGCATTCATTTTGTGGTTCTGTTTTGGAGGAAGAAGGCCGACGGGCCGCTAGTTTACAAGGCTCGACCCTGGGAAGTTGTGGATGGCACTGTGCTTCAAAAAATATGTAATTTTTGTTGTGGAATAATGTATAAGTGCTTAAGAGTTTGCTAAGAGTGTAATATTGAACTCCTGTGGCTTTCTTTCGATGGCAAATAAATTAATAGGGAGGTCTTGACTTCGAGTTCGGTTATGATTCAATTGCATGACAACTTTGCTGCGTTGGAGAAAGGATTTGGAAGCTGAACGCATTCCAATTGGCTATTTAACAACTGGGTAAGTTTCTCTAGTTTATGCATTCTACAATGTATTTCTTTGTTTGTTAACAATCAAGTGATAATAATACTAACTCCTCATAGTTTTCTTTTGGAAGGAAATGCCAAGGTTCTGTACTCCATGCTCTGGTTTGGTGGCAATAGGATTCAGTGATCAAGGGATAGCAATGCAGCCAAAATGGTAAGCCCAGTGGAAAACCCTCATAGGTTCTCTTGGAAGAATTCATGGCAAATAGTGTATCGTCAAACCTGGAAGTCGTGATTGTAAAACCCTGGGTTGTTGTTTTAGTTTGTACAGTCGATGTAATAGCTGGTAATTGCATAGGGTTTTAGTTTAGGGTTTTGATCCTAGCAACGATCCTTTGTTTTGAAATTGGTGTTTCAAACTCTGTTGAGATAATAAGATAAACGTTATCAATCCTGTGTTATGATAGTTGCTTTTGTTTCAATGTGTCGGGACTTGGCCCGTGAACCAAACTATGTCTCATCTATTCAAAATGTGGGTGTGATACCAAGTATTTCAACTAGACCTCTGCATTTGAAAACAATGTGATCCAAATGTACAACTGTGTAGATAAATTTATGAACACCTCGATATTGTTTTATTTAATGTCTATGAGGTTATGAAAATTTATGACGAAGAATTAAAAACTAGGTTTCGATATCACTAGTGCTATTGTTTCTTTAGGAAATGTGAGTTCATGAAAATGTTTACACAATAGGGAAAAATAAAATGCATGTTACAGTCATTTGATCTTTTGCTAAGTGTTGAAACTATGTGATATGTTCGGCCAAATGCCTCGTCTTCGACTGTGTAAATGATTAAGTAATACAACTATACGTCTGTCAGGATTTAGGGTTGTAGTTAAGTTTAGCTTGGATGAAACAATGATGACTATTGATACGTTCAACATCAAATGGAATTTTTGTGTACTGTTTGAATTTTGCTCCTACATTCATTGAAATGTCTTAACTTTGTAATGATGTTTGAAATCAAAGAGCTCGATCTACAGTAATGATTTGTGATGTAAAAAAATACTTAATTTATCTACTGTGAGTAAAACAAGAAAATGATGGAGAGCTTATTCGTTTATCTTGATCCTGTAACAACATTTCAATTGTGTGTTCATGATTATATGTGCATGTAAAAAAAAAACATTAAACCATAACTATATAATAAAAAATTTGTTTTCCTAACTACTCTATGTGAACAGTAATAGGAATATTAGTAATAACAGTAAACTTTCAAAGTATTTAAATGTAGACTTAAAAAACCTAAGTTAGTAATGTGAAGTTTCTTATTTGTCTAACTGTCCTATATGTACAATAATGAGATTAACAGCAAACTATAGTTATTCTTTTCAAACTAAACATTGTGAAACAAAAATGGAAAGAATGGAAATAAAAAATGGTGCAGTGAGTAGAATATAGTAGATATTGCTAAATAAGAACAACAGATAATTTTAACAGAATATAAAAATAGTACTTCCATCACCATGGCAGTTTGCCTATCCTATCTTATATATCTTAATCTGTTTCTGTACTGGAGTACGATGATTTTCCTTTTAGCATGGGGAGAAATATAAAAACCATTTTATTCAATCATTTCATTATTACACAAAATTATTAACTTATATAGGAAACAAAAATAAGTTATAAATTAAACAGTGAAAGTTTAATAAACAACAGAACTGTACTATGCAAAATAGATAAAAGAAATTAAAAATAAAACAGATAAGACAATAGAACTTGTAACTGACGATAGGGCTAACAAACACCCAAGGAGGCCTATTCCTCCCAACCTGCTTCAGAAGAAGCAGCTTAACTGCTGACTTCTAATGAACCCCCGAGCCTGCTTACTGATCCAGTAGGTGGGTGGAATCTGTGTAGAAGCAAGGCACTCAAAAATACCTTCTCCACTTAGTATCAACCTCCTAAAACAATTGCCTTCTCCACTCAGCATCAAAATCCTAAACTCAATAAGAGTTTGGTAGACTCACAACATGATCAATAACAACATATCCCCTCATCAAATCTCTTAGGTGCAAACACAGCAACACCCCAATGTAAATTTCCTTGTCAGGAAAAGTGATGAACCTTAGTTCAATATTTGATGGCTATTATATAGACTGCCTAGGTCTTTTAGTGGTCAGCTTGGAATAAATGAGCCTCAAGCTCCAGTCCCATCTTTCAGGGGACTATGACCACATTTCAGGGGAGTTGTCCCATACCATTAGCTAGTTAGTTGCATCATGATGCTGCCACTTGTCCATTTCCTTCTACCCCAGATTCCATTCCACCTAGTGGATCAGTAACCACTCTTTCAACAGTCCTCTTAGGTGTTTGTCTCCTATTTTATTTATTAAATAATAATATATTGTGCAAATTATAGCCATCCTTGGACACCTGTCCAATATAAAATTTACAATAAACGTTATCATAAGGTTTCTAAATGCAAAATGTTTTCCACCTTAAAGGGTATGTTACAAACACCCCCTCTTAAGCTCAACATCGTCCTCGATGTTGCTTATTCATAATCAAGTTCCTCATGGAACAGAATTGGATATGCTACCCACATATTACTTTCTAGTTCCCAGGTAGCTTCATCAGGGCTAAGGTGATTCCATTGCACCTTTACCTGCCCTATGGTGTGATTCTGAAGCATAATTTCCCTCCGGTCTAGAATACAGTCCGATTCCACCTGAAAATATCCTTCGGGTTGCACCTGTATGTCATTCCAATTCAGCACATTAGTAGCATCGTGCACATACTTCTTTAAAACAGAAACATGAAAAACATTGTGGATTTTTAAATTGTATGGCAATGCCAATTGATATGCAATAGCTCCTATCCTTGATAGGATTTCAAATGGTCCAAAATACCTCGGTGCTAATTTAGTACAGCTCCCAAGCTTCAAAGAAGTTTTCTTGGGTTTTACCTTTATGAAAAGATGGTCCCCTACCTGAAATTCTCTTTCTGCGCATTTCAAATCAGCATAGCTTTTGTGCTGATCTTGGGAAACTTTTAAGTTACCTTGAACCTATTTCACAGTTAGCTCCATTTCTTTCAATAGATCTGGTCCTAACATCAATCTATCTACAGGATTATCCCACAAAATTGGAGTACAACATTTTCTTCCATACAAAATTTCAAATGGACTTAACTTAGCAGATGCTTGATAATTGTTATTGTAGGCAAATTCTGCTAAGTGCACGTAATCCTCCCATTTAGATGGCTAATCTTTAACATATAATCTTAACATATTTTCCAAAATCTGATTTACTCTTTCCGTTTGACCATCAGTTTGCGGATAGAAAGAAGTACTGAAATTCAACTTAGTATTTAATCCTTTAAATAGTGCTGTCCAAAAGTTACCAGTAAACTTAGAGTCTCGGTCTGAAATAATTACCTTTGGAATTCCATACAAGCGAAAAATTTGCTTCATGAAAATATCTGCAATGTTAGAAGCCTTGAAAGTATTTTTAACAGGAATAAAATGAGCAGCTTTGCTAAGTTTATCTATAACAACCATAATTGAGTCATTCTGCTTCTGATTTTTAGGCAAACCTGTAATAAAGTCAATGCTTATGATCTCCCACTTCCATTCTAGAATTGGTAAGGGCTACAATAGCCGAGCTAGATGTTGATGTTCAGCTTTAATAGTTTGACAGTCAAAGCATCTAGCTATATATTCAGCAACTTCACTGTTCATGTTAGGCCAAAAGTACTCCTTTCTTAACATAGTTATCATTTTCTGATAACCGGGATGCCCTGAATAAGGACTCTTGTGAACTTCATCTAAAATCAACAACTTAACTTTCAAAAAATTAGGCACATAAATCCTATTTTTGTAATTTAAGAAGCCTTTTTAATTAATACTATAATCTGTTATAACATTTTCAGATGAATTTTCAGCCACTTTATCATGTACTTTTTGGTCATTTTTGTCTTGCTTAACTCCTTCTTCGATCTGATTTTCCAAATCAGTTTTAAAAGTACTGATTGTTGCCACAAAACTTAATCTAGTGTTTCTACTCAACGCATCAGCAACCTTATTTTCCTTTCCATTAATGTGATGGATCTCAAAATCGTACTCGCTAGGGAAAGCTAACCACCTAGCTTGCCTTGCGTTAAGATTTCTTTGATCCAGTAAATACTTTAACCCCTTATTATGAGTCATTAAAATGAATTTTCTTCCGATCAAGTGATGGCGCCACATATTTAAAGTATGTATCACGGCTGCCAACTCAGGATCATACGTTGCATAATTCTTTTCATGTATTTTTAACTTCCTTGACTCAAAAGCAATTGCATGACCCTCTTGACTTAAGACCCCTGTAAGTCTTTTGTTGCATGCATCTGTACATACAACGAAATCCTTATTAGTATCTGCAATTTTTAAGATGGGTGCAATAGTTAACAATTCTATTAACTTATTAAAGCTGTCTTGACACTTTTGATCCCATATGAATTTCTTCCCTTTCTTCTGAATATATTAACTATATTGATTCTACATTGGATATCCTATGGGAACTATGTTAATAACATTATTTTAATGTTATATGGCGCGAATAATAATATGGCATGAAATGTTTAAACTTCATAGTTCGGTGTGTATTGCATATATGTGTTATATAAACTTGGGATAAGGTTTTTTCATCTAGCTTGAATGGTGTTGTAATAACTTATGGAATGAACCATGTATCAATGTTTATTGTAATACGATACCTCTATCCTATGTTTGTAACTTATACACGGTTGTATGTAGCTGTATGTCATTGTTAAAACCGTGAGGCCTTCGTTGTCACAACACTTGAACTCTGCTATGAATTAAATGTTTATGCAGTCGAGGTTCTGGCTTAAATCTACATGAGATCATTAGCATTCAATGCGATCCTATTGTGGTGTTGTGGTTACTACGCTACCATCTATGTGTTTGGATCCATGTGAAAATATTGATGAGGAAAAGTGATGTGTCACCACACTGTGAACTCAGCTTTAGTGATATGGCATCCGATTGTCCTGCAAATTAATGTAGTTATTGAATTCTATTAGGTCGTAACTCTGCCTTAGTTTCTCCATAGCTCGCTGGCTCAATCTCAATCATTGATCTTTGTGGTTTTCGGTGGATGGAATGTGTAAACCCCAGGAAGACTTGCCTTAATGTTATTTTCCTTCGTGCATTCATTTTTTGGTTCTGTTTTGGAGGAAGAAGGCCGACAGGATGCTAGTTTACAGGGCTCGACCCTGGGCAGTTGTGGATGGCACTGTGCTTCAAAAACTCTGTAATTTTTGTTGTGGAATAAGGTATATGTGCTTAAGTGTTTGCTGAGAGTGTAATATTGAAATCCTGCGGATTTCTTTCAGTGGCAAATAAGTTAATAGGGGGGTCTTGACTTCAAGTTCGGTTATGATTCAGTTGCATGGAAACTTTGTTGTGTTCAAGAAAGGATTTGGAAGCTGAATGCATTCCAATCGACTGTTTAACAACTGGGTAAGTTTCTTTGGTTTATCTGTTCTACAATGTATTTCTTCGTTTGTTAACAGTCAAGTGATAATAATACTAACTCCTCATACTTTTCTTTTGGAAGGAAATGCCAAGGTTCTGTACTCCATGCTCTCGTTTGGTGGCAATAGGATTCGGTGATCAATGGATAGAAATGCAGCTAAAATGGTAAGCCCAGTGGCAAACCCTCGTAGGTTCTCCTGGCAGAAGTCATGGAAAACAGTGTATCGTCAAACCTTAAAGTCATGATTTTAAAACCCTGGGTTGTTGTTTTAGTTTGTACAGTCATTGTAATAGCTTGTAATTGCATAGGGTTTTAGTTTAGGGTTTTGATCTTAGCAACGATCCTTTGTTTTGAAATTGGGGTTTCAAACTCTGTTGAGATAATAAAATAAACATTATCAATCCTGTGTTATGATTGTTGTTTTTGTTTCAATGTGTTGGGACTTGGCTCGTGAACAAAACTATGTCTCGTCTATTCAAAATGTGGATGTGATACTAAGTATTTCCACGAGACCTCTGCATTTGAAAACAATATGATACGAATGTACAACTATGTAGCTAAATTTATGAACACCTTGAAATCGTTTTATTTAATGTCTGTGAGGTTATGAAAATTTATGACAAAGAATTAAAAACTGGGTTTCGATATCACTACTGCTATTGTTTCTTTAGGATACGTGAGTTCATGAAAATGTTTAGACAATAGGGAAAAAGAAAATGCATGTTACAGTTATTTGATCTTTAGCTAAGTGTTGAAACTATGTGATATGTTTGTCCAAATGCCTCGTCTTCGACTGTGTAAATGATTAAGTAATACAACTATACGTCTGTAAGGATTTAGGGTTGTAGTTAAGTTTAGATTGGATGAAACAATTATGACTATTGATACGTTCAACATCAAATGGAATTTGTGTGTATTGTTTGACTTTTGCTCCTACATTCATTGAAATGTCTTAACTTTGTAATGATGTTTGAAATCGAAGAGCTCGATCTACAGTAATGATTTGTGATGTAAAAAAAATACTTAATTTGTCTACTGTGAGTAAAACAAGAAAATGACAGAGAGCTTATTCGTTTAGCTCGATCCTGTAACAACATTTCAATTGTGTGTTCATGATTATATGTGCATGTAAAAATAAAAACATTAAACCCTAACTATATAATAAAAACTTTGTTTGCTTAACTACTCTATGTGTACAGTAATAGGAATATTAGTAATAACAGTAAACTTTCAAAGTATTTAAGTGTAGAATTACAAAACCTAAGTTAGTAACAATAATGAGATTAACAACAAACTATAGTTATTCTTTTGAAACTAAACATTGGGAAACAAAATTGAAAAGAATAGAAATAAAAAATGGTGTTGTGAGTAGAATACAGTAGATATTGCTAAATAATTACAGTAGATAATTTTAACAGAATATAAAAATAATACTTCCATCACCATGTCAGTTTGGCTATCCTATTTTATCTATATTAATCTGTTTCTGTACTGGAGTACATTAGAGAGATTTTGAGGTCAAAAAAGGGCCTCCTAAGAGATGTACTACAAAAATATGAGATATATTAAAATATTATGAATTGGGGGTTTTATGGGGTAGGTATATATGACAAGTCACCTCCCACACTATTTTCTATGCACAATATAAATAACCATGGTTGAGTTACTTTTTAAAATTCACTAGAAATAGAATTAATAAAATAAGACTACATTGATGTGACTAAGATTCATTGTAAATTCCCAAAAATGTATTGTCCTTTAACATTTATTTGTCTTGAACTTGCAAATGAAATTAAATAATAAAAAATATTTTTAAGAGTTTTTTTTAATTTTATGTTGACTTTTTATATTTAGTACTTTTCTCATGAATTTAATAATGTAATTTAATTGAGAATTTATTTACATGTAAAATGTGAATAATATTATTATAATCCACATTGCATTATTATTATTATTTATTAAATCTATTATTATTCTTTATTAGTTTGACATTATGTTATTAAATAGAATGGAGTGAATATATAATTTAAAATTAAAAACATAAAAATGATAATATATTATTTTATAAAAAAATGTGAAAGGACTTTCTTTATGAATTAAGAGTACTTCACTTGAAAATGACAATAATATTATTTTATGTGAAAGTGTGAAAAGACATTCATTATGAGTACTTTACTTAAAAATAACAATAATATTATTTTATGAAAAGACTATCATTATGAGTACTTTACTTTATGACTTAAAAGTACTTACACCACTACCTTGGTTAACTATGTGTTTTCATCCACCATAGAAAATTTGACAAATAAACATTCTTAACTCATGCAATGCCACCTCACCAAGGGGGATGATGTCATCTACTAGAATGTGATTGGTTGTATTTTATAGTACATTTTCTTTGTTTTGAGGCCCTTTTTTTACCTCAAAATTTCTCTAATGACGATGCTGTTCCTTTTTGCATGGGAAAAAATATAGAAACCATTTTATTCAATCATTTCATAATTATACAAAATTATTAACTTATACAGGAAACTAAAATAACTTATAAATTAAACAGTGAAAGTTTAATAAACAATAGAACTGTAATATGCAGAATAGATAACAGAACTTAAAAATAAAATAGATAAGACAATAGAACTTGTAACTGACGATAGGGCCGACAAACACCCAAGGAGGCCTGTTCCTCCCAACCTGCTTCAGAAGAAGCATCTCAACTGCTGACTTCTAATGAACCCCCGAGCCTTCTTATTGATCTAGTAAGTGGGTGGATGTTAGGATATTTAGAGACTTACGAGTTAGTTAAGATCAACTTGTGTAATATATCCATTAGGGATAGTGTGTTTCTTTATTATGCATTAGTATGCATTTGTAAATACTTAATCCGACGGTCACGATATGTTTCCAACATAGAGTGATCCGACGGCTGAACTTCTCTTAGATCAAACCTAACCTTGATCCGTGGCTTAACACCCGATTGGTCCATGATCTCTATTTAAAGAGCATGGAGGGTCATTGTTTAGTTGATCGATTATGAGAAGCTCATTTGTAACTTTCTTTCTTTGCATAATAAATTGTCCCGTAGAAGCTATTTGGCCGGGGCCATGGAGTGTTTCCCTTAAGAGATTTTAAACCACGTCAAAACATCAGTGTGTTGATCTGTGATCTGTTTGTGTGAAGTGGTTTCTCTTGGTGTTCGGTCCTTTGGTAGTACCCTGTGTACCCGAACATGGTATCGGAGCTTTTATGAAGTGCCCCTTCCGGTTATGATCTAGATCTTGAACTGATGTTGCCGAAACTCGAAAGGGTTTCTAGTTCTGGTATTTTTGTGCATTTTTGGGCTGTGGGAGGTGTTCCATTGCGTCCGGAACATCGTTTCCATTGGGCAATAGTTTTCATTTGATCGAAAATGGTTCCCGGTTACTCCAGAAACACGTATTTCATCAGATCTGAAGGTATAATGTTACAGTGACGCATTTTTTTTATTTCGTTTTTTGAAAAGAAAAAATCTCATATTTCATTTTTTTTTATTATTAGATTTTTTTTGGTTTGTAGTGTTGCTTTACCGTCTGCGTATGCTCTTTGTCGTGCACCTTGAGCGATCTCGGCAAATCAGAAACAGAAAGGGAAAGGGTTTTTCTCGACTGCGTATGCTCTTTGCCGTGCACCTTGCGCGATCTCGGAAAATCAGAAATAGAGAGAAAACGTAGACTTTCCAGGTAAGCTAACAAGATCTAACTCCACAAGTGTGAAATTTTTTTTTGTTTCGATTTGTGGTTTGTTTTGCAGGAAAAAGGGCAAGCACACAAACCGAGCAAGAAGAGTAAAATATATATATATATATATATTATATACCTTTAATCTAGCTCACTTGGTTCAAAGTTGCTTTATTCCTTAATAGGTCTTGAGTTCAAGTCTTAGGAAGTTACTTTTAAAAGAAAAAGTGCATGCAATTTCTAATTTCAAGTTAATTTATTGTAAAAGTGCATCTCACTTAAATAATAAAAAATAAAAATACAAGTGAGTCACTTAAGCTTTTTTTATTGTTGCACTATTTAAAAATAATATCATTGTAAAAGTGAAATCACTTATTTTACAAAAGTGGTTCACTTAAAGCAACTTTCTTGTAAAGTGATTGTCAAAAGGTTCATCTTGGGAAGAGGGGGGTTCTTTTCTTTGCTGGACATTCTCTAGCTGCCACGTCACTATTGGGGACATCTTCAACAGTTTCTTTGTTCAAGCATAACTTCATCATACAGAGTCCGTTTTCAGTGCCGTTTTTTTTAAACCGCCTATTTTTTCGAGCTCTTCACATCCAAACTATTGGTTTCTACCTTTACAGCCATTAATTTACAAATATGGCTGCCCTTTGTGATATTCTACTTAACAGTTCCAACTATTTCTCATGGAAATCTCGTATGGAAGATGTTCTACAAAGTAGGGGACTTTTCATAATTACAACAGGGAAAGAAAAAGAACCCACTGATGATGATAAGAAAATAAAATGGGCGAATAGATGTGATGAAGCTCGTGGATTGATTGGGATGTCAATCTCTACTGATTTGCAATTCCACATATTTGGAATTGATGAACCTAATGCTGCTTGGGACAAGTTGGAATCTGTGTTTGGTAAACACAATGAAATTCGAGGTCACCTACTCGAAAATGAGTTGATTTCTTTAAATCCAAGTGACTTTTCATGCATTCAAGATTATTTATCTAAGTACAAAACTCTTAAACTGTTATGTGCAGAATGTAAGATTGAGAGGGAAGACAAACAATGCATTTATCATATTCTTTCCAAACTTGAACCTGCATATTCTGTTTTTGTATTTACATTTTACTCCATGAAATCATCCTTGAATGCAGCTATCTATCAAGAGCCTAGTCTTGAATCCTTTTGTGATTCCTTGATTAGAGAACAAGATAAATTCATTCATCTTGGAATAATCAACAATGCAGATACATCTGGGAAAGCCTTATTGTCCCAACAGAAAGAAAAGTCCAATCCTCCCAAGAAACAAAAATTTTGCAATAATAAGTCAAACAAGGGTCCAAAACCCTCTGAGTCAGCTCCTTCTTTAAAAAATGACAAAGGATCCAAGCCAAAAGGCAAGAAGACTGAGCGTCATTGCAACTATTGCGGGAAAGATAATCATGATGAATCTAAGTGTTTCAAGAAGATGGCAGCCTTGGAAGCAGCAATGAAGAAGCACCACATCAGCCTAGATTCGCCTTCAGAATCTGTCTCTCATGGACATGCACTTTGTGCTTCTGGTTATTCGTATAATGCATCTTCTTCTTCTACTTCAAATGAATGGTTCATTGATTCTGGAGCATCTTATCATATGGCTAAGGATCAAGCCATCTTTTCTACTATGCATGAATGTAACACCAAACAAATATTTGTTGGTGATGATAGATCTCTAAGTGTTGTAGGAGCTGGAACAGTTCCAGTAGATAATGATCATTTTACTGATGTACTATGTGTTCCAAGAATTTCCTTCAATTTGTTATCAGTCTATCAAATCACTCATTCTGGTGAAAGTAAAACTGTGACCTTTACACCTCACCAAGTTGTAAGCAAGGATTTTAAAGATCCTCAACAGGTCTTAGCTACCGGAATTGTCGATGATATTACCAGGTTGTACAAGTTTAACAACTTTGGGTCATCACCTTTCCCTTCAGTTTTTGTTGCTCATAGTGATAACTTGAGCAAACTTTGGCATGAGCGATTTGGTCACTTAAATTATCGCTCATTGCAACAACTATGTAAAGAAAATATGGTGACAGGTCTTCCGATGGTATCTTGCAGAGATGGTGTTTGTTCCAGTTGTGTACTTGAAAAACATCATCGGGACAGTTTTGACAAACGTGCCTCTTGGCACGCCTCGGTTCCCTTGGAGCTTGTGCATAGTGACTTGTGTGGTCCTCTTCCATCTACTTCCTTTTCTAGTTTCAAATACTTCTTAACTTTCATTGATGATTACACCAGACGCACTTGGGTTTATTTCCTAAAACTTAAGAACGAAGTATTTAACATGTTCTTGGCCTACAAGGCCCTTGTTGAAAAACAATCTGGTCATCAAATTATTAAGTTAAGATCTGACAATGGAGGAGAATATGTTAACAAACAGTTCACTACTTTCTGCACTGAACAAGTCATCCAACAACAACACACTGTTCCATATACACTACAACAAAATGGTGTAGCTGAGCGGAAGAACCGCACTTTAAAAGAAATGGCTAATTGTATGATCCAATCTAAGGGACTAAGTCTTCAATTTTGGGCTAAAGCCATAAATTGTGCAAATTACATAGTTAATCGCACCCCCACAAAAGCATTACAAGGTATAACACAGGAAGAAGCATGGAGTAAAGTTAAACCTGATGTAAGTCACTTTCGTGTGTTTGGTAGTGAAGCATGGGCTCACATTCCAGATGAAAAACGGAAAGCATTGCAGCCCAAAAGTGAAAAGTGCATATTTGTTGGATATTCTGAAGATGTAAAAGGTTATAGACTTCTTCAACCACATTCTCATGCTATAATCATTAGAAGAGATGTTAAATTTGATGAAAATCTCTTCGCCTGCGAGCCTAACTCGGCGATTGTGCCATCTTTGGCCTGCGAGCCTGATTCGGCGTTTGTGCCTCCTTCTTCTTCTTCCAAATTCCTTGACAGGTTTCCAACTCTAGTTTCTGATGATGACAGTGAGGATGAAAATCCACCTCCGCCTGCTCATGTTCCTCCAATTGCACCAGCACAAGTGCTTCCTCGATGGTTCCGTTCAACATGTGAAGCAGCTGATCATATTTCCTGTGATCCTAGAGATCAACGTCGAACACGTTCTCAGTTTCAGCGAGCCTCTTCTCTTTTGGCTCAAGTTTCCGAAAATCATGATCCAGAAACTTTTGCAGAAGCTTCAGGGATTCCAGATTAGGATGCAGCCATGGATGAAGAATATCGTTCCTTAATGGCGAATGATACTTGGGATCTTGTACCTCTTCCAAAAGGAAGAAAACTTGTCAGATGTAAATGGGTCTACAGAACTAAGTATGCATCAGATGGAAATGTTGAAAGACTTAAGACAAGGTTAGTTGCCAAAGGTTTTTCCCAAGTTGAAGGGATTGACTACAATGAAACCTTTGTTCCCATCGCAAAAATGAACTCCATCCGCCTTGTTCTTTCCCTTGCATCCTTACACAACTGGGAAGTCCATCAAATGGATGTCAAGTCTGCCTTCTTACATGGTGATTTACAGGAGGAAATTTACATGGAACAACCTCCTGGCTATGTTCAGAATAACTCTAGCCTTGTCTGCCGCCTTAAGAAATCGTTATATGGCCTTAAGCAAGCTCCTAGAGCTTGGTATGCCAAAACGGATAAGTTTCTCCTTGACACTGGTTTTTCTAGATGCCATTCTGACCCCAATGTCTATACCAAGAAAGTACGAAACCATCTCATCATACTTGTTCTATATGTTGATGACCTTATTCTTACTGGTAGTGACCCTAAGCTTATAACCCATGTGAAATCTAGTCTTAAAAACAAAATTTTGAAATGTCAGACTTAGGACATTTGCATTATTTTCTTGGTCTCCAAGTCCTGCAAACAAAAGAAGGAATATTTCTTTCTCAGTCCAAGTATGCTTGTGACCTTCTTCGTCGCTTTCACATGGAAGATTGTACACCAGCCCCTTCTCCCTTCCAGTCTGGAGTCAAACTTTCTGCCACTTGTACTTCACCTGAAGTCAATGCCACCTTGTATCGTTAGCTTGTTGGTAGTCTCTTATACTTGACTCATTCCCGTCCTGACCTTTCCTTTTCCATTGGTCGAGTTGCCTGTTATATGCAGACACCTCATGAAAGTCACTGGAAAGCAACTAAAAGAATACTTCGATATATTCGAGGTACAGTTCAGTTTGGGATTCATTACAGTACAGGGGGGAAACCTTTGTTGGTTGGTTTCACTGATTCAGATTGGGCCGACAATCCTGATGATCGAAAGTCTACTGCAGGTTATGTTTTCAGTCTGGGATCTAGACCTATTACTTGGGCTTGTAAGAAACAACAAGCTCTTGCTCTTTCTTCAGTAGAGGCAGAATATTGAGCAGTAGTTAATTCCAGTTAGGAAGCTTTATGGCTTCGACATATCCTGTCAGAGTTTGGATTCGAGCAGCAACAGCCTACTCCACTTTGGTGCGACAATCAATGTGCCATCAAGCTTGCCAAAGATCCAGTTCTACATCAACGCAGCAAACACATTGAGCTACATATGCACTTCATCAGAAATCTTGTTCATGATCGGGTTCTTGAAGTGCTCTTTTGCCCTACAGATGATCAAGTTGCAGACATCTTCACCAAGTCTCTTACAGAAGCGAAGTTTTCTAAACTTCGATCTATGTTAGGAGTTCAGGAACTTGTCATTAAGGGGGGATAGGCTCTAATGCCTCCTTCCTTCTCCTAATAGTGTCACTTTTGTAAATCCTTCAATCCTATCCCAAGTTGTTCTTAAGGGGGGATGTTAGGATATTTAGACACTTAGGAGTTAGTTAAGATCAACTTGTGTAATATATCCGTTAGGGATAGTGTGTTTCTTTAGTATGCATTAGTATGCATTTGTAAATACTTAATCCGACGGTCACAATATGTTTTCGACATAGAGTGATCCGATGGCTCAACTTCTCTTAGATCAAACCTAACCTTGATCCGTGGTTTAACACCCAATTGGTCCATGATCTCTATTTAAGGAGCATGGAGGGTCATTGTTTAGTTGATCGATTATGAGAAGCTCATTTGTAACTTTCTTTTTTTGCATAATAAATTGTCCCGTAGAAGCTATTTGGCCGTGGCCGTGGAGTGTTTCCCTCAAGAGGGTTTAAACCACGTCAAAACATCGATGTGTTGATCTGTGATCTATTTGTGTGAAGTGGTTGCTCTTGGTGTTCGGTCCTTTGGTAGTACCTTGTGTACCCGAACAGTGGAATCTGTGTAGAAGCAAGGCACTCAAAAATACCTTCTCCACTCGGTATCAACCTCCTGAAACAAATGCCTTCTACACTCAGCATCAAACTCCTGACCTCAATAAGAGTTTGGAAGACTCACAACATGATCAACAACAACATATCCCCTCATCAAATCTCTTGGGTGCAAACACAGCAAAACCCCAAGGTAAATTTCCTCGTCAGGAAAAGTGATGAACCTCAGTTCAATATTTGATGGCTATTATATATACTGCCTAGGTCTTTTAGTGGTCAGTTTGGAATAAATGAGCCTCAAGCTTCAGTCCCATCTTTCAGGGCACTATGACCACATTTCAAGGGAGTTGTCCCATACTAGCAGCTAGTTAGTTGCATCATGATGCTACCACTTGTCCATTTAGTGGATCAGTAACCACTCTTTCAACAGTCCTTGTAGGTGATTGTCTCCTATTTTATTTATTAAATAATAATATATTGTGCAAATTACAGTCATCCTTGGACACCTGTCCAATATAAACTTTACAATAACAGTTATCATAAGGTTTCTAAACACAAAATGTTTTCTAGCATAAAGGGTATGTTACAGATTTAAACAGCCAAAAATCTCGATCCAAAGCTCTAAACTTTGATTTTTCCAAGGAGCTTCCAACTATGTCTTCAAATTTCAGAATTTCCTATTTTTGTGGAAACCCTAACTTTAGGACCAAAATTGAAAGAGCTCAGAATTGAATTATGATTGGACAAAATGATTCACCTTGCTGGGGAGATTCAATCTATCATATTGCTTTTCCAAAATATGTGGAGAGAAACCCAAAATCAAGAAGCCCTAGCTTCCGGATTGCACAATGTCTTCTTCTCAGGTTTGCTCTGATACCATGTTAATTTTTTAGCATTAATTCAATATACTCTAGGATCTTTACTGAGAGAATAACATGTATAGTACATCAATGCATATCAATCATAGCAAGCATATCAATCATCACAAGATGCAAACATAAGAGACAATAGACACACATGGTTTCCGTGGGGAAACCCTAAGGTGAAAAACCCCACAACTTCCTCAGAGATAGACAGAGCAATGATACAACCAAAGTACAACCCAAGTACATAGAGATAGTCTCCTCGTAGCAGCTGATCCTCCTCCTCACATGTGCACCACTTTCCGAGTCATGGATGAGTGAGTACTGAAGTAATCAAATAGAGAGATCGCGCTCTCTATTTATACTTGTTCTGAGCAGCCTAATAAACCTATGGGGCCGACTTGTCTAACTCAACCTAATAACCCCAGGTTAACTTAATCAGGGCTGACCCCACACATGGTGGTCTAATAACCCATTGACAAGTTACGACACTTGTAACACTTGTCAATATAAATGACGACACTTCTGTATAGAGTAATAATACATCTCTATAGGAGTACAATAAAATACATAGATGAAATACGTTCCGAAGTTAAATATACATCAACACTTCCCGCAATCAATGGAGATTTGCAATACACCTCAAAATAACTCTCTACACTTAGCAGAAGTGAAACAGACTTACACTACAACTCAAAACATAGCTTCCCCTCATCGAATCTCTTGTGTGCATATAACAGAACCACAAGGTAAATTTTCTTGTCAGAAAAAGTGTGAACCTCTGCTCAAATTTGATGGATTATAAAGATGCCTAGGTCTTTAGTGGTCAGTTTCCAAAATAAATGAGCCTCAAGCTCGAGTCTCATCTTTCAAGGAACTTTGACCACCATTCAAGGGAGTTGTCCCATAACAATAGCTAGTTACTGAGTTCCTGATGATGCCACTTGTCCATTTCCTTCTACCCTAGATTCCATTCCGCGTAGTGGGTCAGTACGCATTCTTTCAACAGTCTCTTTGGGTGAGTGTCTCATATTTTATTTTATTAAATAATAATATTGTGCAATTACAGTCATCCTTGGCCACTTGGCCAAATATAAAACTTTACAATAAAAGTTAAGATAATGTTTTCTTCAAACATAAAATGTTTCAGCAAAAGGGGTATGTTTGAAAAAAGAAGAAGAGGATCTGCGTTTGTGAAATGAAAGTTCTCGACGTTTCAATCCTTACTGTAGGATCATCATCAGGAACAAACACCCCCACTTAAGCTCAACATCGTCCTTGATGTTGATTATTCTTCGTCAGAGCCTCCATGGAACATAATTGGATATGCTACCCGCATGTTACTTTCCAGTTCCCAGGTAGCTTCATTAGGGATAAGGTGCTTCCATTGCACCTTTACATGCCCTATGGTACAATTCCAGAGCATAATTTCCCTCATGTCGAGGATACTGTCTGGTTCCACCTAAAAATCTCTTCCGGGTTCCACCTATATGTCATTTCAACTCAGGACATGAGTAGCATCGTGCACATACTTCTTTAAAACAAAAATGTGAAAAACATTATGGATTCTTAAATTAGATGGTAGAGCCAACTGATATGCAACAGGTCCAATCCTTGATAGGACTTCAAATGGTCCACAGTACCTTGGTGCTAGTTTAGCACAACTCCCAATCTTAAAAGAACTTTTCTTGGGTTTTACCTTTACAAAGACATGATCTCCAACGTGAAATTCTCTTTCAGTGCATTTCAGATCTGCATAACATTTTTGTCTATCTTGTGCAACTTTTAAGTTGCCTTGTACCTGTTTCATGGTTAGCTCCATCTCTTTTAATAAATATGGTCCTAACATTAATCTGTCAACAGGGTCATCCTAGGAAATAGGAGTACTACATTTCCTTCCATACAAAATCTCAAATGGACTAAGTCTAGCAGATGCATGATAATGGTTATTGTAAGCAAACTCAGCTAAATGCAAATAATCTTCCCACTTGGTTGATCTTTAACATACTTTCTTAACATGTCTTCTAAAATCCGATTAACTCTTTCAATCTGTCCATCACTTTGTGGATGGAAAGAAGTACTGAAATTTATTTTAGTATTTAAACCTTTAAAAAATGTTGTCCAAAAATTTCCAGTAAACTTGGAATCTCGATCAGAAATAATTACCTTTGGAATTCTGTGTAAGCAAAATATTTGCTTCATAAACACATCTGCAATGTTAGCAGCTTTAAAAGTAGTCTTAATAGTAATAAAATGAGCATATTTACTAAGTTTATCCACAACCACCATTATTGAGTCATTTTGTTTATGATTCTTAGGTAAACCAGTGATAAAATCGATACTTATAATTTCCCATTTCCATTCCAGAATTGGCAATGGATGCAATAGGCCAACTGTGTGTTGATGTTTAGCCTTAATTGTCTGACATTCAAAACACCTAGCTATGTATTCAGCCACTTCATTCTTCATGTTGGGCCAAAACTAATCATTTCTTAACATAGTTATCATTTTCTGATAACCAGGCTGTCTCAAATAAGGACTTTTATGAACTTCATCCAAAATCAACAGTTTTACTTTTGACACATTAGGTACATAAATTCTGTTTTTATAAATCATTAAGCCTTTTTCATTAATGCTGTAATCTGTTATTAAATTTTCAGCAACTTTATCATGCAATTTTTGATAATTTTCATCTTGCTTAATTACTTCTTCAATCTGATTTTCCAAATCCATCTTAAATGTGTTGATTGTTGCCACAAATATAATTTGGTATTTCTGCTCAAGGCATCAACAACTTTGTTTTCTTTACCCTTAATGTGTTGAATTTTGAAATCATACTCGCTAAGGAAAGCTAGCCACCTAGCTTGCGTTGCGTTAAAATTTGTTTGATCCAACAAGTATTTTAAGCCTTTATTATCTGTCATTAGTGTAAAACTTCTTTCAATCAAGTGATGGTGCCACTTTTTTAGTGCATGTATCACGGTTTCTAGCTCGATATCATAAGTTTCGTAGTTCTTTTCGTGGATTTTTAACTTTCTAGACTCATAAACAATAACATGACCTTCTTGAGTTAAGACCCCACCAAGTCCATCGTTACATGCATCAGTGCATACAATGAAGTGTTTATTAGGATCAACAATATTTAATATCGGTGCTGTTGTTAATAACTCTTTTAAATTTTTAAAACTTTCTTCGCATTTTTTATCCCAGATGAATTTCTTCCCTTTCTTATGCAAAGAAGTTATGGGATTCGCAATTCTAGACAATCCTTCAATAAACTTTCTGTAGTAACTTGTTATTCCCATAAATGACCGTACGTCAGTTCCTTCTTTAGGGACAGGCCACTCATTAATTGCTCTTATTTTATCCAGGTCGACATAAATTCCGTCTTTAGATATTATGTGACCTAAGTACTGTATTTTATCTTTATAAAAGTCACATTTACTAAACTTAGCATAAAGCTGATGTTCTCTTAAAACTTGTAGAATTATTCTTAAGTGTTCGTCGTGCTCTTCTTTAGTTTTTGAATAAATTAGAATATCATCAATGAGCGCAAATACAAACTTATCTAGATACTTATGCAGAACGTTATTCATTAAACACATGAAGACTTCCAGTGCGTTAGTTAGCCCAAAAGACATAACTACGAATGCGTAATGTTCATAACGAGTTTTGAACGCAGTTTTGAAAATGTCTCCATCATTTATTCTAACTTGATGATATCCCGACCTTAAGTCAATTTTAGTGAATATCTGTGGTCCATGTACCAGATCAAATAGATCATCAATGTGGGGCAAGGGATATCGATTCTTAATTGTCATTTTATTTAGTTGGCGGTAATCTATGCATAGTCACAAAGTACTGTCCTTCTTTTTAACAAAGATAACTGGTGCTCCCCAAGGAGACACACTTGGCCTTATGTAGTTCTTATCTATTAATTCTTTCAGCTGAGATTTTAGTTCATTTAACTCTTGAATATTCATTTTGTAGGGATATTTTGAGTTTGGTACCATTCTCAGTACTAACTCAATGGTGAAATCAAGTTCCCTTTTCAGAGGTAATCCTGGAATTTCTTCCGGGAATACATCAGAAAAGTCCTTAAGAATAGGTATGTCTTCCAGTTTTATCTTATCTTCTTTAGATGAACCTTCATCATTAATCAAATTTACAATAAACATTTTACAGCCCTTTCCCTTATGTAGTTCTTATCTATTAATTCTTTCAGCTGAGATTTTAGTTCATTTAACTCTTGAATATTCATTTTGTAGGGATATTTTGAGTTTGGTACCATTCCCGGTACTAACTCAATGGTGAAATCAAGTTCCCTTTTCAGAGGTAATCCTGGAATTTCTTCCGGGAATACATTAGAAAATTCCTTAAGAATAGGTATGTCTTCCAGTTTTATCTTATCTTCTTTAGATGAACCTTCATCATTAATCACATTCACAATAAACATTTTACAGCCCTTTCTTACAGCTTTCTTTACTTGTAAAGTAGAAATTTGTCTTACAGATGTTTTTCTAGGAATTCCTCTTACTATTTCAGTATTACCTTCATTATTCAAACAAGTAAAAGAATTTTCATAACAATTAAGTATTACTCTATGCTGTTCAAGCTAGTCCATACCAATTAACAGATCATATGAACCTAATGGAAAAACATTCAAATTAACTTGTGTTTTCAGCTCACTCATAAGTAAATCACAACTTTTGACAAATTCTATAACCTTTCTTTTAGTACCTATTGCTAGCTGAACTAACCATGAAATATCATTTTTTTTTTATCTTTAACTTGCAACTTTTCACTAATTCAGGTGAAATGTAACTCAAACTTGCACCTAGATCTATTAAAATTGAAATAGATTTGTTTTGTATGATACCTTCGATCTCGACAATAGAAGTTTGATGGTATGCTTGTCGATTTTCCAGCGCTGCTTTAATCCTAGGTATTTCTCTTGCTACATCACCAACTATCGGTTCCTCTTGTATGGTGTGAATGTTGTTGACTGTCTTTCTTCTGAGTGGGCAGTTTGCTTTGGTATGTGGTACATTGCTGTCAAAACACTTCAAAGGTGGCCTCTGTTCAACATTTGTAGTGTTGTTATTATTATTATTGATGTTATTATTATTAGGTACATTCCTTGCAGTAGTAACATTCTGTGGTGCATTACCTCTGTAATTATTATTATTCTGAAAATTTCTTTTATTGAAATTTTTATTATTTCTAGAATTCTTAAAATTAAAAGTTTTCTTCTTATGCTCGTAATTACTTGATTTATTATTCTTCCAACTCGATACTCCTTCTCTTCTCTTGTTCTGTTCAAAATGGAAATTAGCCTTCCTCATGGCTTCTTCAAGAGTTGAAGGATTATCGTATTCAATTCTGTCATTTATGTGGAAGGGTAAGCAGCTTAGAAACATTTGTATCTTAGGGTTTTCTTCAACTAGGTAAGGTACATACCTCAACAAGCTGAGAAATTTTCTACATAACTCCTTCATGGTCATAGAACCCATCTTTAAATCATAAAATTCCTTTCTCCTATCTTCATAGTACTGTTCGGATAAAAAAAATTCTTAAACATGTTCTTAAATGTACTCCATTTTATGTTCTTGTCTTTAAGATTTTTAAGTCTTTTGATATCTTGCCACCAAATGTCTACCCTTCTGGTCAAATTGTATATGGCCATCTTAGCTTTTAATTGAGATGAGTAGTTATAAATTTGAAAATACTTCTTCATTTTGGACAGCCATGCTTCAGCTGCCTCTCCCTTTTCATTTTCGCCATTAAAAAATGGAGGTTTTATCTTTTTAAACTCTCATGAAATTTGTTCATAATTTTTATGTCCTTTCTTAGGTCTGCAATCAATTTCATTGTTGTCCTAATGAGAATTATATTTTTTGCGATAAGTTTTATGATCAGATTAAGAAGAAGAATAGTTACTTTCAGTTGTATAGTATTTTGCTTTCTTATCTCTGTGTTTGTAGGGCATTGTTCCATATTCAGTTTTTGCTTTTGTTCTCTTATATTTTCCATCTTGATGGTACTTATCCAATAAAATCTTATTTAATTCTCTTGTGCTCTTAAAATCCTTTTGTTTTCTTCCTTAATGCTTTTTATTTCAGTTTTTAAATCCTTAATAGTACGTAATAATTCAGATGATTGATCATTAAGTTCTACGTAGATTTCTTCATTAATATTTTCATGTTCATTATTATTATGTTCATTATGAGGAGATCCGTCCTTTGTTGATTCCTCCGGTATGTCCATACCTGCAATTTAGACGTCAAACTGTTATGTATAGAAACAAAATTAAATTAAAGTTAGTAATTAAATTTTCCATTTCCATTTTATGTTTTGTGTGCGTGAGCCTATTTCAGGCCTAGAGTTTGAACTCGTGCTTTGATACCACATGTAACATCCCGAAAATCACAAAAATTTAAAATTTTTCAACGTAGCATTAATTGATATACTTGCTGTGCGGAAATATAATAAATGTTTGTTTGTATATTTAAACGACATGTTGAAATAAAATGTTATAATGATCATGCATGTGTATTGCTTTTACAATGTGCGTGAAATGTATTTATGTCTTCATTAGAATGCTGATGGATGTTTTCTTGCCTCAATCATGCAACCTAGATTAATTATGATTACTAGAATTTGATGTCGATGCTTTATAAAATTTACTTGTTGTTGTTTACATGTGCAAACTGTTGTTCTTCTTATTGATGATGAAGGGGTCCTATGGGCACCCTGAGGCTTACTTAGCTATTAGCTAAAGCATTTGAATGTTCTTGTTGCAGATCACACATAAGAGAAAAATAGTGTTTCAAAAGTGAAATACGAAGGTCCTAAATATTGTCAATTATCTTTCAAGTTTTTAAAAGAGAAAAATAGAATATCTTGCAAACACGTCAAGGTGAGATCCATTACGATTGTTTCTTCAGTTAAAATCTGGAAGGTGTTATTTATATGACATTATAGTCATTACATTCTACTCTCAGTATTTATGTTATTTTAACACACAAGTATTTGTACCATGTTGAGCATCGAAAACAATATTAAGTATTGCAAATCCTACTCAAGGGAATTACATTAAGTATTAAATTTCTATGGTACGAGGATCATATCCTAAGTCTGAATATCCTTATTGTAATTCTAATTCTATCCTTTGATCTTATGCATTATATGTTTAACCGATAATGTAATGGTTATTTTAATGCTAGAGTATAGTCATAGTATCTATAGTTATAAACTAATTGCTATGTGTGCTTCTTCTATAGCTTGTACCATTAATAATATATCGCCTAGAGCATATTTAGCATTGTAACTAAACAATAGTATTAACAGGGTCTTTATAGTTTTATATAGTATGAACAAAGGTGGTTTTCGTATTATTTAAATTGTTATATGTATTGATTTGCAACATGCCACATTAGCTTGGTGTTGATGAAATGTTACCATAGCATAATATTTTTAAGTCCTGCCATAGTGGATGGTCAAGACTTTAACCTAGGGTATGATGCAAATTATATGAGATAGTTGACCTTTGATATAATGAGACCCAAACTATATTGCAATGGTAATGATCAACCTGATATAGGACCGAATGATATCCTTGTTGCTTGGCTAGCAGATCGACGTACTGGTGGTGGATATGCATATTAAAGTGCATTAAAAGCAGTGTTGGTGGAATGCCTGTTGGCATCCACTGTGGCTAACTTTCACGTGGATTTTTCTTGGGTTGAGGTGCTCCATTAACTGCCTTGTGTTTATTGTTAAGAAGGCATAACTTAGGTTTTCATTATGTAGTGAGTGGGTTTGTGGAGAGGCCAACAGGCTTGCACGTTCTTAGGGTTGGTAGCAGGTTTTTGGAGGCATCCCTCCAAGTTTCAAAGCCGTGACCTATTACTTCAACAACTTCCACCGTGGGTTCTCAGAGTCGAGCCACTCTTGGCTGCGTTGTTGGTGATTGTTTAATGTTTTGGTGCTTTCGTCGGTTGCAGGAGTGAATGTTCAGAACAGGGTTCTTTTAAAAGGTAAAGTCCCAATGGATACTTTTGTAATGTTGTAGATTTCAGTAATGTTTTGAGCTTCAGAACTATCTTTGACCACTCTCTATAATGTATGGCAGGTATTTCATGTCTACAGGTTTATATGTTCAAAGTTAACCTGGGATACTGCTTAAAAATCGGTAAGCCTGGGTGGTTCTTCTTGTAGACTTCTCTTGGAAACTGTTGTTCGTTGTTTGGTTTTAGCCGATTTTTTTGGTTTTGTAGTTTGGATGAGGATGTGGCCTCCGTTGTAATGTTTTTAGGGTGTGAGACAAGCATAGGGAGGATGGGATCCTCGACCTACCTCGGTATTATTTTTCTAGCATTTGACTGTGAATTAACTTGTTGAAAGAAATGTAACAGTTGTGTGAAGGGTGTTACCCTTGGTCATTTGATGAAAAATAAAAGATATTAAAAGTTACAGTATTTGAACTCAATTTTGTTGTAGGAGTACTGTTGGGGTTTCGACCTCGTTTTGTTACTGTAAATTCCAATGTTGTTTGGTTACTGTGTAAAGGTCAGTTACGGTTTTAATTGGGTAATGGATGGTAGAAATGGTAACTGTTAAAAGAGTTCAATCTTAGGCTAATTTGATAAATGAAAGGGTTCTGGTACTTCTAAATTAATATTGTTTAAGTGTGTCGTGTCTGAGAACTGTGCTCCAGGAACCTGTGTTATTTTAATTCAATGCTTGTTTATGCTATGTTGTGTTTTGTTAATGGCCGAGATCCAAAGGATAAATGCCTCGTTTGTAAATTCAAACCTTGAAATTGTTTTGTTTAGAGGATAACTTCAAAGGTTTTATGAAGACAACCAAAATGTTGAGACCTAGTCTCATATGTCTATTGTCTTGTCGAAAAGTGATTTCGCTTAAGTTGATTTGGAAATTGTTCAGTTGTTTATTGTTGATGTTGAATATGTTCCTTCATTTAGGTTTTGGATTTGTACAGGTAAATGAAAATGTGACTGTGTTAATTTAATGTTGAGCATGTGCAATGTATATTGTTTGGAACCCTGTCACAATGAGTTGGTGTTTAGAAATGTCAAGGTTATGGCTGTAAGGTTGGTTATGAACTCGTCTTGATACTACAGTTATTCGGTTCTCTTAAGGGTTTCTAATGTAACCTGTAGGTGTGTATTATAAGGAAAAACATTAAATAGTTGAGCTCTGTCTTTGTAAATTCTAATTGATTTGTAAGCGTTGAATGTTTACTGAATGTTATGATATATGTAGCTAGGGTTCTAAAAAATGGGACATTCGTCCACAAGCAGAGTTGTTTGTTTGTATAAATATCTATAGTATGAATGATAAGATATATGTTAATAGTTCTGCTTACTCAGTATGTGTATTTCAGTAGTTGTTTTCAAATAATAAATATTGATGACAGTTTTGATACTATATAAATATAATACAGAACGATTAATAGTCTTACTAGAAGGTTCGAATGGAAAGATAAAATAGTAAGAGGCTATGATTATTATTTTCCTTTTGCAAAGATTTAGAAACAACGAAAAGTTTAAACCCTAATTTATCTTGTTGCTGTAAAAGTAAAGATATTATAATGTCTGAATAGTATGGATCTTGCTATGTTTTTCTATGACTAATCATAAGATATTTTAAATTGCAAAATATAATAGATCAGGGAAATTTTAGGAAAGACATAACATAATTAATATATTCATTCAATGCATATCATTTATCTATTTTAATCTCCCTTCCATGTACTAGAGTACAGTACAAAAAAAAAGTACATGGTGTTAACACCCAAAATGACCCCCTAGGTTGTGGGAGGGGGAAAACTAGGGTAACCACTAATCAATCTTTAGACTTAAGCTACTGACCCAGCTTTGTCTGAGAGGGATCTATCTACAGATCTATGAAAGACTGGAATAATCAAAGTTGTCAACAATGAAAACATGCACCAGCATTCATCATTCAAGATATTCAATTGCAACAATTTAGAAGATCAGATTTCTGTGGGAAACAAAATGGTTTAAATGCAGCTTGGCTGAAACATATCAATCTTATTTGGGAAATGCATTCACATTCAAACAAAATTTGAAAACTCATTTAAAATGCTTCACAAATGCATTAACACAGGGGCGAGATAGAAAACAACATGTAGTCAAAGTGATTTTAAATGGTGAAACAAAAGAGAAATAAATAATCCACTTACATAAGGCATACAATGATGAATCCTATGTCAATTTTAGCAGAGAAGTAATGGTGGAATACTTGGAAAAAGATAAGTAGAGCATAATTTCTATGAATTATACTTAGCTATCACCCTGCACCAAGTATGAAAGAATGTTACAGACTGGAATTAACAATGAGAGATACACAATTCACATGGAAAAAGAAGGAATAGACTACAAGACTAGTTACACAAGAATCCCTGAGAAACATTGGCTCAGCTCTACAAATATTTATTCAAAATATAGCTCAAAATGTCTTACAGAGCAATACACAAAATTTCCCATAAAAGTTTTCAAAAATATTTTTCAACCCTTTATCATTCTATTACATCGCATATATATAGATGCCAGGAGTCCTCTTGCTCGACTCATCTAAACCAAAAATAGTTATATCGGAGTGACACCTCATTCAGGTTGTTTTGCCACTATCACAACAAAATAGAAAACAGGTAGAAACTGGCCTAGTAACTGTTTTCTTACAATCCATCAGTATTCTTACTAAGTAACATTTACTTCAAGTAAAAAAGTAAAGATAGTAAAATAATAGTTCCAACTGTCTATTTATATAGCCGCCTCAAAGAATATTACAAATTATCAAAAATAGGAAAGTTTCTTAGAAGTCCTAGATTCCAAACAAGCCTCAACAACTATAAAAAGTCAAATATCACTACGGAAGACGGAGATAGTATAGCGATCTGCTATAGTTTTCTACATTAGCCCATTGGTCTGCAGGTGGGAGGTCATAGTCCACCATTTCCTTTACCATCACTCGTATCTCGATATGCTCTACATAGGAAAATGGGGGAATCCTTTCACCAATGGCGATCAACCTATTCAAGATTTCAAAGTCCTCTTCGACCAAATCCATTAGAGCCTTGCCTATAAGTAGCTATTTCAAATGTTTGAACTTTGCATTATCCATTCTTATCACCCACAGTAGGTTTTTATAAGCATTGGGGGAGATTAGCTCCTGGTCATCTTTCAAGAATAAAGGTAACCCCATTTCGACCAGCTTATCAAACAGTCCTTTGAATTCTTCCACTTTTCCCTTCATTTCTTCGACTTTGGCTTCCACACTCTCGATCTGTGCATATTTCCCCAGGACCCTTCATGCTGCTGCAAGTGTTGCGATCTAGCTCCCAATATTCAGCTTAATCCTTTCTTCTTTGAATAGATCATTAAGGAAAGTGCTGCCACTTAGTACCATTTATTTAGGCCTTTGGATTAGGGTCTCCTTTGCAACTTCACAACCTTCTAGAGCGCCACTAATGGTTTTTTCTTTTATCCTTATAAACTCAAGGTAGTGTCTAAATTTCTTAGCTTCCTTAATGATCCTATCCCATACCAAGTGTTTACATCTTTGCAAATCCGCCGACCTGGTAACCTGATGAGTGAGATTTTTATTCATCTCAATCAATTTCTTGTGCTTCACTTGGAGGACCTTCAACTCTTCTTCCTTTTTACTACTCTCTTCTTCCAACCTGTGAGCTTTTTCTTTCAGCTGCTTGATTTCCATGTCTTTCAGGCTAATGTGAGACATAGCTTGCACCAGATTGTCAGTACCATTGCTTTCTCCATTTTGTTTTGAATTGGTAGGCCACATGTCCAAATTGGACAAGTTAGTTTTCAAGTCATCAAGCTATTTTTCTAAGTTTATCCTCTCTTTTTCCAGCTATCTTCCTGCTCTGCAATCTTCAACAATTCTGCTTTGCAATCACTTATTTCCTTAGACAAGTCTTCTTTTTTCTTTTCGAAGTCCATCTCTTTGGGAACTTCGATCAGCCAGATATTTGGAACTTTTTCCTTCTTCTGTAGCTTCTGAATCAGCTTGTCTTTTTATGCTAACATCTTGCTCATGCTTTTTCCTCCACTATCACTTATGACCAAGTTAGATTGTTCCTTTTTGACCTGCTATTGAAGTGCTCGGTTTTCACTTTTCTCTTGCTTTAATTGGTTTTCTAACTTTTTCACGGTAACCAACATGTTGTCGCTTTTCAATGCTGCTTTCACAAAATCATCATACACAAGATCACTAACTTGCTTGTGAAACTGGATTTTATCTGGTACTGGTATCTTTTTCCAATTGATCCTTGTTTCGGTCACTTTTTCCATTGATACTTGTTTCGGTCACTCCATCTTCCGTCAATACTGCTAAGTTTAAGATATTATTATTTATGCTCCTGCTAGTCATCAAGGAAGTCTTAGACAAACCTCTCGCTATAGGCATTGAATCAAACATCCTCTGTGCCGAAGCCCGCTTGTTTTGATCATATTGTTCACAGAGGTCGGCCTTGGACCGAAACTTATTACCAACTTCTCCCTCTTGAACATCTTGAAACTTTTATTCTACAACCTGGATCTCAAGAGCCGAAGAGTCCTCATCATCTACCCGTCCACTATCCATTTGGATAGTCAATCCTTCTTGAGCCACTACAACAACTAGCTCCTCTTTAGTTGGGGAAGCAATTGACTCGGCTTGAATAGCCGCAACAACTAACTCTTCCTATACTTCTAATTTAGGTTGCTTGTCTATATTACCTTCTTCAGTATCCATATCCATGACTTCTTCTAAGTCTCTTTTTCGCCCCTCCTCCATGGTGTCTGGCACTTGATCTATATCCCTTCTTAAATCGGGAATCATGAGATCTCCTCCCTATGTCTCCACTGCTTCCTCCGCCTTGGGCCCCCAAAATAACAAATTTCACCCCTTCAGCACCCCTTCTGGTTCTCCATTCTCAAAAGCGCTGAGGTTACATTCCTTTCTTCTCTTGGAAATTATATGCAAGGGGTCATATTTGATGGCTACATCCTTCCTGAACCCTAGCGACTTCAATAACTCTTCCACCGTTGACAAAGCTTCTTTATTATTCACAATGAAAGGCCCTACCTTCCAAGGACATTTCACATTTGTGCTCTTCTTATGTTTCAAGAATTGCATCTCTTCCAAGGCCAATTTATGTCTGATAAATTCAAGAGAAAATATCCGCAATGTCAGAAAAGCGGGTAGAACATAAGGCTCCTGCACAAAACCATACAATCTAATAACTGTAGCTTCTTTTAACAAAAACCAATCACCGACTGCCAATTCATCCTTCAACTGCATCATTGTTTTCATTTCAGGTAGCACTCTATGCAATTCTTCCCCAAAAATGATTTTATAAATAGGGGCCAAAACATAGTTCAAATAATTGAAAACATTGTCTACCAGAACATCAGTCTCAAGCAGTGACGAGAAATGTGGGCTTTGGCGCTTCTGTACATAATCATTTTCATCAACTACATTTGATATCTAAAAAAACTAGTACTTGGGAAATTGCTTAACTATACATGTATCTTTTCCGCCAAAAATTAATCAAACCTCAAGGGTGGGATAAGCCCGCTTTCAAACCTTTCCAAACTAATGCTAATCCTAAAGAGTAAACCTAATTGGACTTTAGTCACCCACAAATTAGTATCCAACCCTAGAAACTGAGCTAACAAAGAAAGAACCAATTGGGAATTGTAATAAAAAAGGCTGACATTTAGGGGGTAGGGTTCCTCGAAGATTTTGGAGTCAGGTTTCAGGCATGTGGCTAAGAAGGCTTGATGGCTTTCAGGTCTGATTTGGCGGTACAAGGAAACTACCGACTCTTCAGGAAAACCCTCCTACTCTTGGTACTGAGACTCTGGCATGTAAAAGGAACCTTTAACGGCTGACGCATCTATATTACAGACGAATTTGGACCTACGGGCATCCATAATTACTCTTTGAGGTTCTGAGTAATTAGAAGAACACCACGTTACAAAATTAGGAAAAGAGAACACCTAGTCAAGCCAAAAGAAAATGAGCGATGACCCAAAGACTCCATGGATATCCAGTCCGTTTTCATGCAAGGTTTCCAGTCTCTTCTTAATTTCCAGAACTGGGAGCTGAATGCATGTGTCAAATACATATGCATCTCTATCTTCCAAGGATATCTTAACCTTGGAACTAATAGAAGCTTCTTCTTCTTTCATCTTATGACTATAAAAGACTTAGATTTTGCAGAGAATGACGGTTATAGACCCTACCTGTCACTTTGGAATCCCGCTTTCGTACCCTGTTGAATGTTCTGTCACCTTCTTCATCTGCCACATGCCGAGATGCTCCCTGACTTCGACAGGATTCCGAAACAAATGTAAACCATCATAGGCATTCTTATATATATAACCGGGTTTCCATAAATTCTGCCACCTTTGTCCTGCTGTCCTTTGATCTCAACCGTTTAATTCTCACGTGCTCATTTTCTGCCATTGGATAAGAGTTTCCTTTTACCCACTGATTTGACCACCTATCCATTTCCACCATCGGATCATCTCCGCTAGTCTTCATCTAGGCCGTTGATCTCATTTGAATGCATCTAAGGGGTAGCATCGCATGCACCCAAAAATATTCTCCTATATCACCCTTTCTCTATGCGATAAGTTGTGGATCGAACACCTGTTCGGCGGGACCCAGACCATCGCATCTAGCCTGCCGCTATCCCTCGTGCTACTTCTTGGTGCGACGATGTATAACAACCATCCGCTTATTCTCAGATGTATATCCATGGTGAGTCCCCATACTCGACTTATCTTTTATGTCCTTCGTCTGCTAGTGGGGTCCCCCTTGTTATACTCTGTGTATTTCAGACTACCCCCAGTTGTTGATCTGGCTCTTCTTTCCACCTGAACCATAGATCTGTCGAAGACTTGGGCCCTTTTTCAGTAAATAGACCTGAACCCTTGGATCTTAAAAGATCATCTCCGCCATAGATCCTTGCATATGTCCCCACCATCGCATGCACCTAACCAGGCATCGTTCACTGCTCTTTCGTCTTTGCGATGCATTCCTAAGATGAAACCTATCTGGTAGGCCTCGACCCATTGCAAACTCATATTCCCTTTCTTTCCTCATGACTTGGCCATGCAAAGGTCTTTTTAAAACCATAGATCTTGCTCGCGCCCTTGATCAACGGTGTCGATCTGTGCGACATTTAATATTTCATAAATTTTCCCAAGGACTATAGGTTTTAGGGTATTTCTCTATTTATATTAACTCATTCTTTTTGCCTATTAATACTTAGCCCTTGACATTAGCCCTTTATTACATCAGACCCCTTCTAGACCAATTTGTCTACTGCCTTAGCACCTAGTCATTGCCGATGGAGATCACTTCAAGCCTTTTTTCTCAGGTAGCCGTTTGACCTTTCATATTTCATGTACAGGTATTTATGCTGTAAAAGAGAAAAAAATATATAGGTGTTAACAACTGGCTCCAATCGGGGATGCTATCCTCCTAGTGAGGTAGCAAAGAGCTCCGTAGACTAAGTGCTTGATCCATTGGGCAGGTTCTACAAACCCTAGATTGAAATATTTCTCTAGAAAGGGAGACTGCACCTATTTTCTTAGCCAGGATGAAAATTCAAACATGAAACATGGCTTCCCTTTCCAGACCTTAGGGCCTTCACTTCGAGCTTCAAATCCTTCTTGTTTCCGCCGTTAAAAACCCTACAACAAATGAGAAAAATTGAAAATACATATATACAGGCTATGGTACATGGGTTACCTACTTTCTCTTAGGACAGGTAGTGCTTCAAAAACCTTCCATTGACTAGACCCCCCAACCAGGCAGACCCGTCTTGGTATTCCAGGATAAAATAATTTTCTCCTCGATTTGCCGCAACAATATAGGGTCCCATCCACATGTGGTCGAATTTCCCATGTTTATTTTCCCTCGGAGCGTCCCACTTCAGGACCATTTCATTTATCTTAAATTTATCATTTTTTTCCTTTTGTTCAAAGGAATTCTTTAACTTTTCTTGGTGCCCCTATACCTTGTCATAGGCACTACTTCTTAACTCATTCAGTTCAACTATTTGGTTTACCCTTCTCCGCATGTGGTTTGGTTCTTCTTATATCCCTTACAGCAACCTCATAACTGGCAATCCCAGAGAAACCGCAAAAAACCACCTTGGCTCCATATACCAGCTGGAAAGGGGACATCCCAATGGCCCTCTTTGTACTTATTCTATCAGCCCACAGGGCATATTTCAGCTTCGTGTTCCAAGCTCTCTTATTATCCTCCAATAGCTTCTTTATGATTCTTACTAGAATTTTGTTGGATGATTTTGCTAGTCCATTTCCCTGAGGGTAGTATGTCGTTGAATGATTCAGACTGATATGGTATTTGTGGAAAAAATTTAACATTTTCTTAGAACAAAATGCCGGTGCGTTATCTGTCACTATTCTTTTGCGACACCCGAATCTTGACAGGATATTGTCTTCCAAGAAATCCATGATAATGCCTTCGGTTGCTCTCCTAGTTGGTATGGCTTCTATCCACTTAGTGAAATAGTCAGTGGCTGTCAATATCCATCTATGTTTCCCTGAGGAGTGAGGGTTTATTTCTCCAATGAAGTCTAAACCCCACTGCTGGAAGGGTGCTTCTACTATGACACGGTGAAGGGGTAGTGAAATGACCTTTCTTTTTCCTTAAAAATATGGCATTGGTGACATGCAACCTTTTCTTTGTATACATCTGAAAACATGGTAGGCTAGTAGAAACCAACCCTCAGGATCTTGTTTACTGTCACCTTCCATGAATGGTGACTGCCACAATCACCCTTATGAAACTCCTCCTTTGTGTGTTTAGCCTCTTCCTCAAGTAAACAATTTAGCAGCACACCTCCTGGATCCTTCCAATATAGTAATTGATTCATAATGCAATACTTCACAACTTTTAGTTTCACCGCTCTAGCCCTGCTTTTGTTCAATCCCAGAGGAGATTGCAAGTTTTGTAATACATACACAATGTCTACATACCAAGAGGATGCAGAGAATTCTGGCTTCACTTGCACTCCCATATCTAGCTGGTTTGAATACCCTTGTAAGAAGTTCAGTTGCAGAGAATCACAGTTGGCCTTGGTCATTAAATTTGCTAACCCTTGCCCCTTTATCAGTTTGGTGGGTTTTATGTCCAGGTTGTATTCGAGCAATACAACAATCCATTTAGCTCTTCTTCCTTATGGTTCTGCTTGGGTGAGGATACCCTTCACAGTACTGTTTGGGACATGAGCAATGATGTGTGAATGTAGGATATAAGCCCTGAAATCTTTCATTGACTTAATTAGGGCGTAGGCCTGCTTTTCCATGATATCATATTTTAATTCTGCATCTCTTAGTACTCTGCTGAAAAAGGTAATTGGTTTTTCAGTGCCCTGGGCATTTTTTTGTAATAGTACCTCTACCACGGTGTGCTTAGAAGCATAGGAAAAATTCAAAAAATCTTTAGAAACATCTGGACTGGCTAATACCGGCGCTTCGGTGATAGCATTCTTAATTCCCTTAAATGAATCTCTTGCTTCCATAGTCCACTTAACTTGATTTTTCTTCCTCAACATATTTGTAATACTCATCATGATTTCGGCAAAACTGGGAATGAATCTTCTCAGAAATCCCACTTGCCCAATGAAAGACTGCACCTCCGTTTTGTTCCTTGGCTCTCCAACTTTCTGGATAGCACTAACCCTTTCAAGATCGATCTTGATACCTCCCTTGGAAATGATATGACCCAAGAGTTTATCTTCTTATAATGCAAAGTGTGATTTCTTAGGATTAAGAGAGATACTGTATTTTATACATTTCTTCAAAACTTGTTCCAAATGCTTCAGGTGCTCTTCATAAGATTTTGAGTACACAGTAATGTCGTCCATGTATACAACCACAGACTTATCTTTTTCTTCAGCGAATTCTATGTCCATTTCCCGCTAGAAAGTAGCTCCTGCATTCATTAACCCAAAGGGCATCTTATCATACATGAAAGTACCCCAAGGGGTGGTGAAAGCAGTCTTCTCTTGATCTTCAGGAGAGACCTTGATTTGATTGTACATGGTGAAACCATCCATAGTAGAGATCCTTTATGTCCCTACTACCTTTTGTAATATATGCTCCATTTTGGGTAGGGGTTAATTATTCTTTAGTGAATCTCTATCCAGGTTCCTGAAATCTATACAGATTCTAATTTTTCCATTCTTCTTCCTTACGGGAACCAGGTTTTCTATCCATTGAGAGAATCTCAATGTGACAATGATTTTTGCATTAAATAATCTTCTAATCTCTTTTTCTATCACAAGAACCAGCTTAGGGTTTATCCTCCTCAACTTTTTCTTGAAGGGTTTCTCTCGTGGTCTGATTGGAATAGAATGTTGTATTATTGAGGTATCATATTCCTTCAGTTATTCATAACTCCATGCAAATGCAGCAGCATATTTCTTCATCAAATCTACATGTCGCTCCTTCCTTTCAGCGGGAAACTTCTTAGACACGTTTACCAGCTGAGGCTCTTCTTTAGTGCCCAGGTTTTGGTCTTCTACCGCCTCTTTGGGGGGTTCAAATTTTGGTATTTTTGCCACATCATTTTGGTCAGGAAACCTCTCTAGGGGTATCAATCCTTTGGGGATATAATTAGTTTTCAATTGAACGATATCTTTTCCACCCAACATGTTTTTCCATTGTTTGTTTTCTCTGTCTTCTACCTCTGATTTCTCTTGGTCTATCAATCCTTCTATGTTCTCATTTTGAACATCAATCTGAACATTAGCAAACTCGTCAGACAATTCCAAAAATATTTTGATTTGTAAATCATCTTCAAATAGTTGCGAGTATTTAGCATTGTCTGGGATAGATGTCCTATCCACCACTTCTACCTTGTAATTTTCTTGAGAGAAAATAGGAGTTTTAAAACCACCTAATTTTCAAATCTCGGGATCACCCAGATCTTATGTTCAGTGAAAAAGTTCCCAAACTTCATTCCTATAGGCCCTCATCCTGGGGTGTTTTTCCTGATATCTATCATTTACTTGATTAACCACCAATTCTGAATCTCCAAAAACGTTTATCCTTCTTGCACCCAAATCCTTCAAAGCTCTCAATCCCAAGAGTAGAGCTTCATACTTAGCCACATTATTAGTACACTCAAAAGTTAGCTTGTATGATAAATCTCTGGACTCTTGATTGGGAGGTATAATCCAGACTCTAGCACCGGCACCATTCTTGCTCAGTGATCCATCAAAGTACATCTTCCACAGTCCTTCTTCATTTTTTTGCCTCTCTGATGCCTCATGCCTTGCTGCAAAATCCTTGTCTTCCTCAACTTCGTGGAAAAATGGGGGCACAGGATCAGTATGTGGACCATCATTGAAAATGATAGAGGAACCTACATCTGTGTCTACAACAAATATGGGATGATTTTCAGGCTTGTCGTCACTGCTAACCACGTAAGCCATCCTTTTCTCTCTGTACAGCTTCCTATTACTTCCAAAAAGTGGTATAGTGGCGTAAGATAAGTCCATCTGCATGGTCCCTTTCAACGTTTTCACCCAGGATCTTGATAACAACATCCCAAACTTAGCAAGCAAATCAACCACTACTATGTCCATCAGAATGCTCTTCACTGGGATCTGGGCAAGGGTTACTACAACATCTTTAATTAGACCCAAACATGGTACCTTTCTGGAATCGAAAGAATATAAGTCTTTGTAGGGTCTAGTGACTTCTAACCCCAACTAGTCTACCACTGACTTTGGCATCAAGTTGTGTGAAGGCACATAATCTATCAGGGTGTTGTGTAATAACTTATCATGGATATTCAAACTCAAATAAAAGGGAGGGACTTCTTCATCATCTGGCTCTTCTAGCTTGGAACCAAAGACTATAGTGGGGGCATCATCTGTCACTTCCAACATGTCCTGCGTACTTTCTACCTGCCCCTTTACCAGGATATTGATCTCTTTCCTATACTCATTGTTTCTTAACAGCTCATTTAGGGAGATAGAGATCTTTACCTTAGACAGTTCAGCCTTCAAGCCAAATTTCGAAGCTAGCTTCCCTACTTCAGTGACTCCTGGATGCATGCCTTCTTTAGAGTGATGTCCCTTATCTTTCAAGGTTTTCTGTGTAGCAACCTCTGCCTATTTTTCTTTTAATTTCTCCATATTCTACTGAGTCTTGGAAGACTAAACATTGTTAGGATACTGCTATACTCCATCCTAGTCCCACCAGTATTTTGATCCTTTGCATTTTCAGCCATGCATGCACTTTTAGGGTTTGCATGCATTCTAGGGTTTGCATGCATTTTGTATGCATCCCAGTCATCAGTCCAGCACCTATCCCTCAGTTAGCTAGCACCCAGTAGCTTCTCACTATTCCGTTTTAGCCCTCCAGTTGCTTAATGTGCCCTTCTTCCTTGATTTTAGGGAACAACTCGCCCTTCTTCACCTACTGGACTAGTTGTCTTCAGTTTACACTCAGTTACAGTGATTTACACTCAGTTACACCTACCAGGGTTAGTTTGACTGATGGTTGAAATTTACATGAGCATTGATGACTCCACTGATGATGATGAGGACTTCCAGTTGTGCTCCGATGATCATGAGGACACCTAGTTGTGCTCCGATGACACTCTATTGATCTTATGATCACTCTGAGAGGCTAATTCGAATTGCCACCTTGGGCATTCGAATCCTCTCTACCATTGTACTATTTATTTTTCCATATTGTGATTAATTAACTAGTGTGTGTGAAGTATTATTGCTTCTATCTGATTTCTACTGTACCATATTATTATGTTGCTCATTATACTGTATTGTTCACTATTCTTCTATTTTCTTGCTTAATCATAATTACTCTTGTGAGGTACACATCATCTCTTAGATCTACTGTGAGGATTTTCACATGGTATCAGATCATGTTGAGAGTATTGTTTATCTCCATTCTTGAGAGTTTTTTGCAGGTTATTACCAAGATTTCGAGTGCAACAGTTTCTTCATTTTTGCAGTAGTAGCAGTTGCAGTTATTCTATATTGTTTTTGCAGGTCTTCTATAGCTTCAATGTATTCAAAAGAAATCTATCCTCCTCCATTCAACTATGATCCTCTTTCTCCATTCAACTATGATGAATGGAAACCAAAGATGATAGCACATTTGAAGAGAAATGGTCTCTTTGATTATTGTTTTGAGAGAGAGTTCGAATCCTCTGAAGAAAATATTGACTGGTTAAATAATGGTGATAGAGCCATGGGAAACATGATGCTTGCTATGTCTCAGTGCTTGGTACACCAATTCATTGATGATGTTGAATCTCCAAAAGAGCTATGGGCCTACCTGGATGAAAGATTTGGCATATAGAATGAAGGGATTGGTCCAAATCCATTCGAAAGTAAGCAAAGTGTTCCATTCGCTCTCCTTGATGGTCTCTCATATCATGAACTCGTATCTTATCATATTGAAGTTGTTAACAAAGAACTTGCAGATTCTCCACTCATGCTCAAACTTTCTTATCTTTCTGTGCCAGCTCACACTCTAGATATTGCAGAAGGTCCTAAATCCTCTCTTGCACCAAATTCTGTTGGTTTGCATCATGATCACATGATTATTTCAGAGGTCAAAACAACTACTAAAGGTAATGCATTTGCTCCTCTCCAGCTATCTCCTCTTTTATACTACTATATGATCATAAATTCATGCTTTCAGAAGGTCATTGAAGAATATGGCCATGGCCATTCTCTTGGGATAATTTCTCATGCATCTAATGGTTTTGATCTCACCTCTCATGGTTCAAAGGAGATCTCAAGAAACCATGATTCAAGTCTTGTATCTTATTTGGATTATAAGCAATTACTGCTCGAGATAATTTCTCATGCATATGATAGTTTTGATCTCACCCCTGCTGGTTCAAGGGAGATCTCAAGAAACTATTTTTTAAGTCTTAAAGATGATTTTGATTTCAAGCGAACACGTAATAGTTATTTTTGGAATAATCTCACCCATGGTGGTTCGAAGGAGAAGATAAAAGACTATATGCACATTCAAAAATTTGATCCTACCGCAGCTGATTCAAATCACAGGTTCAAGGATCGTTCTCATACTGTTGGATTTGTTCTCATCACATTCGAACTGAAGAGAAAGTACAAACACATGCTTTTTGAGCATGATCCACTTCTTCCCAAGAAGAAGGTACCTCCATACATATGACCAAGCATCACACCTGCTTGAGTTTGGAGCATTTATTTTTATGTGTGCCTTATAGTCTTTTTTTGAGGAGGGGGTATGTTTCCCATGAAATTTTCCCACTTCCTTGGTTTATTGATAGTTATTATTCATTGTATTAGGTGACCTTTGGTCTTAGTTACTAGGGCCCAGGATGGATTAAGGGGGGGTGTTATGTAATGTCCCCATTCAAATAAATGCATAGTAAGACAATCCCATCAATCCTACTAGTTTCCTAGGTTGGATGGGCACATGTGGGATGGTAATAAGGAAAATAATAAATGATATTTAGACATTAGAAGGGTTCAAGCATTTAATAAATATGATGAATAAATAAATTCAAGAGAAATTCTAGGTGGCAAGTGGTTTTGGAGACATATGGAGGTGGTGGGACCCACACTAGCTTGATTTTTCAATGACACATGGCAGGTCTCTATTGCCAATTCGAATTCATGGGAAGGTGAACACTCTTGGGTGAGTTGGTAAGTCATAACACATGGAATTGAGCATATTAGGTCGAAATGGGAAGGAATAGTAACCTCCATGGGAGAGGAAGAGTCAAATTGGAGACTAGTGGACACATGGGCTAGATTCCCTAGTTTTATGACAACAATAATGAAGCATCTATGACATTTTATGACAAAATTCAGACCTGACTTCTTACACCTGACCATTATGACATGTCAGCCCCAAAAATAGGCTCAATAAGGCGCTCATGGAGTTGAAGGAATCTAAAGAGACTCAAATTTGAATTTGGGAGAAGATGGAAGGTTGGAACTAGGAGACAAGTGGCAAATGAGGAATATTTTCTAAATGGAAAATTATTGAATCTATTGAGAGGATTTAGACCCCTTGAAGGTTAATGTTGGTTATAAAATGTAGAAATCAATTATGAGAATGGCTTTTTGATGATTTGAGAAAAATTGCATTTGTGAAGAGAGAGCTAGTGGATGACTAGTTTCTTGCCTTAGCCAATTTCGAGGGTGAAAGATTCCCATCCAAGTTGGTGTTTGGAGAGGCCACTCAGGTCTTTCATGGTGCTTTAATGGAGTTTGTATTTGCAGGTAGCAGCTACAGGAAGTTTCATGGTTTGGTTTATTGCAGCACTTTCTCTCCACCGTTTCCAGTTTTGACGGCATATTCGTGCTCCTTGAGGGAGGGCGTTTTTGGTGAGCACTTGTGCTTCTTGAGAAAGCTTCTCATTACATATTTATGATTGTAATAGCTTCATATCCTCTGTTATTCATATTCAAAAAGTCTCAGGTCGAAATACCCACTGGTTGTATGCAAAACTATTGATTAATGAGCAAACAATGTCCATTTCCCCAATGCATTGATGTATGACACTATATTGTTGATTATTTCAAATGGATGGATGATTCTCTGATATATTTGTGATAAATATACTTCCATGGATGTCTTCTAAAAGTTTCATGTACTGTACTTGAGCATTTGAATCATTTTTACTCAGTTTAGTTGTATTGGGAGGTGAAATAGTGCCATTTCCCCAAGGGTCGAATTGGGGGTTTTTCCTGTTGAATGTGAGAGAGTTAGAACAGTATTAAAAATCAATTAATGGTGCATATGAGACCTTAATAACATAATTAACACATTATATACCTCTGTTCATAAATTTGTGGGAGTTTGGAGGCATTTGGAAGGCCATTTGCAGTGTTACCCGAGGGGGATTTGATGCACAAATTACTAGTCAAAATTACATATATTGATCAGAATACAAATCAAGTTTGTAGCAGTATTTGGAGGGCCATAAAACATCCCTGAACCTTATATTCAAGTATAAATACCATTCATACACTCCTACAGAAGATTTGGGAGCATTTGGGTTGATTTGGAGGTCAAAACAGTAAAACTAGTCAAAGGTCGAAATTGGAAAAAAAAGTGGAAAATTGGGCATTTTAATAAAATTTGAAAAAGGGATATTACAAGTGGTATCAGAGCATGGTATTGGCACCTGATGGTATTAACAAGAATCCAAACAAATAAAACACCACCCTTTGAATCAGTAGTTGAAGAAGTTTTAGTTGAAGAAGAGATAGTAGCAGAAAAAGAGTTTTTTTCTAAAACAATGGGTAGAGAGGAGGAGGAAAAATTAAGACACAAGGAGGAATTTATTGAAGCCTTAAAACCATGTTTTGAAGGACTTACCATGGTTATGCTAGATATTAATAAACAAATGATGAAAGATTTCGAATTGTTGGGTAGCCAACTTTCAGGCAAAGGGATGATAGGAGATAATAGTGGTTCACACTCAGGGGAAAAGATGAAAGGGAATGAACATATTTTCTCAAGTACAGGACCTCATAATAGACCTGATGAATTTCAAAGCACACAAAGGCATACTGCACCTAAATTTCTCACACCCAAAGAAGATCTCAATCTTGAATTGGATTACAAGAAACTAGTAAATGATTGGAATGATTTGAATGAAGAGTGTAAAAGAGGTGTACCACTCAGTGACTACATTGATGCTATGCAAAAGATTAAAATGAAGGGAGACAATAGGAGTCCATTCCATAACAAAGAATTGAATAGTGCTATTGGAAAAATGTCACTTCCTACTTTTGATGGTTCTTCTCAAAATTCTGCTAACACTTGGGTGCAAAAATTGGATGTATATTTTCAGCTGAATCCTATGTTGGAAGAGGATGCATTAAAAATGGCCATTTTGCATTTGGAAGGAGATGCCAATGAATGGTGGTTTCATGGGCTAAAAAGCTTGGGTAATAATCAGGTTAAAACATATGGAGAATTTGTTGACAGGGTACTAGAAAGATTTGAACAAAAAGATCCAGAATTGCCTTTCAAAGAACTAGCTCAATTGAAGCAAACTGGGTCCCCTACCGAATATATGTTGGACTTTCAAAAATTATCAGTCAAGGTGGCTGATGTATCTATGGGAAGATTAGTATTGTTGTTCACTGAAGGTTTGGCTGAACCCTTAAGAGGTTTGGTCAAATCCCACAAGCCAACTACATTAAAAGATGCAATGAGCTTGACTAGGGATCTCCAAAATGTGCTTCCTAAAACGAGATTTCCTCCTAAGCCTAGCTATAAATTTGAAAAGAAACCTTGGAAAAGGGATGGATATGATAAGAAACCTTGGCAAAGAGAGTCATTTGAGAGGAATAAAAAAGAGGGACTAAACAGGGATGAACTTAGAAAAAAGAAACTATGCTTCACATGCTTCCAACCATGGACACCGGGGCACAAATGTACCAAAGGAAAGGCTCAATACATAGAAGTATTTTCTGATAATGAGGGGTATGATGGGGGCATAGATGAATATGGACATATTTCAGATCAAGAAGAGGCATATGAGACAGCAGTAGAAGAGGAAAGACAAGAAGAAAATCAGCCGTCACCGGACAAAGCAAGAATGGTCGTGCTTTCAGCAGTACCTCACTATCATACTATCCGATGCAAAGGTGTGGTACAAGGACAAAGAACTTCATTTTTGGTAGATGGAGGAGCCACTCATAACTTCATTGATGCAGAGATGGTAGAGAAAAGAAAGATACCTATTGAACCATTTGATGGCTTCACAGTTGTCATTCCCGGTCACAACACAATGCAATACAAAACATGGGTTCCAAAGCTGCAAGTCACTGTAGGTAACTATACTTTTGTTGATAGTTTTTATGTGGTTGATGTTGCTGATACTAATGTGGTTTTGGGAGTGCAATGGTTGTATTCAATAGGAGAGCATACAGTAAATTATCAAATTCCCGAAATGAAATTCCAAGATTCAAAAAGAGTACAAAGAGTTGTGAGAGGGCAACACACTTATCCAAATCAAGTAGTGACTTGCAATAGCATGAGATCTATATTGAGGCATGGGGATATAGAATGGGCTGCTGAATGTCATATTACATCTCTCAAGCCAAATATAAATATTGTCAAACACCCAAAGGAGATAGAGAAACTTTTGCAAAAATATGAAAAGATTTTTAGAGACCTTCTACATGGTAGGCCACCAGATAGGGGGGTTGAGCACAGTATTGTTTTGGAGGAGGGTACTTCAACCATTCAGATACCACCTTATAGACATCCTAAAAGGTTTAGAGATGAGATTGAAAAAGATATCCAAGAACTCCTAGAGTTGGGGCTCATTAGACCAAGCTCTAGCCCTTATGCTTCTTCAGTAGTGCTAGTGAAGAAAAAAGATGGAACATTGAGAATGTGCATAGATTTTAGAGCCTTGAACAAAAAGACTATCAAGAATAGGTATCCTATTCCTAGGATTGATGAGCTCATGGATGAGCTACATGGGGCCAAATACTTCTCAAAAATTGACCTTAGATCAGGGTATCACCAAATTCGAATGAAAGATGAAGATGTGCAAAAGATCGCTTTTCGATGTCATTTTGGCCACTTTGAATTTCTGATCATGCCTTTTGGGTTAACTAATGCTCCAGCCACCTTTCAAGCATGTATGAATAGGATATTTTGCAAGCAACTAAGAAGGTTTGTTTTGGTTTTCTTTGATGATATTCTCATTTACAGTAAAACATGGGAAGAGCATTTGCAACAGTTAGAGATTGTGTTGAAAATCTTGCAAGAAGAGTCCTTATTTGCTAAATTATCAAAATGTGAGTTTGGGATGAAAGAACTACTGTATCTTGGGCACATTATTGGGCAAGAAGGAGTGAAGGTACACATGGAAAAAATTAGGGCTATCTTGGAATGGCCATCACCAAAAAATATTACCGAATTGAGAGGCTTTATTGGCATATGCACCTACTACAGAAAATTTGTGAAAGGGTTCTCCAAGTTGACTTCTCCACTCACTGATTTGACTAAGAAGGATGCTTTCAAGTGGGATGAAGAGGCTGAAAAAGCATTCCAAAAAATGAAAGAGGTAATGAGTAGTTGTACCATACTTGCACTTCCTGATTTTACTAAACCTTTTGTTGTGGAATGTGATGCTTCAGGTGGAGGAATAGGGGCTGTCCTAAAGCAAGGCCAACACCCCATAGCCTTTGATAGCAGAAAGTTGCAGCCTCATGAAAAACTTTACTCCATCTATGATAAAGAAATGCTGGCCATTATGCATGCATTGGCCAAATTCAGACAATACTTGGTGGGCAACAAGTTTGTGGTGAAAACTGACCATAATAGTCTAAGACACTTTCTCACCCAAAAAGATCTAAATGAAAGGCAACAAAAGTGGGTAAGAAAGATTCAAGCTTATGATTTTGATATTGAATATGTCAAAGGAAAGAATAATATAGTAGCAGATGCTTTGTCAAGAAGGCATTCCTTTTCTCTCATGGATATTGCCAAGGATTGGAAAAACATGCTACTAGTTGAATATGCCAAAGACAAATTTGCTTGTGATGTGTTGGATGGAATCAAAGGGGATGATAATTATAGGATTTTGAATGGGATGATATATTATAAGGGAAGAATTTATTTAGTTCATAACTCCAAGCTCAAGTACCGAATTTTGCAAGAAGCACATGATTCCCCACTAGCGGGCCATCCGGGGATATTCAAAACTTATAGACAGTTGAGGCAAAGATTTTTTTGGAAGGGGCTGAAGGAAGATGTTCAGAAGTATGTGAATGAATGTAAAGCATGTCAACAAAACAAATCAGAACTTACATGTCTAGTCGGCCTATTACAACCATTGCCCATTCCGGAGAAAAAATGGGACAGTATTTCCATGGATTTCATCACCGGATTGCCTAAATCCTTAGGTAAGGATTGCATCTATGTGGTAGTTGATAGGTTGACAAAATTTGCTCATTTCTTTGCTGTTACATCATCTTTTAGTGCTGCACAAGTGGCTGATATCTTTTTCAAAGAAATCTTCAGATTGCATGGGCTCCCCAAGAGCATTGTCAGTGATAGAGATAGTAGATTCATGGGTGCTTTTTGGCAAGAAATTTTTAGATTGGCAGGAACTCAATTGACTCCAAGTACCAGCTATCATCCACAAACTGATGGACAAACAAAGAGGGTAAACCAATGGTTGGAAGGATACCTAAGAAACTATGTGGGAGGGCAGCAAAAAGCATTGGCAAAATGGCTACACTTGGGTGAGTTTTGCTACAACACCACTTATCATATGTCAATAGGAATGTCTCCTTTCAAAGCATTATATGGTTATGATGCATTTACATTTGCTGACATTATATTTGGTGATAGTAGAGCCCCAAAGGCTAACGATTGGGTGGAAGAGAGCCAAGAAATTTTAAAGCTCTTAAAAGACAATTTGCAGGTTGCTCAAAATCAGCAAAAACAATATGTTGATAGACATAGAGAAGAGAGAACCTTTCAAGTCAATGATTTAGTATATTTAAGGTTGCAGCCCTATAAACAAACATCTCTCAAAAAGAATGGAGCAGAAAAATTAAAACCAAGGTACTATGGGCCATACAAGGTAGTGCGGAAGGTTGGAGAAGTAGCATATGAACTAGAACTTCCAGAAGGGAGTAAAATCCACAATGTATTTCATGTTTCTTGTCTTAAGAAAGCTCTTGGTCAGCAAATCATCACTTCAGAAATACTTCCTCCTTTGGATGATGAAGGTCAGCTCACACTTGTTCCGGAAAAGATTTTGAAGACACGGGAAAGAAGGTTGAGGAGTAGAATCATCAAAGAATATTTAGTGCAATGGAAGGAATTACCAAATGAAGATGCCACATGGGAAGAGGAGAAGATTTTGCAGCATCCAAATTTGAAATTGCTTGAGGACAAGCAATCTTGGGTGGGGAGGACTGTAATGTCCCCATTCAAATAAATGCATAGTAAGACAATCCCATCAATCCTACTAGTTTCCTAGGTTGGATGGGCACATGTGGGATGGTAATAAGGAAAATAATAAATGATATTTAGACATTAGAAGGGTTCCATCATTTAATAAATATGATGAATAAATAAATTCAAGAGAAATTCTAGGTGGCAAGTGGTTTTGGAGACATATGGAGGTGGTGGGACCCACACTAGCTTGATTTTTCAATGACACCTGGCAGATCTCTCTTGCCAATTCGAATTCATGGGAAGGTGAACACTCTTGGGTGAGTTGGTAAGTCATAACACATGGAATTGAGCATATTAGGTCGAAATGGGAAGGAATAGTAACCTCCATGGGAGAGGAAGAGTCAAATTGGAGACTAGTGGACACATGGGCTAGATTCCCTAGTTTTATGACAACAATAATGAAGCATCTATGACATTTTATGACAAAATTCAGACCTGACTTCTTACACCTGACCATTATGACATGTCAGCCCCAAAAATAGGCTCAAGAAGGCGCTCATGGAGTTGGAGGAATCTAAAGAGACTCAAATTCGAATTTGGGAGAAGATGGAAGGTTGGAACTAGGAGACAAGTGGCAAATGAGGAATATTTTCTAAATGGAAAATTATTGAATCTATTGAGAGTATTTCGACCACTTGAAGGTTAATGTTGGTTATAAAATGTAGAAATCAAGTATGAGAATGGCTTTTTGATGATTTGAGAAAAATTGCATTTGTGAAGAGAGAGCTAGTGGATGACTAGTTTCTTGCCTTAGCCAATTTCGAGGGTGAAAGATTCCCATCCAAGTTGGTGTTTGGAGAGGCCACTCAGGTCTTTCATGGTGCTTTAATGGAGTTTGTATTTGCAGGTAGCAGCTACAGGAAGTTTCATGGTTTGGTTTAGTGCAGCACTTTCTCTCCACCGTTTCCAGTTTTGAAGGCATATTCGTGCTCCTTGAGGGAGGGCATTTTTGGTGAGCACTTGTGCTTCTTGAGAGAGCTTCTCATTACATATTTATGATTGTAATTGCTTCATATCCTCTGTTATTCATATTCAGAAAGTCTCAGGTCGAAATACCCACTGGTTGTATGCAAAACTATTGATTAATGAGCAAACAATGTCCATTTCCCCAATGCATTGATGTATGACACTATATTGTTGATTATTTCAAATGGATGGATGATTCTCTGATATATTTGTGATAAATATACTTCCATGGATGTATTCTACAAGTTTCATGTACTGTACTTGAGCATTTGAAGCATTTTTACTCAGTTTAGTTGTATTGGGAGGTGAAATAGTGCCATTTCCCCAAGGGTTGAATTGGGGGTTTTGGCTGTTGAATGTGAGAGAGTTATAACAGTATTAAAAATCAATTAATGGTGCATATGAGACCTTAATCAAATACTTAACACATTATATACCTCTGTTCATAAATTTGTGGGAGTTTGGAGGCATTTGGAAGGCCATTTGCAGTGTTACCCGAGGGGGATTTGATGCACAGATTACTAGTCAAAATTACATATATTGATCAGAATACAAATCAAGTTTGAAGCAGTATTTGGAGGGCCATAAAAAATCCCTGAACCTTATATTCAAGTATAAATACCATTCATACACTCCTACAGAAGATTTGGGAGCATTTGGGTTGATTTGGAGGTCAAAACAGTAAAACTAGTCAAAGGTCGAAATTGGAAAAAAAAGTGGAAAATTGGGCATTTTAATAAAATTTGAAAAAGGGATATTACATGTTAGGATATTCCTATACTCCATCCTAGTCCCACCAATATTTTGATCCTTTGCATTTTCAGTCATGCATGCACTTTTAGGGTTTGCATGCATCCCAGTCATCAGTCCAGCACCTAGCCCTCAGTTAGCCAGCCCCCAGTAGCTTCTCACTATTCATTTTTAGCCCTCTAGTTGCTTAATGCACCCTTCTTCCTTGATTTTAGGGAGCAACTCACCCTTCTTCACCTACCAGTCTAGTTGTCTTCAGTTTACACTCAGTTACACCCAGTTACACTTAGTTACAGTCAGTTACAGTAAGTTACACTTAGTTACACTCAGTTACACCTACTAGAGTTAGTTTGACTGATGGTTGATAGTTACTTGAGCATTGATGAGTCCAATGATGATGATGAAGACTTCCAGTTGTGCTCTGATGATCATGAGGACACCTAGTTGTGCTCCGATGACACTCTATTGATCTTATGATCACTCTGAGAGGCTAATTCGAATTGCCACCTTGGGCATTCGAATCCTCTCTACCATTGTACTATTTATTTATCCATATTGTGATTAATTAACTAGTGTGTGCGAAGTATTATTGCTTCTATTTGAGTTCTACTGTACCATATTATTATGTTTCTCATTATACTGTATTGTTCACTCTTCTTCTATTTTCCTGCTTAATCATAATTACTCTTGTGAGGTACACATCATCTCTTAGATCTGCTATGAGGATTTTCACAAACATGGGCATCCTTCCTTTCACTAATCAGTATCTCCCTACTCCTTAACTTCATATTCCTTTGAATATCATCCACAACATTCATGTAACCCATTTGGTACTACTCAAAATCAAATTCAGCAACCTTACCAGCATTCTCCATGTTGAAAAAGTCATGCTCCCTTTGGGTTAAATGTACTTCATGGTATAGAGTGTCAAAGAGATGGATTTGGTCTCTAGCGGGCTCTTCAAATCCTTCCTCATCCACCAAATTCTCAGGGAAAGGAGACCTCATCTGGTGGTCTTCCTGATTTCTTGGATTTCTTGGAGGGGGCGGCCTTCTAAAGTTAGTATTTCTTATCTAATTTTTGGGTTGTTCCCTAGCAGGAGGTTTATTTTCCATGGCTAACCTATCCGTCAGCGTTTCCATGGTTTTCATCATAGTATTGAACTTGGCATCACTGGAGGAGGAGGAGGTAGGGGTCTGGTTTTTTTGCTTCTTTTTATCTGCTTCTGTTTTCCCCTTCATTTTCCTCGAAGCCATCATGTTGGCTTCCACCTCTACATCATCTTTCAGCATAGCAGGCAGGGTGGCATATTTCCTCTCTCTTAGCGTGCATGAGAAGTCTCCGTCAAAAGCATCTACGTAGTGGAGCTTTGTAGCACCTACTGAGGGTTTTAGGTCATCTAGAATAGAATTATAGGCTTTGATAAACCTGGCAGAAAACTCATGAATTGATTCAAAACCTCCTTTCTTTAGGTGGTTATACTGGGAAAAGGCTAGGGCGGGGATCCCTATTGTTTCCCATCTCTCTAAGAACAGGGTCTTAAAGGTTGCAAAATTATTTATAAAAGCATTCAGCAACTGTCTCAACCATTTCTTGGGTTCTACAAACAGACTTTGAGCAAATAACCTCATCTTAGCATCATCATGGTCTACTTCCTCCAAATCAATGAAATCTTCAAATATGTCTACACGTTGCTGGGAAGAAAAACCCCCTTCTCCATCAAAATCCATAATTCTCTGGGCATAGTTCTGAGGGAGGTCATGCAAAGTAGCTGGCAAGGCTAATGGTGCGAATCTAGCAGCCATGGGTCGAGGTGGATTCTGAGCTTTGGGATGAATATTCAGGGCAGAATTACCTGCAAGAATTGTGGTATTGGGTTGAGGGATCTGAGAACCAGCTATAGCTCTTTCTGCTTTGATGATATTTTGTAACTGAAGCCAGACAGGATCTAACAAATAGGATTCAAGGGCATTCAGACCTTCTTCACCCAGACTTAGATAAGATTCAGATCTTGATCTTGCCAAAGGTTTCCCGATATCTATCTCTATATCCAATTCTTGTAAAACAAGTAACTCTTCTTTAGACCCAATTATTTTAAGGTTGGAAGTATTAGCCTTGTCCTTTTTGGTCTTATGTCTAAGTATTATTTCTAGATTTTCCACACTTAACAAAATTTTGGAAACAAGATTACCTCTTGTATGGCTCTTTCTTGAGGCCAGGATGCCTTTCTCGAGATCTCTTCAAAAATGAACTTGGCACGTTGATCTTCTCCAGTGGAGTTTTTCTTGAATGTGGATCTTTATGAGTGGAGTTGCCAAGGAAAAATTGCACAACCCTCTAGAAATTTGGAAATCTTTGTTCGCCCGCAGGGATCTCTCTTTTCGTCGAATCTTCAGAATTCTTTGTCATTCTTCTAGGGATAATAAAACAATCATGTCCCCGGCAACGATGCTAATTTGTTGACACCCAAAATGACACCCTAGTTTGTGGGAGAGGGCAAACTGGGGTAACCACTAACCAATATTTAGAATTAAGCTACTGACCCATCTTAGTCTGAGAGGGATCTCTCTACAGATCTATGAAAGACTGGAATAATCAAAGTTGTCAACAATGAAAACATGCACCAGTATTCATCATTCAAGATATTCAATTGCAACAATACAGAAGATCATACTTCTATGGGAAACAAAATGGTTTAAATGTAGCTTGGCTGAAACATATGAATCTTATTTGGGCAATGGAGTCACATTCAAACAAACTCTAAAAATTCATTTACAAATGCTTCACAAATGCATTAACACAGGGGCGAGATAGCAAACAACACGTAATCAAAGTGATTTTAATTGGTGAAACAGAAGAGAAAGAAACAATCCACTAACATAAGGTATACAATGATGAATCCTATATCAATTTTAGCAAAGAAGTAATGGTGGAATACTTGGAAAAAGATAAGTAGAGCATAATTTCTATGAATTCTACTTAGCTATCACCCTACACCAAGTATGAAATAATGTTACAGACTGGAATTAACAATGAGAGATACACAATTCACATGGAAAAAGAAGGAACAGACTACAAGACCAGTTACACAAGAATCCCTAAGAAACATTGCCTCAGCTCTACAAATCTTTATTCAAAATATAGCTCAAAATGTCTTATAGAGCAATACACAAAAATTCCCATAAAAAATTTCAACAATATTTTTCAACCCTTTATCATTCTATTACATCGCATATATATAGATGCCGGGAGTCCTCTTGCTCGACTCATCTAAACAAAAAAAAGTTATATCAGAGTGACACCTCATTCAGGTTGTTTTGCCACTATCACAACAAAACATAAAACAGGTAGGAACTGGCCTAACTGCATTCTTACAATCCATCAATAACATTTACTTCAAGTAAAAAAGTAAAGCTAGTAAAATAATAGTTCCAGTTGGCTATTTATATAGCCGCCTCAAAGAATATTACAAATTATCAAAAATAGGAAAGTTTCTTAGAAGTCCCAGATTCCAAACAAGCCTCAACAACTATAAAAAGTCAAATATCACTGTGGAAGATGGAGATAGTATAGCGATCTGCTATACTTTTCTACATTATCCCATTGGTCTGCAGGTGGGAGGTAATAGTCCACCATTTCCTTTACCATCACTCGTATCTCGATATGCTTTGCGTAGGAAAATGGGGGAATCCTTTCACCAATGTCGATCAAGCTATTCAAGATTTCAAAGTCCTCTTCGACCAACTTCACCAGAGCATTTCCTATAAGCAGCTGGTTCAGATGTTTGAACTTTACATGATCCATTCTTATCGCCCACAGTAGGTTTTTATAAGCCTTAAGGGAGATTAGCTCCTGGTTATCTTTCCAGAATGAAGGTAACCCCATTTCGACTAGCTTATCAAACAGTCCTTTGAACTCTACCACTTGTCCCTTCATTTCTTTGACTTTGGCTTCCACACTCTTGATATGTGCATATTTCCCCAGGACCCTTTGTGCCACTACAAGTGTTGCGATCTGGTTCCCAATATTTGGCTTAACCCTTTCTTCTTTGGATAGATCATTCAGGAAAGTGATGGCACTTAGTGTTGTTTCTTTAGGCCTTTGTATTATGGTCTCCTTTGCAACTTCACAACCTTCTAGAGCATCACTAATGGTTTTCTCTTTTATCCTTATAAACTAAAGGTAGGGTATAAAGTTCTGAGCTTCCTTAATGATCCTGTCCCATACCAAGTGTTTACATCCTTGCAAAGGTGCCTACCCGGCAACCTGATGAGTGAGCTTTTTATTCATCTCAATCAATTCCTTGTGCTTCCTTTGGAGGACCTTCAACTCTTCTTCCTTTTTACTACTCTCTTCTTCCAACATGTGAGATTTTTCTTTTATCTCCTTGATTTCCGCGTTTTTCAGGCTAATGTGAGACATAGCCTGCACCAGACTATCGGCACCATTGCTTTTCCCATGTTGGTTCGAATTGGTAGGCCGCATGTCCAAATTGGACAAGTTAGTTTTCAATTCATCAAGCTATTTTTCTAAGTTTATCCTCTCTTTTTTGTAGCTATCTTCCTTCTCTGCAAACTTCATCAATTCTGCTTTGCAATCACTTATTTCCTTAGACAAGTCTTCTTTTTTCTTTTTGAAGTCCGTCTCTTCGGGAGATTCGATCAACCGGATATTTGGAACTTTTTCCTTCTTCTGTAGCTTCTGAATCATCTTGTCTTTTTCCACTAACATCTTGCTAATGCTTTTTCCTCCACCATCACTTATGATCAGGTCAGATTGTACCTTTTTGACCTACTATTGAAGTGCTCGGTTTTCACTTTTCTCCTGCTTTAATTGGTTTTCTAACCTTTTCACGGTAACCAACAAGTTGTCACTTTTCAATGCCGCTTTCACCAAATCATCATACACAAGATCACTAACTTGTTTATGAAACTGGATTTTATTTGGTATTAGTATGTTTTTCCAATTGATCCTTGTTTCGGTCACTCCATCTTTCGTCAATACTGCTAAGTTTAATATATTATCATTTATGCTCCTGCTAGTCATCAAGGAAGTATTAGACAAACCTCTACCTATAGGCATTGAATCAAACAGCCTCTGTGTCGAAGCCCGCTTGTTTTGATCGTATTGTTCAAAAGGTCGGCCTTGGACTGAAACGTATTACCAACATCTCCCTCTTGAACATCATGATACTTGTATTCTACAACCTGGATCTCAGGAGTCAAAGACTTGTCATCATCTGCCCCTCCACTATCCATTTGGACAATCAATCCTTCTTGATCTACTACAACAACTAGACCCTCTTTGGTTGGGGAAGCAATTGACTCGACTTGAATAGCCGCAACAACTAACTCTTCCTGTACTTCTAATTTAGGCTGCTTGTATATATTACCTTCTTTAGTATCCATATCCATGACTTCTTCTAGGTCTCTTTTTCGGCCCATCTCCATGGTGTCTGGCACTTGATCTAAATCCCTTATTAAATTAGAAATCATGAGATCTCCTCTCTGTGTCTCAACTGCTTCCTCTGCCTCGGGTTCCCAACATAACAAATTTTGCCCCTTTAGCACCCCTTTTCATTCTGCATGCTCAAAAGCGCCGAGGTTACATTCCTTTCTTCACTTGGAAATTATATGCAAGGGGTTATATTTGATGGCTACATGTTGGAGCCAAGGCCGCAGCTATGGTAAAAGCTGCGAATTTTGAGGAAAAAGCACAAGTATGGAAGAATGCTAAGTTTTGAATAAGCGCCAATTTTGGGGACAGAAGAAGACGGTGCACAGTACGGTGCCAGATGGAGGAGCTCAGCGCGGATCACGGACAGGAAATCGCAGAGCTCGCGCGCATGTCAAAAGGGAATGAAGGTAGCAGAGTAGAAAGCTCAGCTACCATAATCAATGAAGCAATGGAGTAGAGTGCTCAGCTACCCTCATTTAAAGCTAAGTACAGAAGTTATGGTTGCTCGGATCAAGGAAGAGCAATGGACCAAAGCATTGAAGGCGAAGGACGAGGCATCCATACCCGTAAGCTGCGCCGAAATTCATGGAGCCTGCAGGAAGCGACGACATGACTGCAAGCGGTGCCTACAGTACACCTAGCCATGTGCATGGTTAGGGTTTTTGGGGATTACTGCTGGGAAAGGCCCACAGTTTTGTAAAGGTGCGACCGCCATGGCCACCTATATATACGAATAATTGTAATGGGTAGATGTTAGTTAGTTAGAGAGAGAGAGAGAGAGAGAGAGAGAGAGAAAGAGAGAGATAGAGAGTCAGTTGGTTAGACAGATAGCTAACTAGTCAGTAAGCGGGTTAGCAGTGAAGCTAATCCTTGAGTTGCAGACAGTCGGAGGCGACGTCTGAACTATTGTAATCTCTGGAGAGGAAGAGAATAGATAAAGAGAAGGGCTCCCAGCTGTGTGCGTGGAGTTTCCTGGAAAGATCTAAGGCTGCAGCTGTGTGCGCAGCATATTGTATAAATATATCATTTTTCTGGTTAATATAAGATACTCCCGTGGGCGTGGTTTTCCCCGTGGAGGTGGACTTTATATTTCTCGCTATTGTGATGTTGTGATAGAGATGATTACATGTTTTAGCTTACTAACGGTAAATACAGAAATATTGCATTATCTTTAGGAGTGTATTGAGTAAATTCTTGAAGCTTCCTTGAGGACTATAATCATTAAGGGTCGAAAGACTCGGTAGATAACGACGCCGTAGCGATAGGAGAACTTGTTGTTGTGACAGGCGCGCTAGCGAGACGGCGCATAGAATATCCGCGCAAAGGGTAATTGGCCCTAGCGCAGGAGGGAAAGTACCGCGCAGCTAGGCTGCTGAGCAGGAGCTTGAGAGTTGTTGTGCTCCTAAGTCTGAAGAGAGGTCAGACCGTTGCCTTAGAGGAATCGTCAAGGAGGAAAGAGCAATCTCCGCGTCGCCTAGGTTAAGGAAACCTGATTCCTTAGCCCCCCCATAGCCACTTCGAGTGAGACCTCGAGCTGCCACGCAGCTCGTTGCCGAGAGGGCCAGTGCGCCAAGGGGTTTTGTTGCTGCGCTTCATTAAAACCCGGGTCTGTCCAAAAAGCAGCCAACAAATGGTTCCGTTGCCGCGTGAATGAGACTTGTTATTTCAGCGACACACGAGATTGAGGCGAAATCCATAGAAAGAAGGGAGCCAACAAATGGTTCCGTTGTCTTGTGACTTGTTACTGTGAGACTTGTTATTTTTGCGACGAAGAAGACTGTTGCTGGAGCCAACAAATGGTTCTGTTGCCTTGAGACTTGCTCAGCTAACAAATGTGTTACTGGAATCCTACAACTACAGAAATTCAGGAGTGGTTTGATTTAAAGGCTAAAGAGTTCGCTGAACAAGAAAATAAAAGCTCTAGACTCCAGCCAGAAGAATGGTTGCAGAAGTATATCTATACTGACCTTCATGAAATTTTCTTTGTCACATTTGCACTTGAGTTACATGCTTGGATAGCCAAGTTAGCAGATACTAGACCCACTGTGTATATTGATCGACCAGTTGCTTGGACGCCTGAGCTAGTCAGTATTCTGAAGCGGGTAGATAATTCTGTGTCCCGCGCAGTAGACTTTTGGTTGAATAGTCTGCTGGAAGGTTTCATCACTGAGTTTGCAGTGGATACAAGAAAGAGTTTCAGTGAAGCTGAGAGGAGTTTCTTTCAAGCACATAGAGGTAAGTTCCTGAATTCTTTGAACTTATCGATTAAAATGCTTCTGTATGAAAAAGCAAAACTATGTATAGCTTCAGATGAATAGCATAGACAAGTAATGTCCGTAGACTCTGATAGTGACCCTGAAGTTATTGGTTGCACTCGTAGTGGAAAACGGTATAAAGTAGGCCTTGACCAACATTCTTTTGAGTCAAGCCCAGAAGACAGTCAAGTTCCTAGAGCAAGCCACATAGAAAGACAAGGGAGTGTTCATATCCCTTACCACCCTTTTACACCGCAAAAGCCAGACAAAGCTCAGTATAATCCCGCAGTAACACCTTCTAGTAGCCCACACGGTACTTCTAGTACCTCTGTACCACCTTTGTTTGACCAGTCCAGAAGAACTGCTACAGCACCTACACCTCAACCTAGCACAAGAAAGATGGGTGATGACATGAAACTACCAACTTTTAGAGGAACAGGGATAGAAGACCCTGAGCAACACTGGTTCCTATGTGAAGCCATTTGGACAATTAAGCAAATTAATGATGATGCTGTTAAACTGGTTCAGTTAGCAACCACACTAAGAGACAGAGCCTTAACTTGGTTCATGAAATACTCAGCAACACAGAATAGAACGCTTGCTGAGGTAAGAAATGCAATGATTAGAGAATTCAAGAAACCTAAATCAGAATCACAGTGTATAACAGAGCTCAAAGACATCAAGCAGTTACCCACAGAGTCAGTATGGGAATTTGACCAAAAGTTCAAAGCCTTGATAGATCAAGTAAGCTTTGAGTTTGCACCACAACAGCATAAGGAATGGTTCATTGTTGCGCTGCTTCCACACATTAGACTTCCCCTTATGCAACAGAATCTCACTACTCAGGAACAAGCTCTAGAGATGGCTATGAAACTAGAAGCTTCACCAATTGCTGGAACAAGAAACGATGTTGCGCAGCTGCAGAACCAGCTAGCAAACTTAACCCTGCAAGTGCATGATATTAAGAAAGGCAAGGATGTTAAGGAAGAAATATGGTGTACAAAATGTAAAGCACAAGGTCATTCAAAGGACCATTGCCCTGTTTTCATAGAGTATATTGCAACTGGAGCACCTAATCCTTTACCACAGCCACAAGGGTCTTGGTGTGAAATCTGTAGAACTAGAGGTCATAGACCTCAAGAATGTCACTTACTTCAGAAATATGTACAAACTCCAAAGAATCTATATTGTAATTTTTGTAAATCAGTAGGCCACGATGAAAACAATTGTAGAGCATATGACCTTATGATGGAAAGGAAACATGATGTTTATAGAGTACAGTCAGAAGCACAAGGACCCGTAGCAGGTCCACAGTATGACCAAACTCGCGACGACCGAACAGGAAATTATAGAGGCCGTGGACACACAACAAACTTTGGCCGCGGAAGAGGCCAGATCACTTGTTATAATTGTGGAGCGCAAGGTCATTTTGCAAGAGATTGCCAAAACCCTACAACCCTTTGCAGATATTGTAAATCTTATGATCATATCATTGAAGAATGCCCCCAATTGATGACAAAAATGCAAGCAAAGACGCCACAGGTCAACCAGAATATTCAATTGATTGGAGCAGAAAAAATGGAACCAGACCGTACAGTTAATATTGTGACGCGCAGTGGAACAACCACTGGTGCGCCAGAGTCGGGAACTGGAAAGCAAGCGACGCAATGGGTGCACCGCGCTAATATTAAACCAGCCCCACTTAATCTGCAGAAGCAAAAAGAAGCATTCAAGCAAGCCCAAGAGTATTTCTCAGATCCCAGAGCTTCAAGTTCTGTCACAAATCCGCATAATGATATTAGATCGCAAGTGCTAAGACAAGACAACCTGGTACAAGAACAGGCCACTACATCCGGAAGGCCCGATGAAGAAGATGCACTAGGTACTGTCCATAATTTTCTAAGGAACTGCTTAAAGTTGTTGCGCAATGAAAAAGCAACTATGGAACTTCAACACCTATTGGATAAATGTCAACAATCTGCTTCGACGAACACGCCGCAACGTGCTGTTCACAATATTGGGAGTCACATTAGAACTGGAAAAAAGATGAGGCTCATAGCGCAGATTGGAGCATTTGAGATGGATGAAGTCATTTTAGATTTGGGCTCAGAAGTTAATGTTCTCACCATGCAGACATGGGAACAGATGGGAAGTCCTCAACTTACAAGATCTCCCATCTAGCTAAGACTCGCGAATCAACAACGAGTCTATCCATTGGGCAGATTACCCAATGTACCTATTGATATCGAGGGAGTAAGAAGTTCTGCAGACTTTGAAGTAATCAAAATCCTGGATGATAGTAGACCTTACCCAGCACTTTTAGGTATAGACTGGGCATTTGATAATTTAGCTGTCATTAACTTGAAGAAAAGACAGATGACCTTCGAGGACGACCAGACTAGGGTCATTGCACCGCTTGATCCTATTCAAGGACCAAGGTATATAGAACCCATTCGGGAAGAAGAAGAAGCGCGCCACATGGAAAGTTTGTATCAGATGACTGCTAGTCAGAGTGACTATGTCAATCCCACAACAGATGGCCATATCAGCTGGCGATGCGATAGTTCATGCACATCAGACTCAGATGTAGGATTGGAAAACTGGCAGAATCGCTTACATGAGGTTTCTACAAGACGTTGCGCCATGATGACTAAATCCATTCGATGGATTGGCACAGAATTGACTGACACTCCAATTTTTGATGGTCTAACTAACGTAAGTGAATTCATACAGGCATATGAACAACAGCTTCCAGAACAGCAATGCATACAGGCATTAGATGTATCACTGCGCGCTACACCAGCAAGATGGTGGGGTGCGCATAAAGCGAATATTCACACATGGCAAGACTGTCGCAGATTGATACTGCGCAGATTCCAGGACACTACAGCAGAAGTGTCGCGCAAATACGAGGGACAGAGTGACCCCAGGTCACACATCGAAGCATGCATTCAGCAATGGTCAGATATTCCGGACGATGAGTGGGTTCACCTATTCATCCACACATTGGACACAGTTCCAAGGAACTGGTACACTGAAACAGAATTGCACAGAGGCACTCTTACTTGGCCTCTAATGATAGAAAGTTTTCAACTTACCTTCAGTTTTGAGTCAGAGCATCCGAGTATTGATCAAGCTCTGAAGTGTATTAAAAAGAAGGTATTTGAACCATGTCTATTACCAGAATATTCCCAGCCGGATTGGGCTGTTCAGATAGAACATGCCCTCGAATGCTATAATTTCACCACTAGAGAAGAGGAGGATGATCCTCGCAACATCAATATTCCAGAATCAGAAGGGACGCGCAATGTTGAAGGTCCTCAGCTTGATATCCCTGCCATTACAGAACACATCAAGCTTAAAAAGGTTAACATTGGTACAGAAGCCGAACCCAAGTTTGCTTCTATAGGAGACTATTGGGATGATGAAACTATTGGGCATATTTCAGATTTATTACGTGACTACCAGGATATCTTTCCTACCAAATTCACAGAAATGAAAGGCATCCTAGGAGAATTAGGAGTGATGCGCATACCTCTGAAACCAGATGCCAAGCCAGTAAAGCACCGCCCATACAGGTTGAACCCGCGCTATAAATAAAAAGTCAAAGAAGAAATTGACAAGATGCTCGCAGCAGGTATTATTGAGCTAGTAGAAGAAAGCGATTGGATTAGTCCTATGGTTGTGCAAGAGAAGAAGACAAAAGGTGAAATAAGAATTTGCATGGACCTGCGCAAACTCAATGATGCATCAGCGCATGATCCATTTCCTACGCCCTTTACAGATGAAGTGCTTGATAATGTTGGAGGACAAGAGGCTTACTCCTTCACTGATGGATTTTCGGGATACCATCAGATCAGAATTCATCCAGACGACCGCCATAAGACTACTTTTGCGACTGAATGGGGCTCATTCCAGTACACGGTAATGCCCTTTGGTCTTAAAAACGCTCCTGCTATCTTCTCTAGAGTCGTTGTTGCTGTTTTTAAAGAATTTATCCATAAGTTCTTAGAAGTCTATTTTGATGACTGAACTGTATTTGGCTTATTAAAGAACCATATAGCGAACCTGCGAATGATGTTAGAAAAATGTAGACAGCACCAGATTTCCCTTAACTTGAAAAAATGTATCTTCTGTGCTCCTTCTGGTATTTTGTTGGGTCATATTATATGCAGACAAGGACTCCTGATGGATCCTGCGAAGGTTGCCATCATTGCTAATTTACCGGCGCCCAACTCAGTCAAGCAATTGCGCACTACATTGGGACATACTGGATACTACAGAAAATTTATCAAAGGTTATGCAAAGATCACAGCACCTATGGAAAGACTGCTGAAAAAGGATTCGAAATTCCAATGGACAGAAGAATGCCAACAGAGCTTGGACACACTTAAAGACAAGATGATCACTGCGCCAATTCTAGTTTTCCCAGACTGGAATAAACCCTTTCATGTTCATGTCGATGCTTCTTCCATAGCATTGGGGATCGTACTTACACAACCAGGAAAAGGAGGTATCGATCACCCCATTGCTTACTCTAGCCGAAAGTTGTCCACAGTCGAGAAAAACTACACTACTACAGAGAGAGAAGGACTAGCTATGGTGTACGCCCTACAGAAGTTCAGACACTACTTACTGGGCGCACATTTTAAAATGTATACTGACCATTCTGCTTTGAAATACTTGGTCAATAAGCCAGTGTTAGGGGGAAGAATTTGCAGATGGCTACTGCTCTTTCAAGAATATGATTTTCAGGTTATTGTAAAGCCAGGTAGATTGAATGCAGGACCTGACCACTTATCTAGGCTAGAGTCAGGAGAAGAACCTACAAATCTGGAGGACAATCTTCCTGACGCGCAGTTGTTCTCTATTCAAGCAGCGGATGAATATTATTCTGATATCCTTGAGTTTCTTACCACCGGACAAGCGCGAGTTGAGTTTACAGTCCAGCAGAAGAAACAACTTGTCGTCAAAGCCGTAGACTTCACTTTGATAGCAGGCCAGCTTTATAAGTTGGGCCCCGATGAAGTCTTGCGCAGATGTATCCTACCGCATGAAAAGAACTCTATCATCGCAGAAGCGCACTCAGGCACCGCAGGAGGCCATTTCGCAGGAAAGCCGACTGCTCAGAAGATCTTAGCTGCAGGTCTTTGGTGGCCGACATTGCATAAGGATACTAAGGAATTCTGCAAATGTTGCGATGTGTGCCAGCGAACAGGAAAACCTTCAAGAAGAGATGAAATGCCGCTAAGACCTCAGATAACACTGTGCGCTTTTGATAAATGGGCCATTGATTTTGTAGGTCCTATCAACCCACCAGGAAAGAGAACCGGCGCAAGATACATCATCACAGCTACTGAATACCTCACCATATGGGGTGAGGCTAAGCCAGTAAAGAACTGCGATGCTGCTACGGCCGCGCAGTTCATTTTTGAGAATATTATCACTAGATTCGGATGTCCACTGATTCTAATGAGTGATCAGGGTACACATTTCCTCAATGAGACTATAGAAGCCCTTACTGAAGAATTCCAAATTAGTCACCATAAGAGTACACCCTACCATCCTCAAGCTAATGGTACGGTGGAGGCATTCAATAAAATTCTTGAGAATGCCCTGACGAAGATTTGTAACCAACAAAGAGATGATTGGGACCTTAGAGTCACAGCTGTATTATGGGATTACAGAACCACCTGCAAGAAACTAACAGGCCACATACCTTTCAGTTTGGTGTATGGACAAGAAGCAGTTATGCCTATGGAATACATTATTCCCAGTCTCAGAATTGCGCAAATTACAGAAATGACAGATCCTGATACTATGAGCGCAAGACTCTCACAACTGCTTGCCTTAGAAGAAGACAGACTCTTAGCCGGATTCCATCAACAGGTACAGAAGGCAAGACAGAAAGCTTGGCATGACAGGCATATTAAGAATAAAGTCTTTCAGGAACGAGACTTCGTACTCCTCTATGATAGTAAATTCATCAAGTTTCCAGGCAAGTTTCGTGTACACTGGTTAGGCCCTTTTCAGGTGACGAAGATAACTGAAGGAGGAGCAGTTCAGCTTGCGAAGCTGAATGGAGAATTGCTACCTACCATGATCAACGGGAGTCGGCTTAAGCTTTACCGCGACGGCCACTCCGCCCTATCGACTTAAATAGCTGCTCAAAGAAATGCAAATGTCCAGTGTAGTTGAAAGAGGCATCGCATTATCAGTCTACACGGAAGTCATAAGACCCTCAGTCTCTGGCTTCCCGCACAGTTCCATGAAACATCCGCGCATACCGAGTAACAATTTGGGATTGAGCGAGCTCATATTTGCGCTCTTGCGAGGTTTTTCCCGAATCATTGAACTGTCGCTCTTGCGAAGTTCCCGGTGTCAATTTGCCGCTTGAAGAATTCTTGTTGTGGACCCCTATAGGCACAGTTTCCTAAGTTGAAGTGACCCGCCGAAAAAATTTGAATTACAGTAGTTATGTAGCCGCGTCTGAATAAATGAAGGATAAACCCACCATTTAAGTGTAGCCGCTCTGACAGATTCGGATTGATCTCCGTAAGATTTGCATTTAAACCATGTGACGGAAAGTTTTAGCTTCTCCCGGAAGCCTGTCAGAGCCTGTCCATCACAGTAAATGCACCACAGAGGCGAAGGGAATAGAAGGGTTGTCAACTCATGCATAGCCGCCTACAGCTAGTAGCCCCACTTGCCCGTATTTACTCTCACCTTAGCTATAAATACCCAACACTTGTATAATTTCGGGTTACTTTTCTCGAGCTGCATAGTCTTGTGTGAATCTAAGCCATTATTTTCAGAGCCGAGTCGTGCAGAGTGCTTCCTTTGTTGTCAGTGTTCATATCCCACGCTGTTCCACGGTTTCTGTCCAAGTTCTTGTTACCTATACCCGTTCACGACGGAGAACCTGTCGACTGAAGAAGTCGTTCGTCAATTCCTGCGCCGAGGCCTAGATTTCGGCATGACTACTCCCGTGACTGCTTCGACTTATGTACACCCTGGTTATCAGGATCCCAGATAATCTCCGGCCACACGAGCATCTCAGCCACAGCCAGAAGAGCCCGTTCCAGAGCCGCTGGCCACTATGGTGAATTATATTCCGCCGCGTCCAGACGATGCACCAGAGGTGCATATTCCGAAGAATGCAAAGTATCTGCTTCCGTTACCTCCACTACCGGTTGGCGTGCGAATAGAAGGGTCCTTGCTCGGACACCTTCCACTGGTCAAGTTCTCTGATTTCAACCTGGGAGACTATAAAACATATCCTCAGTTCCAGCTAGACCGATATCTGACGGTAGTGCATAATCCCACCAGAAAGGTTGACGAATTCATCCCGAAGGGATTTGCAGCAAATCTGGAGCGCCCTGGACTCCTGAACCTGTTAAAGCTACTGCATTTTGGGCGTAGCAATGAAGTGGACGCAGTTGTCAAAACACTGCTATCCTGCGCTCATGGAGGTTACCTTTGGCTCGGGAGGCCAATCGATTTAAATGTCGATTTGATTCATCGTATTACTGGCCTGTCTAAGGTTGGTAAGGATCCCAATATCCATTTTATGGGAAAGGAGAAGGATAGAAAACTGGCTGCAAAGCTGGTCCAGAAATACAACCTTACAAGAGGAGGTCGGGCTTATGACCTCACAATAGTAGAAGACGAAGCACTCAGATTTACAGGAAGTCTACTCACAGGCAGACTTCTCACGAAGTGCAGACCGAAGGAAGTTACTGGAGCTATTGTGGAACTTGCCATCACAGCTGCGGAGGGAGAGCAGTACAACTGGTGCCTCTTCCTCCTCAATTATTTTTTGGAAGACTGCCAGAACGTCCAAGATAACCCCGGTCAGTCGTTCCATTTTTCTTGGCTTTTAATTTTATGTGCTCTCGTCGAGTGGAAGGAGCCCCCGAACACTCAGTTCCTTCCGTGCCGCGCAGGAGAACCTGCTGGAATTTCCTATGTAAACCTTTGGAAATCTCCTAATCCCGCGAAGCGCAAGATGAACCGCGCTGTATTTTGTGAATACTACTATCTCCTCAGAGATACCATTCAGGAAATGCCAAGGCTGAGTGAGGAGACAGCGACGCTATATGAAGGAAAGTTGGCCTTTACTGCCGACTTACATCAACTTTACCTCCGTCCCTGCGGCATTCAAGAGAAATGGGCCGTAGGCCTTTACAGGATGACCACCGAAGATGTCGAAGAAACTATCAAGTCTTGGTCAGACGAATGGAGAGAAGCCGCCGACATCACATCCGCGATGCCACCCGCCGCTGCGCACGAGAAAGATAAGGGAAAGGAAGCCCATGAGCAAAGAAGTGATGAAGGCTCGACAGAGCCGGCGACGAAGAAACAAAAGGTGTCGCATCCCTCTGAGGCCATTCCCTCGGGGATCGACCAGTATCTGAAAGAGCAATTTCGCGAGCTGCGGAACATGAACTCTCACATCAGAAGTGCTCTAGACCTCCAGTTTGTGGAAATAAAAGGTCTCGCAGGAAGGATTGCGCAGACCCATGCGCCAGCATCTACTTCGCAGGCACCACAAGTAACCGCAAGTACTGAGCGAGTTGAAGAACTCATAGAAAGGCATACTGTCGTGCACATTCCACCTACAAGCATGACACTTCCGGATCCTCTAGCTGCACTACAGGTAAGCGCCGTTGGGCCCGTTGAAATAAATTTGTCTCTAATTCCTATAGAGACTCTACAGCTAGTGCACGAGAAAGTTTCTCTTGAGTTGAGAGCTAGAGAGCTCTCTACATTCCAGGAAAATCAACGACTGCAATCGCAGGAGATAGAGCTGAAGGCAAGCCATAGGAATATCTCCGAGAAACTCGCACTTTATGAGGCGCAAGACATCGGCATCAGAAACGCAGTGGATGAGATTGCCCAGGAGTTGCCGGCTTGCGAGATTCAACCAGACTTCCCTCTGGTTGAGAAAGTTCAAATTATTGGAGGAAGGGTGAAAACCCTGGAGCATGAAATAGTTGCTATGGCTGAGGGCCATAGAACCCAAATCACGGAGCTAGAAGCTCGTGTTGCCGCGCAGTCTACAGATGATGCGCAGGAACAATTTGAAGCACTGAGCAGAGCTTCCACACAGATGAAAGACAGAATACAGGAATCCGAGAACCTGATGAGCCAAGCTATGGAAGCTTGGACAGAGCTTGAGAAGCTCCCTTTTAAAGTTGGTCTTTTGGAACAGGTGCAAGCCGCAGAACAGTCCCTAACTGTTCTGACTGAAGAAGCTAAGGCCTTAACAGGCTTACCAAAAATGAAGAAAATGAGTGATGTGCGCAGAATGCAACAGCAACTGCACAAGCTCAGAACTGAACATGAGAAGCTCACCAACAACATTCAGCCATTTATGGATGAGTATGCTGATATCGTTGGTCAAGTCGAGGCAAAAATCAAAGAGATTGCTGAATCTCAAGAGGTGATTGATGCCATCACTAAAGAAGAAGCCACTGCAGAAATGGTGCAGACTGCTGTGGAATGTGTCGATGAATTGGACCACGCTATTGCGCAGTGGAAGAAAACATTTGTGCAGACCCAAGCAAAAGCAGATGCGCAAGTAAAGCGACCACACGCTAGTGCGAGTGGCTCGAGGGCGAGCCACAAGTAAGTGTTAGGGGCCTGTTGGAGCCAAGGCCGCAGCTATGGTAAAAGCTGCGAATTTTGAGGAAAAAGCACAAGTATGGAAGAATGCTAAGTTTTGAATAAGCGCCAATTTTAGGGACAGAAGAAGACGGTGCGCAGTACGGTGCCAGATGGAGGAGCTCAGCGTGGATCACGGACCGGAAATCGCGGAGCTCGCGCGCACGTCAGAAGGGAATGAAGGTAGCAGAGTAGAAAGCTCAGCTACCATAATCAATGAAGCAATGGAGTAGAGGGCTCAGCTACCCTCATTTAAAGCTAAGTACAGAAGTTATGGTTGCTCGGATCAAGGAAGAGCAACGGACCAAAGCATTGAAGGCGAAGGACGAGGCATCCATACCCGTAAGCTGCGCCGAAATTCATGGAGCCTGCAGGAAGCGGCGACATGACTGCAAGCGACGCCTACAGTACACCTAGCCATGTGCATGGTTAGGGTTTTTGGGGATTACTGCTGGGAAAGGCCCACAGTTTTGTAAAGGTGCGACCGCCATGGCCACCTATATATACGAATAATTGTAATGGGTAGATGTTAGTTAGTTAGAGAGAGAGAGAGAGAGAGAGAGAGAGAGATAGAGATAAAGAGTCAGTTGGTTAGACAGATAGCTAACTAGTCAGTAAGCGGGTTAGCAGTGAAGCTAATCCTTGAGTTGCAGACAATCCGAGGCGACGTCTGAACTATTGTAATCTATGGATAGGAAGAGAATAGATCGAGAGAAGGGCTCCCAGCTGTGTGCGTGGAGTTTCCTAGAAAGATCTAAGGCTGCAGCTGTGTGCGCAACATATTGTATAAATCTATCATTTTTCTGGTTAATATAAGATACTCCCGTGGACGTGGTTTTCCTCGTGGAGGTGGACTTTATATTTCTCGCTATTGTGATGTTGTGATAGAGATGATTACCTGTTTTAGCTTACTAACGGTAAATACAGAAATATTGCATTATCTTTAGGAGTGTATTGAGTAAATTCTTGAAGCTTCCTTGAGGACTATAATCGTTAAGGGTCGAAGGACTCGGTAGATAACGACGCCGCAGCGATAGGAGAACTTGTTGCTGTGACGGGCGTGCTAGCAAGACGACGCATAGAATATCCGCGCAGAGGGTAATTGGCCCTAGCGCATGAGGGAAAGTACTGCGCAGCTAGGCTGCTGAGTAGGAGCTTGAGAGCTGTTGCGCTCCTAAGTCTGAAGAGAGGTCAGACCGTCGCCTTAGAGGAATCGTCAAGGAGGAAAGAGCAATCTCCGCGTCGCCTAGGTTAAGGAAACCTGATTCCTTAGCCCCCCCATAGCCACTTCGGGTGAGACCTCGAGCTGCCGCGCAGCTCGTTTCCGAGAGGGCCAGTGTGCCAAGGGGTTTTGTTGCTACGCTTCATTAAAACCCGGGTCTGTCCAAAAAGCAGCCAACACTACATCCTTCCTAAACCCTAGCGACTTCAATAACTCTTCCACCTCTGACAAAGCTTCTTTATTCTTCACAATGAAAGGCCCTACTTTCCAAGGAAAATCAACATCTTTGATCTTCTTATGTTTCAAGACTTGCATCTCTTCCAGGGCCAATTTCTTTCAAAAAAATCCAAGAGCAAAGATCCACAGTGTCAGAAAAGCCGGTAGAACATAAGGCTCCTGCACAAAATCGTACAATCTAATAATTGTAGCTTCTTTTAAAAAAAACCAGTCACCGACTGCCAGTTCGTCCTTCAACTGCATCATTGTTTTCATTTCAGGTAGCACTCTAGGCAATTCTTCCCCAAAAATGATTTTATAAACAGGGGGCAAAACATAGTTCAAATAATTGAAAACATTTTCTACCAGAACATTGGTCTCAAGCAGTGAGGAGAAATGTGGGCTTTCGGCGCTGCTGTACATAATCATTGTAACACCCATATTTTTGATTCGGCATATTTATTAGTTAGACACACAATACTTTATTTCTTATATATTCTGTTGAACTCAGCTCGACTGAGTAAACTATATTGGACCTCGTTATATGATGTTACTCTGTTTTATGATTTCACCATGATTATGATGTTACTATGTTATGCGATTATGATGTCATGATTATCATATGATTTCCTTATTTTACGATTGCAGTATATGTTTATATGTTTTCATTAATGAAATGTGGAATATATGATTCGGTACATGGATACCATCTTCTTATATGAATTATTGAAATGTTATATGTATCTATGACGAGCTAAAAGGTTACATGAAATGAAATGATAACATGGATCAATTGGCGATCAATGGAAAATGCTTTCTATAAATTGTATTTTGCAAAACACTAACCTACAGGACACAAGGGCTATGGGATAGCCAGTTACTTGATCTGATATATATTGGAAAGGAAAAACATGTTCATACAGCAAACCTTAGCAGCCAAAATGAGGATACGATAACACAAACTGATAATCCCGATAGCAGCAAGTATGAGTTGATAAGGGCGTAGGCCCAGTATGTTGAGAGGGATGGATGTGTTTCCCACCCTATGTTTCCATGAGACCCGAGGTCGTGGGAGGGCAGTGCTGAGACACGCTCCCCAGGTTGTTGTGATGACGATGGTCGGATGCCTACTAGGGGAGGATAGGTCCGCTGTTCAGCCGACGCTATCGCTCTCAGGTTCTATGTGGTCAGATCGGTGAGTCCGACATCCACTGTTGTACTAGCAGAGGAAGGATAGGGAGGATGCTGGACGTAGGTTATGATGGGAGGATGTGTTAGTTAGTACTGTTGGGGGTTTAGTATTCCTTGATTCTAAGTTAGTGGAATTAGGCACCCTTCCTTGTACATGATTGATTAAACTAATGTAAAGATAAAGAGAATGATGTTAAATCGTAAAGGGTTAACTGTTAAATAACCGAGGATGTTAAAGTAATTATACTATATATTATGCTTTCTCTTCTGCATGGGGGTAGATACTATTATTAGTTAGCAAGTATGCATAGGCGGAATGGGATTTGTTTATAGTACATATCCGACATGTGCATACACTGGCCATGCATGCACACCTTGTATGTGTACAATATTACTGATGTATAACATACTTGTCATGCTTGAATAGTAGTATAAATGTCATAGATAACTCAGTTAAGGATACATCAATCAACTTAGGTAATGAATGGTTAGGTTGTCAATGTGTAAATAAGTGAATTAGTAATTATATGAAAACATTGTAATAATAAACTAAGACAAGTGTCGTCAGTTAACATTGTCATAGGAGAACTGTTGTGAATAGGGTAATGATAGTGTCTAATTAATTAGTAAAATTGTTTAAGCCCTCACAAGTGCTTTGTTTATAAGAACAAGGATGCTATGTTGATGATAGGGTACTCATGTGATAAACAAATAATTAAGAATACTATGATTAATTCACCTTTTATTATTGTTAAATGGTGATTTAATTATTATTATTAATTAATAAATGGTGATCTAATTATTATTATTACTTAATTAATAATATTCCAGCAACATTTGTATATCCCTATCGTAACAATCACAATATAAGTAAGATTTAAAATATTGATTTATAAATTAATATTGTGTGATTATTTCCATTTCAAAAGTTAGCCATAATAGGATAATCATTTTTGGAATGAACGTGATGTGATGGAAAATGGTTATTTAATTATTCAATGTTAATCTTGGAATTTAAACCTCAAGCTAAGTAGTCTCGATGGATAAGGTGGACCATTAAGACACATCATGTAGAAGTTGAAAAGGGGCAACTAATTATATAATATTTTATTAATTACATTAATAACATTAAATACCAAGGATAGCGAATAGACTTGTATTTAAGGAAGCTTGTCCCGAATGGATAACCTTTGGGTGATAATCCCCACCGTAATAAATACTTACGACCGTCAATCCAAAACCAACTAATTTTTCCATGAGAGTAATTAATTATACATTTTTATAAAGAACCGTGTATGAATGAACTGGTGATAGGAGTAAATGTTGAGGGGCTCGAGAGGGGGATTTTGGGGCGGTGGAGTAAGCCCAAGATATTCTCGAGGAAGGGAAATTATATAGAGGGGGAGAGCTTGGAGAAAGGGGAGGTTTTTTGTTTGGGGGGAAGAAAGAAGTTGGGAGAACAGAAAGGTTTTGAGAACAGAAGAAAACACTGCTCTCGGGATTATCAGATTGTGGGCTCGGGGGCTTGGAAATCCTTTGATTTCCAAGGGCCAGCAAGATAATAGCTGGTCGGTAGGGTGGACACTTCAGTTTGGTTGTCTAAGAGGTTATACAACCTACTACAACCTACGGTTAGCATCAGCATCAGGTAATTTCCTTGTTATTTACGTTATTTGATTATTATGCTAAAACTTACTCTAAACATGCATAACTTGCTATTTACTGATTTACTAAGTTGTGAAACATATTTTTGTGCTGGAACATGATTGTTGAAAAGAAAATATTGATATGATTGTTTATTTTTACGAATGTAAGGTTGATAAAAACATGACAGTACACTAAATATCATTTGGAAGCATAAAATTTTCATTAGAAATTTACTTACACATACCTGAATATGTTAGTACATAGGAAATTAACTTAGAAATTTACTTAGTGCTCTGCTGTAAAAACCAGAGCACTACATTTGGTATCAGAGCCATTGGCTCAAAAACTCGGACCTTAAGAGCCCTGTACACAAGTAACTTAGGACAAAACCTTGCCTTGAAAATTTGAACACGAAGAATCCAAAACTCACTTATGGATTAGTTATGGATTACCTGCCAAATACACAAACAAAAATCACATTAGTAAGCTAAAGGGAAAATATATTAGAATAGGTAAATGGAACTAGCATCTATAGTGCCTGCGTAAAATAAAGAAACAATTAGAAAACTTATATTCCATATTGTAAGGAAGTAGGTATTCTTGGAAACAAACGAAGGGTGATTAACAGTTAGATTAGGTTATGAGTTTAGTTGAAAAAATATATATATAATAAAAATTTAGAAGCAAAAGAATATGTTTACTATGTATTATTTGTAAAGTCATTATATATGTATGATAGAGTGAACTCTCCTAGATTTAAACTGAAATTTACATTATACAAAAATATGCAAAACTTGGACAGAGATCTAAACAAACAAATTGAGTAGGTAACACAGAAAACTTCTTGCAGGGAGATATAGGTTACGTGTAAATACAAACAAATAAACACAAATTTGACCACATAAAAAAAAAAATAGACAAACGGAACTGAAATAGAACTTCCAATTTGATAAATGAAGCGGGGTGTGAACTCTTTCGAAAGAGCGCCCAACAAATTAATATATTGAATTACTGTGGAATTACACTGGAACCTAATGGCCTACAGGAAACATAAACTAAACACCACTAACCAGATATCTTTGTAAATATGTGTAGAACTCTATACAATAATATGAAATCTACGATCACGATCAGCTAAACCTTCTTCCCTGAATTTTTGTAACATTAGTTTACCTGCAAAATATAACGAAAGACAAGGTAAGTAACTTGCAAAAAAAAAAAAAAATTTAAATTGTGCAAAGATACATAATTTTAATCTAATTTAAATTGTGCATATATATATATATTTGGGAGTTACATATTTTCGGCTTACACCTACAAGCCGCAACAAACAAGAGAGTAAATATATATGTAATAAGTAAATAAATAAATAATAAATAAAATAAAATAAAATAAAAACTTTCTTGATGAGTAAATCGATCTTCTGATACTGAAAATCAATCTTTGATTTCTAAGATACCAATAAGCTTACCGTGCAATTAAATTTAACTAGTGCTCTCTGTCATTTGACACTCCCGCTAGGGTTTTCAGCATTCCCATATGTATCTTTTGTTTTGATAGTAATTTCCAGGAATTCAGTAGTGTTAGAGCTGGTAATCCTTTAATTTCATTACTCTAAACTTATAGTCCATATCATGCTCAGTGATAGAATACCTGAATTAGCCAGCATCGTAATCATGATACAGCTAGACCCTTGTTTACTTAAGCAGTCATGCCAGGCGAGTATCCAAGCTCAGCCAATTAATAATCCATCCTGCCAAACATAAATAAAAGTGATTAAAAGTAAAATTTCGGTCATAATAAATCATTTCTAGTGCCCGCGATGAGGGGGGGGTTCCTCCGACCGAATAAAAACAAGATTTATGTGAATAAAAAAAAAAAAAGGGCGACTGAGAAGATTTTAAAATATCCATTCTACCATCCAATTTTACCAGGACGTATCGATGCAATGGAGCACATATATTCTCACGTGGTGGATATGGCGAGTATAACATATAGATATGGCGAGAACTAAATGGCCTTACTCGGCGGAACTCGTAAGTTTAAGATAATAAGCTTTTACCTTAGGGCCTTACGGAAACAGCTCTAGCAGAGACGACAGCATAATAAGGTGCCTCGGGCAGGGGGTCCTTCTCTCTTCTTTACTGGCCTTGACACACGGGCCTTTGTCAACGTCTCTATAACGATATAAAATGTTCAAACTATTAGAACTAGCTAGAGTTATTATGTTTGTTCTTGGTTTTGGATGGGCGGACGACACATAACCTATTATAGATAGCTTTGTCACAGGAGCTCAGGGAGAATAGGTTTTTCAGGTAGAATAGATACAGCTGCAATATGAGGTATGCTAGTTAGGTTTCGTAGGTTTTAGGATATGGCTTAATTAGTTCAGCTTCAAACTTTGTGTCTGACCTAGTTTTGAATTTCTGTAAATAAATTAACCCACATTAAATTAATAAATTTTAAGTTGAAAACGCCAAGATACTAGGTACTAATTTTTTTTATTTGATGAAAGATCTCAGAAATACATTGACCTTTTAAAAATTAAGAAGGGTATTAGGTTAATGGACCAATTCTTAGGTTACCTCGAGAGTCTTTTAAAACGCCATTTTTCGGTTACAGAGAACGAATAGTAAAAACGCAAAGGAATCTCTTAAGTCTTTTTTTGTTAACATCCAGATCGGGATAGAGTCATATTTTGATGCTATACTTACAAGATTGAGTCAGTATTCCCGAAACCTCTCCTTTAAGAAATACATATAAGGATTTCTTATAGGCATAACTATTTTTTTCTGGACGTTACTACGAACTACCAAACCCTATGATAGCAAATCGGGTCTTAGAGATTTAGGTTTCGGATCTAAAATTTTAACTCAGGATTTCTTTATATTTCTCAGGTGAAGGGTTGAACCCTAGTTTTCGTTCTTAAAAATAGTTTTTCAAATAGTTTCGGTGTCAAAGAAATGCTCATAGTAGAAACTAGAGTCGACCCGAAATTCACTGGAAAAAGAACGATTCCCAATTTAAAATTTTGAACATTTACATTCATCATAACAAGTCTAGTGTGAATTAGAAAGACGCCTTCACCTGCAAAGAAAGTATTCTCCCCATCAAAACTCTTATAACCTAACTCTTAATGGAGTAACATTTAAAGTTCTACGAAAATCTAAATGCTGTCACAGAAACAGATTTATCTATTTTTCAATTGGAAAGAAAATGAGTCAAGTTCGAAATTAATCATAATAATAGAATAGTATGCCCTGTTCATAATTTATGGAACCTCTCAACTTTGTTAAATAAGCAGTTACAGGAGATTCATTTCTTACAGCGGTTTTTGCTTCTCATTAAATTAATTTGACAAAGTAAGGCCTCTTCTTCCCTAGGCTACTGAATACATCGAAAGATTTTCTTTAAAGCAAGTGTATACTCCGGCATAAATGCCAGGGCAAACCGAATAACTTAACTACCTTTGTGTTGGCCATACTTCTGGGAAGTTTGTTACTTATTACCATTCACCTCAACCGAAGAACCCTGCCTCTCACGCGAGTTCCCTAAACAGCAGTTTGAAGAGGCAATAGCTGATCTATTGCTTACTAGAGCATAGGGCATGCTGGCCACGGTTGAAGGATTCCATCGCTAACCCATAGCAAAGTCGGAAACGAAGTTACAGAGTTTCGAGCCACAGCTATCGTAGTATTTCTCCATGGACGGGGTTACCCATCACGGAGGGGCCCAAGCACGCCATCCAGCACCCAAGCATCAAGCTCACATAGCCTTCATTGTTCCTTATAAAAGTTATAACAGGCCCAGCCCTACCGCTCAACAACTACAGCCAATCGTGCAGCAAGTGCCAGGTCTAATGGAAAATGCCGATGGGGATTGCTAAAAGCATCATACACGGAGCCTTAAGAAAAAAAAAACCAAATGTATAAAAAAAAAAAAAAAAAAAAATACTTAAACATGGGAAGTTAGTAAAGCAGACACTGCGAGTTACAAGGGATAATGAAAAAATACATTCACTCGCATACAAAAGATAACCAGAAGTTTTCCATTATATTTAAGTTTTTCCTGGCATTTTAAATGTCACTAGGAACAACAGCTTCAAAGAGGGTTAAATATACCAGAGCGATTGTGCAGAGACTCTTTATTTTCCATTGCCAAAACTGGAGGAGCCATTCGGGGATTGCACAACTTCTCTAACCCAACCTGCGAAACCTTGGTCATGGAAACCCAAACTCTGTTGAACCCGCACTTCTCGCGAAAAGAAAGAGGCCAGGCCCGCGCGCGGGAGACTGAGCCCCTTTTTGAAGAAGGAGGCACCCTGCGGTAGTAGATAGGGAGGGGCGTGCATGCAGCCCACGTGGCTAGCATGCATCCTAGGTCTCCTCGTGGTTCTCTTGAGCCTGTTGGATTGGCGAGCGGTAGAGACATGCTTCATGCCGCGTGGAGAGAGAAGGTCGAGTGGGTGGCCTCGAGGCCTGCAACTTGGAGGAGCAGCAGGCTAGGGTTGGTGCTCGGTGGAGGTGGAGCTAGGAGGGAGTGGCGAGAAGAAGAGAGGTGAAGGAAAGGCTGGTGCATGGATGAAGGAAGGTGCATTGAATAGGGTTAGAATAGGTTAGGTCAATATCATGTAATTTTTAAAAAATAAAAACATTAATTTTAAACCCTAATTTAAAAAAAAAAAATTTAAATAAATATATTTCAAATACTAATATTGGAAAATTTAAATAAAAACATTAATTTTAAACCCTAATTTAAAAATAAAAATAAAAAAATTCAAATACTAATATTGGAAAATTTAAAAATGTAGCTTTAATATGGTGCATTATAATTGATCGAGATATTGGTTTCACGACGGTATGCATTTATAGAATTAATACTAAACTAGGTGAATATTAGTTCATAGTCGAAAGAAGATCTTGGTTTTGAAAAGATACAATCCTATGATTGGGGATTGATATGTTAAAATTAAAATTACCTTCACCTTAGTAAGGACTACGTTACTCTATTTTGGAATCCACTCGAGTTATAAAGATTTAATTAAAACCCGTCAAGACACTCTATCGTTAAAAGTAAATATCCTATTATTAAATGGAAATTTTAATTAATAGAATGAAGTATGGCTCTCGCAAGACTAGTTCACGGTGACCTTGGAGTAACCTTGTCCCTTAAGCTTGATTATTTCACGGTAAATAGAAGATAAACTATATAATTGATCACTATATACATGAATATTTTGTACTATACTTTAAAATTTCTTGAGAGGATTCTACCCAATGATGATTAAGTTATAATTAAAGATTGAGGTTGCAAATGGTAAATAAATTAAATAGTTTTGCACATAACTTTTAAAAGGCGTGATCTCTATTGTATTGCATACTAAACTTTTACATGACTAACCATTGTGAAAGGGATTTATATGTTATTAGACATAAGAACACAATTTATGGTTATAGTATTATGAAATAATGATCGAACTATCAAAGTGACTAACACATGGAATTGTTTGAATGAGCGTAGTTATTGATCTATTGTATAATTGTATAATAGTGAACTATGCTTAATAAAATAGAAGTGAGGATTTTGGATAGTAAACATCTTAGTTTATCAATGCTATTTAACTTTAATTGCTAAGAAATACGTGAACTTTAATTTGTTTAATTTGTTTGAGATATGATTGTGGATAGTGCATAAATTAAATAATAGTGTCCACAACCTTACGAGCATATAAACTTGTGGTTAGGTTAAAATATTAACCTCGAGAAGATAGTCATATATCATTTTATTTATTTTATGCTCACCCAAGGGGGCATTTTCTATATGTTAAACCAGAAACAATTAATGGTCGTAAATTAAAATAGTTGCAAAATCCACATGGTCAACATGTGGCGGTTCACTTTCGTGTTGGACTTCCATGAAGGCTTAGTTAGAGGGAGATCTTGAAGGAGCTAGAGTGATAATCAAATTGAAGAAATAACTTAAATTAATATAGGTGCTAATCGAGAATATAAGATTTTGGCAAATGGTTAGATGAGAACCTTGTATTAAATGGTAAATTCATCATAACACTTAGGAAGAGTAAATATTAATAGAAAATGTATTAACTATAACTAATAAAAGACATAAGGATAGGGGAGGATGTCTCCAATTTGGTAGTGACTCCTATCTTATATAGTAATGACCTTGGGTACAAATGAGGGCAATGTAAAAATAATTAACAAAATACCGTATAAGCATGATAAAGTAATTCTATAGAAATCATAACCATATTAGATATATTTGATGCATTGACAAAGTTTCCCGAAGGTTAGGTGTATGTAACACCCTATATTTTGACTAGTCATGCTTTTTTAGACCTACTGTACGTTATTTGCTTAGTTTATGTTGGAATCAGCTAGACTGAGTAAACTATATTTTGGTACATTAGACTTGATTATATGTTGATGCTATGGTGATAATGTTACTATGCCACATTGGTACTATGACTATGATGTCAATATGTTACTATTCTCATAATGTTATTATGATATGCAGTTATGATGTTGTTGTTATCACGAGATTCATTTTCTTTCATGCTCACAGTGTATGTTTAATTGTCGTCCTTGATGAAATATGATATATATATGATGTGGAACATGGATACCTATATATATAAGGGGTAGAAATTGAGGAAATAGTATATATATATATATATATATAATGAGGGGTACATGTTAGTATACATAAGTTGTTGCGTGGAGTTCATATATGTTCTAAATGTAGTAAGAAGATATACTAAATATATGTAGTGATAATCACAATGAATGACAACATGTAGCTACCAAATTAATCTGAAGATTGTGTCTATTTCAATATAGCACTAAACTTGGTTGGAAGAAGGAGAAAGATAGCATCAATTACTAACCTATAACCGACCCAAGGAAAACAAAGAAACATAAAACAATATAAATTTATTAGAAATTTGCATCATCGAGATAAATATTAACATTGAACTAGAAGCAAATGTGAAAACTATAGCAGCATGGACCAAGTTAAGGTCCAGTAAGACAATTATAGCCCAGGGTCTGCTACCTGGGAGGACGCAGAGACCATGCGTCGAGATTTTCCCTCACTATTTTGACCATAACTTCGGGACGAAGTTTCCCGAAGGGTGGGTTTATGTAACACCCATATTTTTGATTTGGCATATTTATTAGTTAGACACACAATACTTTATTTCTTATATATTCTGTTGAACTCAGCTCGACTGAGTAAACTATATTGGACCTCGTTATATGATGTTACTCTGTTTTATGATTTCACCATGATTATGATGTTACTATGTTATGCGATTATGATGTCATGATTATCATATGATTTCCTTATTTTACGATTGCAGTATATGTTTATATGTTTTCATTAATGAAATGTGGAATATATGATTCGGTACATGGATACCATCTTCTTATATGAATTATTGAAATGTTATATGTATCTATGACGAGCTAAAAGGTTACATGAAATGAAATGATAACATGGATCAATTGGCGATCAATGGAAAATGCTTTCTATAAATTGTATTTTGCAAAACACTAACCTACAGGACACAAGGGCTATGGGATAGCCAGTTACTTGATCTGATATATATTGGAAAGGAAAAACATGTTCATACAGCAAACCTTAGCAGCCAAAATGAGGATACGATAACACAAACTGATAATCCCGATAGCAGCAAGTATGAGTTGATAAGGGCGTAGGCCCAGTATGTTGAGAGGGATGGATGTGTTTCCCACCCTATGTTTCCATGAGACCCGAGGTCGTGGGAGGGCCGTGCTGAGACACGCTCCCCAGGTTGTTGTGATGACGATGGTCGGATGCCTGCTAGGGGAGGATAGGTCCGTTGTTCAGCCGACGCTATCGCTCTCGGGTTCTATGTGGTCAGATCGGTGAGTCCGACATCCACTGTTGTACTAGCAGAGGAAGGATAGGGACGATGTTGGACGTAGGTTATGATGGGAGGATGTGTTAGTTAGTACTGTTGGGGGTTTAGTATTCCTTGATTATGAGTTAGTGGAAGTAGGCACCCTTCCTTGTACATGATTGATTAAACTAATGTAAAGATAAAGAGAATGATGTTAAATCGTAAAGGGTTAACTGTTAAATAACCGAGGATGTTAAAGTAATTATACTATATATTATGCTTGCTCTTCTGCATGGGGGTAGATACTATTATTAGTTAGCAAGTATGCATAGGCGGAATGGGATTTGTTTATAGTACATATCCGACATGTGCATACACTGGCCATGCATGCACACCTTGTACGTGTACAATATTACTGATGTATAACATACTTGTCATGCTTGAATAGTAGTATAAATGTCATAGATAACTCAGTTAAGGATACATCAATCAACTTAGGTAATGAATGGTTAGGTTGTCAATGTGTAAATAAGTGAATTAGTAATTATATGAAAACATTGTAATAATAAACTAAGACAAGTGTCGTCAGTTAACATTGTCATAGGAGAACTGTTGTGAATAGGGTAATGATAGTGTCTAATTAATTAGTAAAATTGTTTAAGCCCTCACAAGTGCTTTGTTTATAAGAACAAGGATGCTATGTTGATGATAGGGTACTCATGTGATAAACAAATAATTAAGAATACTATGATTAATTCACCTTTTATTATTGTTAAATGGTGATTTAATTATTATTATTAATTAATAAATGGTGATCTAATTATTATTATTACTTAATTAATAATATTCCAGCAACATTTATATATCCCTATCGTAACAATTGCAATATAAGTAAGATTTAAAATATTGATTTATAAATTAATATTGTGTGATTATTTCCATTTCAAAAGTTAGCCATAATAGGATAATCATTTTTGGAATGAACGTGATGTGATGGAAAATGGTTATTTAATTATTCAATGTTAATCTTGGAATTTAAACCTCAAGCTAAGTAGTCTCGACGGATAAGGTGGACCATTAAGACACATCATGTCCAAGTTGAAAAGGGGCAACTAATTATATAATATTTTATTAATTACATTAATAACATTAAATACCAAGGATAGCGAATAGACTTGTATTTAAGGAAGCTTGTCCCGAATGGATAACCTTTGGGTGATAATCCCCACCGTAATAAATACTTACGACCGTCAATCCAAAACCAACTAATTTTTCCATGAGAGTAATTAATTATACATTTTTATAAAGAACCGTGTATGAATGAACTGGTGATAGGAGTAAATGTTGAGGGGCTCGAGAGGGGGATTTTGGGGCGGTGGAGTAAGCCCAAGATATTCTCGAGGAAGGGAAATTATATAGAGGGGGAGAGCTTGGAGAAAGGGGAGGTTTTTTTGTTTGGGGGGAAGAAAGAAGTTGGGAGAACAGAAAGTTTGAAGAACAGAAAGGTTTTGAGAACAGAAGAAAACACTGCTCTCGGGATTATCAGGTTGTGGGCTCGGGGGCTTGGAAATCCTTTGATTTCCAAGGGCCAGCAAGATAATAGCTGGTCGGTAGGGTGGACACTTCAGTTTGGCTGTCTAAGAGGTTATACAACCTACTACAACCTACGGTTAGCATCAGCATCAGGTAATTTCCTTGTTATTTACGTTATTTGATTATTATGCTAAAACTTACTCTAAACATGCATAACTTGCTATTTACTGATTTACTAAGTTGTGAAACATATTCTTGTGCTGGAACATGATTGTTGAAAAGAAAATATTGATATGATTGTTTATTTTTACGAATGTAAGGTTGATAAAAACATGACAGTACACTAAATATCATTTGGAAGCATAAAATTTTCATTAGAAATTTACTTACACATACCTGAATATGTTAGTACATAGGAAATTAACTTAGAAATTTACTTAGTGCTCTGCTGTAAAAACCAGAGCACTACAATCATTTTCATCAACTGTGTTTGATATCTAAAAAACCTAGTACTTGGGAAATTGCTTAACTGTACATGTATCTTTTCCACCAAAAATTCATTAAACCTCAACGGTGGGATAAGCTCGCTTTCGGACCTGGTCAAACTGATGCTAATCTTAAAGAGTAAACCTAATTGGACTTCAATCATCCAATTGGGAATTGTCATAAAAAAGGCTGACATTTAGGGGGTAGGGTTCCTCGGAGATTTTGGAGTCGGGTTTCAGGCATGTGGCTAAGAAGGCTTGACAGCTTTCGGGGTTCATTTGGCAGTACAAGGAAACCACCGACTCTTCAGGAAACCCCTTCGACTCTTTTTACTAAGAATTTGGAATGAAAAAGGAATCCCTAATGGCTTACGCATCTATATTACAGATGACTTTCGACCTACGGGAATCCATAATTACTCTTTGAGGTTCTGAGTAATTAGAAGAGCACCACGTTACAAACTTAGGAAAAGAGAACACCTGGTCAAGGCAAAAGAAAATGAGCAATGACCTAAAGACTCCATGGATATCCAGTCCCTATTCATTCAAGGTTTCCAGTCTCTTCTTAATTTATAGAACTGGGAACCGAATGCATGTGTCAAATACATATGCGTCTCTATCTTCCAGGGCTATCTTAACCCTAGAACTAGTAGAAGCTTCTTCTTCCGTCATCTTATGATTGTAAAAGACTTATATTTTTCAGATAATAGCGGTTATAGACCCTACCTATCACTTTGGAAGATCGTTTTTGCACCCTGTCAAAGGTTTTGTCACCTTCATCGTCTGTGACATGCCGAGAGGCTCCCTGACTTCGACAGGATTCTAAAACAAATATCAACCCTCATGGGCGTTCTTATATATATAACTGGGTTTCCATAACATCCACCCCGTTTGGATTGCTATCCTTTGATCTCAACCATTGAATTCTCACGTGCACATTTTCCCCCATCGGATATGAGTTTCCTTTTACCCACTGATTTGACCACCTATCCATTTCCTCCATCGGATCATCTCCGCTAGTCTTCATCTGGGCCGTTGATCTCATTTGAATGCATCTAAGGGGTAGCATCACATGCACCCAAAAAGCTTCTCCTATATCACCCTTTCTCTATGCGACATGCTGTGGATCGAACACCTGTCTAGCGGGACCCAGACCATCGCATCTAGCCTGTCGCTATCCCTCATGCTACTTCTTGTTGTGACGGTGTATAACAACCGTCTGCTTCTTCTCATATGTATATCTATAGTGAGTCCCCATACTCGACTTAGCTTTTAGGTCCTTCATCTCCTAGTGGGGTCCCCCTTGTTATACTCTGTGCGTTTCAGACTACCCCTAGCTGTTCATCTGGCTCTTCTTTCCACCCAAACCGTAGATCTGTCAGAGACTCAGGCCCTTTTTTCGGTAAATAGACCCAAACCCTTGGATCTCAAAAATATCATCTCTGTTGTAAATCCTTGCATATGTCCCCACCATTGCATGCACCTAACCGGGCATCGTTCACTGCTCTTTCCTCTTTGTGACGTGCTCCTGAGACGACACTTGTTCAGCAGGCTCTAGCCCATCGCATACTCATATTCCCTTTCTTTCCTCGTGACTTGGCCATGCGACGGTATTTTTAAAACCATAGATCTTGCTCCCGCCCTTGATAAACAGTGTGGATCTGTGCGACATTTAATCTTTCCTAAATTTGCCCAAGGACTATAGGTTTTAGCGTATTTATCTGTTTATATCAAGTCATTATTTTCACCTATTAATACTTAGCCCTTGACATTAGCCCTTTATTACATCGGACCCCTTATAGACCATTCTATCTCCTGCCTTAGCACCTGGTCATTACCGATGGAGATCAATTCAATCCTTTTTTCTCACGTAGCTGTCTGACCTTTCATCCTTCATGTACATGTCTTTATGCTGTAAAAGAGAAAAAAATATATAGGTTCTAACACATGGAAAAATACAGGGAGGAAAGTTATTCTATCATTTCATTTACTTATTCAACAGTCTATAGAATCATAATTAGATCAGAAAATAAAACATTTACTTATGCATGATGATATCTATCAATATTTAGCTATGAATACTAAATCAACCGCTACATAAAACAAATTATAACTACGTAGGAAATGAAATAAGAAGTAGAACCTGCAAATGCAGACAGGGTGGACAAACACCCAAAGAGGCGTGTTCCTCCCAACCTTCTCTAGAAGAAGCAACCAATATCACTTACTCCTTAGGACCCCCGAGCCTGTTTACTAAACCACTAGGTAGAAGTCTCTGTGTAGAAGCAAGGTACTCAGGTTGTAATTCCAGCAATCAATGGAGACTTGCAATACACCTCAAAATAACTCTTTGCACTCAACAGTAACTCTGCACTCAGCAGAAGTGAAACAGACTTACACTACAACTCAAAACATAGTTTCCCTTCGTCGAATCTCTTATGTGCATACACCAGAACCACAAGGTAAATTTTCTTGTCAGAAAAAGTGTGAGCCTCTGCTCAAATTCGATGGCTTATAAAGATTCCTAGGTCTTTAGTGGTCAGTTTCCAAAATAAATGAGCCTGAAGCTCTAGTCCCATCTTTTAGGGAACTTTGACCACAATCGAAGGGAGTTGTCCCATAACAACAATTAGTTACTGAGTTCCTGATGCTTCCACTTGTCCACTGACTTCTACCCCAGATTCCATTCCACCTAGTGGGTCAGTAAACACTCTTTTTACAATCTCTTTGGGTGAGTGTCTCCTATTTTATTTTATTAAATAATAATATTGTGCAATTACAGTCATCCTTGGCCACTTGGCCAGATATAAAACTTTACAATAAAAGTTAAGATAATGTTTTCTTCAAACATAAAATGTTTCAACAAAAGGGGTATGTTACACATAAAAAATAGAATCATGTCCATGTTCATAGTCCTATGCACAACATATTGGGACCATTTTTGGTTCAACAATAGTTACCGCTGCAATCTACACCAAAGTTGCATGGGTACACCAGCATATGCATACTAAATTCCTCCACTTACACTTGGAAGCAACCAAATGGTTAATATAATATGTTTACCCCTTAATGTACTACTAGAAAAATGTTACAGAGGTTTTGGGATTATTTGGTAGTGTTTGGAGATCAATAGAGGAAGAGCGTTATGGTGGACTACTCAACTAGTTTTACTTCAGGCTCTCCCATACAGGAAAAGAGGATCACAAATCATTAGGTTGGGAATTGGATGGGATTCATCACTCAATTAAGAAACTGTGATTATTGAAAGAACATAAAATACACATCCATAGATCCATTTATTAAAAATACTGCAAAACTAGTCAAAATTTGATTCCTAAAGAGCTAGTCTTGAGAAAACTAAATACAAACATCCAGTGGGTTTTTTGAATTATTTCTCAAAGGGTTCATATGAACTCATAAATTAATAAATGTATAGAATCAAACATTAACTGAGCTTATTAATCAATAAATATAAGTATCATAGCTCAGACTTGACATAGAATCATTATTGAAGTCATCCAAAGCATATTGAATATGTGTACCTGGTGAGAGATACATTGAATTCAGTCGAGATGTTACCTTCAATGAGGAAGCTGATTTCAAATGATCAAAAGAGATTCAATGTGATTTAGAGATAGAGGATCCCATGGTTGATTCTCCCCCTTCAAAGTTTGAGAGGGAGAAACCAGAAGATGCCTGAGATTGGCTAGCTCCTGAAGAACCAATAGAACTAATTGATAGGTCACCTAATGAAACTTCCACTAAAAGAAGATCTACTTGGTGCCGATATATCTTAAAATATGTAGAGAAACATGGAGTATCAACAGTCTCATATAGAGAGCGCAAGCAACCTGACATATATTTAGGGTATGTTGCACTAATGAGTCACATCAATGATTCAGGCCATCCTCATATGAAGAAGCTGCAAAGAAGTAAGTTTGGAAAGATGCAATGACATAAGAGTACAACACTATAATGACAAATGATGTTTGGGAGGTTGTTCCCAAACCTGATGGCAAGTCCATTTTGAATTCCAAATGACTTTACAATATAAAGCATGTTGCATATGGTAGCATTGAGAAGTATAAATCCATATTCATTGCTAGAGGTTTCTCTCAGAAAGAAGGAATCAATTGCGACGAGACTTTGCTCTTGTGGAAAGGTACACCACAATCTGAGCAATGATTTGACTTGCATGTTTTATAGGATGGAAAATTCACCAGATGGATGGGAATACAACCTTCCTCAATGGTGAGGTTGAGGAAGATATTTATATTTAGTAGCCTGAACGATTTGTAGTGCATGGGAAGGAGTCCCATGTTTTCAAGGTAAATAAATCTCTATATGGGATTAAGCAAGCCCCTAGGGCTTGGTACTCCAGAATTGATATCTACCTTCAGAAACTGGGTTTCTGTAAGAGTGAAGATGATACAAATTTGTACTTCAAAGTAGTGAAGAACCAACCATTGATATTAGTTCTATATGTTGATGATTTGTTTCTTATTGGAGAGAAATATCTAATTGCTTGGTGCAATAAGGATCTCTCCTCAGAGTTTGAGATGAAAGACTTAGGTTTGATGCACTACTTTCTTGGCCTTGAGAAATGGCAAAGAAAAGATGAAATTTTTATACCTCAAGGGAAGTATAATGGGGATATATTACACAAGTTTGGAATGATAGATTTCAAATCTATGACTAGACTGATGGTTTCAAATTTGAGTAAACTTCATGAGCCAAGCTATGGAACAGATCTAGTAGATCCCACTTTGTATAGACAGCTTATACGCTCGCTAATGTACTTGATACATTTGAGGCCTAATGTATGTTATGTCATGAGCATTTTGAGTCAATTTAAATGCTTAATCCAAGACACATACACGTGATAGATTCTAAGCATGTGCTTAGGAACCTTTGAGGTACAATTTCACAAGGAATCAGATATGACTCTAGTGGAGGAGTCATGTTACTTGGTTATATAGACTCAGACTGGGGATGAATCGTTTTGTACCATAAGAGTACATGTGACTACTTTTGTAGCCTAGGATCAACTATGATATCTTGGTTCAATAGGAAGAAGGGCTCCGTATCCTAGAGCACTACAGAAGCAAAATACATAGCTGCTAGTGTTTACTACTACGAAGCAGTGTGGATCATAAAGCTACTTGCAAGGTTGTCCAGTGAAAGGCTTGATCCTACATTTATTAAGTGTGACAATCAGAGTTGTATCATGACAAGTTGAACCACATTGAAATGAAGTATCACTTCATCTGAAAAATGGTCCAGAAAGGTACCATGAATGTTCAGTACATTAATACTGATGAGTAGATTGCAGATGTGTTAACAAAACCTCTATCAATGACGAAGTTCAAGTACTTCAGAGATAATCTTGGTATGATAGAGAATACCTCCCTCGCTGAGAGGGAGTGTTAAATGTACAACATCGGGAGACATTATCCAAACCAATCTCGTGCACCGAAGATTTATCCTCCCATATAGAGGTGAGAACTTTAATTTCCTTTTGTGTAAAGGTTATTCCTCCCGTATAGAGGTAATTGATCAAAGTAATGATGTTGTAAAGTATTTATGTACAAGTCCTCGGACTTGTGTGTCAAGTCATGATTATCATGTGAACCTTCCGTATAAAGGTATCCATGGGATGGACCTCCCGTATAGAGGTGGACCTTCCGTATAAATGTCGTGCTTTACTTGTTAAAAACATTTAATGCCGTGTGATGTATTATTAACCATGATCACCAGTTGCTATTAAGTCTCCTTCAAAGATTGATCACCTCTAAAGTGAATTACTTTAGCATATGATCATTTGGTTTGGAATAATATAGTATGATGACAACATCCAATAATTATTCTTAGTATAATGTAATGTGATATATAATTAAAGTTATCACATATTGACCATGCAGTAAAAGATAAATAAATAAAATATAAAGCATAGAGATCAAGATAATTCGAAATTTCTCATGTAGACACTTTATCTAATTATAGAGAATTCGAATTCTTAAAGCTTTAGTTATAAAGCCTTCAGTTATAAAGCTTTAGTTAAGTAACATTGTATGCCTCAATCAATGCTTTAGCTAAAGAATTAATTCAAGATATGCAATTAGTTAACTAAAGGAGAACTTAGTGATCACTTCAGTAAAATCAATCAGCATGATTTTCAGTTAATAAAAGTTAACTAAAGTGTTACAAAGGAATTAGTTAACTAAAGTGTTTTGCATGATGACACTTAAGTTACAACACTAAAGTTACTCCTATTGCATGATGACACTTATGTTAGCTTGTTAACTAAGTTCTCCTACACCATTTACGAGGCGAGTTCACTCCAATGTCAGTTAAGCATGATTTAAAGTTAAGGAAGAAAGGCATGTGTTGCTCACCCTATATGTTAATTAATTACAACCAACACGCAACATGCTCAATATAAATTGTCAACCCAGGGAAGTATTTTATTTCAATGGAAATACACACAATCTATGCATAAACATTTCAAGTAGCTGATTGAGTAAAATGGAGATAAACTATCCTACCTATCTACTCAACCAAACTCATTCCATAAATAAAACTAATCTAACTTATACATCTAGCTGGAATTCAAAATACAATTACCTTCCTACAGAAATCAACCCAGCAGTTACTGATCTAAGAATAAGAATGAACTAGATTACTCTTACAAGAAGTTAAACCCTATAATTATTAAACTACAGTATTCAATCTCTACCAAACTGATTCATCTAGCAGCTACTGTAACTCAATCATAATCTGCCTAATCTAATGAATTCAAGAAAGATACAACAACAACCAGAATTAGAAATAAGCTTGAACTCTAATTTGATTAATATTGGAAATCCTAGAAAGCATAAATGGCTGATAGGAATTGAAGCTGAGCTTGGATGTAACAGCTAATTCTAACACACCATGCATCAAATAAACTATCCTACACGGTCGACTGTCACACCACACAGTTGCAGCTATTCAGGATGCAATGATAAATTACCAGGAAAGAATGAAATTATAAACTCTCTATTCCAACTAACAATAATACGCCTAATGCGATTCCACAACACACAACAGAAAAATAAATTAAACTTCCTACTCAACTCGGAAATCTCTGTGAAAAGGCGGGCCCTAGCCTTCTAACAGAGATGCCGTGAACTACCACAAATTAAGACACGAAAGTATGAAGAATTATTCTCTTTATATTAAAGATGGTAATCCACAGTCTCAACTCTCTGCTATAGACTGCACAAAATGATAATTAACCAACCCCAGACTCTGAAAGCCTTCCCATATTTATACATGCAAAATACAATTCATGATCCACTAATTTCACATAGCAATGAAGATCTCTAATCTTCATGTTGCGGAGTTACAACTGAACTGTTACAGCCGTATTGAATGAGGCCATTGGACATGAAGGATTTTTTTACTCTGGAAGTCAATGGATCAATGGATTATCTTAGGAGGCGTCCTATCTGTTGCAGCAATGCTCTGTTTCAGCGCAGTCCTGTTACAGCTTCATGTGGAAAGATGCACTATCCCTTTTAATATGAGGAATTAAATCTGAAGAGTAATAGCTGGCACCACGTGTGATTCTTTCCCAAGGCATTATAGCTGATACACCTATTCTTTGATCTTGACTTAATGAAATCAACACAAGTTAGCATAAATTAAAGGCTAGAATTCATAACCATAACAATCTTAGGCATTAAATAAAGGAAGCAATAATGAATTATACCTTGTCAAGATTGTTGATTGATCTAGAAGAAAGGCATGTATATGGTTTATGAAAGTAGGGTGTAACAGGGCAAAATGATGTAATAAGTATGGTAAAAAATGGACATTTCCAGAGCCCAACATCTCCCCCTGACTATCCATTTGCATGTCCTCATGCAACAATCGATTAGTCCGAATTTGAATCTATTAATCATTCATATTGTGCAGATGAGTTGAAGGGGATAGCAGGTTCCTGACCTATGCCCCATGATTTCAATAAAAACAAGAGTAACAGTTTCTCCTTTCGTCACAATTGTAGTAGCCTCTATCTATCTTTCAACTTTGACAATTAATCATTGGAGATACTATTTCTTGTGTAACAACATCCCTCTATCCTTAGTAGCTTCATCCTATGTTGGAATTCAACATATTTTTTCAATAGTGTGGGGTCTTATGTAACAACATCTCTCCCTTGTATCTCAGCATCTTCTAACTAAGTTGCATTTCCAATCCACGTTTCAAGGACGTTGGTTCTTGTGTAACAACGTCTTGTTTCTTGATTCTTTTTAGACTGTTGAGTTTGATTCAATGCCCCCGAAATGATGGAACTAGGCCCAAGAATAGTTCCTCTGATTGTTTTACTCATGCCAATATTTGTACCGCTATGTCCAGCATTGTAACTTTATGCCCTACTGAATTAAATATGTCTCCACATTCCGGACATATCATTTCTTTCTCTCCTTCATTCCCTAGAATGGAAGATAAATTCTCCACCTGGTCTGCAGCCTCTACCATTGTATTCACATACTTCCTTGCATGTTTCCTACATGTTTCCTTCCATCTCTCTAATTCTTTGCGAAGCATTTGCACCTCCTCCTTTAGTAGCTCATTTTCAAAAAGAACATTCTCTATTTGAGGTTCCTGTATAGCAGGTTCTTGTGTATCAGCAGGTGGTCGAGGTTTTAAGATGGAAATTCCAATATTTGCCCCGACCGAGTGACCCGCTTCTATTGCAATAATAGTTTTGATTATTATCTTTTTCACTGGACTGGAAATATGGCCCTTGCTCATTAGCCCTTCCTTTCTCCTTTTAAATAGAGAAACTCTTATCACTTCAGAAACAAGGTCGAATCCCTCCTCTTGAAGCAAAGTTCTTCTTATCTCAGCAGAGGATTCAACATTCAGAATTTTTAGGCCACCTCCTGCACTGCTTTTGCTTGATATTCCTCTTCTGTTACGTCAGTTTTAGCGGCTCCAGTTTCAAACTTCTCTATATCTATCTCCTCTTCATCCTCCAATCAAACTTCTGGTGTTCCAACCTATTGGGACTCAGAAATGTCCTATTTTCATCCACTTTACCTTTGACTATTCTTCACATTTCATCATCCAATTAACCTTTCATCATACCATTTCCATACATATACTTGAGATTCATCTCATTATTTTCCACTTTATTCATTTTAGTATTATAAGTGCATTTATGATTAAATATTGGAAAATAACATGTTTTTCACTAATATCTCAAGTATGGATGAGCTTTGTAATGTGTAGGAATATGGAAGGATCAATTCAAAGAAAGACTCCTCGAATATCTCCTCCACCATTTCATGGAGATAGTTCTTCAAAGAATATTCCAAGGAGAAGATCATGGAGATCTGGTTGGCATATCTTATTTAAGATGTATGAGAAACATGTGGAGGATTTGAATGGATCATATTTGGTAATAATAGGAAATTAGTTGAGAGTGGTTGAGAGAATAGTGGATCTATCATTATGAGATGTTTATCTTCTTCTCAAAGAAATTCATGTATAAAAGAGAGTGCTCTCTCTTCATTTTGGGATGTGTAGGTTAATCATAGATTAGGAGGAGATTAGTCTCATATTGTAGAAGTTAGTCTTGACTTTGTAATATGGAGAACGGGATTCTCAGTTTTTGTTCATAATCTAGTTTTGATGATTTGTCATTGATTTGTGTGATGTAAATTAAGATTTCTTTATTGTTAATGTGAGCTCACATGTGTTGTCTTATTGCTCTTCATATGTTGTCTTTCTTTTATGCAATTTACTTTCAGTAGTGTGTTTCATCTTCCAGCATTAGATTAGTAATTGTGTGTTTCAGCTTAAGGGAGAATTAGATTAGAAATTAACCATTAGAAAGGGGGGGTTAGATTAGTTTAATTCAACTTCAATCCTGCATATACCTTGCATGTGCTTCATAAGCCTACGAACCTTGTATTGACAAATTAAATGGTTGGGAAAATACTACAACTGAATTAAACGACAATATTTCAACGTAACATTTTGTCGCCGTTGCCGGGGAAACACGATGGATTGAAGTGTATATTTCAATTCCTGCAAGTGTGGTAGTGTCGATTTCAATTCTTGCAAGTGTGGTGGTGTAGATTTCAATTCCTACAAGTGTGGTAGTGTAAATTTCAATTCCTGCAAGTGTGCTTTATTTTGCAGCTGTGAAGAGTAATGGTTTTTTGTACAGAGTGTTTTTTTTTTTAGTGTTTATTTATTTATTTTTCATTTAGATTTGGGTGCTGTAACAATCCATTTTTCAAAATGATTTAACAATGAGTTTAAGCTTGGAACAACTCACTCAGATCCTTTCAAAAGTAGGGATCTCCTCTTCTCACAAAGAGGAGATCTTGAAAGCAGTCGAGAGCTTAATTACTCCTACAGAAACAGATGAAGAATTAACATACGAAGAATCTTGCACATTAGATGATGAAAAATTATGCGAGCAAGAGGTCGAGGAGGACAACAAGGAGTTGCAGCAAGATCTGAGTGAGGACAACTATGCCTACGAAAGCCCTATTGAACGATGGTTTCAAGAAAGTACCAGGTTAAGACAAATTAGTTCTTCTTTTTTTCTAGTTAATTCACAGTCACAGCAACTAATTTCACACATTTCTATTTATCCTCACTTTCTATTCGCAAAATTGACACAAAATATATTCTTATTACTGTTACGTGAACGGCTACACTGGATATTTAATTACATGTAGCTGCTTTCTGCATTTTAATTAGCATAGAGTAGGTAGGATTTTAGTTTCATTTTTTGCTTTCACCCAGAATAAGTATGCTCTCCTCCACGCTTTGTGCGATCTGAGGATCAGAAAGTACGATGTTTTCTAGCATTTTCAGGAAAAAATAAATTAATGTTTGCAGCTAAGCCTAATCGATAACATCCTCAATTTGCAAATATTATCTCCATTTGCTAAAAAAAAAAAAAAAAAATTGTTTTACATTTTTTTAGAAAAACATAAAAAAATTTGTACGTCCATCTTTCGATCTGCAAATAAAAGTAATAAAACATTAGGAACAAAAAAAAACTGGTTTGCAAATTTACATGCTGAAACTATAAATATTATGTTGAAACATCAGTTGTAATGACTGCAGCTAAACAACAGCTATAATAGTTGTAGCTGAAACAACACTCCAACAATGTCATGCCTGCAAATTAACTCTACAATAATGCCTCGGCCAACCCATTTTTGAAATTTTCTGTATTTGCGCACTCCAGTCCCTGCAATTCCTTAAAGAGATCTTACGATCTAAAGAACAGCCTGCGGAAACAATAAAAATAACAAATTAGATCTGCATGTTAAAGGCGCATTGTCTAGATCGGGCTAAGAAAAATAATAAGAGCTGAAACTGTGGCTGCAACTGTGTCACAATTAAATCGAGTCTTTTCGGTCTGGTTTATTCTTGGTGCATAAATTTCCACGCTGAAACAGTCACTACATGGCGCAATGCATCTTCTCTTTTATGGTTCTAGTGGTTGCCATCTTCTCACCTTTATCCATCGCACCTTGAATTAAATCAGCATTACGCAATAATGAAATGGGACAATTAGCTCTCTCGGCCAGCTTGGCGAACATCTTGACCAAATGGTGACGCGCTCATCTTGTTGGTAGTTGTGAAAAGATCTCAACTTGGAGAAATACACGCAACAAATAATTCAATCATTACTTTCCTGGGCTGGGTAGTTATGTGAGTGTTGCAGCTCCATCTAAAGCGGCAAGGAATTAAATAAATCTACAAACAATCTCAATAATGTTTTGTGGGAGGAAGGCGTTGATTTCTCCACTATCTTTACTATCTGTTAGTGATGATGGTTTATTAACAGTAACAGCACTGATGGCAGCCTCCAACGCATGCCACATAAGAACACCTTGATTCGCGTCTTTATTTGCGACAGACGGAAACGAATCTAAAAAATCCGGGACATGGGTTTGTGCATAACAACCTCAATTACCTGACGAATGCGGAAATCACCAAAAAACGCTGTGGTTTGTGATATACATCTGGTTCTGTAAACATGTAATTTCTAGATCTACAGTTACGGCCGTGTTTCACATTATCAAATTTGCTAGTAATTATAGTTGTGTTTTAGATGTTACAGATCACAAGTTGGGGATTCGATTTCTCATTCTCCTTAGAGAAATTTATGTAATCATCTATTATGAAGTGGAGCAGTCGTTGGGAAATAGCAGGAGCAGATCGATACTTATGGGGCAGACTTCAAAATCTCCAAAGAGAAATTCACAAACACCACCACGATCTTTGCCAAGGGACCTGAATGGAGCAGCAGGAATGGAAGATCCATCTTTAACCTTACAGTTTCAATGTAAGGAAGAGGATTTAAGAGTAAAAGTATTGATAGGATGGTGCAAACCTTCCTTGTTTGCGCAAAAGTTCAGAAAGCAGCAACAAAGGCGATATGTGCAGTATCATATGGCTATGGTATGACTATGGATCTGATTTTTGAAATTTTTGTCTGAGTCTATCTTCCCATTGATGGAAATTTTTTTCAGAGTAGCTTGCCTTGATGATAATATTCTTACTAAGATTATAACGCAAACGAAAAGTTGCGCTTTGTAAACTCTAGGTAATAGGCACGAGGATATATTGCAAACCTAGATATTGGTAGAAGTTGGCACTGAGTCTACAAAGGGAAAGAAAGGTTGAAAGAAGATACCATGCTTTATCTAGAAATCCATTATTCCCATGTCAACTTTTGGTAGAAGAATGAACAATTTGGAGGGCAGAAACAATTAAATTTTCATAACATATTTATGCTCTCGGCATCTATGATTGATGTGTTTTTGCATGCAGCAAGTTTCTCTATTCAGTATCAACGTTTGTGTTTATTTCCAGCAATTTTGTACAATTTTCAAATGTCTGATTTCCAAAACTTTAGTGGTAGGTATCAGCCAATAAACAATTACTGGTGCACATGGGAATATTTGATGAGGCCGAGACAAAACTATCGTTTCCTGTAGCATAATTTCTGCATTTTCTTTTTGGTGTGTAAAACAAAAACAATAAAAATTATAAAACCATGAAAAGATTAAAAAAAATAAAAATTTAAAATTACAAAAATTGCAAATGGACATTTCAATAAATTCCTGGAAACAGTAAACAACACATGCTTTTATGCTTAATGCTCATTTGTTTTTCTCAAGTCACTTTGACAGCAATTAACGACGAAACCAGCACAGGAAACAAGTACAACTGCATTTTATTTTCTTTCTAATTTGCTCACATTGATACTTATTCCTACATTTCACATTTTATGATGCTCTCACAAAGTTTTGATTGCAGGATTAGTACTCACATTTTACAGGTTTCGGAGACGATCTCATTTTGCTGTTGAAGTGATTTTTTTCAGAATCACAATTTTTTTTAGAAACATGCTTTGATAGACATCTTGAAGGACCTGTTACTCATCATAAACATCACGACGTTTGCTATTACACAAAAACCATTCATAAACCCATTGGCGTCATACCCACATCTCTCCTTCAAAGCACATTAGTCATCCATGTGAAGTCCATTTTCCATTGCCTTATCTATCATGACTTCACACAAGCCTATCTTTCTAAGTTGCATACATCCCTTTATCTTTTTCAGTTCATTTTTTTCATTTCAGTTGGCCTTCTGAATAAGAACATCCAGTTCCCTCTCCATAATTACATTCCCTTTCCATAAGCACTGTTTCTATTGACATCTTTCCTATAGTCCTACCAATCTTTTGTAAAAACTCACATTGACTGATGTGGGATTCCTTAAGGCCCACCTTTCAACAAGTCTTGCCCCATCAACCTCAGCACCTTATCTGGGATATAGACTAGAGTTCCTTTTTGAGTACCTGGAGGCTTGCATGCCTTAATGGCAAGTTCTCTCGATGACAATCATCGGAATACACCAATGCCCCTTGATCGTCATATCTTGCAAGTGGCTCGACATCAACACATCTATTCGCACTTTGCAAGATGTACTGAGGTATCTTGGCACTCATTGACATCAATGGTGAGTTTGCCTCGCATTGGTTAACAACATTCATCAATGGTCGGTAATCCAATGACTTCTTTTCATGCTCGACATGGACACATTTATTCGCATTACTAGAATTGTACCATCAGGTTTTGTAGTGGGTGAAGACTATACACTTTTTCATGATTCCCTTAACAGTTACAAAAACATATGAGAGTACCACAGTTCCACTTTCCGCCTTCAACATTTCTCATGATCCAGCTATAGCTGCAGCAGCATATAAAGTTACTTTTATGATCCTGCAGTAGTGACAACAGTTACAGCCACAGCAGTAGTCACATTCTCCATGATTCAGCAGTAGCAGTTTCGATTCCTTCGCTGTCCATGATCCAATTACAACTGCAGCAACATTGACAGTTACATTTTCATTATCCTGTAGCAGTGACATCTTCCACGATCCAGTCACAGCAGTCACATTCTCCATGGTTCAGCAGCAGCAATTTCAGTTACATTTTTATGATCCTGCAGCAGTGACATCTTCTCTAATCCAGCAGTGACAGTAGTTGCACCAGCAACATTACCAACCACGTTCCTATTAGATAGTTCGTCATCATTCTTGGTTAAGTGGAGGTATGTTGTTTTCTAAATTTTAATCATGCAATTCCTTACATGCTAGCAATGAGTAATTTGGAACACTCCCTCACCACGCTCCATTTCATTTCTTCACTTTCATAACCCATACCGAGTTGCACGAGGACATGCAATGAGTTCAGTTGGGGAGGATGAAGATAGAGGTTGATGTACACTACATAATCTCAAATGCAACCATATATTCAGAGGACAAGAAATCTTTGTGACAATTTATTCATTTTCTCATGCATATTGCTCCTTATATAAAATGCAGAATTTGAATCGAGTATATCTCACAAACCATACATTGGATCCCCATGATTGTTGGACAGGGAGTGGATAATATTATAATGAACACAATTGGCAAGTTTCAGCTAAATCCAATGCAGGGATTTCAAAAAAATAGTCATCATCACCTATTGCCAATTTGTAATTTTCTCGAAATTTGTGATGTGGGTTTTTCTGAGTTTTGGTATGCAGATGCATTGGACTCATAGAAACTTGCTTGACAAATTTCAGCCAAACCCAAATCGTAGTTTGTGAGATATTAGCTCAGGAAGTTCGCTGCAATAACAGCTGTGATTGTGCCAAACTTTCCATCATCACCTACAACCAATCTGCATTTTTCTCGAAATCCATGATGTGGGTTTTTCTGAATTTTGGTATGGATATGCATTGGACTTATAAAAACTTGTTTGCCAAATTTCAGCCAAACCCATATCGTAGTTTGTGAGATATTATCTCAGGAATTTTGCTGCAATACCAGCTATTACTCCACCAGATTTGCCCACTTTTGCAGCTGTTACTCCGCCAAACCTTCCATTTCACAGCTGAACTAAATTCACTATCATCATTTCGCTACCATCACTCCATTTTTAATCTCATTTATCATTCACCAACATTTCTTTTCCGACAAAGCCTCTTTTGCACTTTGCTTCATACACATTGCTACACATATTGGCATGATTCATAAAGGTAAAGAAAAGGCTTTCTTATGCACATTGATGACTTATTATTCCCAGTGAGTAGTTAAATTATTATTGCAGCAAGAAAACAAATAATGAGATAAATGTTGTTAACACAAGAACCAACATTCTTTGTATTCAAGGTTATTACACAAGAACCAACCATAAGAAAATGCCAGCTGCTACTCACACCCTGGAAACATTCATTGTTGGAAAGACATCATCAATCAATTCCAAAATTCAGATGCCAAAAGTTCTTAAGAAGATCCATGCATGGTTGCATGAGGACATGCAATAAGTTCAGTTGGGGAGTATGTTGGGACTCAGAAATGTCCTATTTTCATTCACTTTACCTTTTGCTATTCTTCACATTTCATCGTCCCATTAACCTTTCATCATACGATTTCCATACATATACTTGAGTTTCATCTCATTATTTTCCACTTTATTCATTTTAGTATTATAAGTGAATTTATGATTAAATATTGGAAAATAACATGTTTTTCACTAATATCTCAAGTATGGATGAGCTTTGTAATGTGTAGGAATACGGAAGGATCAATTCAAAGAAAGACTCCTCGAATATCTCCTCCACCATTTCATGGAGATAGTTATTCAAAGAATATTCCAAGGAGAAGATCATGGAGATTTGGTTGGCATATCTTACTTAGGATGTATGAGAAACATGTGGAGAATTTGTGAGACACATGTGGAGGATTTGAATGGATCATATTTGGTAATAATAGGAGATTAGTTGAGAGTGGTTGAGAGAATAGTGGATCTATCATTATGAGATGGTTATCTCCTTCTCAAAGAATTTCATGTATAAAAGAGAGTGCTCTCTCTTCATTTTTGGATGTGCAGGTTAATCATAGATTAGGAGGAGATTAGTCTCAAATTGTAGAAGTTAGTCTTGACTTTGTAATATGGAGAAGGGGATTCTCAACTTTTGTTCATAATCTAGTTTTGATGATTTGTCATTGATTTGTGTGATGTAAATTAAGATTTCTTTATTGTTAATGTGAGCTCACATGTGTTGTCTTGTTGCTCTTCATATGTTGTCTTTCGTTTATGCAATTTACTTTCAGCAGTGTGTTTCAACTTCCAACATTAGATTAGCAATTGTGTGTTTCAGCTTAAGGGGGAATTAGATTAGCAATTAGCCATTAGAAAGGGGGGGTTAGATTAGCTTAATTCAACTTCAGTCCTGCATATATCTTGCATGTGCTTCATAAGCCTATGAACCTCGGATTGACAAATTAAATGGTTGGGCAAATACTACAACGAAATTAAATGACAATATTTCAGCCTAACATTTTGGTGCCATTGTCAGGGAAGCACGATAGATTGAAGTGTAGATTTCAATTTTTGCAAGTGTGGTAGTGTAGATTTCAATTCCTGCAAGTGTGATAGTGTAAATTTCAATTCCCACAAGTGTGTTTTTTTTTTGCAGTAATGGTTTTTTGTACAGAGTGTTTTTTTTTTGGAGTGCTTATTTATTTATTTTTCATTTAGATTTGGGTGCTGTAAGAATCCCTTTTTCAAAATGATTTAACAATGAGTTTAAGCTTGGAATAGCCCACTCAAATCCTTGCAAAAGTAGGGATCTCCTCTTCTCACAAAGAGGAGATCTTGAAAGCAGGCGAGAGCTTAATTACTCCTCCAGAAACAAATGAAGAATTAACATACGAAGAATCCTACACATTAGATGATGAACAATTATGCGAGTAGGACGCCGAGGAGGACAACAAGGAGTTGCAGCAAGATCTGAGTGAGGACAACTATGCCTACGAAAGCCCTATTGAATGATGGTTTCAAGCAAGTACCAGGTTAAGAAAATTTAGTTTTTCTTTTTTTCTAGTTAATTCACAGTCACATCAACTAATTTAACACATTTCTATTTATCCTCACTTTCTATTTGCAAAATTGACACAAAATATATTCTTATTACTATTACGTGAATGGCTACACTATATATTTAACTACACGTAGCTACTTTCTGAATTTTAATTAGCATAGAGTAGGTAGGATTTTAGTTTCAGTTTTTGTTTTCACCCAGAATAAGTATGCTCTCCTCCGCAGTTCATGCGATTTGAGGATCAGAAAGTATGATGTTTTCTAACATTTTCAGGAAAAAATAAAATAATGTTTGCGGCTATGCCTAATCGATTCCATCTTCAATTTACAAATATTATCTCCATTTGCAAAAAAAAAAAATCAATTTGTTTTACATTTTTTTAGAAACAAATAAAAAAATTTGCACATCCATCTTTCGATCTGCAAATAAAAATAATAAAACATTAGGAAAAAAAAAACTGTTTTGCAAATTTACATGCTGAAACTATAAAAATTATGCTGAAACATCAGCTGTAACGACTGCAGCTGAACAACAACTATAACAGCTGTAGGTGAAACAACACTCCAACAGTGTCATGCCTGCAAATTAACTCTGCAATAATGCCTCGGCCAAACCATTTCTGAAATTTTATGTATTTGCACACTCCATTCCCTGCAATTCCTTAAAAAGATCCTACGATCTAAAGAACAGCCTCTGACAACAATACAAATAAAAAATTAGATCTGCATGTTAAAGGCGCATTGTCTAGATTGGGCCAAGAAATATAATAAGAGCTGAAATTGTGGCTACAACTGTGTCACAATTGAAACGAGTCTTTTTAGTCTAGTTTATTCCTAGTGCATAAATTTCAATGCTAAAACAATCACTACATGGCGCAATGCATCTTCTCTTTTCTGGTTCTAGTGGTTGCCATCTTCTCACCTTTATCCATCGCACCTTGAATTAAATCTACGTAAAGCAATAATGAAATGGGACAATTAGCTCTCTCGGCCAGCTTGGCGAACATCTTGACCAAATGGTGACGTGCTCATCTTGTTGGTAGTTGTGAAAAGATCTCAACTTGGAGAAATACACACAACAAATAATTCGATCATTACTTTCCTGGGCTGGGTAGTTAGGTGAGTGTTGCAGCTCCATCTAAAGCAGGAAGGAATTGAATAAATCTACAAACAATCCCAATAATGTTTTGTGGGAGGAAGGCGTTGATTTCTCCACTATATTTACTATCTGTTAGTGATGATGGTTTATTAACAATAGGAGCACTGATGGAAGCCTCCAACGCATGATCAAAATGACATTAACCAAAAATGCGTGCCACATAAGAACACCTTGATTCGTGTCTTTATTTGCGGGTAGACGAAAACGAATCTCAAACATCCGGGACATGCGTTTTGTGCATAATGGCCTCAATTACCAGAATCGCAAGGAAATCGCCAAAAAAAGCCGCGGTTTGTGATATATAGCCGGTTCTCTAAACATGTAATTTCCAGATTTACAGTTATGGCCATGTGTCACATTATCAAATTATTAGCAATTATAGTTACGTTTTAGCTGTTACAGATCACAAGTTGGGGGTTCGATTTCTCATTCTCCTTAAAGAAATTTACGTAATCATCTATTGTGGAGTGGAGCAGTTGTTGGGAAATATCAGGAGCAGATCGATACTTATGGGGTAGACTTCAAAATCTCCAAAGAGAAATTCACAAACACCACCACGGTCATTTCCAAGGGACTTGAATGGAGCAGCAGGAATGGAAGATCCAGCTTTAAACTTATAGTTTCAATGTAAGGAAGAGGATTTAAGAGTGAAAGTATTGATAGGAAGGTGTAGACCTTCCTTGCTTGCGCAAAAGTTCAGAAAGCAGCAACAAAGGCTATATGTGTAGTATCATATGGATATGGTATGACTATGGATCTGATTTTTCAAATTTTTGTCAGAGTCTATCTTCCCATTGATGGAAATTTTTTTTAGAGGAATTACAGCTGGAAAAATTGGCAGGAAGAAAAAGATGAAATTAATGGAACTAGTGGAGTTACAGTTGCGAAAATTGGTAGAATGGGAAAAAGTAGCAAAGTCACAGATGCGTGAAAAAAAATGAAAAATGAGCAGGGTATGGAGTCGTATCTAGGAAAAATGGAGTAACAGGTGAATTTTCAACTGGCTACTGAAGTTTGACGAATCATCCATCTTCTTCAAAGAGATTATTCGATCAGGAAGGCGAGATAAGGTTCCTGCAATTGTCTGTCCCAGTCACGATCGTTTCTCCTCAAATCAATTCCTGTGCATAGTTCTTCAAAACAAATCCGATCAAGCGTAAAGGAAAAATAGATAAAATACAGAAAGAAAACAAATTATTTAGGTACAAATTATGTGTGGAAAATGTAGTTCTTAAAAATTCACACATGGGTTGAGAAAAATCCCTGCCTTGGCTTTAACTGATAATATGGATCAAATACAACATGTGAAATGAAGGTATTCTTTGAGATCGGTTTGTGATACAGTCGCAGCTGATGACCATTTGCAAATAATGGTGTCTTGTTTTCATCAATGGTGATCAATCGAACTGCTCCATTATCAAATACTTGATCTATCTGAAAAGGTCCCAACCAACGAGTGCGCAATTTGCCTTTGAAATCCCTCTTAAACCATGAATCATATAATATAGCCCAGTCTCCTTCTTGGAAGACTTTCTTCTTTATAAATCTATCATGCCATTTAGAGCGTTGTTGTTGGATTAAAGTTGTATGATGCACTACGGCTGTGTGCTTCTCATCCAATTCATTAAGCTGATTCAGTCAGTTCCTCTATGCTTCTGATAAATCAAGGTTTTCTTTTACAACTATCTTCAAAGTTATGATTTCAAATTCAATCGGGAAAACGACATTTTTTCCATACACCAATTCATATGGGGAAAAACCAGTGGTGTTGTGCCATGTAGTGCAATAGGCCCATAGTGCCTCTAGAAGTTTCTTAGCCCAATCTTAATTACGATGGATTTTCACTATTTTTGTCAAAATTGGCTCGATGACCTTATTTGTACTTTCCACTTGGCCATTGGCTTGTGGATGATATGGTCAGGTTATTTTGTGTTGAATTTGAAACTTTTGTAATAGAGATTCCAATTTGTGACACACGAACTGTGGTCCACCATCTGTAATGATTTCCTTGGGTACTCCAAACCGAGTAAAAATCTCTTCATATAGGAAATCAATTACAGCTTGATCATTAGCTTTGACCAAGGCTACAGCTTCCACCCATTTGGTCATGTAATCCATGCAAACCAAGAGGTGAACTTTCTATTTTGAGGGAGGGTTGATAGGCCCTACAAAATCCAGAGCCCATCTGTCAAAAGGTTCAACCACAAGCTGTGGCTGAAGAGGCATTTCATCTAATCTGTTGGGATGGCCCATCCTGTGGTCGCTATCACATGCCTGAACATACTTCTTCGCATCCCTCAACAATGTAGGCTAGAAATAACCCATCCTTAAGACCTTATGACCTGTCATTTTGTCAGCAAAGTGTCCCCCACAGGGCTCATCATGGCAAGCGTTCAAGATACTGAAGATTTCATCTTCTCTTACACATCTTCTAATTTCTAAGTCAAGCCCCATGTAGAAAGGATGTCCATCGATCTAGCAATACCTAGCACTCTATTGTATGATCTTTCTTTTTTCTCTCTTTGACAGATGTGCTGGAAGATTACCTGCTGCCAAAATGTTAGCAATATCTGCATACCATGGGAAATGACTGATACTGCAAACAAATGTTAATCAGGGAAGGAATCTTCAACTGGTAAATTGTTATCACTGTTAGTGAGTCAATATAAAAAGTCTGCAACAACGTTTTCCTTCCCTAGTCTATCAATAAATGTGATGTCAAATTCCTATAACAGTAGAGCCATCTAGTTAATCTAACATTCGTGATTGGTTTATTCATTAAATATTTCATGGCAGAATGATCAGTGTGCACAAAAGTGGAATATCCAGTAATGTAGTGTTTAAATTTGTTGATGGCATAAACTATGGAAATGAATTCTTTCTCGGTGAACCACTTATACTATGAAACGAGAACTCGACACAGTTCTCGTTTTTCTCGCTCCTAATTTTAGTAGCTATTTTTACCTCCGTTTCAAAAAGGGTTGATACCAGTATCACACATTTTCATTTTGAGGCATTTTTTTGGGCCTTTGACACATCTTTATTGTAAAGTATTTTTAATTTCTATTTTCAAGTGTGTTTTTTAGAAATTTAACAAAAAACATACATTTCGAAGCTAGCTATAATGAAAAACACATAGATTTTCGAAATTTATCTTTAAAATTTAATCATAAATAATATATTTTTATGGAAAAAATAGTAAACAAATCGAGAAAAAGAAGACATTTAAACCCATTTTTAACATATTTTTAGTCATTTTGTATAAAAATGATACTATTTCACATTATTTTTCATAATATTTAACCACCTAACCAATTATTATTAAAATTTAAAAAGAAAATATTTTAAAAAATTACATTGCCCCCTTCTACCCTAACATTATCCCTACCCCCCCACAAACTATTACAAAAGTTAAAAAAATAATTATAATGCGTCCCTTCTACCCTAAACCCCTAACAAACTATTAATAATTTTTTTTTAAAATTACATTTAAAAAAATAATTACATATCCTACCATAACCCCTCAACCAACCATTAATAAACATTTAAAAGAACAAAGTACATTTCCTAATGCCCTATCCCCCTACATTACCCCCTACCTTAGCCACCTGAAAATTACATTTTCTAATGCCCTACCCACTACCCCATTACCCCTCACACATCGTTTTAACTAAAAACAATTTAAAACCCAACTTAAAAAAATTAAAAAATTAAAAAAAAACCTAAACTTTAAAAAAAAAAAAAAAACCTAAACTTTACAAAAAAAAAAACCAAAAAACAAACTAGACTTTACAAATTAAAAAAAAAAAGACTTTACAAAAAATAAATTAAAAATTAAAAAAAAAACTTTACAAAAAAAATTAAAAATAAAAAAAAAACTAAACTTTACAACAACAACAAAAAAATCAAAATCAAAATTAAACAAAACCAAACTTTAAAACAAAAATTTAAAAATTAAACAAAACAAAAATTAAAAATACAAACAAAAAAAACAAAAATCGCCCCAAAGAGGCGGGCGGATGCTGGCTTCGCCCCCTTGGGCACCCAAAGGGCCGCCCCACGGGGGAAGCTCGATGCCCGGCATCGAGCTTCCCCCGTGGGGCGGCCCTTTGGGCGCCCAAGAGGGCGGAGCTAGCACCCGCTGCCCACTTTTGGGCGGGCGGGTGCTGGCTCCGCTCACTTGGGCGCCCAAAGGGCCGCCCCACTGGAGCAGCCCTTTGGGCGCCCAAGTGGGCGGAGCCAGCATCCGCTGCCCACTTTTGGGCGGGCGGATGCTGGCTCCGCCACCTTGGGCACCCAAAGGGCCGCCCCACAGGGGCGGCCCTTTGGGCGCCCAAGGGGGTGGAGCCAACATCCGCCCGCCATTTTGATTTTTTTTTTTTAAGTTTAGTTTTTTTTTTAATTTTTAATTTGTTTTTTTTAAGTTTGTTTCTTAATTTTTAATTTGTTTTTTAATTTTTTTTTGTATAGTTTTTTTTTTTAAATTTTAATTTGTTTTTTAATTTTTTTTGTATAGTTTTTTTTTTAATTTTTAATTTGTTTTTTTTTTAAGTCTAGTTTGTTTTTTGTTATTTTTTTTTGTTGTAAAGTTTAGGTTTTATTTTTTATTTTTTAAGTTTAGGTTTTTATTTTAATTGTTTAATTTTTTTAAGCTGGGTTTTAATTTGTTTTAGTTAAAACAATGTGTGAGGGGCAATGGGGTAACATTGGGGGGTTAATGTAGTGGGTAGGGCATTAGGAAATGTAATTTTTGGGCGGTTAAGGTAGGGGGTAATGTAGGGGGCTAGGGAATTAGGAAATGTACTTTGTTTTTTAAAATGTAATTTTTTCAAACATTTATTAATGGTTCGTTGGGGGGTTAGGGTCAAATATGTAATTTTTTTTTAAATGTAAATTTTTAAAAAAATTATTAAGAGTTTGTTAGGGGGGTTAAGGTAGGAGGGGCGCATTATAATTTTTTTTTTAAACTTTTGTAATAGTTTGTTGGGGGTTAGGGTTAGGAATTTATTTGTTGAAAACAGAAAATTTCAATTTAGGGGTTGATTTCAAGGCTTTCGTAAACAACAGTATGAGATTTTTAAGCCATGGCTATATTTTTAATCCAGAGAAAAAAAACGTTGATACTAGTATCAACACTTTTCGATTTGGGGATTGTTTTTGGTGTTTTTTATGAAAACATGATACTGGCATCAACACTTTTTTATTTGGGGGTTGTTTTCGGTGGTTTTTATGCAAAAATATGAGTTTTTATGGCTAGAGTTCTCGTTCTTAGTATATAGTTCTCGTTTCATAGTATAAGTGGTTGGTGATAGTATAGTTTAGTTCAGCAAGGGATAAGTTCTTACTAACGTAATAAATTGCATTTGGGGCATGACCTTCCTACTTTCCTAAAACTACTCCAATGGTTGTGTCTGAAGCATCTGAAGAGATATGAAAACGTAGAGCCCAATTGGTCCCTCATAAGATGGGCGCTGTAGATAGCCTTTTATTAAGTTCAGTAAATGTTGTTTGGCATGCATCATTCAAAACAAACTGTGCATCCTTCATCAACAAAGTGAACAAAGTAGAAGCTAGTTTGGAAACATTTTCTATGAATCTTTTGTAATAGCCAGCATGTTCTAAGAAGCTACGTAAATATTTTTGTGTTCCAGGAGTTGGTATATTTTCAATTACCTTAATTTTGGATGGGTCTACCTCGATACCATCAGAAGAGATGAAGTGCCCCAAAACTATGCCCTCGCTCATCATCATATGGCACTTATCAGTGCTTAAAGATAACTGGCTTTGTTCACAGCATTTCAAAACCTTTTCTAAAATTTTCAATGCTTCTTCATAACTAGTACCGTATGGAGTGAAGTCATCCATAAAAATTTCCATGTAGTCATTTACCATCTCTAAAAAGATTCCAATCATTTCTCTTTGAAATGTGGTTGGTGCATTGCACAACCCAAAAGGAAGTACCCTGTATTCAAAGCTGCCCCAGGTAGAGGTGAAACTGGTTTTGTCTTGTTCTTCCGAAGCAATTTGGATTTGGTTATATCCACTAAAGCCATCCAGAATGGAAAAATACTTCTTCCTAGACAAGGTATCAAGGACCTAATCAATAAAAGGTAGGGGAAAGTGGTCTTTCTGCATTACTTTGTTCAATTCTGTGTAATCCACACAAACCCTCCATTTCCCATTCTTTTTTGGCACAATCACGAGTGGAGAAACCCACTCGCTGTCTGAAATTGGGTATATAAACCCTGCTTCCAAACGTTTTTTGGATTTCCTCTTTCACTACATCCCTTAGGTTCGAGTTCATCCTTCATTGTGTTTAACGCAATGGCCTGAAGTCACTCTTAATATAAATGTGATGGGTACACAGATTAGAAGGAATACCCTTCATGTCTGTGTACTCCCAAGTGAAAGCTCCTTTGTGTTGTTTTAGTAGTGTGATCAGTTGTTCAAGCTTATTGGGTGCAAGGTTTGGATTGATGTTCAGTGTTTTCCCTACCTCAATTTCTACTTGAACACTTTTGAAATTTTTTAGTACTGGAATTATATTGGCATCACTGACTAGAGTTTCTTCTGTAATATTTTCTTGTTCTTTCTCATCTAATGTATTGTCAAGAATCTGGTAAACATGTTTATTGACGGATGTGGGCTCACTTATGAAATTATTAATGGTATCATCCTCTATTTCATTCTTAAAATTTAATGCTCTCCCTATCATTAATAACAGTTGAATGCCTTCCTCCTCCTCCAAATCCACCCAAAGTGGAATTTCAGCTTCTGTGCTTCGTCGGGATGGAGGGTATAGAGTCAGGCTTTTGATTTTAGTCTCGTCTGAGATAGTCATGGATCCTGACCGACAACTGATATAGGCATCCATTGTGGCTAACCAAGGTCTTACCAAGATCATACGGTGTCCCCCCAACTAAGACTTCGGCTGTAACACCAAGAAGTCCGCCGGTATTCCCACAATTCAACAGAGATCACTAGGTCATCCAGGATTCCCTCAGGCTTGATTGTTGATCTTTCAGCAAGTTCTAAAATGGTAGGGGTTGGTCGAAGATTAGTGAGTCCAATTTTCTTCACAGTTTCTATGATCATAACATTGATAGCCGCGCCTAAGTCTACCAATACGTTGGGGATTTGTGTGTTTCCTATGTGAACTGTAATAGTAGGATTTCCAGGGTCATCATATTTTGCCATAGGGGTCTTCCCCATTATTAATTTGGAAATTTTTCCCAATAAATGGATAGTGGGAGGATTCGTAGGCTTTCTTCCTAGTTTCTTGACACATAAATCTCTAACAGTCTTAGCATAAATGGGCACGTCATGGAGGGCTTGCAATAATGGGATTTTGACATACAAACTCTTCAATTCTCCTAAGAGATTGAATCGAGGTTGTTCCATTATTTTATGCAAATCAAATCGAGGTTGTTCCACTATTACTTCCTGAGTTTCAGCTATTATTTCGGTAGGAATGTCATCATCCTCAATGATGGGGATTGCTGAGTTAACCATATTCTCAAAATGCTGATTCACTCCAGTTTCATTCACTGGGGATGGAACATCCTCAGTGATGATGGGTTCCACTACCCTCCGTGATCGTAATTGTATATCATTGCAGTGGATTTGGGAGAGGAATACACAGGCATGTTGGTAGTCTCAAACTGATGAACTGCTTTATTATTTGGGTTTGGATTAGGTTGTGCAGGTAGTTGTGGTCAAAGTGGTGCATTCATAGGTGCGGCATTGTTTTTGAATTGCAGCTATGGTTGCTGATATGGTTGATGAGGATACTGTTGAGGAGGGTACTATTGATACTGATTCTGGTGATGGGGAAATTTATTTCCTTGGTAAGAATTTCTCCAGTTGGAATTCGAGGGAGCTTGATGGTTCGATTGTTGTGACCATGGTGTCCAAGAGTTAGGATTTTGCATTGGGTTCTGAGATGGATGCCATTGGTTATTAGAATAATGTGAAGGGAATTGTGTATTCATATTATTAATACCATTCATATTATTCAAGAAAATTGATGGATCTGGATTCATACCTTGATTGGGAGGCTACCAAGGTTTCTTCTGTGCAATAAAGTAAGCATGTTCCACATTTGAAGTGGATTCCTATAGGACTGCTTTGACTTTGGGTAATGAAGGACATTCCTTGGTGTCATGCTCCAATTCAAATATCCTACATATCTCTGCCTTGTCCAATGGGCATTCTTTCAATGGTTGCTTTTTCCTACATTTAGGAAAAAATACACCGAGTGTAAGATCTTCTACTGCTTGCCTCTATTTTTCTCTCAAAACATCTAACTCTGAGGAAATGGAGTGTAATATACCCAAATAATTTAATTTAGAATTTTGGTGAAATTTAAAAGTTTTGCATACTAACCAATATTTGCAATGTAATTCATAACCATTAGGAACTATCCACAGCTTAACATATTCAATTAACATTTTACTCCTGTAGTACTATCTTTACCATGAATATTTAATGATTGATAATGAACCAAATTAAGGTTGAAACAAGAATGCATATATATAGATACCATATGATCGACATGCATACAATGTCATTATCCACAGCTTATAACTACACATTGAATTGAAACATCCATAGTATCAAGGAGAAGTAACATATAAAGCACTGCAATATCAACCTCATTGATAATGCATAAACCGCAACTGCTTTTAGTACAACAATCAGATTGGTAATATCCAGCTATTATATGCGTTGTTAGTTGAACTATTAGTATCCACGAGAGAAAAGTTAGTCCTACATAACCCAAGTCAAACAACTTCATCTAATTGATGATACTTCCTTTATCTTCATGGATATTTTCTTATCCTTTGATTATAAACATGGATGAATCTAAAGCGATGGTCCCACCTACATGACTATTGTATAAACAACATGCATAACAATGAAAAATTAGTTTATCCAATAATTGACCTTTCAAATACAATTATGCATTGACATACTAAATCCTGTAATAACATGCACACCAATGAATAATCTTGCTATCTTATCAAAATACATTGAATGCTTGAACACTTGACATGACGAAGGCATAATACACATGAGATAAAATACACATATGAAACATCTCACAAAGTACACATAAGACACAGTCCAAAGTTACCATGGTTCACCCACTCTAGGGCTACGTCCACAAAGAAGGTCTTCTCATCTATTATTTATCAAAAGAGATATACAACCAACAACTCAGTTTTTGCAATTTCCACTTTCTAAATGCCTCTCTTTTGGGGGACACTTTTAGGTCAATCAAACCTAACATAAAATAATATGACAGAGAACTTATAATCACTTCTCCTTTCCATGCCTTCAACCAAAACGTGGGATGTATGTATAAACAAGTTTCGAGCCTAATAGATATACTTTCTTTCCATAAACCTTACGGTGTAGGAATAATATATTTATAACACATATGAACTGAACTAACTAAGATTCAACCATTATAGTTCTTTCCCCCTCTTTGTCTAGCAAGGAGAAGCATAACTATTCTTCAATAAAATATAACCCATCTTTAACCCGTCCATACAAATGTAGGGTAATACACTTATCCAAAAAAGAAAGGCAGCATGTACTTCTTGAAAAGTAAAATCAACAACAAGAATGCTTATCTAAAACTTGAATAGGGATCTACTAGGATATACACCCTTTTACTTGAACTCAAATAGAGGTTTGTTTAGGCCGGAGGTAATACACCATGCATTCGATACCTCGTTCATAAAACGTTTCAACTACACGGTGTAAAAAATAAACAAACAGGGATCAATACTAACGGTAGTATGCGTAGAGCTGAAAAGGGGTAAGGGTATGCTCAAGCCAAACAACTAAAATCACGCTCAGTAGGAAGATTACTTAGCTATACGTAATAAAAGCATCTAGGCCATATATTGACCCATTACCAAGTCCTTCTTAGAAATCCAAACGGTCGAATCACATGTTGCGTCCCGACTTGAACCATGTAAATAAAAATCACAAGTTAACATTTTTCATGGCTACAAAACCAAGCTCTATGATATTATCCTTTTCATGGTAGCAACGCCTAAGTGGTAGAGATCTATGGTTATTAAAATCGTTCTACGATGGTACAAGGATATGATCTAAAGAACAAGGACTTCAGCCGGAATCACATTAAATGAACCAATACTTCAAAAACTTGTGGTAGCAGATTCTTACACAGTCGGGAGCACATCCATTCTAAGGTAGCGTATATGTATATATAATCATAACAGGGTATTATATTCTTTCTTTTCAAAATTCATACCTTCAACGCATAGATAGAAATGCATCCCCATTCACAACTTACCAAGCTAGGGGCATACCCATCGTAGTGATCACTTGCAGAGTTTAATCGTGTAAAATATCGCCTGGATCAATTCGTCTTTCTCTAGCCATCTCTTGAACTTTCTTTTTCCCAACGGGATACCCATCCGAACCAATACCTCCAGAACTTAGCAATCTTTAGCTCAACCCCCCCCCTTAATGCTCCAACAGAAATCCCTCCATCGTAAAAACTAAATCCTTCACTTCCAAAGAGGTGAATTCCCTTCACTCAGTCGAGCTCAGTTCTATTTAAGCTAGAAATATCCCTAACATATGGCATCTACACAATTAAAAATTTGGCGTTTCTGAAGGAGGTGGATGGCGGTCCACTAAGTAAATTAGCGCTCCCTCGTAAAACGGTGCTCATACTGGCCGACAGATGCCAGACAAACTCAGTTAGGTAAGGCAGAATGCTAGGACTCCCTCTCTCCCACATGTCAAGCCTCTACCTCTGCTACATAAGGTGGCTCTATGACTGGTGACATCTGGAAACGAACAAGACGTTCCACAATTGAAACACATGGCAAAAAGGTAATGAGTTGGAGTGCTCTACTTAGGAGACACCTTCTCAACTCTCACGGTTCTCCTCTTCATTGAGTTGTCACTTAAGAAGAAGTCCTCTCCAATCTTAGTTAGGATGTGCATCTTAATCTTTTAAAGGAGATAAACCTTATTATTCTTTTTATGCTTGCATATAAGTTTAAATATATATATACTTAATAGTCCAAGCTTCCCATAATATAATTCTAAAGGAATTAAGTAGATATAAATATATATATGTATTTATATACATAATTATGTAACTTTTGCATGAATACCTACATGGAGTATTATTATAACTATTAATACTGGATCCAAGTGATAGTTTATCTATGATACCCATATACCTATACCTATATATATATATATAGGTATGTACTTATCTCTCTTATCTTCCAAAAATGAATCAAGTATACTTGTCTAAATCTCCTAACAAGTTTATCAAATTTATACAAGTTAGGATTCTCCAGTTATAAGCATTTATCCTTGAGACAAAGTATATATATATTTATAATATATATCTGTAGATGTATCCCTATATAGAGAGAGAAATAGAGGAAAATCTCCCATGCCACCTAGGCTCAAGTTAAGAGCTAATGTTTAAAAGATAAAGCTTAAAAGAAGACTTGCAACTAGAAGTTCCTCTCCTCAACCCTAGGCGAGTTTACTTATAAGTTTAGTGTCAACAAGTAATTTACCTTTCTTCCCTACCTTTCACCTCCAATCCTTTTGGTGGACTCGGTTGTCCGTTTCTTACTCATGACTTGGTATTTTAGTCTCCTACAACTTAGAAATTAAATGTCATCACAAACAAGGTTTACTGGTGGGGCCTTGGCCTTGAGCTCCTCACTAGAGCCATTTACATAATTTACATATACATTTGCAAAAGTATTTATAATAGGGGTCAAATTGGGGGGTGTTACATGGAGCTCATCATATCTGTTTTAAAATTCTCCAGTAAGTTGCCTATTTCTGCTCGAGTGGCTCCTCCACTAGATTACTTTTGTGTCCTAGTGAAGACATCCTGATCACGATCGTTGTCCTGTTTGTTATTTTTAGAGGATCCCCTTGAGTACTTTCAGCATAATTCAATGATATTCTCAAAAGGTTCCTTCGAGATATCCCCCTTCCCTAAAAAATTCAACATATCAAGGCAATCTTCTCTAATTCCTCATAGCAAGATAATCTTGAGTACATCTTTTCCAATCCCAGTGTGGCCAAACCTTTGTAAATTATACAACAATCTTTCCACAAAATCTTCTAAGCTCTCTTCTTCCTTCTGGACCATTTTAAACAACTCTTTCTTTCTATCTCTGGTTCTACAATATTCTTGATATTTAGAAAGAAAGGTTTGTTTCATTTGATCCCAAGTAGTATTGGTCTCACGACCTAGACTCATGAACTAGTGTAGACCATTTCCTTTCAAGGTGGCTAGGAATAGTTTCATCTTCTGAGCACTGGAGGTATAGTCATAACTACGACAAAGGATGTCAAACTTAGAAAGAAATTCATCATGATCTTTAGAAGATTTACCATGCAAATTCGAGAGAACTGATGGTGAGATATTTTTCATAGGAGTTGCCCCAGGTGTTTGGAGGATAGGGAATTCAAGTGTGATCATAGTGTCTCCAGGATGATTGTCTTCCATTTCCTCTTCAAGGTTCTCCTGGTGTTCATTCTCTCCTTCATGTTCTCGATTAGCCATGTTGTTCCAAAATTCAATGGATTTCTTTATTCGTTCTTCTTTTTCTTTTGCTTCTTCTACTTCCCTCCTTTCTTCTTCTCTCCTTCTCTCTTCCTCCGCTTCTTGGCGAGTCTCCAACCACACTTATTTAGTAAATCTATTTCCGTTAATATGATAAATCTCCTCTCTATCTAGTGCACCCACAATGCTTCCCTTGTCTTTGGGAGGTTTCTTTTCTACACTGGGAGTAGATGTCCCATTGCATTCTCCATAGTTGATGCTGAATTCTCAAGATTGGGAGGAACAAAATTTCCTCTTCCTTTAGACGTCCGTGGTGTTCTAGTAGAAGAATCAGCTTTAGCAATTATATTGTCGATAAATGTTTGTCTTCCCAGACCTGTGTTACGAACTCGAGCTCTTCCACCTGCAATGTTAGTGTTCAAAGGGGGTTCTCGATTTTTTTCTTGTATTCATGCATGTTGTAAATGATTAAACCAAAATGAAATGAAAGAAATCAACTACTATATATGCCTATAAATTACCATCCCTGGCAATGGTGCCAAAATGTTGGCCACCCTATATGCTAATTAATTACAACGAACACATAGGATGTTCAATATAAATTGTAAACCCAGGGAAGTCTTTTATTTCAATGGAAATACACACAATCTATGCATAAACGTTTCAAGTAGATTATTGAGTAAAATGGAGATAAACTATCCCACCTTTCTTCTCAACCAAACTCATTCCATAAATAAAACTAATCTAACTTATACATCTAGGAATTCAAAATATAATTACCTTCCTATGGAAATCAACCCAGCAGTTACTGATCTAAGAATAAGAATGAACTAGATTACTTTTGCAAGAAGTTAAATCCTATGATTATCAAACTATAGAATTCAATCTCTACCAAACTGATTCATCTAGCAGCTACTATAACTCAATCATAATCTTCCTAATCTAATGAATTCAAGAAAGATACAACAACAACCAGAATTAGAAATAAGCTTGAACTCTAATTTGATTAATATTGGAAATCCTAGAAAGCATAAATGACTAAAAGGAATTGAAGCTGAGCTTGGCTGTAACAACTAATTCTAACACACCATGCATCAAATAAACTATCCTACACAGTCGACTATCACACCACATAGTTGCAGCTATTTAGGATCCACTGATAAAATACCAGGAAAGAAAGCAATTATAAACTCTTTGTTGCAGCTAACAGTAATATGCTTAATGCAAATCCACACCACACAATAGGAAATAAATTAAACCACCTACTTAACTCGGCAATCTCCATGAGAAGGCGGGCCCTGGGCTTCTGATAGAGACACCATGAACTACTAAAAATTAAGACACATAAGTGTGAAGAACTCTGCTCTTTATATTAAAGATAGTAATCCATAGTCTCATCTCTCTGTTATAACCCGTACAAAATGATAACTAAGCAACCCCAGACTCTGAAAGCCTTCCCATATTTATACATGCAAAATACAATTCATGATCCACTAATTCCATGCAGCAATGAAGATCTCTTATCTTCATGCTGCAGAGTTACAACTGAACTGTTATAGCCGTATTGAATGTGTTGAATATTGTAACTTCTAAGAATATTATATTTGTATATTATTTATTCCGGAGATGTTCCATACCTCCGATGTGATTATACTATGAATCCGGAGATGTTTATTCCTTCGAATTGGTTGTGGTAACTAGGGTTATTAGACCCACCATGTGGGGGTCGGCCCAGTCAGTTATAATAGGGTATTTAACCTAATGGTTAAATACGAGCCTACATGTACTTGTGTAAAATACATGTCAGTGTAGTGTATAAATAGAGGAGGTATGTTCCTCATTTGATACACACACACACTTGAGAGAGGTGCACTTGTGGAGGAGAGGTCTGCTATGGTGGAGGAGGAGATCATGTCTTTGGTTTGCATCTTTGTATATTGCTGGTCATCTATATTGAGGAAGCTTTGCTGGGTTTTCTACCCCATGAGGGTTTCCTAGGATAAATTTGTGTCTCTTGTGTTTATGCTATGCTTGTTGTTTCTTCAGTGATCCTGTATATGCTATTATTGTGAAATGGAATGTAATGCTGCTATTTTTTTTATTAGCATATTAAATCTTAACATGGTATCAGAGCTAAACTGAAGGAAGGCAAGGTATGGCACTTACGACACTTGCTTTACTTACGACAATTTGAAGGTTAGGGTTTTATATAGAAAAAACCAGTCATCGTGGAACTTTCGCTATAAATCCATTTTGGCGAAGGTTCAGGATCTGAAACCTTTACTGGTCGTACAAAACATCTCCAGGTATCTTGTGTCCAAAGGGAACCCTCATATTCGTTGTACTTTGTAAGTTATGATCAGTACAAGTTAGGGTTTATGCCTCTTCCAGATCTCAGTCAAAATCAGGTGACCTTGGTAAAAAGATCATAACTTGGGCTAGGAAGCTCCAAATGAAATTTCGTAAAAAGTGACAGGTAGTACACAGACTGCACTATCTCAGGAAACGTTTTCAGAGGCCGAAGGTGAACCAGTGACACGTGGCATGCCGTACAATTTCGCTCTTCTGTTTTATCCCATAAACAGGTCACATTGCGACACTTGGAATAACTCTCTCTCAGAGAGTCCAATTGAGGTCAGACCTATTAGGATGGAAAGATAACAGGGCGAGCTATCTCCAAAAAAGTTTTTAGATGCCGAACTTCAAACAGTGACACGTGGCACTCCATACAAGTTCGCTCTCCTGGTTTATCCCATAAACAGGTCACGTTGCGACACTTGGCATAACTCTCTCTCAGAAAATCCAATTGAGGTCAGACCTGTCAAGATGGAAAGATGACAGGTCAGGCTACTGCAGAAAAGGTTTTCAGACCTTATGGAGCATAAATTTCAGAGTTATAGCAGAAACAATCAGGTTCATATTTATGTCAAAACAGAATTATTTTTGGAGCACCTTTATTCATGGCTTCCGGAATTTAGGGTTTCGGAGAAAGTTATAATTTTTGGAATCAGAGTCCATGGCTGGAAGCTCCTCAGAAAAATAAGAGTTTAGAGCCTTGGATCGAACCTTTTGATTGGACAGAAGGGTGTGCTTCATCAAACCCTAGTTCGGGTTCCTGTCTAGAAGATCCAGAAGTTTCGAAGGCAATTTTGAGGGGTCAAATTTTGGAGATTTCAAAATTGAAGAATGCTAGGTTGATCAGCTCAGCAAGACACATTCTTCCATCCATTCAGAAGTGTGAAAGTCAAATATTGAATTTTTAGGGTTTCTTTAGCAAACCCTAATCAAGCTCCAGATCAAGTTTCAGGGGGAGTTGAGGCTAAGGCCTTACATAAGAAGACTACAAAAAGTCTCGAAATGTATGACTTAAGGAGGTTCAGGTATGCCTTGAAATCTGATTCTTGATTAAGTTCATAATGTGTTTGTCTTCATGTTATTTATTAGTACAATCTTGATTAATGTTATTAATTGTCTTATCACCCTAGTAACAATATGAATGCATGTGAATGATCGAAGACATTCATTGATTAGGGCTATATGATTGTACTTATGCATTATGGTGTTGTGTGAGGTTGATGTTGTCTGCTAACAAGACACAGGTACATCACAAAAGACAAATCAAGTTCCATGACCATGACAACATGAAGACAAAGACTCACGAGGTATGTATGACTTTGTTATATCATGTTTAACCTACGAGACATGCAGGTTCTAGCTCAGGATATCTAAATCATTGAAGAGATTGTTTAGGTATGTTGCACATAACTAAGCAGGTATACTAATCCAGGTATGTTTTCCTATGTCATGTTAGAATCTTACCTTGTGTAAGTATACTTGGTATGATTGGTTAGTAATCAAGGGTTTATGCATATTATGTCTCTTATCTTGGTCGATGATTTAACTAACTAGATCAAACAAGAATATGCATGAGTAAACGAAGACTTCCTTGAAACCCTGAATACTAATGATCATGACTGTACATATTCAAGATTATTTAGAATTAGAATGTTTTGATAATATTGAGAATATACTAATGAATGTATGTTTGTGTATGAGATCATGAGGATGACACTAGTGTACACTTGAGCATGCAAAGTGGTACAGAATGAATAGAAGTTCAGAAGACATACAGAAGATCAAGCGGGAGGCAACCACGCAAACATAAAAGATAAGTATTTGGGTTGTTATTAGAAATAGTAAATAATATTGCTTGTATGCATATTTGTATTCCTAGAATATATCATGCTGAGTGTAAACATTCATAAAGCATTGAACAATATACTACTAATATGCATATGATTGGTAAATTGGACAAACATTCCATTGTTGCTTGTCTAGAATGAAACCTCTTTGCTAACATGCTGAGAGTTGTGCACACTCTCGATAGAGATGGAAGGCATCTAGATAGCCACTGTATGCATACAGGATATGGGAAAGTGTTGTGCCAAAGTATTGGTCAAAATAGTTGCATAACTATGTAAATGATATCTGTATGCATAATAGGTTATCATATCAATATGATTTGATGATTATGAAGTATTACTAATCATGTACTTAATTTTGATTTGTAGGAAAGATCATGATGAATGATGAACTCTGAACAAGCGATGGATGTTCAACAAAATATTTACAAATCAAACACACTATAAAAAGCTTGTGGTTAAGAGAATCTCTTAGAAAGAGGAAGAGAATCATGATGAGATGTTTTGCTCCAAGGGACTAGATAAGACCATTCTCTTAATGATGTAATTAAAGAAGAAGTGTGAATCAGGTTCTGTATGGGTACCCAGGATCGGTAGTCAATTGATGAGCTTAATGATCATCATGGGTGATGTGGATCTCAACCTTTGCTACAAGGTTGAATATGGCTTCTATACACATATGAAATGGATGCAAGAAAGAACTCACCACATAGTTCGAATGATTTTGAGGCTCATATTAGTAGACCCATCTGACGAGAGATGGCACAGATAGATATGCAGAAGATCACTCAATGCAGAGTGTGAATAATGGACAATTGATAGCTTCATGACAAAGCTTGGGCTTTACCAGAAGTAAAGTTGTTCCTAACATTTACCCTAAGGTTGTGGATGATGAACCTATCATACCATTATTGTATGACGATGATCTCTTTCTGACAAGAAATGAGAAACAGGTCATGAAAATGGCTGCAGAAATGAAAATGAAAGATCTCGGATTAATGCACTACTTCTTAGGCCTAGAAGTATGGCAAGATCCAAAAGGAATCTTTTAAATCAAGGTAAGTATGCTGTGAAGTTTCTAAAAAGATTTGATATGTTGGAGTATAAAGCCATGGCCACTCCCATGGACTCCAACTTGAAGTTATTAGTTAATGACTCATCGTATTTAGTGGACCTAACCCTATATAGACAAATCATTGGGTCATTGATGTATTTAACAAATACTAGGCCATATATATGCTTTGTTGTAAATACCCTAAGTTAGTATCTAGTAGAACCTAGAAAGGTTCACTTAATAGCTACAAAGCATGTAGTGAGGTACCTAAAAGGTACTTTAGATTTTTGGTCTATATTATCTTGGAGGTAATGAACTCCGTTTACATGGTTACTAAGATTCTAATTGGGCAGGAAGTGTCTCAGACAGAAAAAAGTACATCAGGTGGATGTTATAGTCCTGAATCTGCCATGATCTCATGGTTCACCAAGAAACAATCTAGTGTGGCTCTCAGTACTGCTGAAGCAGAATATATGGCTGTCTGCTCTGCCAGCTGTGAAGCAGTATGGCTTCAGAAGCTTTTATATGGAGTGTTTGACTTAGAAATGGATCCCACTGTGATTATGTGTGACAATCAAAGCTGCATAAAGATGACTGAAAATCCTGTTTTCCACGATAAGTTAAAACACATAGAGATCCGTTACTTCTATATACGAGATATGGTGCAAAGAGGAGTTATCAAGCTCGAATATATAAGCACCGAGGATCAGATTGCTGATATCTTGACTAAACCTCTGTCTCAAGTGAAGTTTGAATACTTTCGAGACAAGCTTGGTATAGTTCAAAAGAACTCTCCTCGAAAGGGGGAGTAGCATAGTATCTGATAACAAGTCTGCCTCATCAATGATGAGGTTACCTATTCACTACACTTAGTTACCTAGAATTATTTAGATTTATGACTCTTATATTTTTTTACTTTTGATGATAGATGTATTAGTGAGAATACATGCTTTTGATTATAGATGTATTATTGATATCCATGTTTTGATGATGATATACATGTTTTGATGATGATATACATGTTTTGATGATGAGGTTACATGATGCCTTGATGTATTGATACGTGTTTGTACTTGTATGGATGAAGATACTTGTACCCATAGTGATGTGGGGATTGGATCATCCCTGGACTTCAGTCCTAAAGAGAGCCGTAGACGTATGTCTTCGAGAATGAAGTCCTTGGTGGACTTGAGGGGATTGGATCATCCCTGGACTTCAGTCCTAAAGAGAGCCGTAGATGTATGTCTTCGAGAATGAAGTCCTTGGTGGACTTGAGGGGATTGGATCATCCCTGGACTTTAGTCCTAAAGAGAGCCGTAGATGTATGTCTTCGAGAATGAAGTCCTTGGTGGACTTTAGGGGATTGGATCATCCTTGGACTTCAGTCCTAAAGAGAGCCGTAGACGTATGTCTTCGAGAATGAATTCCTTGGTGGACTTGAGGGGATTGGATCATCCCTGGACTTCAGTCCTAAAGAGAGCCATACACATATGTCTTTTAGAATGAAGTACTTGGTGGACTTGAGGGGATTGGATCATCCCTGGACTTCAGTCCTAAAGAGAGCCGTAGACGTATGTCTTCGAGAATGAAGTCCTTGGTGGACTTGAGGGGATTGGATCATCCCTGGACTTCATTCCTAAAGAGAGCCGTAGACGTATGTCTTCAAGAATGAAGTCCTTGGTGGACTTGAGGGGATTGGATCATCCCTGGACTTCAGTCCTAAAGAGAGCCGTAGACCTTATGTCTTCGAGAACAAAATCCTAAATGAACAGGTAAGGGGATTGGATCGTCCTCGGACTATTAGTCCTTTGAATTGAGCCATAGACATGATGTCTCCGAGAACTAAATCCTGAATGAACAGGTAAGGGGATTAGATCGTCCTCGGACTATGGTCCTTTGAATTGAGCCGTAGACATGAGGTATCCAAGAATTGAATGATAGGACTGGATCGTCCCTGGACTTTGGTTCAAAAGGTACATGATAGGACTGGATCGTCCCTGGACTTCGATTCAAAAGGTACATGATAGGACTGGATCATCCCTGGACTTCGGTTCAAAAGGTACATGATAGGACTGGATCGTCCCTGGACCTCGGTTCAAAATGTACGTGACAAATCCTAGAATTGTTCTAGGTTACATCCAGCATGAAACAGGCCTGGCTCTGTAGATGTGATACATCCAGCATGAAACAGGGATGGCTCTGTAGATGTGATACATCCAACATGAAACAGGGCTGGCTCTGTAGATGTGATACATCCAGCATGAAACAGGGCTGGCTCTGTAGATGTGATACATCCAGCATGAAACAGGGCTGGCTCTGTAGATGTGATACATCCAGCATGAAACAGGGATGGCTCTGTAGATGTGATACATCCAGCATGAAACAGGGTTGGCTCTGTAGATGTGATACATCCAGCATGAAACAGGGCTGGCTCTGTAGATGTGATACATCCAGCATGAAACAGGGCTATCTCTGTAGATTTGATACATCCAGCATGAAACAGGGTTGGCTCTATAGATGTGATACATCCATCATGAAACAGGGCTGGCTCTGTAGACGTGACACATCCAGTATGAAAGAGGACTGGCTCTGTGGCGGTAAATCCTAGATCTGATCTAGGTCACATCCAGTATGAAAAAGGACTGGCACTGTGGTTGGGATTAGATCGTCCCTAGACATGAGACTTGTCTTAAAGAGATAAGGATTGATCATCCTGGAACTTGATCTGGATTGTATCATCCATGGACCTATGTCCTAAAGAGAGCAGGATTGATCATCCTGTAATATGATCGTGTTATGACGATGATGATGATCGATGCTGATGATCGTGTGATGACGATGCTGATCGTGTGATGTCGATGCTGATGATTGTGTGATGATGATGCTGATCATGTGATGGCGATGCTGATGATCGTGTGATGACGATGTCGCTGATCGTGTGATGACGATGTTGATGATCGTGTGATGACGATGCTGATGACGATGTTGTTGATCGTATGATGACGATGTTGTTGATCGTATGATGATGATGTTGATATTCGCATGATGACGATGTTGATGATCATGTGATGACAATGCTGATGATCGTGTGATGACGATGTTGATGATCATGTGATGACGATGCTGACGATCGTGAGGATTCAGATATTGATGTTGCTGTAGCTGTTTGAATACTGTAGAAGATAAAGACTCAGTACTGAAGATGTTGATGTTCCAGTATTGAAGATGTTCCAGTAACTGGTTGAGTTACTGATGATGTTGAGAAAGCTTCCAATGATTTATAGATGTATCATGTATGATGTATGACTCGTTGCTCCTGCGGATGTTGTTATAATATCCTTCTCGTTAAAAGAGAGTGTTGAATATTGTAACTTCTAAGAATATTATATTTGTATATTATTTATTTCGGAGATGTTCCATACCTCCGATGTGATTATACTATGAATCCGGAGATGTTTATTCCTCCGAATTGGTTGTGGTAACTAGGGTTATTAGGCCCACCATGTGGGGGTCGGCCGAGTCAGTTATAATAGGGTATTTAACCTAATGGTTAAATACGAGTGTTAGCACTTAGATTTTATTCCGGTTGTAAGAAAATAAGACCTAAGGTAACCTATTTCAAACCAATCTTTAGGTAGAAGAACTAGCCATTTTCTCTACCAGAGAGGGCTCTCTCAGGATATATATATGAAGGCTAAAATATATAATGGTTTCCTTAAAACTTCTCAAAAGATATTTTCTGGTCGAAAAGGTAAACAAGAAACATTGGGCATGGAGTCGAAGCTTTCAGAATGTATAATAAACCAGCAAGAGATTTTCACCATAAAGATTTTCACAGAGGCAAGATAGTAATCATGTTACAGTCAATTTGATTTTTCAGGCGACATAGAAAGAAGTAAAGACATTCCATTAACAACAGGTATCTATCCAGGATAAATCTATTGTCAACTTTGGAGAATAAAATGGATATTTAAATGCAGATAAAATGAGGCATAACCAGTATGAATCTCAAGTTATTTCAAACGTTCATTTAAACATAGAAGAAAAAACACCATGGGAAATATAACGAAGAAGATAACATGCACATATAAGGATAAGGAAAATAACAGACTGCAAGACTGATTAACTCATGAATCTCTGTATCAAAGGATAGGTATCATCACTGTACTGCCTTTATTTCAAAAATGAACTTCAAAACATACTTGTTTCTCAAAAATTTTCCAACCCGTTCAACAATGACCTCCATTGTCTTTTATACAAAATTTTCAGAAGAAGCTCCACATAACTGCTTCTTCTAACTAATAATTAAAAATATTTAACTAAAAATAACTGTCTTCGAGTAACCCATAACTGTCTTTCAAATAATATTACAAATTTAAAATAAAAAGTCTTTTTGCCACTTGGCAAGACTTTTGGATATCATCATTTTTGCCACATGGCAAGAATTTCAAATGCATTTAAGTATGAACAGAATATCTGGTCTTTCCGTACTTCTCTACATAATTCCATTGGTCAGCCGTGGGTAGGTCATAACTGGTCATTTCTTTCACCAAGACTCGCATCTCGATATGACCTGCATAAGAAATAGGAAGAAGGTTTGCGCAAGTTGAAATCAACATATTTAAAATTTCAAATTCCCCTGACATTTTCTCCATTAAGATTTTTCCTGTGAGCATGTGATCTATCTGCTGGAATTTTCGGTGATCCATCCTGATATCAAACAATAATCTTTTATAATCATTCTGAGGAATTAATTCATTATCTTCGTTCCAGAAAGATGGGAATCCCTTGTTCACTAGCTTGTCAAATTGCTTTTTAAACTGAATTACTTCTTTCCTTATTTCTCCTGCTTTGGCCTCGATGTTTTCGATATGGGAGTATTTGCCCAAGATCCTTCTGGCCCAAGTGATGACAGAAATTCTGTTAGTTATACTCATGGCTGTTAGGTCTGCCTCGGATAAACTGTTTAAAAATGTAATTGCTCTCTGGGCGATTTCTTTCGGCTTTCTGTTTAGGCTTTCCTTAACTGCCTGGCAACTGTTGAAGGCATCTTTGGCTACTTTTTCCTTAACTCTTATATAATCCAGATACGGCCTAAGTTTTTCAACTTCTTTAATGATCTGGTCCCATACCATATGTTTACATCCCTGCATGGCAGCTTGTCCTGTTGCATGAGCAGCCAATCCTTTATTATTGCTGATCAATTCCTGATTATTTGCCTGCAAGGTTTTTATTTCTTTTTCTTTTGCTTCATTTTCTTCTTTTAATTTCTGTATTTCTGCCTTCAATAATTTGATTTCATTATCCTTTAAACTTATTTGTGACATTGCTTGTAAAATCCCATCTACACCATTTTTATCTTCTTCTGGGCTTGCCTGTACTTGTTGCTGACTGTTCTCTGCTAGTTGTTTTCTCACTGTTGCCAACTGTTCTTCCAGAATGAACCTTTCTTTTTCCCAGTAGTCCTTTTCATCTGACAGCTTTAACAATTTAGCTGTGACATCATTGACTTCGTTAACTAACTCTTCTTTCTCTTTTTCTAATATAGTCAATTCTGCACCTTGAATGAGTACAGCATCTGGGATTTTTAACTTTCGTCTCAATGTTAAAATCATTTCTTCCTTCTCTTGTAGTAGTTTGGTAGCTGCAGCTCCATCTTTATTAATTAAGTCCATTTGCAGCTTCTTAATTTGATGTTGTCGAGACTTATTCTCTGCCTTTTCTTGCCTCAACTGATTATTTAATTTTTCTACTGAATTCTTTAGTTTGTTTGCTCTCAATGTGGCCCCCAAATAGTCTGAGTATATAACCTCTCCAGCTTGTCTATGTAACAAAATTTTGTTAGGGGCATTTATCTTTGACAAATCTACACTCATCTCTGAGATTTTGTCTTTGGTTACAACTGAAAATTTTAAAGAATTTTCTTTGATGTTCCTGCTGGTGAATAAGCTTACTTCACTGTTTGATATACTTCTGACCTTTGGAAACAATAGACTTGTTTGTTTCGCAGATTCCTGTTTGTTTTTACTATGTTCATTAAATACGTCCATGAAATTTTTAGGTCTATTTACATCATCCCCTACAGGGGTTTCTTCAATTTTGTATTCCCTCACTGTAACCTCTGGTATTTCATTTTCTGTAGCTTCTGCTTCTTCTGAAATGGTTGTCAATTCCTGTGACTCATCAGTCTTCAATCGTTTTCCTTTTTCTGTCTCTTCATCATCAACAATCATAATGTCCTGTATAGGTCTTTTGGACCCCACTAATGCAGTATTGATTTCGCTTTCTGTTTCTGCCATTGCTTCTTCCAATGACCTTTCTATGTCGGACTTGTCTGGGATAATTTCTTCTTTGTATTCGAGCCAGTTGGCTCTGTCTGCCATCCCTTCAACAGTTTGATGATTCAGAGCCTTAATACGACGCTCAATTCTTCTTTTGGATATGATATTCAATGGGTCATATTCCAAGGCTGCATCTGTCTCAAAATTCATGTCTTTTAACAATTTCTCTATATATACAGCAGCGTTCTTATTCTTTATTGTAAACGTACCTAGTGTGAAAGGGTATTTAATGTCCGTTGCTTGTCTGTGGACTAAAAAATTGTTATCTTCTACAATCAATTTCTGTCTTAAAAATTCTAAGGCAAAAATCCTCAAGGTGAGGAATGCTGGTAGCACATAGGGTTTATGCTTGAATCCATACAATCTGACCACTGTACTATCTTTTGATAAAAACCAGTCTCCTGTAGCATATTCTGTATTCAGTTGCATTGATACCTGCATTTCTGGCAATACCCTAGGCAGACTTTTTCCGAAAATCATCTTAAAGATCGTCGAGAGCATGTAATTGATGAAATTGAAAATATTGTTTTCCAGAGGAGTTACAAAAACAATCTCTGGGAACTGTAATTCTTCCTGGCTGGATACCATAATCATTTTCATTAAAAATGCTTGAAACCTGAAATGTCTGTGCGTGGAAAAATTGACCATCTGGTCATGCATCGTTTCGGCTATGAAAGCTTCAAAATTTAGTCGGGGAATTTGACTTTCATCAACTCCCGACTGGACTATACTTATTCTGTACAATAAACTCAATTGAAACTCAGTTATATACAAATCCGAATCTAACCCTAAAACTACGGCCAACAGTGTCAAGACCAACTGGGTATTCTCATTAAAAAGGTTGATATCTAAAGGGTAAGGGAGTTCAGAAAGGCTAGTTTCTGGTCTGAGACACGTCGACAGAAATACTTCCCTATCATTCTGAGAGGCATGGTGAAAATTTTCAATAATTGATACATCAGAAAAAACTTCAGGGTCGAGGGTTTGGGGCAAATCTATTTCTAGGGCTCTAATCACTTCGGCTGGCTCAATTTTACAGATGGCTCTAGTTTTCTGACTGTTTAAAACAACCTTTTCTTCCCGTGAATAGTTTTCAGCACACCAGGAGACGAATTCTGGGAAAGCAGGAAATTGGTCAGGGCAAAAAGCTATCAGAGATGACTGGTGAACTCTATGCGGGTCTATACCCTCTTTTAACAACTCAGATAACTTCACTTTTATCTCGGAGACTGGGAACCTAATAAGGGTATCGAAAACGTCTTCATCTCTGTCTTCTAGGGCATCTTTCGACCTAAAAACGTCTATATCTTGTACAGTCTCCATCAAAATGCTTCTTTTTAAATAAATTTCCGTTTAAAGAGAGTGACAGGTCACCAGACCCTACCTGTAAGCGCTTGCTTTTCGCCTTCTGTCGCAATCGCCGGCTTCCACCAGTTCTTCGGAGCTCTCCGGGATAACGACACATACAAAATGCCGTTATGTGGAGCCCTTTCTTTTTATATAAGCCTTTTTAGATTAACCTCCTTGCACCTTTACGAACGTGGGTTATTTTCATCCGTTGATCTTTGAAACATCATTTTGAACCGTCAGATCTTGTCCATCTTTATTGCACCGGCGGTATCCGCGATCGAAAAGGTGGTTTCTTTTTCCGGTTTGGTACCCGCGCGGATGCATCATCTGCTGACACCTGTCGAGGCGGTTTATTTTCCGCGACCGCTTTCCTTTATATCCTGCGCGCATGTTCCTGGCCGCGGATGAAATGCTGGCCGTTGATTTGATTGGAACATGTATTGGCCTTCCGATCCATGCAAAGTATAGTGCCACGTGCCACGGTCTCATCAATTCATTCCTCGCTCGCCACCTGTTAGGTCCCACCTTGCCACGTAAGAGATCTTTCCACCTTTCCGTAATGGGTGGTTCCGCGCGGTGTTATGGTGGTTTCTGATACCACTTTCTCCAAGCGCGGATGAATGAATGTGGGACACGTGCCTTGGTGGTATTATGTCCGCTACCACCCTCCATCGTTTGTTGACGATCACTTTGGCGACGCGGGGTTAATATGAACCGTTGATTTGGATCTATGCTATCTCCGCCGACGAAACCTGACCGGGGCTTAACCTTTATATTATTTTTGCTAGCGGACTTTATACATATGGGTTTTTCTCCTATTTTTTATATAAAAAACCCTTCAACTTAACCCTTTTTGTGATGATTCTTTCTCTTAGGGTCTTTTAGCAAAAATTTCAATTTTCTTCAGACCTGGTGTCAACAACGAGCCTACATGTACTTGTGTAAAATACATGTCAGTGTAGTGTATAAATAGAGGAGGTATGTTCCTCATTTGATACACACACACACTTGAGAGAGGCGCACTTGTGGAGGAGAGGTCTGCTATGGTGGAGGAGGAGATCATGTCTTTGGTTTGCATCTTTGTATATTGCTGGTCATCTATATTGAGGAAGCTTTGCTAGGTTTTCTACCCCATGAGGGTTTCCCAGGATAAATTTGTGTCTCTTGTGTTTATGCTATGCTTGTTGTTTCTTCAGTGATCCTGTATATGCTATTATTGTGAAATGGAATGTAATGCTGCTATTTTTTGTATTAGCATATTAAATCTTAACAGAATGATGCCATTGGACATGAAGGATGTTGTTACTCCGAAATTCAATGGATCAACGGATTAACCAATTGGGAGGCATCCTGTATGTTGCAGCAATGCTCTGTTTCAACGAAGTCCTGTTACAACTTCACATGGAAGGATGCGTTGTCCCTTTTAATATGAGGAATTAAATCTGAAAAGTAACATCCGATACCACATGTGATTCTTTCCCAAGGCATTGCAGCTAATACACCTATGCTTTGATCTTGAATTAATGAAATAAACACAAGTTAGCATAAATCAAAGGCTAGAATTGATAACCATAACAATCTTAGGCATTAAATAAATGAAGCAATAATGAATTATACCTTGTCAGGATTGCTGATTAATCTGGAAGAAAGGCATATATATGGTTTATAAAAGTAGGGTGTAATAGGGGAAAATGATTTAATAAGTATGGTAAAAAAGGGGCATTTCTAGGGCCTAACAACATGGTGCTTTGTTGGTGCATGATTGAAGAAAATGAAGTGCACTGCAACTATCCAAGAAGATAGCTCACTACGGTTTGCATGGGAGGATTATCCTTTAGGAATTGATTCGATAGTCCTTGCATGGCAATGATTTTTTCTATATATTGATGTCGAGGGAACATTGGAAAATACGTCCGATTGATCAATGGAAAGGTATTTCTGTGACCTACAACTTTTAAGTTATATGTTTTTCATGATTTAGTGATTTTTGTTTCCTATTTTCAAATAGATAAATCTATGAATCGTTTTCATTCTCCTCTCTCAAGCATAGTTAAGGGAGGGAGGGAGCCTGAGAGAGGGATGTAGATGGAAAGAGAGAGAGAGAGGGAGCATGACATATGGAGGGAGGGAGAGGGAGCAATGGAGAGGAAGAGGGAAAGATGGATGGATAGAGAGTGGGGGATAAAGGGAGAGAGATAGGGGATAGAAGAGATGGTTAGAGAGACTGGAGGAGGGTGGGAGATAGTGAGACAAAGAGATAAACATATAGAGAGGGAGGGGAAGATCAAGGTAGTCAAGGAGGAAGGGTGACAAATAGAGAGAGGGAGGGAGGGAGGGATCGAGGATTGGAGAGAGAGAGAGAGACGTGGGGGGAGGGTAGAAGGGATAGAGAGAGAGAGGTAGGTAGGTAGGTGAGTGATAAAGGGAGGGAGAGAGGAAGAGAGAGTAAGGGAGTGAAGGAGGGTGGAAGAGAGATAGAGAGTGAGTGAGGGAGAGAGAGTAAGCAAGGGAAGGAAGGAGGGGAGAGAGAGAGAAGGGGAGAAGGTAGGGTGTGTGAGAGAGAGAGAGAGAGAGAGAGAGAAAGGTATGTTTAGAGAGAGAGAGAGAGAGAGAGAGAGAGAGTCCAGTGATGGGGGAGGGGATAAGGAGGGATGGAAATAGGGAGATCAAGAGAGATAGAGAGAGACGAAGTTAGGGAGTGAGAGAGAGAAAATGATAGGGAGAGAGGGAGGGATGGATAGGAAAGTATATAGATGGATGGATGGAGGTAGGGATGTAAAGAGAGAGGTAGGGTGTTCATGAAGGACCAAGGTGTGGATGATAAATAGATCAATGAAAGGAGGGAGGTAGGGAGAAAGGGAGGATGAGGGAGAGAGGAAGCAAGTGAGAGAGAGAGAGGTGGAAGAAGAGTGAGGGAGGGAAGAAGGAAGGGAGGGAGAATAAATAGTGAGGAAGGGAGGGAGCTAAAGGGATGAAGAGAGAGAGAGAGAGAGAGAGAGAGAGAGAGAAGGGAGGGTGGAATAGAGACTAAGGTAGGGAGGTAGTTAGACGGATTATAAGAGAGATAAATAGATATAAGTGGGGCTGGAACAAGAAAAATGAGGGAGGGAAGGAGAGTGAGAATGTGTGCATGTGTGTGTGAGAGAGAGAGAGACAGAGAAAGATAGAGAGAGATGAGGAAGGGAGTGTGTCTGTGTGTGTGTGTGAAAGAGAGAGGGAGGTTAGGTCAAGAGAGAGGCTAGGGTGGTGAATGAACAAAGGAGGGAGAGAGAGTGAAAGATATATATAGAGGGAGGGAGGTAGGGTGAGAGGAGAAGTGAGGGATGGAGTATGGGGGAGAATAAGGAAGGGAGGGAGGGAGGGAGAGGTAAAGAAATATTTAGAGCGAGGGAGGGAGGATGCAAGGTAATGTAAGGAATGGAGAGAGGAGGAGGGTGAAGGGATGGTGAGAGATATAGAGAGATCAAGTTAGGGAGGGAGGGATGGAGAGAGATGGAGCTAGATAAATAGAGTGAGGGAGGGAACAAGAGAAAGATGGAGAGATATATAGAAGGAGAGGTAGATGGAGAAAAGGAGTAACAACAAAAAATTGATGGGGAGAGAGAGAGGGGGGGGGAGGATGAAAGGTGGGTGATTTCGATAGAAAGGGAGGGAAGGAGAGAGAGAGTGTGTTAGAGAGGGTGGGATAAATATGGAGAGAGAGGGGGGGGGCGGCGAGAGAGATAGAGAAGGAGAGAGACAGAGGGATAGAGGGAGAGGGAGATGGAGGGATGGTGAGAAATCGAGGGAGTGAGAGAGAGATAGAGAGGAAATGATGGGGAGATAAATAGAGGGAGGGAAGGACTAAGGTATGGTGAGAGAGAGAGAGAGAGTAGGGTATTGAAGGGAGGATGAGAGAGAGATCAAAAGTAGGAGGGAGGGAGAGGGATTGAGAGAGGAAAGGAGGTATGTGAAGAGGGAGATAGATAAATGGGTGGAAGGTGTGTGTGTGTGTGTGTGTGTGTGTGTGTGTGTGTGTGTGAGAGAGAGAGAGAGAGAGAGAGAGAGAGATCGATCTTGTGAGGGTCAGAGAGAGAGAGATGGAAAGAGATAGGGTATGAGAGGGGGAGGTATGGTGAGACAGAGACATGGGGGCAGGTCAGAGGGAGGGGGTGGGTGGGATGTGAGATATAGAAAGAGGAGGGGATGGAGTAAGAGAGGGAGGAATACAAGGTTAGAGAGATAGAGGGTGAGATATAGAGAAAGAGAGGGAGGGAATGAAAGAGGGTGTGATGGATGGATATAGAGGGAGGTAGATATCCATAGAGAGAGAGAGGGATGGGAGGGAGGGAGGGGAAGTGAGGGAGATAGGTAGAGAGAGAGAGGGGGGTCATAGTGAGGGAGGGAAAGAGGAAGGGAGGGTGGGAGATACAAGGTACATATAAAATGAAAATTTAAATCCTCAAGCATTATTAACAAGGCATCATATCATGACACATTCCCTCTCTATGGATTCTTTGACATCTAGGTGGTTTTAGGAGCAATTAGGTGCTTTATTAGAAAGGGGATGGGTGGATAGGCCTTGGTTATGCTAAGGAAAGGAAAATTAATTCTATGTTGTTAAAATAAGGTTTTAGTGCTAAACATTTTCTTTTGAGACTGTTAAGATCCTAGTGGGAGGCCTTCACTAACACCTCGAGGTTTTGGTGTAACGGTTCGTATCATTTGGTATCAGATCCTCCACCTAGGTTCAAGTCACAATGCGGGTGGCAATGTCGGTATTGCAGTGTTCACCCGAGGCGCGTACGGCTCAAAGGGGACACCACCGTACGGGCGCACATCCAACCGAGAGTCTGGACTACGGAGCGTGGTGGGATGTTAAGATCCTAGTGGGTGGCCTTCACTAACACCTCGAGGTTTTGGTGTAACAGTTCGTATCAGAAACATGAAATCATAACATTTTACATTCTTCTACCATGTAATATATTTGTCAAAAGATTCATAGACCTGTTTTAAAATATCATACAAATGATGATGAATCATAAAAAACCTAAAACATAAAAGTTGTAGATATGATAAATACTTTTGTGACTGTATAAGGAGAATCAAAATATGAGTTCTCAATAAAATTGTATGGCAAAAATAGTGAAGGCATGAACTCTTATGTAACAAAAACATAGACAAATTTTAATTTATTGGTGAAAAGATTCATAATCGTATTTTAAAAATACCAAAAAAGGGTGATAAGTCATTAAAAACCTAAAAAAAGTGGTAGAGCTCAAAAATACCTTTCCAATGGTATAAGAAGCATTGAAATCCAAGTTTTGGATCAAAAGTTATGACAAAAATAGTAAAGACATGTTTGCATGTATTAAAATAGCACGTGTGTTTTGATAACGCAGGTGTGTTATTAACAAATGCGCATTATTAATGGGTGCATGTTTTGATAGCGCATGTGTGTTATTAATGTGTGCACATTTTGATAGTGCATGTGTGTTATTAACAGGTGTGTGTTCCTACAAATTAAAAAAAAAAACACATGACAACCTCTCTTCATCTGCGTGGTGGATGAGTAGGTCGCTTTGGTTGTAGGTTCGTATTGACAAAACTCTTAGTTTGGACTACATAAACCAAAGCACATCCATTTCTTCAGCTCCCTATTTTTCAAGAATGAATCTACATATGCTCAAGGTGTTCATTTCGAATGGAAATACACACACTTATAGAGATGAGTGTGCATATTCTAAGTATATATATTTTGATAAATATAATATTGTTGAGCCTATTTTTTATTTATTTTTATTTTCACATATGTCAAATTTTTAAAATTCATAGGTCTTTTATTTTCACTATAGCTTTTCGTTGGCTCAACTTGTTTGAAAACTGAAAAGAACCCATATAAGTATAGACAAAGATCCATGCACTATAAAAATGATAGTCAATTGATTAGGTTAAAACCCTCATAGCGGGTCCTAATGCTTGACGTAGTCATTTCGTGGCTTCACTAACTTTTCTAATTTAAAAAATATATAAAATTAACATTAAAAAATATGGAAAAAGAATGCTACACATGAACCACATGTTATCTACAACATTACATTATTTTTTTCAAAACATTTGGACCATTTACATACCAAACCCACTGCCTAATGCAAACATATGCATTATGTTTTAAAGAAAAATAACATGTACCAATCTTATAAGAACACCATCTTTTGGGAGCTATGCCTATTTTCCATAAATAAAAGTTATATATTCGCGAAGGTAATTCGATTCTATATGTTTCATATGCTTACAATATATTCTAAAAAGTTGTGTAGATACCTCTAATAATTCTTTTTAATGATCAGATTTCTTTTTTTCCAAAATTCCATTGCAACCAATGTGATTTAAGTGTGTATCATTACCTTGTACCAACCCAAAAGAGCACAATAGTGTGCAAAAACCTCGAATGGCCAATGCAACATAAAATGTGGTTTGTAGAGAGTTATCATAAATACAAAACCCAAATCTATACATCAAATATTTCCATTAAAAAGTCTTCACAACCAAATAATTCTACCAAATATTACATTGTGCATACAAAACCCCAACGGCCTATAGATTGAAAATGTGTCAAGCAGTGAGTCTTCACAACCAAGACGAAAGATGCAAAAATTTTGTAAGAAACCTCATTACGAACACAAGAAGCACCGATCTGTATATCAAGATTTGTCCAATAGATAGCCTTCAGAGACAAAACACTCTACTAAAGATTACATTACAAATACAAGACCACAATGGTCTATCCATTGAAATGTTTGGCATGTAGATAATCATCATGACTTACAATAGAAGATGAATGTTCATTTCATACATTTTTACTGGAATATGGTGATATGATATGGTAGTTGATTATATTACATTCACTTTTAATTACAACTTCAACCATCCTAAATAACAAAAGGTTTTAAACTTAAAATAGGAAGGAATGGAAAAATCAAGTTGACCCACAACTCTTCACAAATACCTATGTTAAGAGAGTGAAGTAAATAGAGAGCTAATCTATACAAAAACCTCCCAAGTGAACCATATCATGAACATGATAAGTCCATAATGATCAAGAAAATAATAAATGACATGATTAATAGGATTTGTCTTTACAACCATGTTAGCTATGCATACAATATTCTATTATTATGATTGATTGGATATGAATTAATTTTTTTTAACATTGGAATGCATATTTCATTTCCATTTTATTGGCACAATGCTATAATAAAAATATCAAAATACCAAAAAATAAATAATCTAAAAATATATATAAATAATAGTTTTTAATAATTGAGATATATTTCAGAAATATGTATTAAGAAAGTTTTAATTAATGAATTTTAGGAATAAAACTTATTTTAAATGTAAATTTTATAAAATATTTTATTAATAAAAAAGTTTATAATATTAATTTAAATTAAAAATGAGAATATTTTACAATGTGAATCATTTCGAAACAAATTCTCACAATATTATAATTATCATAGTTATTTAAGGTATAATTATCACAGGTATTTAAGGCAGGTGAAAACTGATAAGCCATAAGTCAAATGCAACATGTAAACTGATATGTATATCTGTATCTGTATATATATATATAACTTTCTAGAGGACATTTCCTCCTCCACCAAATAACAACTTTTCACCAAATCCTACAATAACAAGTGGCACATAACAATTCTTCAGCAATGGTTGATAGCAACCCAAGCATAAACTGAGCATCAACGTGATGTTATTTGCCCTAAAATATAGATTCACACATGCAGGTTCTCCTCCCTCTCCAAACGTCCTTCGTCTCGAAATGTCTTCCCTAGAATACAACGTAAACGGTTTGATTTTGTTTATTTATGAGTCCTTTTTGTTTCAAAACTGATTTTGAGGTGAAGCTCGATGTGTATCTGGTTAATTCTTGCGTGCTAAACCTAAAATTTGACTGAAAGCTGAATATCACGTGCATCTCTAACAAATCTCTAGCTGCAACATTGAAAGCGTTTTTCCGTACGAAATTAAATTAAATTCGTCTTCTTCTCATTGTCCGTTGTACATTTAGAAAAAACAAAGATCTTTGGACGAAAATTCGAAATATAAAAAGGCTGGCAGAAGTGTGGGACACTGCCCTGAGTCAAAGTACCGACGTAGACTATTCGAAGGCCAGTGCCACAAAAAGGCGGCGTGGATGTATGGACTAATCTCGGTAATTTTTGCCACTTGTGAGATACGCTAGAAAACAGTTATAGGCTGGAGTATGTGACGCAACCTTTAATGTGTAGTACATGATGTTCTCCAAGAGGGTCAAAATTATTCAGATTAATTAATGTAGGTTGGGGTAGCAGTTTTGTTAGTCATTGGATCTCAAGTTATTTGAGATCTAATGTGCAATAGTTCAGTTTTGTTGACAATTGGATTTCAAGTTGTTTGAGATTTCAAGTTGCTTGAGATCCAAAGAATAATGTTCTCTCATAAAAAGGGTGTACATCCTAATGATAACCAGGATTGGAACTTCAAATTGCTAGTAACCATAACTATATTCTCCAACTTTATCCACATTTCAAGCTATTTGGGTGAATGGTTCATATTGACTACTCAGATTTCATCACTAAACTAACAACCATGTATAAATGGATCTAATTATAACTGTATTTGACTGATTTGAAAAAAAACAATAACTACGTTTTCTAACAATCTTAATAGAGAAAAAGAAACAGTTTTTTTACAAAACACAATGTATTATTATACTACATTTCCACATCATTTGTCATTTTGTCAATCCTTTATCTTTGCTCTAACTAATTGAGCCTCCAAATACTCTTTCTTTTTCATTTTAACCTCCATCTTTAACAATATGTTTAACAGCTTTTTACCTACTAAATACCATCTTCACATTAGTTGACACAACGAAAACCTCCCAATGTGAATTGTTTTCTACTGCTAGCCTCTAGGTTTTGGAATTGAATCCTAAATACATATCTAAAATATTGCCCAACCCAATATTTATCCCACCTTCATCACATCTCATCATTCTTGATTTAGGAGCTTTGGTCTCTCTAGTACAGTTCAATTTTCAACCAAGAAACATAAGTTATTGTTATTGACAATTTGATTAATAAATTTAATAAGATTACTATGCATAAAAATAAAATAAAAATATTATATAAAAAAATTAAATATAATAATTAGAAAGATAAATGTTTATATTTTTTTAATAGTGTAATTTAATATTATCATAATTAATTTACATAATTTAATCATATAATATTTAAATTATATAGACTAATTATAAATAGATTTAAAATGAATATGTTATAAATTAAATAAATATATTTATGTCTATAATATAATTAAGATAAATTTATATATTTTTAATAAAAATACATTGACTTATATTATAAGGTAATAATTGAACTATATTGTAAATTCACATGCAAATAAAGAATTTTTGAAAAGTTATCATAATTTAAGAATGTAATAGTTGATTTATATCATAGTTTTATGTGTAAGTTTATAAAAGAATTTTATCTATAATTTTTTTTAGAATGCTTTTTTTTTCCAATTTAAAAGATTCTCATATTGAAGATGTGACACAGAACAACATAATCATTTTATTGGAGAGTGTCTCTTATTAACACAATGGTTGTTGACTCATCATAATTGATTGAAGCTTCAAATAATCACAAATAGTTTAAATTTTTCTCCACTATTATTTTGATCATTATCCATAAACCATAAAATTTTGGTTCTTTTCCATTGATAATGAGCTCCTTCAAAATTCTATGATGATAGTTTTTCATAGGTTGATAATGAGCTCCTTGATTTTTTGAACTTGTAACATGGATTTATTCTTTGATAACCAAATTTTCCATATAACCTAGATGAGACTTAAAAGCTCTTTTCAATTCATTACATATCCAAAAATAGAGACACTCTTCTAGAATGAACTAATCACTTATTTCTTCCAAATGAGACTTGTATTATTCATTTTACGTATATATATAGCAATTGATAATTATATGATTTGTTGTTTCTTCATAGTTTTCATATAGAGGATCTCTACATGGACCATTCCAACTTCTCTTTTTGAAACTAATATTTTATTTACCAAATTTTGTTAGCATTTTCTTATTCCCAACACTTATTAGAAACAAACCTTAATTTAAATAACCATTATGCAACTTTAATCCAAACAAAACAATATTTTTGCAACACAAAATAAACAAATACCATTCAATACTATTTAGTATACTCATAAAACATTACCATATATGCTAAGGTAGAAGAACAACTTTAAGGGGTTCTTCTATAGCAATATAATGGTAAACTTCACATACCATTGTTGTATATCTAAATCTCCTATATCTTTGAACCCTAGGAAATTCAACCTTTAAATCTTGATTCAATCATGATAAGTTGACCATAGAAATTCTAATCATTTATCCTCGTTATGCATCAACTCACTATGACATAAAAAATGATGTAATGGGGAATGAGAAAGCACCAATTTAAACATGAAAAAACTCACACCTAACAAATTTATAATAGCAAAGAAATAAGAAACATAAAGACATGTACATGCCACACTATAAAATTCAATAAAACACAAGATATAGTCTATAATTTCACAAAATGCATGCTTGTACACATATTCATGATATTTTATAAGGATTAAAACCTTTTAAAGCCCTTATTTATCCTACTTAACTTATTTTATATCATCAACAATTCATAACTTCCATAAACAATCTTCTTCCTTTGTAATCATATAAATTTGGAATTAGTAAGTCATCCTTATCATCTTATCATTAGTTCATTTCTCTCATAAGCCCAACCTTACTTTAAAGCTTCCAATGACCTCAAACACAAAACTAATGGTTCAACTTATTTAGTTATTGACTTATCCTGGTTACTATATCAACATCTCCTTCCATGCTTTCACTCTTATCTTCTGTTATGCATACCACAATTTATTTACCCTCTATTTTACCTCAAATGAACACATCTAGATGCTCTTGCAATATTAAAACTAACTTATTTTTGTCATATGTTTTCCAAATCTTTATTGCGCTTACAAATTTAACTAACCTATTTTTATTAAATGTTTTTCTTTCATTAACTTGTTTTTAAACAATTGAATATTTTTTTTGAAATTGGTCACGTCTCATACAATGATAGCAACACTGAAATTGCTCATCTGATGCAGTGATAGCAAGAAGGGCACGGGTGTTATAATTACAAATTATAACGTAAGAGAACCGATATAATTATAATAATATTTTTAAAAAGTGAAAAAGATTCTTGAGAATACTAAAGAATAAATCAACTGTAAAAATAATTTAGCCTTCAAAGTGACAAATTAGCTAATTAAACGTCAAATATTTTTCTATGAGCAGATAACTGACAGCGGACTACATATTGTCTGGCTAGACCTTTAAAACCTCGATCCCTTGATTAAAATGTAAGATAAAATGAGCATCAAGGTGATCATTTATCTGCCTTTGAATTTGCTTCGATAGTGGCAGAACAGTACACACAGAAACAAGTGTTAGATCCCATTCCCCTCAACGTGTCGAAATGTTTTCAGTGAAATACTAATTTGCATGTTTCAGGAATGCGTTTTCGAGATAATTTGGCCTACTTTCTATGGAATTTCACGAGAAGCTTCACCGCCACCATAAACTTTTGTGAACCATACACGATCGTCTGGTATTACTATCGTGGCGTACTCTCTCTCTCTCTCTTTCGATTCTGAGAGCTACAGTGGGACATTAATTGTACATAATAATAAATTGCCTTACAGTGGGACATTGCAGTGGAATATTAATTGTCACATGGCAGCGGGACATTTACCATTTAATTGTCAATTGTCACTCAATGTTCTGCTACTCAAACACTGGATGGATGCGACAAAAAATCTTATCTGGGATTTTGATCATCTTCATTTTCAGCATGTCTTTCGGGAGGTTAATTTGGAAGCCGACATGCTTTCTAAACGTGCTCTTCATTCTCAGGCCGGGGTCATCATGTGGCAAGAATGGCAGGCTGATACTCTTACTTCACAGGGTTCTTATCATCTTCATTGGTCATGATTGTTTTGATGCTATTTATGTCTGACTGTTGTTTATCTATTATGCTCTTTATTTTTGCGGATATTTATCTTACTTTCCGGTTAGCTATATGTGCAGATACATCTTAGAGCCTGGATCCAATTACTGGTTGGACATCTATGCTCACACTATATTTTTGCGGCAGATATGACCGTTGATATGGCTATTTTTTGGCCTTACTATTATGATATATATTTGACACTCTGGGCCTCTGACAGCTGATGCTGTAGTCTTTTATGATATTGGTACTTTTTTATGGACATATTGTTTTTGGTGTGATCTCGGGATCTGTGTCTCCTCCCGGAGGGATCCTTGTTATTTTTTGTGGACATATTGTGCTAGTTTCTGGACTTTACTGTTATTATGGGTGACTCATCTGACTATGTCTGACAAGTCCACCTTAGTGGATTTGTGAGCAGACATGTATGTTTCTGACAGCTGGTGCTATTTACTATTTCGTATATTAATAGTAAGTTATATTTTTCTGTGAAAAAAAAGATTGGGATATACAAAGTGTTTTGGATGCTGCAGGATAAAAGGTATTCATTTAGTTCAGATGTTTTTCCTGTAATTAATTAAACCGACTAAAATTTGTTTGTGAAAATTCCATAGAGCCTCAACTGTTTCCTCAGCTATCTCGATCTGTTATTTCTTTTGAAATGGGTGTTTGAATTCGCCAGACAAACAAAATCACTTACGATATCAAAAATAATAATAGGTTGCTGAGATTCAGAGTACAGTATTAAGATGATAAGTTTTTCTTCAAAGTTTACATTTTTTGCTTAAATTATTTAATGCCATTAGTTTTAGACTTAATAAAAACTTGTATATAAAATGAAAAGTGGTTTTTCTGGGGCTAAGAAGAGTAGGGTAATAACTATATTTAAACCTATAAGTGTTGATAGGTGTTATAGTGTAATTTCTGTTCATTTTTTATGAAGATTTCAAATTGGTGTATTGTTTAGATTGATTTTATGGTCCAAATTTAAAACATATTTTATGATTTATGATTCCAAATTTGAAATAAACAATTATAAAAAAATATAAAAAATAACTCGTTGTTGATACATGGATGACTCTCAGTTCATGGTAGGCAACTTAGTAGTTCATGGAAGACAACTTGAACAATGTACTTCTCAATTAAATTCTATAATATACTTCTCTTTCACATATAACTCTCACAATTACTTTCCCATATAATCTTATGTTATATATGTCTTTCATATTAAAATGTAAAACATACTTTTCAATTACTTTTTTGTGCAAGTTTATGTTACCAATCTCTTTCATATTAAATTGTACAATGTATCTCTCTTTCACATATAACTATCACTATTACATTCATATATAATTTTATGTTATTACCAATCTCTTTCATATTAAATTGTACAATGTACCTCTCTTTCACATATAACTATCACTATTACATTTATATATAATTTTATGTTATGTACATCTCTTTAAAACACACTTCTCAATCACTCTTGCAACATTTGCTATATGATGTATCCAATTCTATTGATATCAAATACTTCATGGGAAAGTTGCAAAGAAAATAAAAGTTTTTTAATTAACATATTTTTCCCACAACAATTATTTTTTATCTAAATTTATGTTATACATCTCTTTCACTTTCCCATACAATTTTATATCATACATATTTTTCAAATAAAAATGTGAAACATACTTCTCAAATATCTCCAAAACTCTTTGGTACAAGTTTATGTGAGGTATCTCTTTCATATTAAATTATGCAATTTATCTTTCTTTCACATATAATTATCCTTATTAGTTTCCTATATAATTTTATAGGTATATATCTCTTTCATATTAAAATGTAAACCTACTTCCTACTTACTCTTTGGTGCAAGTTTATGTATGTATCTCTTATCTAATTCAATATAATTACGAACGAATCAAATTACGAAGAACGAACGTGAGTCCGAAATCAATATAATTACGAAGAATCAATATTATCAACATCAATTTCTAACAGTGTTTAAACTTGAAAGGAGGAGTCTGCGTTAATGCTTTTAATTGTACGTTCAAATGTAGAATCAATATTGGTGTAACATGCTTTATCCTATAAATTATTTGTTAATCTGTTTTATATATAATAAATTATATATAATAAAAATATCTCTATTATAACAAATAATTAGAGTTAAAAGTCCTTTGAGTAAGTAAATAGATTTAAATAATAATATTTAAATTAAAACAAATCATATCGATTAATATTATTACATTTTAAAAAAATTTGAGATAAAAGAAATAAAATTTGTGTGTTATAATATAATTTATATGAAAAATGAATATTACAAAGTATTATTAATGCTTCACAATGTTTTAGTATTTTTAATATACCAACACATGTGTTAATATAGTTGATATTTTGAAAATTTTTATGTTATTATTAATAGAATTAAAAATATAAATTATTAAATAAAAATAATAATAAAATGTATATAATTATTATATAAATTTGTATATGAATAACATAAATATGATAGTTAAAATTTTATTAACATAATTTTTTCTAAATCACTAAAGCACCAAACGAAACCCAATTTTCAAACGTGAAAACCTTTCCAATTTTATTATTTTTAAAATATGTTTGCATTAAATAAATTTGTTCCACTTTACATTTAATAAATCTAATCTTGAATTAGTTTTAATCAGCAAAACCATAACTTTTATAATCCATAATCCTTTGTTCTTGAGTGTTCCATGATAATAAGTAAGTGTTTCATAATAAGTAAGTGTTTGAATAAAACTTGTTGTAAAATTTAGTCAAATAAACAATGAGTAAGAGAAGCTTTCCATAAATTTCACTCAAAATTTTCAAAACATTTGAGTAAAACATTTTAATAATATAGATAATGTACAATGACAGTAATATTTTATAGTAATATTTTTTCTTTACTACCATTCTTATAAATTTATTTTCACTAAAATTTAATAATTATTATAAAATTAAAAATAAATAATTATTAATTATTAAAAATAAAAAAATAACTAATAGTTATGATTATAGTATATTAATAATGGTTAACATCTATATCGAATTTGATTAATTGGATATCAAGAAAAAAAAAAAGAAAAGAAAAGAAGTTATTTAGTTTGTTATAAAATATTATTCTTATGTTTAAAAAGCTAAAAGAGAAGCATTTCTAACTTATCACAATTTATCAGTTTTGAGGAGTTAAAAAGTGAGGAAAGTCTTTATTGGAACAAAGATTATGAAATTGAGATGTAATGTGCTTTATGGAAGGAAAACTAAGAGATAGCTATTTTTATTTTTATCCTCAATGTTAAGCAAATCCTTTTACCTCAGTGTGTTTTAGGAATTGTCCATCCCTATTTCAATTATTCATTCATGTAAATTAATTAAAAGAAAAAGTGGTGAATTAGTAACTAAAATTTAATAATAATATGATGATACTTACTAACCTTTATTGAAAAGAACTTTACTCTATGAAGTTTTAATATATTAAGGGTGTGTGCAAGAAGATGAGGGACCTTTTGGATGCAATCCTAGCTTTTGAAAACACAATCACGCTAAATAAAAATATAATGCGTTTCTGCTACGTAGCACTTGGTATGGTAAAACCTGAGCCTGACATGTCATTAGACATGTAGGATAGGTAAACATAACATGCATGCGTTATATAACTAAAAAATGTGTACGTGTTATGTAGTTATAGAATGCGTACGCATTTTGTAAATCTAAAATCAATTTAAATACATAGTCTCGATAACCCGCGGTGCATTTCAACCATCAGGAATGCGAATTTGAGCTTGGACGACTGCGGATTTTGTGCCCTAAAGTATTGGAGGAGATAGATTTTGTTGGAGGGGAGGCAAATTGACCAGTGAATTGTCATCTAATTAGGTAATTCATTCACCCATACCATTTTTTTGTCAATTCTGAACCTAAATTACCATTTTTTTATAGATTAAAACAACCTAATTTTGTAATATTTAGCAAATTGGAAATAACCCAAAATCTGATTAAAGTCACATATCCCTCAACCAAGACGAGTGAATAATTACAATGAATCCCTTTTCAAGAACTCAAAAATTCCTAATGCAACCAAAAATCGAAAAAAATAGAACTCCTCCCTTTCTACAATGAATCCATCCACATGAAACCCAAATTTTCAACCCTCAAAGTCCATTTCCCCATGATACTAATTGAAAAAGTTTCCTCGTAAATGGCCATAACAAGATGAAATGCATGCACAAGCGTGAATAGAAAAAATGCATAAAAATTTAGTAACTTGGTTTCTCAAAATTTCGTCACAATCATTTGTCCATGAACATAATCAAAATTTCATCACAAGTGCATGTAGCTATACATTGCCTCTTAGTTAAGCACCCTTAACTAAATGCCAAAACACATTAACAAAGTGCCTCTCGGGCTTTCCCTTTTAAACATAAAACAATGTATTATATATAAATCAACAATATATATATATATATAAACACAGAGTTAAAACTAGTGACTGTGCCTAGTTTTATTCCTTCCTCCAGTGTTAGCAGCCACCACCATTTTTCAACTAAAATATTTGCACTTCTTGGTTATAGCACCCACCTCATCTGTGTTTTAACTCTACCTTCCTCAACACTTGGCTCTTGTTCTGCGCATATGCCTTAGCCTCTATGCCATTGTCCTTATCGCAATGGAAAACAAAAGATGAAATATATGAACCTTCTCACTGTGATATCGAATTACAAGTCAACACTTCATAAAACCACCATACAACCCTAGTATTCATCGCACCATTGAAGATTTCATAACCATCATGCAATTCTAAGTGCGATGTGGATCTGGAATCGTCGATCTAAATTACATCTGATCTCCACCATCGATATTGTCGACTAGTTAATTGACCTATCCACACCCTCGATCAATCTACTCAACGCTTAGGGACCATCGATTCAACTCAAAGACTTCATATAGAAAATCACTTTGTTTCTTATTTAATTTTCTGAGCTTGTCATACAATGTAGAGATCGATTTTGCAGAGAGAAATTGTCATTGTTTTTCTCTAAGGAATTGATAATTCCAAGCTCTCTTCCACTTGAATCTCTATCTTCAACTTATGCGAGCTAACCCTGGCTCTATTGAGCTACCAAAAATCTAATTAATTAAAGGTCATCAGCTAAACTAAATACAACTCGAATTCTACTTCTTTGATCCTATAAAGAAGGAACATAATCCATGATTAACTCAACTAAACAGTGACTCACTTGACAAATCACTAACTAGATGCTACAATTCTAGAAATGCTCAACTAACCCTATCGATTAAATTGGGAAAAGGATCTAGTATCCTTATCCTCTTTGCTCAACCTCTCAACAAAATAAAGCAAATTAGAAACATGTGAGACCCTAGGTCTCCTTAAGTTCACTTGACCTAGCAATGTCATTAATGACTTTACTCAAACAGTCTATGCCCCTGCATCACTAGGTTTATCAATCATTTTTTAAAATAGTAAAAACAATGGGTAATATATTTCTACATGTCGATTCTCTAAGCTCATCTACAACCAATTGTACTTTAATCCACAATTTCCCCATTTTTCCATGTCACTTTTGGTTGGTTTCCATGTTTATAGATCAATGGAAATGGTGAACACCCATGAACTACCTAGAGTGTGTCGTGAGAGTGTTCCCGACCATGATCGAGTCAATGATATTTAGAGGATTGGTGCCAACCCTGTATCACCCCTTTTCTTGCCTCACATATCCTAATAGTCCCTTGCCCGTGTCGTTTACATATCCAACAATCCCAATCTACACTCAGAAAGACATGCGGCCCTGACCTAGTAACTACTCCTAGAAACCTATCCTAAAACCCTTCTAACATTATTACCTATCTCAGCCCTTCTTCCCTTGGATGTTTTCCTAACCCTACATCTATCCTAAACTTCCATCCCTCTTAAAGACTATGTTTAAGACATGAGTCTGAGTTTTACCACCTGACATGCCCCCGAGCATGTTACCTTAACCATCTTTCTAAGGCTAACAAGTCATATCATATTCTTACTTATTCATTAATTGAATGTAGTCATAGTCCTAGGAGTGTGATGTTTAAATTTAGTTGTTCTATCTCAACTTAATCTTCATCCTCCTAATCAACCATCTTGTCATATCAATCACATATCATAATACTTGGATCATTAATAAATATATGTGATAATTTTGAGATAACACTATCATATTCCACTTGTGATATCTTATTAAGTTGACATTGTTGTTATTGTGATTCTAGTCACAATCTCTAGTTGATTATTCAACATCTTAATCATTGATAGTCATCTCAAGTATATGTAATCATATTGGCAAGACAAACTCATACATATCCATTTCATTCCATGCCACTTTGTCCTCCCCTCCAACCACAAGGCATAATATGTTGAAATCAATAAAGTTAATGTTAGCTTATGAAGTTGATGGAAATATTGTTTTCTGCAAGGGACGTAAAGGCCAAACAATGTCAAAATAACACTCCTAAATTCTAAGAAGTTGAAACCCAAGTGTGCACGGAAAAGTCACCAATGAGGGTTAAGAAGTGCCTTAACTTCTAGAAAGAAGTTGAATGAAACTTACTTTTTAATTGTTAAATGTCTAATTTTAAGTTGTAAATATATGTAAGTGAATGCCATTAAATTGCTTACTTGAGTTTGATTTAATACTTTTTCAATTTTGAAGAGATGTCATTATATACCATGTATATGTTTCTAATGATTTTCGTATTGATGTTTTTATTGCAGTTGCGGCTATGGACACAAATGATGAGATACTGATTGAGCTTTCCCGCTTGAGGGTCGTTAGTGTGGCTTTTAGTGGTGGTGACAAGATTCGTCGCTCACTTGCATCAACTCTAGATGCAATCGTTGACACTATTTCACAGTCAAACAATTTACTATATGATATTACATCATATAGAGAAAGAAAAAGACAAGAATATGTTGATGGGATAGACTACACTACAATCAAAAAGTTGAAAATAACCAAAGAGAACATATTTGCATTGTTTAGGGACCCTCGGTCAGGGGAAATCCCAAATTCAAACAAGCCTCATAGCTCTATTGAGTGGTGCACATTTCAACCATTTGTTGATAACTGGATGGACATATGGTATATGTTTTTTGATATGCCACCACATAACAATAGGGAAATGCCCCTGTATTTCCTTCAAAAGATGTATGCAGAGTTCGTGTTACATAAACACGTAAACTATTTTGATATCTTGTAGTTTTAAGGGATCGGTGGGGGGATTCCCCAAATCCGACCCAATGCGAGGCTTCGAGACCCTGATCTCCCTATCCATGCACCTCACAAGAAGTTTCCTAGGCTAGATGTCCCACCTACACATCATGTTATTCCACATATATGTGATGCATTTTTTAGTTTGGCACAGGCAGTTGTTCGCCATGGCACTATGGTTCAGCATATGGGTGAGGAAGGGACATCTGTCCCTAGTGTGGTACATACACCAGGTTGTCACGATGCATGGCCATCATCTAGTGTAGGATCATACACTAGTGCAGGACCATCGACATATCCCCAACCTAGTTTTGAGCCTCACGAGTGCACATCATGTGGTTGTCCCTACTATGGTCTTGCCTCAGATGTTGCCTCCAATAGGTTTTTGAGTGATGTATGTAGATGGTTAATTGTAATAAATTCTTCATTTATTTTCCTCTTTGTACACATATATATAGTTTGAGCTAATATATTAATTTTCTAAACTTGCAGTTGATGCTTTATGTCGGTAGCGATGCCCCAGAGTTAGATGTTCTAGAATCGACAGGGGGCATGCAATTCCATCCACTGATCTTGTCGTTGGTGGAGGGATTCATGATGGTACCCAGTTGGTAGGCCCCTCTTATATAACACCCATTTCCATATCTCACGCCGAGGTAAACATTTTAAAATTTCAGTCTTTTAATACTTGTTAATTTGTTAATTTCCACATACTTTACATGTTAGTTCACTAATGCTATCTACGTTCTAATATTTATAATTATTAAACTTGCAGATGGAAGATCCTTCATTGGGGCAAGCTAATATGGAGGTAGCATCCATGGTTGTATCGTCCAAGGAAACATCTGGGCTCCAGGTAAACAATTAAAAATGTAATTTTTTAAATACATGTATGTTCGTTGAATCATGCATTTCTAACTACATGAACACTTGCTGACTGTAGGCACCAACCGAAACATCTTGACCATTGCCTGGATTTGTATCTCCTCCTAGGCCATTCGTGAACAAGGGTCATCTGTATGTGAGGTGGCCTACACCTAGAAAGACTCCAGTTGCCCACAACCATGGACTTATTGATACCATGACAATGTATATCCTTCGATGATATTTGTTGGTTAAATTGAAATCCCATGCATAAATTGTTTTTGTTAATGTTTGAATTGCATGTTTACTACATTAGGAATGAGAGTTTTCTATTGCAAACCTCACATCGATGGTTGATGCAGCAGTCAGTGATGCATCTGCAATGGCAACAAGTCACACAGAGGTATGTAACTATTTCAACATGATCTTTACATAGTTTATTATTGTTGTCTATTGTTTATTCATGCATGTCTAACTATTTCAACATTTGATGATTGTAGCCACCAACAGCAGGAGCAGTTCCTGCCCCCCTAGTTCGACCATGGTTGCGACCATCCTAGATGTTCAACCAACATCTCCATCTGATACCATGGTAATGTATATCCTTCGATGATATTTGTTGGTTAACTTGAAATCCAGTGCATAAATTGTTTTTGTTAATGTTTTATTTGCATGTTTACTACATCAGGATCCGGAGTTGTCTATTGCAAACTCCCTAGTGGTCGTTGATGCAGCAGTCAATGCTGCATCTACAATAATAACAAGCCACATAGAGGTAAAACTATTTCAATATGATCTAGACATAGTTTATTATTGTTGTCTATTGTTTATTCATGCATGTCTAACTATTTCAACATTTGGTGATTGTAGCCACTAGCAGCAGGAGTAGTTCCTGGGCCCCCTGGTTCGACCATGGTTGCGACCATCCTGGATGTTCAACCAACAGCTCCATCTACTACACAAGGAACGCAATCCCCTTTGTCACAGTCTCTCGTTGAGGTGAGATGTCCATTAGTGACCAAGTGTTTCATGCAATTTCCATGCACATGTTGATAATTGTTGAGTTAATTTAGATATGGTCTTTTATGTGCAGAGACTGATTCCAGAGAGGAGGATATTGGTGATCGGACCATCAGATCTGCCAATTCATCCAACGAAGTGGGTGAGTGTTTGTTATAAATCAGTGAGCCACAAATTAATTTTTTTAATTTCTTTCTTGAGCTAATGTATTAGTACATAGTTAGTTGAATTTAACAATTGATATTTAGTTTGCAGGATCAAGAGATGCACATTGATCCTAGAGATGTGCCTAGAGGATCAATGTTGGCTTATCATATGCTGACCCAAAGGGTTTTCAATAAAGACCCAGGTTCTTCGCGGTTTCCCCTTGACCAACAAAACCCCTTCACACTGGCCCTTTCGGAGACAACCTACGAGCAGGTTGAGGTCTCACCCGAGGTGTATCTATGGGGTACTGTGGAATCAAGTTTCCACTGTAGGTGATGAGTTGTTTAGTTTGACGTACTGCACAGCATGACATGGGACGTGTGCTGTGGGGCAAGACTGTGCGATGATAGACGACACCATGGTCCGCACCTCTGAATTCTACTTCCATCGAATTTCCTTGTGACTGCGGCCGATGCAGCTCATACTAAGACTTGAAATACTTGCGGTTAACTAGAGTACTGAAATTATTAACATTCAATCATTCATCCATTCGCTCGGGGTATTCACTGCTCAACCATGTGCTGCGAAGACGGTCCAACTACCATGCATTTTTCCTACTACGTAATGTAAAAGTGCTTAAACAATATCTAACACTTAGCCGAATAACTAATTCATTACTGCCTTATAAGAAGAGGCCAATCATTCACCATTCATCTATTCATGCAAAACTTAACATATTATTTCCATATTCTCCTGATGGCAAATACATATAAAAGTTCTATGATAACAGTATGCAAGGGAAAATTCAGACATTCATTCACAGGAAGCAGATAAATGTACAATACACAACACAATCACACTACACAGTATTTAACGTGGTTCACTCCCCCGAGTGGGAAGCTACGTCCACAAGAACTATTGTTATATATATCTTTTGGGAAGGGAAAAATAGTTCTTATTCTGCATGCCCAATTGCAGACTCTCTTCTCTCTCAAATAGGTCTTTGCGCACTCAGCTGCAGAGCCTTTACAATATCTTTACTCAGAAATATTTTACAATGCTCAGTACTAACTTCTAACAGCAAGAACAACCCCTTTGCATACAAAAAATTGACTCCTTTTATAGATCACGCCCGTAGGTCATGTCTTTACAATGCTAAAGGATGAAACCCTTAGGGTTTCCAAAAATGCTATGGTTTCTCTAAACTGAACTGCTGGCCTCTAGTAGCGAGTGCTCCATCGTGAAAATTCTCCATGCCTTCATCCTATCGCTATCGGCCTTTCTATTGTGCGCATGACTACAAGTCACTTTCCTCGAGCCGCTCTTCCTCTAATGGCCTCATACAGCTGGCTCAGCTCCTAGTCGCTTTCATCAAACCGTTCTTTCTCTAATGGCCTCATACACTTGGCTGCTGCTCAGCCTCCCTAAAGCATCTTTGCCAAAACTAGACCACCGATGGTCTAACCAGTACCCGTTCTCGTCCTCCGTCTAGCACTCTACTTTTTCAGCTCCACATTGACTGGTCACTTCACAACACTTCTTCCTTGCAACACTGATCTTCGTAGCACCCTTCAAAGTACTGCCAAAATTTGGTTGCTACGCGCAACTTCACAGCATCCCCAACACTTGCAAAAATTTGTATTTTCACTGAGCTGTGCTTAGCTCCGCAACTAAAACTCCTTCTATTACCAAAATTTGCCCCAACTTGGGTCGGGCCCAACAATCAACGTCGGGAAAGAACAAGAGGAAGCTTGAGTTTTGATGTGTCTTATGGGATATATGTACATTTGGATACATGTAAATGTGGCTTGGATAGTTTTGGATACATGTACTTTTGGATATATATGTACTTTTGGATACATGTACTTTTGGAGACATGTACATTGACATTTCACTTATAAATGAATGATACATTTCAATTTGTATTTGTTCTTCCGTTTCCACATGTTCTTGTGTCAATCTATTGTTTTGATTTGTGTGGATTATCTATTACTTATGAATGCACTATGCCAAAAGAACAAACTATTATATTTAAAGGTTTCAACGAACTCACTACATGCACACTAATTGGATATCTAATTAAAAAGTGTGATTTTGGATGATCATTACAAGTTAATTTAAAGTTCTTGCACGTGTAATTTAATAAAACTAAGTGCAATACAATGTATTTCAAGGTTTCAATGAACTAACTCATGCACACTAATTGGATATATCTAATTAAAATTTGTGAGTTTGGATGATTAAATTACAAGTTAAGTCAATGTTCAAGTGTAATTTAATAAAACTAAGCGCAATACATGCTACACATTTCATCAATGCCCATTATTTGATTGTACAATTAGATCCAACACTACATATGAGTAACTACATACAAGTGCTCAAGACAACATTGGTGAAAGGAACAAACATTACCTCGGGATTCGAGAAAAAAAGTGCAATCGATAAATACAGTGCAGGTGCCTTCTATTGTTGGTTGGGAAGGATATGCTTTGATATCCTTATGGCTTGGAGGTCATCTTCATGGAGATAAGTACTTTTGTTGTCATGTGGCATTAAGGTTTTTTCATGTGGTAAAACCCTTGAGGGTTAGGGTTTGTTCATGGTTTCATTGTACTTGTTTTCTAAACATAATTATTCTAAGAAAGGTTGCTAGGTTTTCTTCCCCATGAGGGTTTCCCAGGATAAAATGTTGTGTCTCTTGTGCATTATTATTCTTAACTAGATCCTACATGTTAAATTCTTTATGTAAATGTTTTATAGTTAAACTTATGCATTGAACTAATGGTTATAATTGGTATAAAGCATTTATCTAGATCAAGTATAAAAAAATTAACATGGTATAAGAGATGAGTTGTCGAGAAGGAAATTATACAAGCCTTACAAAATAGAAACCCTAGGAGGAAAATTTAGGGCTTCCAACGTTGGGAACCTCCTCTATAGATTTGGAGGGCTTCTTTGTTTATTTGAGGGTTTATAGGCCATGTAGGCCTCTAGGGACCTTGTACAATGTTGGAGGGTTCCAATGCAGTGTTTGGGAAAGTGATTATAGATTTGAAATCACCTCATCATAGCGCATCTACAAAGCTATAAACGTTCAAAAGAAGAAGAGATTAAAAATTAGGGCTTTTGGGCCCTATAAGCAAGCAGAAACCCTAGGAGAGACAAGAGACTTCCAAGGAAGTTATGAGTGCCAATAATAAGTTATGAGTGTTGGTAGTGTTCCCATATCGACATTTCCCATACACACTTGCTGCTCTGTTTTTGTTTTTGCTCCCAGACCGAAAGTCACCAAGTGTCCCTGAACGTCATTTTCATGCAACTTGCAACTTGATATAACTCGACAACCAGAGGTCGGATTGACAAACCATTGACTCAATTGGTCTCTTGTCATGAAATTACCTCTAGGGGTCCCTCTCCTTTGTGTTCTCATGGCCAGTGACTTCACTGTGCATTCATTTCACAAACTAGGGTTTTGCTCAGTTTCCTTCAATGCAATCTCGCATTAATGGGTCACATCTGCAAAACCCTCCACCGAGCTAGTTTTGGTAGTTTTCCCATGTCGGCATTGCCCATACACACTTGTAGGAGCCAACGACACGCAATCTTGCTACTCTGTTTGCTTTTTTGTTCCTCGACCAAAAGTCACCATGTGTCCCTGAACAACATTTTCATGCGACTTGCAACTCGACATAACTCGAAAACTGGAGGATGGATCGACAAACTGTCAACTCCATTGGTCTCTTGGTGTGCAATTACCTTTAGGGGGCCCTCTCACTCGTGTTCTCATGGTCCAGTGACTTCATTATGCATTCATTTTGTAAACTAGGGTTTTTCTTAGTTTTCTTCAATGCAACTCTCTCATTGGTGGGTCAACTCTCCAAAACCCTCCACTGATCCAGTGTTGGCAGTGTTTGCAAGTTGACATTTCCCATACACACTTGCAGGAGCCAACGACACACAATCTTGCTACTCCGTTTCCTTTTTCACTCACGGACCAAAAGTCACCAAGTGTCCCTGAACTAAATTTTCATGCGAGTTGCAACTCGACATAACTCAGCAACCAGAGGTCGGATCGACGAACCGTCAACTCCATTGGTTTCCTGGCATGCGATTACATCTAGGTAGCCATCTCCCTCATGTATTCATGGCTTAGTGACTTCATTGTGCATTCATTTCGTAAACTAGGGTTTTCCTCAGTTTCCTTCAATGCAATCTCGCATTGGTGGGTCAAATCTACAAAACCCTGCACCGAGCCAATGTTGGTAGTGTTCCCACATCAACATTGCCCATACACACTTGCTGGAGCCAACGACACACAATTTTGCTACTCTGTTTGATTTTTCACTCCGGGACCAAAAGTCACCAAGTGTCCGTGAACGACATTTTCATTTGACTTGAAACTCGACATAACTCGGAAACAAGAGGTCAAATCAACGAACCGTCGACTCCGTTGGTATCCTAGCATGTAATTACCTCTAGGGGGGTCTCTCCCTTGTGTTATCATGGCCTAGCGACTTCATTTTGCATTCATTTTGTAAACTAGGGTTTTGCTCAGTTTCTTTCAATGCAATCTTGCATTGGTGAGTCAACTATGCAAAACCCTCCACCGAGCCAATGTTGGTAGTGTTCCCATGTTGGGATTTCCCATACACACTTACAGGAGCCAACAACACACAATCTTGCTGCTCTATTTGCTTTTTCACTCCTAGACCGAAAGTCACCAAGTGTCCTTGAACAACATTTTCATGCAAATTGCAACTTGACATAACTCGGCAACTGTAGGTCGGATTGACGAACCATCGAATCCATTGGTCTCCTAGAATATGATTACTTTTAGGGGGCCCTCTCCCTCATGTTATCATGGCCCGATGACTTCATTGTGCATTCATTTTGTAAACTAGGGTTTTGCTCAGTTTCCTTCAGTGCAATCTCGCATTGGTGGGTCAACTCTACAAAACCCTCCACCGAGACAGTGTTGGTAGTGTTCCCACGTTGGCATTTCCCATACACACTTCCAGGAGCCAACGACATGCAATCTTGCTGCTACGTTTGCTTTTTCACTCCCCGACCGAAAGTCACCAAGTGTCCATGAACGGCATTATCATGCGACATGCAACTCGACATAACTCGAAAACCAAAGGTCGGATCGACGAACCTTCAACTCCGTTGGTCTCTTGGCATGTGATTACCTCTAGGGGGCCCTCTCCCTCATGTTCTCATGGCCGAGTGACTTCATTGTGCATTCATTTCGTAAACTAGGGTTTTGCTCAGTTTCCTTCAATGCAACTCTTGCATTGGTGTCTCAAGTCTGCAAAACCCTCCACAAGGCTAATGTTGGTAGTGTTCCCATGTCAGAATTTACCATACACATTTGCAGGAGCCAATGGCACATAATCTTGCTGCCTCATTTTATTTTTCGCTCTCGGACCGAAAGTCACCAAGTGTCCCTGAATGACATTTTCATGCAACTTGCAACTCGACATAACTCGGCAACCAGAGATCGAATAAATCAACCATCGACTCTATTGGTCCCGTGGTGTGTGATTACCTCTAGGGGGGCCTCTCCTTCGTGTTCTCATGGCCCAGTGACTTCATTGTGCATTCATTTCATAAACTAGGGTTTTGCTCAGTTTCCTTCAATGCAACTTCTGCATTGGTGGGTCAAATATGCAAAACACTGCACTGAGCTAGTGTCGGTAGTGTTCCCATGTCGGAATTACCCATACACACTTGTAGGAGCCAACAACACGCAATTTTTCTGCTCCATTTTCCTTTTCTCTCCCGACCCGAAAGTCACAATGTGTCCCTGAATGACATTTTCATGCGACTTGCAACTCGACATAACACAAAAACTGGAGGTCGGATAGATGAACCGTCAAATCCGTTGGTATCCTGGCATGCAATTACCTCAGTGGGGGCCACTTCCTCATGTTCTCATGGCCCAGTGACTTCATTCTACTTTCACTTCGTAAACAAGGGTGTTGCTCAGTTTCCTTCAATGCAATCCTGCATTGGTGGGTCAAATCTGCAAAACCCTCCACAAAGCCAGTGTTGGTAGTGTTCCCACATCTGCCTTTCCCATACACAATTGCAAGAGCCAACGACATGCAATCTTGCTGCTTCGTTTATTTTTTCGCTCCCAGACGGAAAGTCACCAGGTGTCCCTGAATGACATTTTCATGTGACTTGGAACCTGAAATAACTTGGCAATTAGAGGTCGTATCGGAGAACCATCAACTCCGTTGGTCTCCTGGCATGAAATTACCTCTAGGGGGGCTCTCCCCTGTGTTCTCATGGCCTCGTGACTTCATTGTGCACTCATTTCGTAAACTAGGGTTTGTCTCAGTTTCCTTCAATGCAATCTCACATTGGTGGTTCAACCTTGCAAAACCCTCCCCTGAGCCAGTGTTGGTAGTGTTCCCACATCAGGATTTCCCATACACACTTGCAGGAGCCAACGACACATAATGTTGCTGCTCTATTTGCTTTTTCACTACCGGACTGAAAGTCACCAAGTGTCCGTGAACGACATTTTCATGCGACTTGCAACTCAACATAACTCGGCAACCAGAGTTTGAATAAACAAACCGTCGAATCCATTGGTCTCATGGAGTGCGATTACCTCTAGGGGGCCCTATCCCTCTTGTTCTCATGGCCCATTTACTTCATTATGCATTCATTTCATAAACTAGGGTTTTGTTCAGTTTCCTTCAATGCAACTCTTGCATTGGTGGGTCAACTCTGCAAAACCCTCCACTGAGCCAGTGTTGGTAGTGTTCCCATGTCGGGATTTACCATACACACTTGCAGGATCTAACGACATGCAATCTTGCTGCTTAGTTTGTTTTTGAAATATTTACACTTGTACAAGAACTTTCTTTCACTTCCATCTGTTAGGACAAATAATGTTTGAGGTGCCTCCCATTTACTGGCCCCCCAGGATAAAATTCTCCATTGCAATTTTTTAGGATAAAAGCATTTTCTCCTTGGCATCCTCCAATAATATATGGACCTTTCCATAAATGTTCAAACTTTCCATGGTGCTCTTCTTTCCTGGAATCCCATTTCAAAACCAAATCATTTGTTTGAAAATCTCTTTCCTTAACTTTTCTGTCAAAAGTCTTTTTCATTTTTTCTTGATGTATTTGGGTCTTGTTATATGCTTTTTCTCTGACTTCGTGCAATTCTATCATTTGATTTATTCTTCTTTGCATATGATTTGGTTCTTCATCAACTTCTTGTAACAGTTTCATGACTGGCAATCCTAAAGAGACAGGAAAAACTACTTCTGTACCATATACCAACTGAAAAGGAGAAGTACCAATTGCTCTTTTTGTACTGATTCTGTCTGCCCATAGAGCATATTTCAGTTTGGTGTGCCAAGCCCTCTTATTATCCTCTAACAACTTCTTTATGATTCTCACCAAACTTTTATTTGAAGATTCGGCTAATCCATTTCCTTGTGGATAATAAGCTGTTGAATGATTCAGATGTATATGATATTTATGACAGAAATTTATCATCTTTTTTGACTTGAATGCTGGGGCATTATCTGTCACTATCCTTTTAGGGAAACCAAACCTGGACAAAATATTTTCTTCCAAAAAGTTCATAATCACCGTCTCTGTAGCATTTCTGGTTGGTATGGCCTCAATCCATTTTGTGAAATAATCAGTAGCAGTCAAAATCCACTTGTGCTGTCCTGAAGAATTCGGGTTAATTTCACCAATAAAATCTAACCCCCACTGTTGGAACGGTGCTTCAACTGAAATGGGTTTCAGTGGAAATGGTAATAATTCTCTTTTTCCATCGAAAATTTGACATTCATGACATTTAGTTATTTCTTTATACACATCGGAATACATGCTAGGCCAGTAAAAACCAGCTCTAAGAATTTTGTTCACTGTAGCCTTCCATGAATGATGTCCTCCACACATACCTTTATGAAATTCCACCATAATATGCTGTGCCTCATTCTCTAAAAGACAATTTAACAATATTCCTCCTGGATCTTTCCAAAACAAATTTCCATTTAATATGCAAAACTTTGCAGCTTTCAGTTTTACTGACCTGGCCCTTGTTTTTTCCATGTCTGCAGGTGCTTGGAGATTCTGTAAGACATATACAATATCTGAGTACCAGGGAGATAAAGAAAAATCTTCAATTATTGGTGACTTTGGAACATCCTCGGATGAAGTTTCAGCCATAAAATTTATACTGAGGGAATCCAAATTTGTTTCTGTCATCATCTTAGCTAAACCTTGACCTTTTATTAATTTGGTGGGGTTTAATGTCCAGGTCATATTCTAGCAATACCGCTATCCATTTTGCTCTTTTCCCTTCAGGATCTGGTTGTGTAAGAATATCTTTTACTGCTGATGATGGGAACATGCGCTATTGTATGAGAATGCAAAATATATATTCTGAAATCCTTCAATGCTTTCACCAAAGCATAAGCTTGTTTTTCCATGATGTTGTATTTTAATTCTGCATCTCTCAGAATTTTACTAAAAAATGCAATAGGCTGTTCTATACCTTCTTGATTCTTCTGCAACAGTACTCCAGCCACTGTGTGTTCCGATTGCATATGTGAACATAATGAAATCCCTTGTATAATCTGGACTAATTAATACCGGTGCTTTCGGTCAATGCTTTCTTGATGTTGTCAAAGGATTTTCTTGCTTCTTCATTCCATTTAATTTCTCTATCTTTTCTCAACATTTCAGTTATATTTCTCAAAATTTCAGCAAAACTAGGAATGAACCTCCTCAACCAATTTACCCTTCCTATGAATGATTGAATCTCTTTCTTACTTCTAGGAATTCCCACCTTTTGTATTGCAGATTACTCTCTCTGGATCAATCTTAATTCCTTCTTTGGATATGATGTGTCCCAATAACCTTCCTTCTTCCATGCAGAAATGCGATTTCTTTGGATTTAATGAAATTCCAAACTTTCTACATTTTATGAAGACTCTTTCCAAATGTTTCCAGTGATCAGCAGCGTTCTTTGAATAAACAGTGATATCATCCATGTATACCACCACAATTTTGTCCCTTTCGTCTGCAAATGCAATATCCATAGCTCTCTGAAATGTTGCTCCTGCATTCATTAGACCAAATGGCATTTTGGCGTACATAAACGTTCCCCAAGGTGTAGTAAAAGCAGTTTTTTCTTGATCTTCCGGGTGAACTTTGATTTGATTATAACCTGAAAAACCATCTAGCATGGAAATTCTCTCAGCTCCCACAACTTGTTGTAAAACCTGGTCCATTTTAGGGAGTGGATAATTATCTCTTTCAACGAAGCTCTGTTCAAGTTTCTAAAATCCACACACAGCCTTATTTCTCCATTCTTTTTCCTCACAGGTACTAAATTTGCTAACCACTTGGAAAACCTCAGAGACACAATTATCTTAGCATCAAACAACTTCCTCACCTCTTTTTCTATCACTGGCAGTAGCTTGGGATTTATTCTTCTCAACTTTTGCTTAAAAGGCTTTTCACCTGGTTTAATTGGAATTGTATGTTGTATAACAGAAATATCATATTCCTTTAAATCCTCATAGCTCCAAGCAAAAACATCTGAAAACCTTTTCATTACTTCCACACTTTTATCTTCTTCTTTTCTTGGTAACTTCTTTGAAAGTTTTACTAATTTAGGATCTTTTTCAGAACCCAGATTATAATCCTTCACATCTTCAGGCTTTGGTTCAATCTTTGGATTCTTTACTACATCATTTTTTATCAAATAACTTTTCTAAAGGAATTAAACCTCTAGGGATAACATTATTCTTCAGTTGAATAATATCCTTTACCTCCGATCCTCTGTTTGAATTTTTCGGCTTCCTCCGGAGAATCCACTTCGTCTGGACCCATCTCATCACCTTCTGCATCAATAGATCTGTAGTGGAACTCATCTGTCATTTCCAAAAAGCGTTTGATCTGTTGGTCATCTTCAAAGACCTGCCAATGCTTGACATTGTCTGGAATAGATGGTCTATGTATGACTTCGATATTATATTCTTTTTTAGAAAAGACGGGAGTTTTGAATGCAGCTCCTGCAGTGGCTAAAGAATCTGCTACAGTGTTGCTGACTCGGGGAATTGAGATAACATCGTGTTCATCAAAGAAGTTTTCCAGTAAATCCCACACTTCATTCCTATAGGACCTCATTTTAGGGTGTTTGGTCTGATAAATAGATTTTACTTGATTTATAACCAATTCAGAATCTCCGAATACCTCAATCTTTTTTGCTTTCAAATCCTTCAACGCATTCAATCCCAGAATTAAGGCTTCATACTCTGCAACATTATTGGTACACTCAAAATTCAATTGGTAAGAAAACATTAGAAAATCTCTGTCAGGAGTAATTATCCATACTCCTGCTCCAGCTCCTTCCCTGCTTCTAGCTCCATCAAAGTGCATGGTCCAAGTACCTTCTTTTCTGATTTTTTCTCTTAACAATTTTTCCTCCTTATTTTCTTTAGGTTCAATTAAATCAATCTTTTCTTTAGATTCAACATCATTGTACAAAATGCAGGACCCCAGATCGGTGTCTAAAGCATAAATGGCATGTTTCTCAGGTTCTTTTAGATCACTTACCAAATAAGAAGCTCTCTTTTCAGTATACAATCTTCTGTGTACTCCCAACACTGGAATAGTAGCGAAAGACATATCCATTTGTAGAGTTCCCTTTAACTTTGAAGCCCACGACCTAGACAATAACATACCAAACTTTGCAGGGATATCAGCAACCACCACATCCATGAGAATACCTTTGGCTGGTATTTTACTGAGATTGACTGTCAAATCTTTAATTAACCCTAAACATTTAACTTTCCTTGAATCAAAAAGAAAATAAGTCATCATATGGTCTTGTGATCTCCAATCCTAGAGAATCTACTACAAGTTTAGGCATCAAATTATGAGAAGCTCCGGAATCCAACATACAGTTATGTACCACTTTATCATGAATATCCAAATTCACATAGAAAGGAGAAACTTCTTCCAAACTATTGTCTTCCATTCTTGATCCTAAACAGATATTAGGATTATCATCATCTAACTCCAAAGTGTCTACTTCCACCCGATTTTCTACCTGCATCATCTTGAAAATTTGTTCCTTGTATTCCTTGTTCTTCAGTATTTCATTAAAGGGTACTGAAATCTTGACTTTTGACATTTCATTCTGTATGTTGAAAGGAACCAAACTTTTATCATTTTCTTTCATTGGATCTTTCTTGATATCTGGAATTATCTTGGGTACATCTTCATTTTCCTTTCTCTTAATTTGTGGTTCAGACTGACTTGTAGAAGCTTTATCAACATTTCTTTTCGACTTGCCTATTGGTTCTTTCCCTTTGTCAATTACAACATCTCGGTTCCTTAGATTCATCTTTCTTTGAAGATCATTTATGGCGTTTTGATAACCAATCTGGTATTGATCACTCCCCATCTCCAAACTACAACATTCTCCTTCTGCCATGAACATATCATGTTCTTGTTTAGTCAAATATACTTCTGGATCAGAACTACCACAATGATGAATATCCCCTTCAGGCATTTCGGCTTCAGCTTCTCCAGCAATATAATTTTCAGGAAAAGGAGGTCGGATCTGATCGTCTTCTGCATTCCTTGGGTTTGGCTGTCCTCTCGGTCTTATAGCTGGAACAAAGGTCTCCTGAAGTTAGGGTTTCTGATTTGAGGTTCGGCTGGTTCTTTATTTGGAGTTTTATTGTCCACTACTAATCTTTCTAGCAATTTTTCCATAGTTTTTCATCATCGCTTCAAACTTTATATCAGTAGAGGAAGAAGAAACAGAAGAAGAAGCCACATTTTGATTATCTTCTCTAATTTTCTTTCTATCCATATCTCTATGTCTCATTTTTCCAGAAGCCATCATATTAGCCTCAACTTCTACTGCATCTTTCATCATTATTGCCAAAGTAGTAGATCTTCTTTCTCTTAATGTGCATGAAAAATCACCTTCAAAAGCATCAGCATAATGTAACTTGGCTGCTCCTACTGGAGGTTTTATATCTGTAGGGATTGAATTGTAGATTTTCATAAATCTAGCAGAAAACTCCTGAACTGACTCAAACCCTCCCTTTTTCAAATTGTTGTATTGGGTCAATACCTGTGAAGGATTCTTCTGATCTTCCCATCTTTCAAGAAAAAGGGTTGTAAAAGTCATCATAATTTGCAATAGATCCAGCTGCCAAAGCTCTAAACCATTTTTTTCACTTCACCTCTCAAACTTTGAGCAAACAACCTCATTTTAGCATCATCAAAATCTACTTCTTCTAAATCAATAAAATCGCTGAAATTATCAACATGTTGTTGTGCTGTATAATTTCCCTCATTATCAAAAGTAAAGATCCTCTGTGCATAATTTTGAGGCAAATCATGTAAAACTGCTGGCAAAACCAAAGGAGCAAATCTGGCAGCCATGGGTGGTGGGTTATAAGGTGCAACTACAGTCGCCTGTTGTCTATTACCCGGTACAGGTATTCTTTGGGCTTTGGATATTTCAGGTGCTTTCCTCTCAGACCTTTGCAAATTTTCCCAAACAGATTTTAAAGAATAGTCCCACAAACTTTGTGGATCAACTTTTGTTTCTTTCAAATCAGAATCTGACTTAGTTCTAAACAAAAAAATTTCACTAGAACCAATATTTTCTTCCTCAGACAAATGTTCTTGCAAAGAAGGAAATATATTTGAAAACTGGGAAATACCTTCTTTCGTCTTGCCTTTGATTTTCTCCGTCTTGAGGAGTTTTTCTGGATTATCTACGCCCGAAAAGAACTGCGAACCGGGATTCCTTCTTGTAGCCACAATGTCTTTCTCAACTTAATCTCAAAACTTCTAAAAACTGTCACAAGTGAAGTCGCCAGGGCAATATCTACAACCAACTTGTTTCAAACTTCCTTGCCCAAGAAATTTGAGCTTTCTTTGTCGTTTCTCCCAGGGAAAATTTCACTTTCGTTCCCCGGCAACGGCGCCAAAATGTTAGCACTTAGATTTTATTCCGGTTGTAAGAAAATAAGACCTAAGGTAACCTATTTCAAACCAATCTTTAGGTAGAAGAACTAGCCATTTTCTCTACCAGAGAGGGCTCTCTCAGGATATATATATGAAGGCTAAAATATATAAAGGTTTCCTTAAAACTTCTCAAAAGATATTTTCTGGTCGAAAAGGTAAACAAGAAACATTGGGCATGGAGTCGAAGCTTTCAGAATGTATAATAAACCAGCAAGAGATTTTCACCATAAAGATTTTCACAGAGGCAAGATAGTAATCATGTTACAGTCAATTTGATTTTTCAGGCGACATAGAAAGAAGTAAAGACATTCCATTAACAACAGGTATCTATCCAGGATAAATCTATTGTCAACTTTGGAGAATAAAATGGATATTTAAATGCAGATAAAATGAGGCATAACCAGTATGAATCTCAAGTTATTTCAAACGTTCATTTAAACATAGAAGAAAAAACACCATGGGAAATATAACGAAGAAGATAACATGCACATATAAGGATAAGGAAAATAACAGACTGCAAGACTGATTAACTCATGAATCTCTGTATCAAAGGATAGGTATCATCACTGTACTGCCTTTATTTCAAAAATGAACTTCAAAACATACTTGTTTCTCAAAAATTTTCCAACCCGTTCAACAATGACCTCCATTGTCTTTTATACAAAATTTTCAGAAGAAGCTCCACATAACTGCTTCTTCTAACTAATAATTAAAAATATTTAACTAAAAATAACTGTCTTCGAGTAACCCATAACTGTCTTTCAAATAATATTACAAATTTAAAATAAAAAGTCTTTTTGCCACTTGGCAAGACTTTTGGATATCATCATTTTTGCCACATGGCAAGAATTTCAAATGCATTTAAGTATGAACAGAATATCTGGTCTTTCCGTACTTCTCTACATAATTCCATTGGTCAGCCGTGGGTAGGTCATAACTGGTCATTTCTTTCACCAAGACTCGCATCTCGATATGACCTGCATAAGAAATAGGAAGAAGGTTTGCGCAAGTTGAAATCAACATATTTAAAATTTCAAATTCCCCTGACATTTTCTCCATTAAGATTTTTCCTGTGAGCATGTGATCTATCTGCTGGAATTTTCGGTGATCCATCCTGATATCAAAAAATAATCTTTTATAATCATTCTGAGGAATTAATTCATTATCTTCGTTCCAGAAAGATGGGAATCCCTTGTTCACTAGCTTGTCAAATTGCTTTTTAAACTGAATTACTTCTTTCCTTATTTCTCCTGCTTTGGCCTCGATGTTTTCGATATGGGAGTATTTGCCCAAGATCCTTCTGGCCCAAGTGATGACAGAAATTCTGTTAGTTATACTCATGGCTGTTAGGTCTGCCTCGGATAAACTGTTTAAAAATGTAATTGCTCTCTGGGCGATTTCTTTCGGCTTTCTGTTTAGGCTTTCCTTGACTGCCTGGCAACTGTTGAAGGCATCTTTGGCTACTTTTTCCTTAACTCTTATATAATCCAGATACGGCCTAAGTTTTTCAACTTCTTTAATGATCTGGTCCCATACCATATGTTTACATCCCTGCATGGCAGCTTGTCCTGTTGCATGAGCAGCCAATCCTTTATTATTGCTGATCAATTCCTGATTATTTGCCTGCAAGGTTTTTATTTCTTTTTCTTTTGCTTCATTTTCTTCTTTTAATTTCTGTATTTCTGCCTTCAATAATTTGATTTCATTATCCTTTAAACTTATTTGTGACATTGCTTGTAAAATCCCATCTACACCATTTTTATCTTCTTCTGGGCTTGCCTGTACTTGTTGCTGACTGTTCTCTGCTAGTTGTTTTCTCACTGTTGCCAACTGTTCTTCCAGAATGAACCTTTCTTTTTCCCAGTAGTCCTTTTCATCTGACAGCTTTAACAATTTAGCTGTTACATCATTGACTTCGTTAACTAACTCTTCTTTATCTTTTTCTAATATAGTCAATTCTGCACCTTGAATGAGTACAGCATCTGGGATTTTTAACTTTCGTCTCAATGTTAAAATCATTTCTTCCTTCTCCTGTAGCAGTTTGGTAGCTGCAGCTCCATCTTTATTAATTAAGTCCATTTGCAGCTTCTTAATTTGATGTTGTCGAGACTTATTCTCTGCCTTTTCTTGCCTCAACTGATTATTTAATTTTTCTACTGAATTCTTTAGTTTGTTTGCTCTCAATGTGGCCCCCAAATAGTCTGAGTATATAACCTCTCCAGCTTGTCTATGTAACAAAATTTTGTCAGGGGCATTTATCTTTGACAAATCTACACTCATCTCTGAGATTTTGTCTTTGGTTACAACTGAAAATTTTAAAGAATTTTCTTTGATGTTCCTGCTGGTGAATAAGCTTACTTCACTGTTTGATATACTTCTGACCTTTGGAAACAATAGACTTGTTTGTTTCGCAGATTCCTGTTTGTTTTTACTATGTTCATTAAATACGTCCATGAAATTTTTAGGTCTATTTACATCATCCCCTACAGGGGTTTCTTCAATTTTGTATTCCCTCACTGTAACCTCTGGTATTTCATTTTCTGTAGCTTCTGCTTCTTCTGAAATGGTTGTCAATTCCTGTGACTCATCAGTCTTCAATCGTTTTCCTTTTTCTGTCTCTTCATCATCAACAATCATAATGTCCTGTATAGGTCTTTTGGACCCCACTAATGCAGTATTGATTTCGCTTTCTGTTTCTGCCATTGCTTCTTCCAATGACCTTTCTATGTCGGACTTGTCTGGGATAATTTCTTCTTTGTATTCGAGCCAGTTGGCTCTGTCTGCCATCCCTTCAATAGTTTGATGATTCAGAGCCTTAATACGACGCTCAATTCTTCTTTTGGATATGATATTCAATGGGTCATATTCCAAGGCTGCATCTGTCTCAAAATTCATGTCTTTTAACAATTTCTCTATATATACAGCAGCGTTCTTATTCTTTATTGTAAACGGACCTAGTGTGAAAGGGTATTTAATGTCCGTTGCTTGTCTGTGGACTAAAAAATTGTTATCTTCTACAATCAATTTCTGTCTTAAAAATTCTAAGGCAAAAATCCTCAAGGTGAGGAATGCTGGTAGCACATAGGGTTTATGCTTGAATCCATACAATCTGACCACTGTACTATCTTTTGATAAAAACCAGTCTCCTGTAGCATATTCTGTATTCAGTTGCATTGATACCTGCATTTCTGGCAATACCCTAGGCAGACTTTTTCCGAAAATCATCTTAAAGATCGTCGAGAGCATGTAATTGATGAAATTGAAAATATTGTTTTCCAGAGGAGTTACAAAAACAATCTCTGGGAACTGTAATTCTTCCTGGCTGGATACCATAATCATTTTCATTAAAAATGCTTGAAACCTGAAATGTCTGTGCGTGGAAAAATTGACCATCTGGTCATGCATCGTTTCGGCTATGAAAGCTTCAAAATTTAGTCGGGGAATTTGACTTTCATCAACTCCCGACTGGACTATACTTATTCTGTACAATAAACTCAATTGAAACTCAGTTATATACAAATCCGAATCTAACCCTAAAACTACGGCCAACAGTGTCAAGACCAACTGGGTATTCTCATTAAAAAGGTTGATATCTAAAGGGTAGGGGAGTTCAGAAAGGCTAGTTTCTGGTCTGAGACACGTCGACAGAAATACTTCCCTATCATTCTGAGAGGCATGGTGAAAATTTTCAATAATTGATACATCAGAAAAAACTTCAGGGTCGAGGGTTTGGGGCAAATCTATTTCTAGGGCTCTAATCACTTCGGCTGGCTCAATTTTACAGATGGCTCTAGTTTTCTGACTGTTTAAAACAACCTTTTCTTCCCGTGAATAGTTTTCAGCACACCAGGAGACGAATTCTGGGAAAGCAGGAAATTGGTCAGGGCAAAAAGCTATCAGAGATGACTGGTGAACTCTATGCGGGTCTATACCCTCTTTTAACAACTCAGATAACTTCACTTTTATCTCGGAGACTGGGAACCTAATAAGGGTATCGAAAACGTCTTCATCTCTGTCTTCTAGGGCATCTTTCGACCTAAAAACGTCTATATCTTGTACAGTCTCCATCAAAATGCTTCTTTTTAAATAAATTTCCGTTTAAAGAGAGTGACAGGTCACCAGACCCTACCTGTAAGCGCTTGCTTTTCGCCTTCTATCGCAATCGCCGGCTTCCACCAGTTCTTCGGAGCTCTCCGGGATAACGACACATACAAAATGCCGTTATGTGGAGCCCTTTCTTTTTATATAAGCCTTTTTAGATTAACCTCCTTGCACCTTTACGAACGTGGGCTATTTTCATCCGTTGATCTTTGAAACATCATTTTGAACCGTCAGATCTTGTCCATCTTTATTGCACCGGCGGTATCCGCGATCGAAAAGGTGGTTTCTTTTTCCGGTTTGGTACCCGCGCGGATGCATCATCTGCTGACACCTGTCGAGGCGGTTTATTTTCCGCGACCGCTTTCCTTTATATCCTGCGCGCATGTTCCTGGCCGCGGATGAAATGCTGGCCGTTGATTTGATTGGAACATGTATTGGCCTTCCGATCCATGCAAAGTATAGTGCCACGTGCCACGGTCTCATCAATTCATTCCTCGCTCGCCACCTGTTAGGTCCCACCTTGCCACGTAAGAGATCTTTCCACCTTTCCGTAATGGGTGGTTCCGCGCGGTGTTATGGTGGTTTCTGATACCACTTTCTCCAAGCGCGGATGAATGAATGTGGGACACGTGCCTTGGTGGTATTATGTTCGCTACCACCCTCCATCGTTTGTTGACGATCACTTTGGCGACGCGGGGTTAATATGAACCGTTGATTTGGATCTATGCTATCTCCGCCGACGAAACCTGACCGGGGCTTAACCTTTATATTATTTTTGCTAGCGGACTTTATACATATGGGTTTTTCTCCTATTTTTTATATAAAAAACCCTTCAACTTAACCCTTTTTGTGATGATTCTTTCTCTTAGGGTCTTTTAGCAAAAATTTCAATTTTCTTCAGACCTGGTGTCAACAACGAGCCTACATGTACTTGTGTAAAATACATGTCAGTGTAGTGTATAAATAGAGGAGGTATGTTCCTCATTTGATACACACACACACTTGAGAGAGGCGCACTTGTGGAGGAGAGGTCTGCTATGGTGGAGGAGGAGATCATGTCTTTGGTTTGCATCTTTGTATATTGCTGGTCATCTATATTGAGGAAGCTTTGCTAGGTTTTCTACCCCATGAGGGTTTCCCAGGATAAATTTGTGTCTCTTGTGTTTATGCTATGCTTGTTGTTTCTTCAGTGATCCTGTATATGCTATTATTGTGAAATGGAATGTAATGCTGCTATTTTTTGTATTAGCATATTAAATCTTAACAGAATGATGCCATTGGACATGAAGGATGTTGTTACTCCGAAATTCAATGGATCAACGGATTAACCAATTGGGAGGCATCCTGTATGTTGCAGCAATGCTCTGTTTCAACGAAGTCCTGTTACAACTTCACATGGAAGGATGCGTTGTCCCTTTTAATATGAGGAATTAAATCTGAAAAGTAACATCCGATACCACATGTGATTCTTTCCCAAGGCATTGCAGCTAATACACCTATGCTTTGATCTTGAATTAATGAAATAAACACAAGTTAGCATAAATCAAAGGCTAGAATTGATAACCATAACAATCTTAGGCATTAAATAAATGAAGCAATAATGAATTATACCTTGTCAGGATTGCTGATTAATCTGGAAGAAAGGCATATATATGGTTTATAAAAGTAGGGTGTAATAGGGGAAAATGATTTAATAAGTATGGTAAAAAAGGGGCATTTCTAGGGCCTAACAACATGGTGCTTTGTTGGTGCATGATTGAAGAAAATGAAGTGCACTGCAACTATCCAAGAAGATAGCTCACTACGGTTTGCATGGGAGGATTATCCTTTAGGAATTGATTCGATAGTCCTTGCATGGCAATGATTTTTTCTATATATTGATGTCGAGGGAACATTGGAAAATACGTCCGATTGATCAATGGAAAGGTATTTCTGTGACCTACAACTTTTAAGTTATATGTTTTTCATGATTTAGTGATTTTTGTTTCCTATTTTCAAATAGATAAATCTATGAATCGTTTTCATTCTCCTCTCTCAAGCATAGTTAAGGGAGGGAGGGAGCCTGAGAGAGGGATGTAGATGGAAAGAGAGAGAGAGAGGGAGCATGACATATGGAGGGAGGGAGAGGGAGCAATGGAGAGGAAGAGGGAAAGATGGATGGATAGAGAGTGGGGGATAAAGGGAGAGAGATAGGGGATAGAAGAGATGGTTAGAGAGACTGGAGGAGGGTGGGAGATAGTGAGACAAAGAGATAAACATATAGAGAGGGAGGGGAAGATCAAAGTAGTCAAGGAGGAAGGGTGACAAATAGAGAGAGGGAGGGAGGGAGGGATCGAGGATTGGAGAGAGAGAGAGAGACGTGGGGGGAGGGTAGAAGGGATAGAGAGAGAGAGGTAGGTAGGTAGGTGAGTGATAAAGGGAGGGAGAGAGGAAGAGAGAGTAAGGGAGTGAAGGAGGGTGGAAGAGAGATAGAGAGTGAGTGAGGGAGAGAGAGTAAGCAAGGGAAGGAAGGAGGGGAGAGAGAGAGAAGGGGGGAAGGTAGGGTGTGTGAGAGAGAGAGAGAGAGAGAGAGAGAAAGGTATGTTTAGAGAGAGAGAGAGAGAGAGAGAGAGAGAGAGTCCAGTGATGGGGGAGGGGATAAGGAGGGATGGAAATAGGGAGATCAAGAGAGATAGAGAGAGACGAAGTTAGGGAGTGAGAGAGAGAAAATGATAGGGAGAGAGGGAGGGATGGATAGGAAAGTATATAGATGGATGGATGGAGGTAGGGATGTAAAGAGAGAGGTAGGGTGTTCATGAAGGACCAAGGTGTGGATGATAAATAGATCAATGAAAGGAGGGAGGTAGGGAGAAAGGGAGGATGAGGGAGAGAGGAAGCAAGTGAGAGAGAGAGAGGTGGAAGAAGAGTGAGGGAGGGAAGAAGGAAGGGAGGGAGAATAAATAGTGAGGAAGGGAGGGAGCTAAAGGGATGAAGAGAGAGAGAGAGAGAGAGAGAGAGAGAGAGAGAGAGAAGGGAGGGTGGAATATAGACTAAGGTAGGGAGGTAGTTAGACGGATTATAAGAGAGATAAATAGATATAAGTGGGGCTGGAACAAGAAAAATGAGGGAGGGAAGGAGAGTGAGAATGTGTGCATGTGTGTGTGAGAGAGAGAGAGACAGAGAAAGATAGAGAGAGATGAGGAAGGGAGTGTGTCTGTGTGTGTGTGTGAAAGAGAGAGGGAGGTTAGTTCAAGAGAGAGGCTAGGGTGGTGAATGAACAAAGGAGGGAGAGAGAGTGAAAGATATATATAGAGGGAGGGAGGTAGGGTGAGAGGAGAAGTGAGGGATGGAGTATGGGGGAGAATAAGGAAGGGAGGGAGGGAGGGAGAGGTAAAGAAATATTTAGAGCGAGGGAGGGAGGATGCAAGGTAATGTAAGGAATGGAGAGAGGAGGAGGGTGAAGGGATCGTGAGAGATATAGAGAGATCAAATTAGGGAGGGAGGGATGGAGAGAGATGGAGCTAGATAAATAGAGTGAGGGAGGGAACAAGAGAAAGATGGAGAGATATATAGAAGGAGAGGTAGATGGAGAAAAGGAGTAACAACAAAAAATTGATGGGGAGAGAGAGAGGGGGGGGGAGGATGAAAGGTGGGTGATTTCGATAGAAAGGGAGGGAAGGAGAGAGAGAGTGTGTTAGAGAGGGTGGGATAAATATGGAGAGAGAGGGGGGGGGCGGCGAGAGAGATAGAGAAGGAGAGAGACAGAGGGATAGAGGGAGAGGGAGATGGAGGGATGGTGAGAAATCGAGGGAGTGAGAGAGAGATAGAGAGGAAATGATGGGGAGATAAATAGAGGGAGGGAAGGACTAAGGTATGGTGAGAGAGAGAGAGAGAGTAGGGTATTGAAGGGAGGATGAGAGAGGGATCAAAAGTAGGAGGGAGGGAGAGGGATTGAGAGAGGAAAGGAGGTATGTGAAGAGGGAGATAGATAAATGGGTGGAAGGTGTGTGTGTGTGTGTGTGTGTGTGTGTGTGTGTGTGTGTGTGAGAGAGAGAGAGAGAGAGAGAGAGAGATCGATCTTGTGAGGGTCAGAGAGAGAGAGATGGAAAGAGATAGGGTATGAGAGGGGGAGGTATGGTGAGACAGAGACATGGGGGCAGGTCAGAGGGAGGGGGTGGGTGGGATGTGAGATATAGAAAGAGGAGGGGATGGAGTAAGAGAGGGAGGAATACAAGGTTAGAGAGATAGAGGGTGAGATATAGAGAAAGAGAGGGAGGGAATGAAAGAGGGTGTGATGGATGGATATAGAGGGAGGTAGATATCCATAGAGAGAGAGAGGGATGGGAGGGAGGGAGGGGAAGTGAGGGAGATAGGTAGAGAGAGAGAGGGGGGTCATAGTGAGGGAGGGAAAGAGGAAGGGAGGGTGGGAGATACAAGGTACATATAAAATGAAAATTTAAATCCTCAAGCATTATTAACAAGGCATCATATCATGACACATTCCCTCTCTATGGATTCTTTGACATCTAGGTGGTTTTAGGAGCAATTAGGTGCTTTATTAGAAAGGGGATGGGTGGATAGGCCTTGGTTATGCTAAGGAAAGGAAAATTAATTCTATGTTGTTAAAATAAGGTTTTAGTGCTAAACATTTTCTTTTGAGACTGTTAAGATCCTAGTGGGCGGCCTTCACTAACACCTCGAGGTTTTGGTGTAACGGTTCGTATCATTTGGTATCAGATCCTCCACCTAGGTTCAAGTCACAATGCGGGTGGCAATGTCGGTATTGCAGTGTTCGCCCGAGGCGCGTACGGCTCAAAGGGGACACCACCGTACGGGCGCACATCCAACCGAGAGTCTGGACTACGGAGCGTGGTGGGATGTTAAGATCCTAGTGGGTGGCCTTCACTAACACCTCGAGGTTTTGGTGTAACAGTTCGTATCAGAAACATGAAATCATAACATTTTACATTCTTCTACCATGTAATATATTTGTCAAAAGATTCATAGACCTGTTTTAAAATATCATACAAATGATGATGAATCATAAAAAACCTAAAACATAAAAGTTGTAGATATGATAAATACTTTTGTGACTGTATAAGGAGAATCAAAATATGAGTTCTCAATAAAATTGTATGGCAAAAATAGTGAAGGCATGAACTCTTATGTAACAAAAACATAGACAAATTTTAATTTATTGGTGAAAAGATTCATAATCGTATTTTAAAAATACCAAAAAAGGGTGATAAGTCATTAAAAACCTAAAAAAAGTGGTAGAGCTCAAAAATACCTTTCCAATGGTATAAGAAGCATTGAAATCCAAGTTTTGGATCAAAAGTTATGACAAAAATAGTAAAGACATGTTTGCATGTATTAAAATAGCACGTGTGTTTTGATAACGCAGGTGTGTTATTAACAAATGCGCATTATTAATGGGTGCATGTTTTGATAGCGCATGTGTGTTATTAATGTGTGCACATTTTGATAGTGCATGTGTGTTATTAACAGGTGTGTGTTCCTACAAATTAAAAAAAAAAACACATGACAACCTCTCTTCATCTGCGTGGTGGATGAGTAGGTCGCTTTGGTTGTAGGTTCGTATTGACAAAACTCTTAGTTTGGACTACATAAACCAAAGCACATCCATTTCTTCAGCTCCCTATTTTTCAAGAATGAATCTACATATGCTCAAGGTGTTCATTTCGAATGGAAATACACACACTTATAGAGATGAGTGTGCATATTCTAAGTATATATATTTTGATAAATATAATATTGTTGAGCCTATTTTTTATTTATTTTTATTTTCACATATGTCAAATTTTTAAAATTCATAGGTCTTTTATTTTCACTATAGCTTTTCGTTGGCTCAACTTGTTTGAAAACTGAAAAGAACCCATATAAGTATAGACAAAGATCCATGCACTATAAAAATGATAGTCAATTGATTAGGTTAAAACCCTCATAGCGGGTCCTAATGCTTGACGTAGTCATTTCGTGGCTTCACTAACTTTTCTAATTTAAAAAATATATAAAATTAACATTAAAAAATATGGAAAAAGAATGCTACACATGAACCACATGTTATCTACAACATTACATTATTTTTTTCAAAACATTTGGACCATTTACATACCAAACCCACTGCCTAATGCAAACATATGCATTATGTTTTAAAGAAAAATAACATGTACCAATCTTATAAGAACACCATCTTTTGGGAGCTATGCCTATTTTCCATAAATAAAAGTTATATATTCGCGAAGGTAATTCGATTCTATATGTTTCATATGCTTACAATATATTCTAAAAAGTTGTGTAGATACCTCTAATAATTCTTTTTAATGATCAGATTTCTTTTTTTCCAAAATTCCATTGCAACCAATGTGATTTAAGTGTGTATCATTACCTTGTACCAACCCAAAAGAGCACAATAGTGTGCAAAAACCTCGAATGGCCAATGCAACATAAAATGTGGTTTGTAGAGAGTTATCATAAATACAAAACCCAAATCTATACATCAAATATTTCCATTAAAAAGTCTTCACAACCAAATAATTCTACCAAATATTACATTGTGCATACAAAACCCCAACGGCCTATAGATTGAAAATGTGTCAAGCAGTGAGTCTTCACAACCAAGACGAAAGATGCAAAAATTTTGTAAGAAACCTCATTACGAACACAAGAAGCACCGATCTGTATATCAAGATTTTTCCAATAGATAGCCTTCAGAGACAAAACACTCTACTAAAGATTACATTACAAATACAAGACCACAATGGTCTATCCATTGAAATGTTTGGCATGTAGATAATCATCATGACTTACAATAGAAGATGAATGTTCATTTCATACATTTTTACTGGAATATGGTGATATGATATGGTAGTTGATTATATTACATTCACTTTTAATTACAACTTCAACCATCCTAAATAACAAAAGGTTTTAAACTTAAAATAGGAAGGAATGGAAAAATCAAGTTGACCCACAACTCTTCACAAATACCTATGTTAAGAGAGTGAAGTAAATAGAGAGCTAATCTATACAAAAACCTCCCAAGTGAACCATATCATGAACATGATAAGTCCATAATGATCAAGAAAATAATAAATGACATGATTAATAGGATTTGTCTTTACAACCATGTTAGCTATGCATACAATATTCTATTATTATGATTGATTGGATATGAATTAATTTTTTTTAACATTGGAATGCATATTTCATTTCCATTTTATTGGCACAATGCTATAATAAAAATATCAAAATACCAAAAAATAAATAATCTAAAAATATATATAAATAATAGTTTTTAATAATTGAGATATATTTCAGAAATATGTATTAAGAAAGTTTTAATTAATGAATTTTAGGAATAAAACTTATTTTAAATGTAAATTTTATAAAATATTTTATTAATAAAAAAGTTTATAATATTAATTTAAATTAAAAATGAGAATATTTTACAATGTGAATCATTTCGAAACAAATTCTCACAATATTATAATTATCATAGTTATTTAAGGTATAATTATCACAGGTATTTAAGGCAGGTGAAAACTGATAAGCCATAAGTCAAATGCAACATGTAAACTGATATGTATATCTGTATCTGTATATATATATATAACTTTCTAGAGGACATTTCCTCCTCCACCAAATAACAACTTTTCACCAAATCCTACAATAACAAGTGGCACATAACAATTCTTCAGCAATGGTTGATAGCAACCCAAGCATAAACTGAGCATCAACGTGATGTTATTTGCCCTAAAATATAGATTCACACATGCAGGTTCTCCTCCCTCTCCAAACGTCCTTCGTCTCGAAATGTCTTCCCTAGAATACAACGTAAACGGTTTGATTTTGTTTATTTATGAGTCCTTTTTGTTTCAAAACTGATTTTGAGGTGAAGCTCGATGTGTATCTGGTTAATTCTTGCGTGCTAAACCTAAAATTTGACTGAAAGCTGAATATCACGTGCATCTCTAACAAATCTCTAGCTGCAACATTGAAAGCGTTTTTCCGTACGAAATTAAATTAAATTCGTCTTCTTCTCATTGTCCGTTGTACATTTAGAAAAAACAAAGATCTTTGGACGAAAATTCGAAATATAAAAAGGCTGGCAGAAGTGTGGGACACTGCCCTGAGTCAAAGTACCGACGTAGACTATTCGAAGGCCAGTGCCACAAAAAGGCGGCGTGGATGTATGGACTAATCTCGGTAATTTTTGCCACTTGTGAGATACGCTAGAAAACAGTTATAGGCTGGAGTATGTGACGCAACCTTTAATGTGTAGTACATGATGTTCTCCAAGAGGGTCAAAATTATTCAGATTAATTAATGTAGGTTGGGGTAGCAGTTTTGTTAGTCATTGGATCTCAAGTTATTTGAGATCTAATGTGCAATAGTTCAGTTTTGTTGACAATTGGATTTCAAGTTGTTTGAGATTTCAAGTTGCTTGAGATCCAAAGAATAATGTTCTCTCATAAAAAGGGTGTACATCCTAATGATAACCAGGATTGGAACTTCAAATTGCTAGTAACCATAACTATATTCTCCAACTTTATCCACATTTCAAGCTATTTGGGTGAATGGTTCATATTGACTACTCAGATTTCATCACTAAACTAACAACCATGTATAAATGGATCTAATTATAACTGTATTTGACTGATTTGAAAAAAAACAATAACTACGTTTTCTAACAATCTTAATAGAGAAAAAGAAACAGTTTTTTTACAAAACACAATGTATTATTATACTACATTTCCACATCATTTGTCATTTTGTCAATCCTTTATCTTTGCTCTAACTAATTGAGCCTCCAAATACTCTTTCTTTTTCATTTTAACCTCCATCTTTAACAATATGTTTAACAGCTTTTTACCTACTAAATACCATCTTCACATTAGTTGACACAACGAAAACCTCCCAATGTGAATTGTTTTCTACTGCTAGCCTCTAGGTTTTGGAATTGAATCCTAAATACATATCTAAAATATTGCCCAACCCAATATTTATCCCACCTTCATCACATCTCATCATTCTTGATTTAGGAGCTTTGGTCTCTCTAGTACAGTTCAATTTTCAACCAAGAAACATAAGTTATTGTTATTGACAATTTGATTAATAAATTTAATAAGATTACTATGCATAAAAATAAAATAAAAATATTATATAAAAAAATTAAATATAATAATTAGAAAGATAAATGTTTATATTTTTTTAATAGTGTAATTTAATATTATCATAATTAATTTACATAATTTAATCATATAATATTTAAATTATATAAACTAATTATAAATAGATTTAAAATGAATATGTTATAAATTAAATAAATATATTTATGTCTATAATATAATTAAGATAAATTTATATATTTTTAATAAAAATACCTTGACTTATATTATAAGGTAATAATTGAACTATATTGTAAATTCACCTGCAAATAAAGAATTTTTGAAAAGTTATCATAATTTAAGAATGTAATAGTTGATTTATATCATAGTTTTATGTCTAAGTTTATAAAAGAATTTTATCTATAATTTTTTTTAGAATGCTTTTTTTTTTCCAATTTAAAAGATTCTCATATTGAAGATGTGACACAGAACAACATAGTCATTTTATTGGAGAGTGTCTCTTATTAACACAATGGTTGTTGACTCCTTCATAATTGATTGAAGCTTCAAATAATCACAAATAGTTTAAATTTTTCTCCACTATTATTTTGATCATTATCCATAAACCATAAAATTTTGGTTCTTTTCCATTGATAATGAGCTCCTTCAAAATTCTATGATGATAGTTTTTCATAGGTTGATAATGAGCTCCTTGATTTTTTGAACTTGTAACATGGATTTATTCTTTGATAACCAAATTTTCCATATAACCTAGATGAGACTTAAAAGCTCTTTTCAATTCATTACATATCCAAAAATAGAGACACTCTTCTAGAATGAACTAATCACTTATTTCTTCCAAATGAGACTTGTATTATTCATTTTACGTATATATATAGCAATTGATAATTATATGATTTGTTGTTTCTTCATAGTTTTCATATAGAGGATCTCTACATGGACCATTCCAACTTCTCTTTTTGAAACTAATATTTTATTTACCAAATTTTGTTAGCATTTTCTTATTCCCAACACTTATTAGAAACAAACCTTAATTTAAATAACCATTATGCAACTTTAATCCAAACAAAACAATATTTTTGCAACACAAAATAAACAAATACCATTCAATACTATTTAGTATACTCATAAAACATTACCATATATGCTAAGGTAGAAGAACAACTTTAAGGGGTTCTTCTATAGCAATATAATGGTAAACTTCACATACCATTGTTGTATATCTAAATCTCCTATATCTTTGAACCCTAGGAAATTCAACCTTTAAATCTTGATTCAATCATGATAAGTTGACCATAGAAATTCTAATCATTTATCCTCGTTATGCATCAACTCACTATGACATAAAAAATGATGTAATGGGGAATGAGAAAGCACCAATTTAAACATGAAAAAACTCACACCTAACAAATTTATAATAGCAAAGAAATAAGAAACATAAAGACATGTACATGCCACACTATAAAATTCAATAAAACACAAGATATAGTCTATAATTTCACAAAATGCATGCTTGTACACATATTCATGATATTTTATAAGGATTAAAACCTTTTAAAGCCCTTATTTATCCTACTTAACTTATTTTATATCATCAACAATTCATAACTTCCATAAACAATCTTCTTCCTTTGTAATCATATAAATTTGGAATTAGTAAGTCATCCTTATCATCTTATCATTAGTTCATTTCTCTCATAAGCCCAACCTTACTTTAAAGCTTCCAATGACCTCAAACACAAAACTAATGGTTCAACTTATTTATTTATTGACTTATCCTGGTTACTATATCAACATCTCCTTCCATGCTTTCACTCTCATCTTCTGTTATGCATACCACAATTTATTTACCCTCTATTTTACCTCAAATGAACACATCTAGATGCTCTTGCAATATTAAAACTAACTTATTTTTGTCATATGTTTTCCAAATCTTTATTGCGCTTACAAATTTAACTAACCTATTTTTATTAAATGTTTTTCTTTCATTAACTTGTTTTTAAACAATTGAATATTTTTTTTGAAATTGGTCACGTCTCATACAATGATAGCAACACTGAAATTGCTCATCTGATGCAGTGATAGCAAGAAGGGCACGGGTGTTATAATTACAAATTATAACGTAAGAGAACCGATATAATTATAATAATATTTTTAAAAAGTGAAAAAGATTCTTGAGAATACTAAAGAATAAATCAACTGTAAAAATAATTTAGCCTTCAAAGTGACAAATTAGCTAATTAAACGTCAAATATTTTTCTATGAGCAGATAACTGACAGCGGACTACATATTGTCTGGCTAGACCTTTAAAACCTCGATCCCTTGATTAAAATGTAAGATAAAATGAGCATCAAGGTGATCATTTATCTGCCTTTGAATTTGCTTCGATAGTGGCAGAACAGTACACACAGAAACAAGTGTTAGATCCCATTCCCCTCAACGTGTCGAAATGTTTTCAGTGAAATACTAATTTGCATGTTTCAGGAATGCGTTTTCGAGATAATTTGGCCTACTTTCTATGGAATTTCACGAGAAGCTTCACCGCCACCATAAACTTTTGTGAACCATACACGATCGTCTGGTATTACTATCGTGGCGTACTCTCTCTCTCTCTCTCTTTCGATTCTGAGAGCTACAGTGGGACATTAATTGTACATAATAATAAATTGCCTTACAGTGGGACATTGCAGTGGAATATTAATTGTCACATGGCAGCGGGACATTTACCATTTAATTGTCAATTGTCACTCAATGTTCTGCTACTCAAACACTGGATGGATGCGACAAAAAATCTTATCTGGGATTTTGATCATCTTCATTTTCAGCATGTCTTTCGGGAGGTTAATTTGGAAGCCGACATGCTTTCTAAACGTGCTCTTCATTCTCAGGCCGGGGTCATCATGTGGCAAGAATGGCAGGCTGATACTCTTACTTCACAGGGTTCTTATCATCTTCATTGGTCATGATTGTTTTGATGCTATTTATGTCTGACTGTTGTTTATCTATTATGCTCTTTATTTTTGCGGATATTTATCTTACTTTCCGGTTAGCTATATGTGCAGATACATCTTAGAGCCTGGATCCAATTACTGGTTGGACATCTATGCTCACACTATATTTTTGCGGCAGATATGACCGTTGATATGGCTATTTTTTGGCCTTACTATTATGATATATATTTGACACTCTGGGCCTCTGACAGCTGATGCTGTAGTCTTTTATGATATTGGTACTTTTTTATGGACATATTGTTTTTGGTGTGATCTCGGGATCTGTGTCTCCTCCCGGAGGGATCCTTGTTATTTTTTGTGGACATATTGTGCTAGTTTCTGGACTTTACTGTTATTATGGGTGACTCATCTGACTATGTCTTACAAGTCCACCTTACTGTGACAGCTGGTGCTATTTACTATTTCGTATATTAATAGTAAGTTATATTTTTCTGTGAAAAAAAAGATTGGGATATACAAAGTGTTTTGGATGCTGCAGGATAAAAGGTATTCATTTAGTTCAGATGTTTTTCCTGTAATTAATTAAACCGACTAAAATTTGTTTGTGAAAATTCCATAGAGCCTCAACTGTTTCCTCAGCTATCTCGATCTGTTATTTCTTTTGAAATGGGTGTTTGAATTCGCCAGACAAACAAAATCACTTACGATATCAAAAATAATAATAGGTTGCTGAGATTCAGAGTACAGTATTAAGATGATAAGTTTTTCTTCAAAGTTTACATTTTTTGCTTAAATTATTTAATGCCATTAGTTTTAGACTTAATAAAAACTTGTATATAAAATGAAAAGTGGTTTTTCTGGGGCTAAGAAGAGTAGGGTAATAACTATATTTAAACCTATAAGTGTTGATAGGTGTTATAGTGTAATTTCTGTTCATTTTTTATGAAGATTTCAAATTGGTGTATTGTTTAGATTGATTTTATGGTCCAAATTTAAAACATATTTTATGATTTATGATTTCAAATTTGAAATAAACAATTATAAAAAAATATAAAAAATAACTGGTTGTTGATACATGGATGACTCTCAGTTCATGGTAGGCAACTTAGTAGTTCATGGAAGACAACTTGAACAATGTACTTCTCAATTAAATTCTATAATATACTTCTCTTTCACATATAACTCTCACAATTACTTTCCCATATAATCTTATGTTATATATGTCTTTCATATTAAAATGTAAAACATACTTTTCAATTACTTTTTTGTGCAAGTTTATGTTACCAATCTCTTTCATATTAAATTGTACAATGTATCTCTCTTTCACATATAACTATCACTATTACATTCATATATAATTTTATGTTATTACCAATCTCTTTCATATTAAATTGTACAATGTACCTCTCTTTCACATATAACTATCACTATTACATTTATATATAATTTTATGTTATGTACATCTCTTTAAAACACACTTCAAAATCACTCTTGCAACATTTGCTATATGATGTATCCAATTCTATTGATATCAAATACTTCATGGGAAAGTTGCAAAGAAAATAAAAGTTTTTTAATTAACATATTTTTCCCACAACAATTATTTTTTATCTAAATTTATGTTATACATCTCTTTCACTTTCCCATACAATTTTATATCATACATATTTTTCAAATAAAAATGTGAAACATACTTCTCAAATATCTCCAAAACTCTTTGGTACAAGTTAATGTGAGGTATCTCTTTCATATTAAATTATGCCAATTTATCTTTCTTTCACATATAATTATCCTTATTAGTTTCCTATATAATTTCTATAGGTATATATCTCCTTTCATATTAAAATGTAAACCACCTACTTCCTACTTACTCTTTGGTGCAAGTTTATGTATGTATCTCTTATCTAATTCAATATAATTACGAACGAATCAAATTACGAAGAACGAACGTGAGTCCGAAATCAATATAATTACGAAGAATCAATATTATCAACATCAATTTCTAACAGTGTTTAAACTTGAAAGGAGGAGTCTGCGTTAATGCTTTTAATTGTACGTTCAAATGTAGAATCAATATTGGTGTAAACATGCTTTATCCTATAAATTATTTGTTAATCTGTTTTATATATAATAAATTAGATATAATAAAAATATCTCTATTATAACAAATAATTAGAGTTAAAAGTCCTTTGAGTAAGTAAATAGATTTAAATAATAATATTTAAATTAAAACAAATCATATCGATTAATATTATTACATTTTAAAAAAATTTGAGATAAAAGAAATAAATTTGTGTGTTATAATATAATTTATATGAAAAATGAATATTACAAAGTATTATTAATGCTTCACAATGTTTTTAGTATTTTTAATATACCAACACATGTGTTAATATAGTTGATATTTTGAAAATTTTTATGTTATTATTAATAGAATTAAAAATATAAAATTATTAAATAAAAAATAATAATAAAATGTATATAATTATTATATAAATTTGTATATGAATAACATAAATATGATAGTTAAAATTTTATTAACATAATTTTTTTCTAAATCACTAAAGCACCAAACGAAACCCAATTTTCAAACGTGAAAACCTTTCCAATTTTATTATTTTTAAAATATGTTTGCATTAAATAAATTTGTTCCACTTTACATTTAATAAATCTAATCTTGAATTAGTTTTAATCAGCAAAACCATAACTTTTATAATCCATAATCCTTTGTTCTTGAGTGTTCCATGATAATAAGTAAGTGTTTCATAATAAGTAAGTGTTTGAATAAAACTTGTTGTAAAATTTAGTCAAATAAACAATGAGTAAGAGAAGCTTTCCATAAATTTCACTCAAAATTTTCAAAACATTTGAGTAAAACATTTTAATAATATAGATAATGTACAATGACAGTAATATTTTATAGTAATATTTTTTCTTTACTACCATTCTTATAAATTTATTTTCACTAAAATTTAATAATTATTATAAAATTAAAAATAAATAATTATTAATTATTAAAAATAAAAAAATAACTAATAGTTATGATTATAGTATATTAATAATGGTTAACATCTATATCGAATTTGATTAATTGGATATCAAGAAAAAAAAAAGAAAGAAAATAAGTTATTTAGTTTGTTATAAAATATTATTCTTATGTTTAAAAAGCTAAAGAGAAGCATTTCTAACTTATCACAATTTATCAGTTTTGAGGAGTTAAAAAGTTAGGAAAGTCTTTATTGGAACAAAGATTATGAAATTGAGATGTAATGTGCTTTATGGAAGGAAAACTAAGAGATAGCTATTTTTATTTTTATCCTCAATGTTAAGCAAATCCTTTTACCTCAGTGTGTTTTAGGAATTGTCCATCCCTATTTCAATTATTCATTCATGTAAATTAATTAAAAGAAAAAGTGGTGAATTAGTAACCTAAAATTTAATAATAATATTATGATACTTACTAACCTTTATTGAAAAGAACTTTACTCTATGAAGTTTTAATATATTAAGGGTGTGTGCAAGAAGATGAGGGACCTTTTGGATGCAATCCTAGCTTTTGAAAACACAATCACGCTAAATAAAATATAATGCGTTTCTGCTACGTAGCACTTGGTATGGTAAAACCTGAGCCTGACATGTCATTAGACATGTAGGATAGGTAAACATAACATGCATGCGTTATATAACTAAAAAATGTGTACGTGTTATGTAGTTATAGAATGCGTACGCATTTTGTAAATCTAAAATCAATTTAAATACATAGTCTCGATAACCCGCGGTGCATTTCAACCCATCAGGAATGCGAATTTGAGCTTGGACGACTGCGGATTTTGTGCCCTAAAGTATTGGAGGAGATAGATTTTGTTGGAGGGGAGGCAAATTGACCAGTGAATTGTCATCTAATTAGGTAATTCATTCACCCATACCATTTTTTTGTCAATTCTGAACCTAAATTACCATTTTTTTATAGATTAAAAACAACCTAATTTTGTAATATTTAGCAAATTGGAAATAACCCAATATCTGATTAAAGTCACATATCCCTCAACCAAGACGAGTGAATAATTACAATGAATCCCTTTTCAAGAACTCAAAAATTTCTAATGCAACCAAAAATCGAAAAAAAATAGAACTCCTCCCTTTCTACAATGAATCCATCCACATGAAACCCAAATTTCCAACCCTCAAAGTCCATTTCCCCATGATACTAATTGAAAAAGTTTCCTCGTAAATGGCCATAACAAGATGAAATGCATGCACAAGCGTGAATAGAAAAAATGCATAAAAATTTAGTAACTTGGTTCTCAAAATTTCGTCACAATCATTTGTCCATGAACATAATCAAAATTTCATCACAAGTGCATGTAGCTATACATTGCCTCTTAGTTAAGCACCCTTAACTAAATGCCAAAACACATTAACAAAGTGCCTCTCGGGCTTTCCCTTTTAAACATAAAACAATGTATTATATATAAATCAACAATATATATATATATATAAACCACAGAGTTAAAACTAGTGACTGTGCCTAGTTTTATTCCTTCCTCCAGTGTTAGCAGCCACCACCATTTTTCAACTAAAATATTTGCCACTTCTTGGTTATAGCACCCACCTCATCTGTGTTTTAACTCTACCTTCCTCAACACTTGGCTCTTGTTCTGCGCATATGCCTTAGCCTCTATGCCATTGTCCTTATCGCAATGGAAAACAAAAGATGAAATATATGAACCTTCTCACTGTGATATCGAATTACAAGTCAACACTTCATAAAACCACCATACAACCCTAGTATTCATCGCACCATTGAAGATTTCATAACCATCATGCAATTCTAAGTGCGATCTGGATCTGGAATCGTCGATCTAAATTACATCTGATCTCCACCATCGATATTGTCGACTAGTTAATTGACCTATCCACACCCTCGATCAATCTACTCAACGCTTAGGGACCATCGATTCAACTCAAAGACTTCATATAGAAAATCACTTTGTTTCTTATTTAATTTTCTGAGCTTGTCATACAATGTAGAGATCGATTTTGCAGAGAGAAATTGTCATTGTTTTTCTCCAAGGAATTGATAATTCCAAGCTCTCTTCCACTTGAATCTCTATCTTCAACTTATGCGAGCTAACCCTGGCTCTATTGAGCTACCAAAAATCTAATTAATTAAAGGTCATCAGCTAAACTAAATACAACTCGAATTCTACTTCTTTGATCCTATAAAGAAGGAACATAATCCATGATTAACTCAACTAAACAGTGACTCACTTGACAAATCACTAACTAGATGCTACAATTCTAGAAATGCTCAACTAACCCTATCGATTAAATTGGGAAAAGGATCTAGTATCCTTATCCTCTTTGCTCAACCTCTCAACAAAATAAAGCAAATTAGAAACATGTGAGACCCTAGGTCTCCTTAAGTTCACTTGACCTAGCAATGTCATTAATGACTTTACTCAAACAGTCTATGCCCCCTGCATCACTAGGTTTATCAATCGTTTTTTAAAATAGTAAAAACAATGGGTAATATATTTCTACATGTCGATTCTCTAAGCTCATCTACAACCAATTGTACTTTAATCCACAATTTCCCCATTTTTCCATGTCACTTTTGGTTGGTTTCCATGTTTATAGATCAATGGAAATGGTGAACACCCATGAACTACCTAGAGTGTGTCGTGAGAGTGTTCCCGACCATGATCGAGTCAATGATATTTAGAGGATTGGTGCCAACCCTGTATCACCCCTTTTCTTGCCTCACATATCCTAATAGTCCCTTGCCCGTGTCGTTTACATATCCAACAATCCTAATCTACACTCAGAAAGACATGCGGCCCTGACCTAGTAACTACTCCTAGAAACCTATCCTAAAACCCTTCTAACATTATTACCTATCTCAGCCCTTCTTCCCTTGGATGTTTTCCTAACCCTACATCTATCCTAAACTTCCATCCCTCTTAAAGACTATGTTTAAGACATGAGTCTGAGTTTTACCACCTGACATGCCCCCGAGCATGTTACCTTAACCATCTTTCTAAGGCTAACAAGTCATATCATATTCTTACTTATTCATTAATTGAATGTAGTCATAGTCCTAGGAGTGTGACGTTTAAATTTAGTTGTTCTATCTCAACTTAATCTTCATCCTCCTAATCAACCATCTTGTCATATCAATCACATATCATAATACTTGGATCATTAATAAATATATGTGATAATTTTGAGATAACACTATCATATTCCACTTGTGATATCTTATTAAGTTGACATTGTTGTTATTGTGATTCTAGTCACAATCTCTAGTTGATTATTCAACATCTTAATCATTGATAGTCATCTCAAGTATATGTAATCATATTGGCAAGACAAACTCATACATATCCATTTCATTCCATGCCACTTTGTCCTCCCCTCCAACCACAAGGCATAATATGTTGAAATCAATAAAGTTAATGTTAGCTTATGAAGTTGATGGAAATATTGTTTTCTGCAAGGGACGTAAAGGCCAAACAATGTCAAAATAACACTCCTAAATTCTAAGAAGTTGAAACCCAAGTGTGCACGGAAAAGTCACCAATGAGGGTTAAGAAGTGCCTTAACTTCTAGAAAGAAGTTGAATGAAACTTACTTTTTAATTGTTAAATGTCTAATTTTAAGTTGTAAATGTATGTAAGTGAATGCCATTAAATTGCTTACTTGAGTTTGATTTAATACTTTTTCAATTTTGAAGAGATGTCATTATATACCATGTATATGTTTCTAATGATTTTCGTATTGATGTTTTTATTGCAGTTGCGGCTATGGACACAAATGATGAGATACTGATTGAGCTTTCCCGCTTGAGGGTCGTTAGTGTGGCTTTTAGTGGTGGTGACAAGATTCGTCGCTCACTTGCATCAACTCTAGATGCAATCGTTGACACTATTTCACAGTCAAACAATTTACTATATGATATTACATCATATAGAGAAAGAAAAAGACAAGAATATGTTGATGGGATAGACTACACTACAATCAAAAAGTTGAAAATAACCAAAGAGAACATATTTGCATTGTTTAGGGACCCTCGGTCAGGGGAAATCCCAAATTCAAACAAGCCTCATAGCTCTATTGAGTGGTGCACATTTCAACCATTTGTTGATAACTGGATGGACATATGGTATATGTTTTTTGATATGCCACCACATAACAATAGGGAAATGCCCCTGTATTTCCTTCAAAAGATGTATGCAGAGTTCGTGTTACATAAACACGTAAACTATTTTGATATCTTGTAGTTTTAAGGGATCGGTGGGGGGATTCCCCAAATCCGACCCAATGCGAGGCTTCGAGACCCTGATCTCCCTATCCATGCACCTCACAAGAAGTTTCCTAGGCTAGATGTCCCACCTACACATCATGTTATTCCACATATATGTGATGCATTTTTTACTTTGGCACAGGCAGTTGTTCGCCATGGCACTATGGTTCAGCATATGGGTGAGGAAGGGACATCTGTCCCTAGTGTGGTACATACACCAGGTTGTCACGATGCATGGCCATCATCTAGTGTAGGATCATACACTAGTGCAGGACCATCGACATATCCCCAACCTAGTTTTGAGCCTCACGAGTGCACATCATGTGGTTGTCCCTACTATGGTCTTGCCTCAGATGTTGCCTCCAATAGGTTTTTGAGTGATGTATGTAGATGGTTAATTGTAATAAATTCTTCATTTATTTTCCTCTTTGTACACATATATATAGTTTGAGCTAATATATTAATTTTCTAAACTTGCAGTTGATGCTTTATGTCGGTAGCGATGCCCCAGAGTTAGATGTTCTAGAATCTACAGGGGGCATGCAATTCCATCCACTGATCTTGTCGTTGGTGGAGGGATTCATGATGGTACCCAGTTGGTAGGCCCCTCTTATATAACACCCATTTCCATATCTCACGCCGAGGTAAACATTTTAAAATTTCAGTCTTTTAATACTTGTTAATTTGTTAATTTCCACATACTTTACATGTTAGTTCACTAATGCTATCTACGTTCTAATATTTATAATTATTAAACTTGCAGATGGAAGATCCTTCATTGGGGCAAGCTAATATGGAGGTAGCATCCATGGTTGTATCGTCCAAGGAAACATCTGGGCTCCAGGTAAACAATTAAAAATGTAATTTTTTAAATACATGTATGTTCGTTGAATCATGCATGTCTAACTACATGAACACTTGCTGACTGTAGGCACCAACCGAAACATCTTGACCATTGCCTGGATTTGTATCTCCTCCTAGGCCATTCGTGAACAAGGGTCATCTGTATGTGAGGTGGCCTACACCTAGAAAGACTCCAGTTGCCCACAACCATGGACTTATTGATACCATGACAATGTATATCCTTCGATGATATTTGTTGGTTAAATTGAAATCCCATGCATAAATTGTTTTTGTTAATGTTTGAATTGCATGTTTACTACATTAGGAATGAGAGTTTTCTATTGCAAACCTCACATCGATGGTTGATGCAGCAGTCAGTGATGCATCTGCAATGGCAACAAGTCACACAGAGGTATGTAACTATTTCAACATGATCTTTACATAGTTTATTATTGTTGTCTATTGTTTATTCATGCATGTCTAACTATTTCAACATTTGATGATTGTAGCCACCAACAGCAGGAGCAGTTCCTGCCCCCCTAGTTCGACCATGGTTGCGACCATCCTAGATGTTCAACCAACAGCTCCATCTGATACCATGGTAATGTATATCCTTCGATGATATTTGTTGGTTAACTTGAAATCCAGTGCATAAATTGTTTTTGTTAATGTTTTATTTGCATGTTTACTACATCAGGATCCGGAGTTGTCTATTGCAAACTCCCTAGTGGTCGTTGATGCAGCAGTCAATGCTGCATCTACAATAATAACAAGCCACATAGAGGTAAAACTATTTCAATATGATCTAGACATAGTTTATTATTGTTGTCTATTGTTTATTCATGCATGTCTAACTATTTCAACATTTGGTGATTGTAGCCACTAGCAGCAGGAGTAGTTCCTGGGCCCCCTGGTTCGACCATGGTTGCGACCATCCTGGATGTTCAACCAACAACTCCATCTACTACACAAGGAACGCAATCCCCTTTGTCACAGTCTCTCGTTGAGGTGAGATGTCCATTAGTGACCAAGTGTTTCATGCAATTTCCATGCACATGTTGATAATTGTTGAGTTAATTTAGATATGGTCTTTTATGTGCAGAGACTGATTCCAGAGAGGAGGATATTGGTGATCGGACCATCAGATCTGCCAATTCATCCAACGAAGTGGGTGAGTGTTTGTTATAAATCAGTGAGCCACAAATTAATTTTTTTAATTTCTTTCTTGAGCTAATGTATTAGTACATAGTTAGTTGAATTTAACAATTGATATTTAGTTTGCAGGATCAAGAGATGCACATTGATCCTAGAGATGTGCCTAGAGGATCAATGTTGGCTTATCATATGCTGACCCAAAGGGTTTTCAATAAAGACCCAGGTTCTTCGCGGTTTCCCCTTGACCAACAAAACCCCTTCACACTGGCCCTTTCGGAGACAACCTACGAGCAGGTTGAGGTCTCACCCGAGGTGTATCTATGGGGTACTGTGGAATCAAGTTTCCACTGTAGGTGATGAGTTGTTTAGTTTGACGTACTGCACAGCATGACATGGGACGTGTGCTGTGGGGCAAGACTGTGCGATGATAGACGACACCACGATCCGCACCTCTGAATTCTACTTCCATCGAATTTCCTTGTGACTGCGGCCGATGCAGCTCATACTAAGACTTGAAATACTTGCGGTTAACTAGAGTACTGAAATTATTAACATTCAATCATTCATCCATTCGCTCGGGGTATTCACTGCTCAACCATGTGCTGCGAAGACGGTCCAACTACCATGCATTTTTCCTACTACGTAATGTAAAAGTGCTTAAACAATATCTAACACTTAGCCGAATAACTAATTCATTACTGCCTTATAAGAAGAGGCCAATCGTTCACCATTCATCTATTCATGCAAAACTTAACATATTATTTCCATATTCTCCTGATGGCAAATACATATAAAAGTTCTATGATAACAGTATGCAAGGGAAAATTCAGACATTCATTCACAGGAAGCAGATAAATGTACAATACACAACACAATCACACTACACAGTATTTAACGTGGTTCACTCCCCCGAGTGGGAAGCTACGTCCACAAGAACTATTGTTATATATATCTTTTGGGAAGGGAAAAATAGTTCTTATTCTGCATGCCCAATTGCAGACTCTCTTCTCTCTCAAATAGGTCTTTGCGCACTCAGCTGCAGAGCCTTTACAATATCTTTACTCAGAAATATTTTACAATGCTCAGTACTAACTTCTAACAGCAAGAACAACCCCTTTGCATACAAAAAATTGACTCCTTTTATAGATCACGCCCGTAGGTCATGTCTTTACAATGCTAAAGGATGAAACCCTTAGGGTTTCCAAAAATGCTATGGTTTCTCTAAACTGAACTGCTGGCCTCTAGTAGCGAGTGCTCCATCGTGAAAATTCTCCATGCCTTCATCCTATCGCTATCGGCCTTTCTATTGTGCGCATGACTACAAGTCACTTTCCTCGAGCCGCTCTTCCTCTAATGGCCTCATACAGCTGGCTCAGCTCCCAGTCGCTTTCATCAAACCGTTCTTCCTCTAATGGCCTCATACACTTGGCTGCTGCTCAGCCTCCCTGAAGCATCTTTGCCAAAACTAGACCACCGATGGTCTAACCAGTACCCGTTCTCGTCCTCCGTCTAGCACTCTACTTTGCCAGCTCCACATTGACTGGTCACTTCACAACACTTCTTCTTTGCAACACTGATCTTCGTAGCACCCTTCAAAGTACTGCCAAAATTTGGTTGCTACGCGCAACTTCACAGCATCCCCAACACTTGCAAAAATTTGTATTTTCACTGAGCTGTGCTTAGCTCCGCAACTAAAACTCCTTCTATTACCAAAATTTGCCCCAACTTGGGTCGGGCCCAACAATCAACGTCGGGAAAGAACAAGAGGAAGCTTGAGTTTTGACGTGTCTTATGGGATATATGTACATTTGGATACATGTAAATGTGGCTTGGATAGTTTTGGATACATGTACTTTTGGATATATATGTACTTTTGGATACATGTACTTTTGGAGACATGTACATTGACATTTCACTTATAAATGAATGATACATTTCAATTTGTATTTGTTCTTCCGTTTCCACATGTTCTTGTGTCAATCTATTGTTTTGATTTGTGTGGATTATCTATTACTTATGAATGCACTATGCCAAAAGAACAAACTATTATATTTAAAGGTTTCAACGAACTCACTACATGCACACTAATTGGATATCTAATTAAAAAGTGTGATTTTGGATGATCATTACAAGTTAATTTAAAGTTCTTGCACGTGTAATTTAATAAAACTAAGTGCAATACAATGTATTTCAAGGTTTCAATGAACTAACTCATGCACACTAATTGGATATATCTAATTAAAATTTGTGAGTTTGGATGATTAAATTACAAGTTAAGTCAATGTTCAAGTGTAATTTAATAAAACTAAGCGCAATACATGCTACACATTTCATCAATGCCCATTATTTGATTGTACAATTAGATCCAACACTACATATGAGTAACTACATACAAGTGCTCAAGACAACATTGGTGAAAGGAACAAACATTACCTCGGGATTCGAGAAAAAAAGTGCAATCGATAAATACAGTGCAGGTGCCTTCTATTGTTGGTTGGGAAGGATATGCTTTGATATCCTTATGGCTTGGAGGTCATCTTCATGGAGATAAGTACTTTTGTTGTCATGTGGCATTAAGGTTTTTTCATGTGGTAAAACCCTTGAGGGTTAGGGTTTGTTCATGGTTTCATTGTACTTGTTTTCTAAACATAATTATTCTAAGAAAGGTTGCTAGGTTTTCTTCCCCATGAGGGTTTCCCAGGATAAAATGTTGTGTCTCTTGTGCATTATTATTCTTAACTAGATCCTACATGTTAAATTCTTTATGTAAATGTTTTATAGTTAAACTTATGCATTGAACTAATGGTTATAATTGGTATAAAGCATTTATCTAGATCAAGTATAAAAAAATTAACATGGTATAAGAGATGAGTTGTCGAGAAGGAAATTATACAAGCCTTACAAAATAGAAACCCTAGGAGGAAAATTTAGGGCTTCCAACGTTGGGAACCTCCTCTATAGATTTGGAGGGCTTCTTTGTTTATTTGAGGGTTTATAGGCCATGTAGGCCTCTAGGGACCTTGTACAATGTTGGAGGGTTCCAATGCAGTGTTTGGGAAAGTGATTATAGATTTGAAATCACCTCATCATAGCGCATCTACAAAGCTATAAACGTTCAAAAGAAGAAGAGATTAAAAATTAGGGCTTTTGGGCCCTATAAGCAAGCAGAAACCCTAGGAGAGACAAGAGACTTCCAAGGAAGTTATGAGTGCCAATAATAAGTTATGAGTGTTGGTAGTGTTCCCATATCGACATTTCCCATACACACTTGCTGCTCTGTTTTTGTTTTTGCTCCCAGACCGAAAGTCACCAAGTGTCCCTGAACGTCATTTTCATGCAACTTGCAACTTGATATAACTCAACAACCAGAGGTCGGATTGACAAACCATTGACTCAATTGGTCTCTTGTCATGAAATTACCTCTAGGGGTCCCTCTCCTTTGTGTTCTCATGGCAGTGACTTCACTGTGCATTCATTTCACAAACTAGGGTTTTGCTCAGTTTCCTTCAATGCAATCTCGCATTAATGGGTCACATCTGCAAAACCCTCCACCGAGCTAGTTTTGGTAGTTTTCCCATGTCGGCATTGCCCATACACACTTGTAGGAGCCAACGACACGCAATCTTGCTACTCTGTTTGCTTTTTTGTTCCTCGACCAAAAGTCACCATGTGTCCCTGAACAACATTTTCATGCGACTTGCAACTCGACATAACTCGAAAACTGGAGGATGGATCGACAAACTGTCAACTCCATTGGTCTCTTGGTGTGCAATTACCTTTAGGGGGCCCTCTCACTCGTGTTCTCATGGTCCAGTGACTTCATTATGCATTCATTTTGTAAACTAGGGTTTTTCATAGTTTTCTTCAATGCAACTCTCTCATTGGTGGGTCAACTCTCCAAAACCCTCCACTGATCCAGTGTTGGCAGTGTTTGCAAGTTGACATTTCCCATACACACTTGCAGGAGCCAACGACACACAATCTTGCTACTCCGTTTCCTTTTTCACTCACGGACCAAAAGTCACCAAGTGTCCCTGAACTAAATTTTCATGCGAGTTGCAACTCGACATAACTCAGCAACCAGAGGTCGGATCGACGAACCGTCAACTCCATTGGTTTCCTGGCATGCGATTACATCTAGGTAGCCATCTCCCTCATGTATTCATGGCTTAGTGACTTCATTGTGCATTCATTTCGTAAACTAGGGTTTTCCTCAGTTTCCTTCAATGCAATCTCGCATTGGTGGGTCAAATCTACAAAACCCTGCACCGAGCCAATGTTGGTAGTGTTCCCACATCAACATTGCCCATACACACTTGCTGGAGCCAACGACACACAATTTTGCTACTCTGTTTGATTTTTCACTCCGGGACCAAAAGTCACCAAGTGTCCGTGAACGACATTTTCATTTGACTTGAAACTCGACATAACTCGGCAACAAGAGGTCAAATCAACGAACCGTCGACTCCGTTGGTATCCTAGCATGTAATTACCTCTAGGGGGGTCTCTCCCTTGTGTTCTCATGGCCTAGCGACTTCATTTTGCATTCATTTTGTAAACTAGGGTTTTGCTCAGTTTCTTTCAATGCAATCTTGCATTGGTGAGTCAACTATGCAAAACCCTCCACCGAGCCAATGTTGGTAGTGTTCCCATGTTGGGATTTTCCATACACACTTACAGGAGCCAACAACACACAATCTTGCTGCTCTATTTGCTTTTTCACTCCTAGACCGAAAGTCACCAAGTGTCCTTGAACAACATTTTCATGCAAATTGCAACTTGACATAACTCGGCAACTGTAGGTCGGATTGACGAACCATCGAATCCATTGGTCTCCTAGAATATGATTACTTTTAGGGGGCCCTCTCCCTCATGTTATCATGGCCCGATGACTTCATTGTGCATTCATTTTGTAAACTAGGGTTTTGCTCAGTTTCCTTCAGTGCAATCTCGCATTGGTGGGTCAACTCTACAAAACCCTCCACCGAGACAGTGTTGGTAGTGTTCCCACGTTGGCATTTCCCATACACACTTCCAGGAGCCAACGACATGCAATCTTGCTGCTACGTTTGCTTTTTCACTCCCCGACCGAAAGTCACCAAGTGTCCATGAACGGCATTATCATGCGACATGCAACTCGACATAACTCGAAAACCAAAGGTCGGATCGACGAACCTTCAACTCCGTTGGTCTCTTGGCATGTGATTACCTCTAGGGGGCCCTCTCCCTCATGTTCTCATGGCCGAGTGACTTCATTGTGCATTCATTTCGTAAACTAGGGTTTTGCTCAGTTTCCTTCAATGCAACTCTTGCATTGGTGTCTCAAGTCTGCAAAACCCTCCACAAGGCTAATGTTGGTAGTGTTCCCATGTCAGAATTTACCATACACATTTGCAGGAGCCAATGGCACATAATCTTGCTGCCTCATTTTATTTTTCGCTCTCGGACCGAAAGTCACCAAGTGTCCCTGAATGACATTTTCATGCAACTTGCAACTCGACATAACTCGGCAACCAGAGATCGAATAAATCAACCATCGACTCTATTGGTCCCGTGGTGTGTGATTACCTCTAGGGGGGCCTCTCCTTCGTGTTCTCATGGCCCAGTGACTTCATTGTGCATTCATTTCATAAACTAGGGTTTTGCTCAGTTTCCTTCAATGCAACTTCTGCATTGGTGGGTCAAATATGCAAAACACTGCACTGAGCTAGTGTCGGTAGTGTTCCCATGTCGGAATTGCCCATACACACTTGCAGGAGCCAACAACACGCAATTTTTCTGCTCCATTTTCCTTTTCTCTCCCGACCCGAAAGTCACAATGTGTCCCTGAATGACATTTTCATGCGACTTGCAACTCGACATAACACAAAAACTGGAGGTCGGATAGATGAACCGTCAAATCCGTTGGTATCCTGGCATGCAATTACCTCAGTGGGGGCCACTTCCTCATGTTCTCATGGCCCAGTGACTTCATTCTACTTTCACTTCGTAAACAAGGGTGTTGCTCAGTTTCCTTCAATGCAATCCTGCATTGGTGGGTCAAATCTGCAAAACCCTCCACAAAGCAGTGTTGGTAGTGTTCCCACATCTGCCTTTCCCATACACAATTGCAAGAGCCAACGACATGCAATCTTGCTGCTTCGTTTATTTTTTGCTCCCAGACGGAAAGTCACCAGGTGTCCCTGAATGACATTTTCATGTGACTTGGAACCTGAAATAACTTGGCAATTAGAGGTCGTATCGGAGAACCATCAACTCTGTTGGTCTCCTGGCATGAAATTACCTCTAGGGGGGCTCTCCCCTGTGTTCTCATGGCCTCGTGACTTCATTGTGCACTCATTTCGTAAACTAGGGTTTGTCTCAGTTTCCTTCAATGCAATCTCACATTGGTGGTTCAACCTTGCAAAACCCTCCCCTGAGCCAGTGTTGGTAGTGTTCCCACATCAGGATTTCCCATACACACTTGCAGGAGCCAACGACACATAATGTTGCTGCTCTGTTTGCTTTTTCACTACCGGACCGAAAGTCACCAAGTGTCCGTGAACGACATTTTCATGCGACTTGCAACTCAACATAACTCGGCAACCAGAGTTTGAATAAACAAACCGTCGAATCCATTGGTCTCATGGAGTGCGATTACCTCTAGGGGGCCCTATCCCTCTTGTTCTCATGGCCCAGTTACTTCATTATGCATTCATTTCATAAACTAGGGTTTTGTTCAGTTTCCTTCAATGCAACTCTTGCATTGGTGGGTCAACTCTGCAAAACCCTCCACTGAGCCAGTGTTGGTAGTGTTCCCATGTCGGGATTTACCATACACACTTGCAGGATCTAACGACATGCAATCTTGCTGCTTAGTTTGTTTTTTCACTCCCAGACTGAAAGTCACCAAGTGTCCCTGAATGACATTTTCATGCGACTTGCAACTCAACATAACTCGACAACCAGAGGTCGGAGCGATGAACCCTCAACTCCGTGGGCTTCTAGCATGAAATTACCTCTAAGGGGCCCTCTCCCTTGTGTTCTCATGGTTGAGTGACTTCATTGTGCATTCATTTCGTAAACTAGGGTTTTGCTCAGTTTCCTTCAATGCAATCTTGCATTGGTAGGTCGAATGTGCAAAACCCTCCATCGATACAGTGTTGGTAGTGTTCCCATGTTGGAAGTTCCCATACACACTTGCAGGATACAACGACACACAATATTGCTACTCCATTTTCTTTTTCGCTCCTGGAACGAAAGTCACCAAGTGTCCCTAAACGACATTTTAATGCGACTTGCAACTCGACATAACTCAGAAACCGGAGGTCAGATCAACACACCGTCGAATTCGTTGGTATCATGGCATGTGATTACCTCTAGGGGGCCCTATCCCTCATGTTCTCATGGACCACTGACTTCATTGTGCATTCATTTTGTAAACTAAGGTTTTGCTCAGTTTCCTTCAATGAAACTCTCGTATTGGTGGGTCAACTTTGCAAAAACCTCCACCGAGCTAGTGTTGGTAGTGTTCCCATGTCGCCATTTCCCATAGACACTTCCAAGAGCCAACAACACGCAATCTTGCTACTTCGTTTTCTTTTTCGCTCCTGGATCGAAAGTCACCAAGTGTCCTTGAGCATCATTTTCATGTGACTTGCAACTCGACAACCAGAGGTTGGATCGATGAATCGTCAACTCAGTTGGTCTCCTATCATGCGATTACCTCTAGGGGGCCCTCTCCCCTCGTGTTCTCATGGTGCAGTGACTTAATTATGCATTCATTTCGTAAACTAGGGTTTTGCTCTGTTTCCTTCAATGCAATCTCTCGTTGGTGGGTCAAATATGCAAAACCCTTCACTGAACCAGTGTTGGTAGTGTTCCCATGTCGGCATTGGCCATATACACTTGTAGGAGCGAACGACACACAATCTTGCTGCTCCGTTTTCTTTTTCACTCCCTAACCGAAAGTGACCAAGTGTCCTTGAATGACATTTTCATGCGACTTGCAACTCGACATAACTCAGCAACCAGAGGTTGGATCGATGAACCGTCAACTACGTTGGTCACTTGGCATGCAATTACCACTAGGGGGCCCTCTCCCTCGTGTTCTCATGGGCCAGTGACTTCATTGCGCATTCATTTCGTAAACTAGGGTTTTGCTCAGTTTCCTTCAATGCAACTCTCACATTGGTGGGTCAACTCTGCAAAAACCCTCCACCGAGCCAGTGTTGGTAGTGTTCCCACGTTGGCATTTCCCATGCACACTTACAGGAGCGAACAACACACAATCTTGCTCCTCCATTTCCTTTTTCACTCCCAAACTGAAAGTCACCAAGTGTCCCTAAACGACATTTTCATGCAACTTGCAAGTCAACATAAATTGGAAACCAAAGGTCGGATCGATGAACCATCGACTCCGTTGGTCTCCTGGCATGCGATTACCTCTAGGTAGCCATCTCACTCATGTTTTCATTTCCTAGTAACTTCATTGTGCATTCATTTAGTAAACTAGGGTTTTGTTGAGTTTCCTTCAATGCAATCTTGCATTGGCTGGTCAACTCTACAAAACCCTCCACCGAACTAGCGTTGGTATTGTTCCCACGTCAACATTGCACATACACACTTGTAGGAGCCAACGGCATGCAATCTTGCTGCTCCGTTTGATTTTTTGCTCCGGGACCGAAAGTCACCAAGTGTCCCTAAACAACATTTTCATGCGACTTTCAACTCGACATAACTCGAAAACCAGAGGTCAAATCAATGAACCATCGATTCTGTTGGTATCCTGGCATGTGATTACATCTAGGGGGGCCTCTCACTCTTGTTGTCATGGCCTAGTGACTTCATTGTGCATTCATTTCCTAAACTAGGGTTTTGCTCAGTTTTCTTCAATGCAATCTCGCATTGGTGGGGCAACTCTGCAAAACCATCCATCGTGCCAGTTTTGATAATGTTCCCATGTCAGGATGTCCCATACACACTTGCAAGATCCAACAACACACAATCTTGCTACTCTGTTTGCTTTTTTGCTCCTGGACCAAATGTCACCAAGTGTCCCTAACGACATTTTCATGCGACTTGCAACTTGACATAAGTCGGCAATCGGAGGTCGGATCGATGAACCGTCGAATCCGTTGGTCTGCTGACATGCGATTACCTTTATGGGGCCCTCTCCCTTGTGTTATCATGGCATAGCGACTTCATTGTGCATTCATTTCATAAACTAGGGTTTTGCTCACTTTCCTTCAATGCAATCTAGCATTGATGGGTCAACTCTACAAAACCCTCCACCGAGATAGTGTTGGTAGTGTTCCCACATCCGCATTTCCCATACACACTTGCAGGAGCCAACAGCACGCAATCTTGCTGCTCCATTTTCTTTTTCACTCCCGGACCGAAAGTCACCAAGTGTCCCTCAACGACATTTTCATGTGACTTGCAACTCGACATAACTCATAAACTAGAGGTCGGATCGATGAACCGTCAACTCTATTGTTCTCCTAGCATGTGATTACATCTAAGGGGCCCTCTCCCTCATGTTCTCATTGCCGAATGACATCATTGTGCATTCATTTAATAAACTAGGGTTTTACTAAGTTTCCTTCAATGAAACTCTTGCATTGGTGGCTCAACTCTACAAAACCCTCCACTGAGCTAGTGTTGGTAGTGTTCCCACGTTAGAATTTCCCATACACACTTGCAGGAGCCAACGAAACGCAATCTAGCTGCTCCGTTTACGTTTTCGCTCCCAGACCGAAAGTCACCAAGTGTCCTTGAATGACATTTTCATGCGACTTGCAACTCGACATAACTCGGAAATTGGAGCTCGAGTAAACAAACCGTCGAGTCTGTTGATCTTGTGGCATGCGATTACCTCTAGGGGGCCCTCTCCCTCGTTTTCTCATGGCTCACTAACTTCATTGTGCATTCCTTTCATAAACTAGGGTTTTGCTCAATTTCTTTCAATGCAACTCTCGCATTGGTGGGTCAACTCTGCAAAACCCTCCACTGATCCAGTGTTGGTAGTGTTCCCACATCAGCATTGCTCATACACACTTGCAAGAGCCAATGGCATGCAATATTGCAACTCCGTTTTCATTTTTTCTCCTGGACCGAAAGTCACCAAGTGTCCCTGAATGACATTTTCATGGGACTTGCAAGTTGACATAAATTGGAAACTAGAAGTCGGATCAACAAACCATCGAATCCATTGATCTCCTGGCATGCGATTACCTCTATGGGGGCCTCTCCCTCATGTTCTCATGGCCCAGTGACTTCATTGTGCATTCATTTCATCAACTAGGGTTTTGCTAAATTTCCTTCAATGTAATCTCGCACTGCAAAACCTTGCACCGAGCCATTGTTAGTAGTGTTCCCACGTTAGCATAGCCCATACACACTTGTAGGAGCCAACAGCATGCGATATTACTTCTCCATTTTCTTTTTCGCTCCCGAACCGAAAGTCACCAAGTGTCCATGAATGACATTTTCTTGCGACTTGCAAGTCGTTATAACTCAGGAAGCGGAGGTCGGATCGATGAACCATTGACTCCGTTGGTCTCCTAACATGTGATTACCTCTAAGGGGGCCTTTCCCTCATGTTCTCATGGCCCAATGACTTCGTTGTGCATTCATTTCGTAAACTAGGGTTCCGCTCAATTTCCTTCAATGCAACTCTCGCATTGGTGGGTCAACTCTGCAAAAACCTCCACCGAGATCGTGTGGGTAGTTTTGCCACATCGACATTTCCCATACACACTTGCAGGAGCCAACGACATGCAATCTTGCTGCTCTGTTTTCTTTTTCACTCTCGGACTGAAAGTCACCAAGTGTCCCTGAATGACATTTTCATGCAACTTGCAAATTGACATAACTCGTTAACCGGAGTCAGATCGATGAACCGTCGAAACCATTTGTCTCCTGGCATGTGATTACCTCTAGAGGGCCTTCCTCCTTATGTTCTCATGGCCCAGTGACTTCATTGTGCATTCATTTCGTAAACTAGGGTTTTTCTCTGTTTCCTTCAACGTAATCTCGCATTGGTGGGTCAACTTTGCAAAACCCTCCACTGAGAAGTTGTTGGTAGTGTTCCCATGTCGACATTTCCCATACACACTTGTAGGAGCCAATGACACGCAATCTTGCTGCTACGTTTGGTTTTTTGTTCCTGGACCGAAAGTCACCAAGTGTTTGTCAACGTCATTTTCATGAAACTTGCAACTCTACATAACTCAGCAATCGGAGGTCGGATCGATGAACCGTCGAATCCGTTGGTCTCCTGGCATGTGATTACCTCTAGGGGTCCTCTCCCTCATGTTCTCATGGCCCACTAAATTCATTGTTCATTCATTTCGTAAACTAGGGTTTTGCTCAGTTTCCTTCAATGCAATCTTGCATTGGTGGGTCAACTCTGCAAAACCATCCACCGAGCCAGTGTTGGTAGTGTTACCAGGATGGCATTTCCAATACACACTTGCAGGAGCCAGTGGTACACAATCATGCTGCTTTTTTTTCTATTTTGCTCCTGGACTGAAAGTCACCAAGTGTCCATGAACGACATTTTAATGCGACTTACAACTCGGCAACTGATGGTTGGATCGACAAACAGTTGAATACCTTGGGCTCTTGGCATGCAATTACCTCTAGGGGTCCCTCTCCCTCATGTTCTCATGGCCCAGTGACTTCATTGTGCATTCATTTCATAAACTAGGGTTTTGCTCAGTTTCCTTCAATGCAACTCTTGCATTGGTTGTTTCAACAACTGCACATGGGTCTACTTCAACTGACTTAATCATTCGTTGTATATCAAATTCTACATATGCTACATTTGAACATGTTGCAGCATTAACAAAACACTATGTTTCTAAAGATCACAGGCTATATTATTCTTGTGCTAAAGTATAAGCCAACAACCATATGCCTAAGCCACACTTACAAATTACAAACAAACTAGGGTTCACGAACTACACACCACATAATAAAACTAGGGTTCACAAATTGAGACTTGTAACTACAAACTAGGGTTTTATGAACTCTTTAGTTTTAGATCATTAGATTGGTTAGTATTATTTAAGTAGAAACCAAAAGGCCATATACCTAGGCTATGCACATACATGAAAGAAAATTAGTAGGGTTGAACATGGATCACAAGTGGAAGTTCACATGCATGAATGACTTAGATGTAGAAACACATGTACATGAACTCAAGCAAAACTAACTAAGTTTTCATGAATTATAATAAATCCATTAGTATAGAGATCAGAGACTATGTTATTTTCATTAAAGTAGAAGCCAATAGCCCATATACCTAGGCTACACTTACAAATTGAAAACCAACTATTGTTTCATGAACTACAAATTGCATACTATAACTAGGGTTCACAAGTTTAGAGATGGAACTACAAACTAGGGTTTTATGAAAAAATTACGTTTATATCATAAGATTTGTTATTCTCATTCATGTAAAAACCAATAGACCATATACATATGCTATGTACTTAAATTCAACAAACCGACTATGGCTGAACATGGATCATAGGTGGAAGTTCACATACTTGCATGACTTAGAAGTAGAAACACATGTACACATGAATTACAAGAAAAACTAACTATGGGTTCATGAATTACAAAAATACATGATTCTAGAGATTAGGGGTTATGATTCTAGAGATATGAAAGATACACTTCCAAAAATTACACCTTAAGGGAATGTGATACCTCAGAATTACTTTTCCAAATTTAGTTGTAGTATCTTTAATTTTGATATCATTGTTTTGGAATTTGAATTATACTATTTGAAATCTAATATATGTCTATTTTGTACTCATAACATGGAAGAATTTGAAAGATAGTAGTCCTTATATGTGCAGATTTTATGGATAGGAAGGGTAGAGTAGGAGGGGAAGGTATGGTAGGTATTCTAAGGATGCAGAGGAAAGTGGATGAGGGAAAGAAATAGGTATACTGAGGATGCTATGTGTGTGATTTCAGACGTGCCAAGAGGTTGTCCTAGTTGTGAAGTAATTATGGTTAGCAATGAAGAATATTATGGTGGTTTAGGGCTAGGATTAGGTAGTGTATGGTTAGGGTAGTTTAAGGAATATATTAGAATTGTAAAGAGGATAGGTAGGATGATTTTCATAGAAGTTTAGGAGGCGAATCGGTAATACTCAAACCAACAAGGAAACAAAACCCTAGGGGTCTTGCTAGGCTTGGAAAGGCTCACAAAATTAAAGGTTACACTTGGAGGAGGAAATAGAAAAAAAACTAGGGTTTCACGAACTACAAACCATAAACCTAGAAACTAGGGTTTATAAATTTACACAAAATAGGGTTTATGAACTCATTAGGTTTATATCATTATATTTGTTAGTCTCACTCAACTAGAAACTAGTAGACCATATACCTAGAATATATGTACCTACACTACAACAAAGCTAGGGTTTCATGAACTACAAACCAAAAAGCGAAAAACTATGGTTCACACATTTTAGACATAGAACTAAAAACCAAGGGTTTCATGGATGAGTGCTTTATGCGCAAGGATAGTTCAAAGTCAAAGATTGCCAAGTATAAAGCTATAAATAGATTAAAGAGTTAGTTCCAATGAGAAATATAGCAAATCAAGATAACGATACTTTTGAACATCAAATGCTCAAAAATTTGTTCAATAAAAGGATGCAAAACAAAACAATGGATATTTCAATGTGTTTATTCACAAATCTCCTCGTGCCAATGATCAGTAAGAATAATATTTCAATGAGACAAGCTTTGTCAAAGTATAAATGATTTCTAAATCAGTATGAAATGCTGATGACAAGGCCTAAATGTTCTCAATTTAATGATACGAGTGATATATCCTTCTGTTGATACATACATTCGAATCAAGACAAGTTATGAAAACAAACAAATTATTGCTCTTGATTTGAATGGGTTGTAGACGATTTAAATCTCTGCCAAGTATCAATATACCACTGTCATAAAGGAAAGATTCCAGCCAAACAAATATGAAGTCCCAGAAGTATAAGTATCAAAAAAATATTTTAATTCAATCTTTCAAGGACATAAAGATTTGCAATGTCTTTGTTTTGATAATATCTTCTATATCTCTGTTAAACTTATAATTGTTTCCAGCCAAGTAATGAAACGTTTTGCAATCCAAAGATATTCCCAATCGATGCCAAGTGATAATAAAAGTCACATATGTATGGCAAACAAGCTATGGAGGCAAAATCAACTTTCTTTTACAATTTCCAGAGTCAAATTTTACTTAAATACCACTGTAAAAATCAGCATCATTATAGTTGGAAATTACTTATGTTTAATAGTGCTTAAAATGTTCTTGTAGCATGTTTTGGATGGCCAAGTTGTTGAAGACTTTAGGGAATTTAGGATAGGGATGTTAGGGAGTGAAATGATGTGAAGTAGGGATGCAATAAAGGGTTAGGACAATGAAAAAAGGTGGCAGTCCTGTAGGTGTCTAGGTAGTAAAAGATGGCAATAAATACCTTGCTTTGAGAGTCTAGGAAGACTAGTTGAAGGGGGTATGTCCTAGGTTTAGTTTAGGGTATCAAAATAGGAACTTAGGGCTACCCAAAAGGGAATTTACAGTTAGTAAAAGAGGTAGTCCTGTAGGTTTTTTAGACACAAAAAAAAATTGGCAACTAGTGCCTTACATTGAAGGATTATGATACTAGGGATGTAAGTCTAGGTATCTAGGATATGTTAGAAGCCTAAGGAGTGGAAAATAAAGGTAAGTTAGGGATGTAAAATAGTTGAGGTCTTCGTTTATTTTAAGAGCAGCAATAGGTTAGTTTCTAGGGGGAGTTAAGGGTGTTTAAGTCCTAGCGTTAGAGCACCCAAGGAAAGTTTTATCTAACTCTACCCAATCCCATTACATTAGATTATGCTTGCAAGCCAATAACCATAATGAAAGTGAAGGTTATCAATGCACCCTCAAGGATAAGGAGATCACACCTTCTCTCTTTGTTATGTATGAATATCTCTTGTGAAAGAGGGGGGTCAGATACTATGATTGATATTGACATGATCATCGCCAGTCAAGAACATATTGAGGGTTTTCTCTCCCTCTATACAATGTGCCAACCAATAATCATCACCCCATTCACCATCTTCTGAGGCAACCACTCCGTATACGTGCCCTTCATAATATGATTGTAGGTATATGATCAAAATATTTTTCGTGTGATACAAGGCTATTAATGTGCATTTGAAGACTACGTAAATAAACAAAAAAATGTTAAGGAAATGCATCATACCAGGTTGTACAAGGTCTGAGACATGATCAAAATCTATAGAAATAGATGATTGGTCTTCTTCCAATGGAGTTAAATCAACAATTGCACGATGATCAAGTCGAAGTGATATGTGATCCCATCCATCAACGCAATCTAATGATTCACACCCATCACAACAAAGCGGACAAAAAAAAGCGAGTTTTCTAGTCCAAATTTCAAATACTGGGTTATCAGAGCTTCAAACTGAATGAAAGCCATGACTCCCACGCACAGTCTTGCATTCCCATGCATCTGAACGATCTATGTCTACCACCTCCCAAAAGAATCTCTCCACACGTCTCTTTCTTTTTTATTCTGCTCACAAGTTGATTCCTCTCCCATTACTGATGTGCAGCACTTGACTATAGATTGAGCATTTCGAATAGTAGATTCTGTAGATAATTTCAATTCCTCTCTTTGTAGGGAGTTTTTGACACATGCTCCGGATCCATCATGCTCTCCTTTACCATGCCTAGTCTCAAAATAGCTCCACATATGTGGCAATTTGTAGTTTTTATGCAAGGAACACAACCATTGAAATATGCATGCATTTTTTAACTGACCAGCACATCCATCAAACCAAATCCAGTGTCGATCCATCTATATGTTCCTACCCTTCAAGTGATCATATAACATGATGAAGCAATGCCGTACATAGTGGAAGTCATGGCACCTATCATCATTTATGTAGAAGTGATATTCCTTCAGAATTTCTCTTTTCTCTTCACTGTTATTTGGGCCATGCCTATATGTGATATGGATCATCAAGGAAACCTACACAGAGTGATAATACTAACTTTGGATCTCATTTTGAGGTTGCAGAGTGTAGTTCTCGGCAAAATCAACAATTGAAAGTATAATACCATGGGGAAATGTATCTCTACATATTCTAAACTTCTCATCCTGTCATCGTGCCAAGTCGACATGCTGAACATATTGATGTGTCTTTTCAATAAATTCCCTGATGAAGTCACTAACTTGTACCTGGTGACACAAAATGATCTCAATATCAGTTTTTTTTGTAAGTAAGGATTGAAATGTAACTATTCAAACATAAATTTATAGATATAAATGCATACTTGAGATGTCACCAATTGTATTTTTTTGCTTTCTTTCCCTTGGACTATTTCATAGCTGATATATTTGAAACTTTTCATGTTTATAACTATATTACCAAATTCACTGTCTCCACTCTCGTGCATACATTGGATCAATAATGCCAATCCAACACAGTTGGAGCATGTTCCATCCAAACAAGATTTTGCATAGTATGTTTTCCCCTCAGGCCTATTGCACATGATGCTATGAATGAATTCTCTTGATGAAGTCAGTGGTATTGTCAGGGAGCAATCCTGCACATGGTTAGTATGCAACAAAAGATGAATGTACAAAAATGTTACATAGTAATATTCATATTCTACGTGGTATCTACAACAACAAGTGTTACAAAGAGTATTTATTCTAACATACTAGGGCTTACATTTCTCAAAATATCTTTGCCCCAAGTTCAATTGTCTATGTTCATTCCTAAATTTCTCGTATAGTTATGTCTATGTTATATCAAGAAGATGCTTAATATGTGGTTCATGATCCTTTGGACCCCTTCTCAGTTTTAGTACATCCTTCCGGTTTGAAGAAGGCCTTGTGTGATCATGCCAAAAACTTTGCACTAGTCCCTTTATTGCATCAACTAGCTTCATGTCATGATGTGGCAACCAACCAATAAAGGCCCAAAAATTTGTTTGATCGGTTGTGTCAAGATGTTCTCTTCTAATAGAATACCTATGGAGGGTTTTTACATTCAAATTGACTAGTTTGGATGTAGGCTTGAGAAAAAGAAAGACCCTAGTGCTCTTATTTACAATTTCTTGTGACAACACACAACGAGCGACATTGTGGTCCTTTGAACGTATGTTCTTACCAATTTTACCAAATGCATCTAATAAGCTTTTAACTATATGAGAACTTGATCCAGAATTCTTTATCATCTTTGTCCCTAAATTTTTCCTAACAATATTCATGCCCCTAGATTTTAACAATGATAAAAATAATCTACATTTATCTCCATCACATTTAGAAACAAAATATTTATCAAGTATCTATTGAGTTTGATAAGCAATACTACGTTTAGATAGCGTACCTTCAATGGAATTGAGGAGACTTTCATAAACTTGTATACGCTTCGGAGTTCTTCGACGTGTGCTTTCTAATGGAGGTAAGGGGGTTGGAATTCTACCATGTTGTGCATCACCAAGATGCTCTGGCATTTCAGTAGTAGCTTGTTGTCCTTCATTCTCTTCCTGTTAGTTGGATGGTGGAAGTCCAACATCCTCATTGATGGTCCGGATAACATTTTCTTCTTCAACAGTAGGCTCCATGTCCAATGCCTCTCTGACTTGATCACTTGTATAACAACAAGAGGTGAACAAATTTTGTGTTTCTTCATGAGCTTCATCTTCAAATGGTAACTTATCAGTTTGACTTGAAGTGGGAATTGAAACATCCCCTAATGAGCACCTACATTTTGCTTCTTGATTACTTCCATGGGGTGTTTGTTCAACAACTATTGTGGAAATTGAAGGTCCCTCTAGTGAATGCTTCATTTTTTCTTTTCATGGATTAATAGGATGAACCGTGGTATCCTCTATAATTGGATTTGGATTATTTTCCAAAGAAAGCCTCCGATTCATCATGTCTATTCTTTTCTTTTCTTTCTCTTCTTCAATGACTTCTTGAGGTCTCTTCTTCCTTGCTGATTTTCTTCCTCATTTACGTACATTCCCCATCACCACAATGATCAATTCAATATAGTTTGTTTTTGTTGATCCTCAATTACAATATTTCAAACCTTTAGTGATTTAGAACTATAGATCCTTCAGGGTGCTTCAATCTTCCTTCTCAATTGTTCATATTTCCCATCAAAACAATGATGAATGAGAAAATTTACCATTGGTGGTCTTCAATAATAAGCAATTGAAAGTTAAATCATAAATTGTTCCTCAAGCTGATTCTCTTGTACAATTGGATATATCCACCATCACCATGAAATGGTCTTGAATCTTGATATCTTATCTTGTGTGCTCCTCAAATATAGGCAAAATGAATCTTTCAAAGACCTTATCTTTGGTGTTATTCAATTGGAGATTCTTCAAGCTTGTTGATTATCTTATTCAAATATGACCATATAACCCAACACCACAATGATCAACCATGAAAGATTTCCTCAATGCTGCACCTACATAACAAAAATAATGATGGAGATGGTGTATTGTGAATATTTCCAATGACGTGCTCGTGCTCTGTTCAAAAAAATTGCATGATAACCTGTTTTTCGTTTAGACAGAGTAAAGTTGTTGTCGGATAGGGACAGTCCACTATTTATATTGTTACAAAACGCACACGCATTATATAAAGGTAAAATGCGCACACGATGTGGAGAAGAAAAATGCGCATGCGATATTGTTAAGCACAATAAATAGGTTAGGTGCATGGCTAAGGCAACGAATAAAATCAAAAGAAAACAAATTTTTTGTATGGTTACATACAAAACAAATGATGTTAGTGTTCCCTTCTTTTCATGCATATATATAAATGTTTCTCTCTATACCCCCCTAACTTTCTCCCAATAATCCCTAGATACCCCCTATCTCTTTCTAAATATTAGTCCTTCATTCTCTCTACATCCCTCCCTATATGTTTCGTTCTCTCCCTTACTCCATCCATGTCCCTACCTATTGGGCTCGGGTTGAGATAAAGTTTTGGAAGCACCTTTTTGAGGCAAGCAAGGAAAGCTGAGCTGAGCACAGCTCAGAAACACAATTTTAGCTAAATATGGAGGATGCTGCGAAGTTGCGCATAGCATCCAACTTTTGACCAGACTGCGGAGTTGCGCACAGCATCAAAGTTTTAGCTGTGAGGCGAAGACCAGTACTGCGCCGAAGCAGTGCTGCAGAGTTAGGAGGCCACGTGGAGCCAGCAAAGCGGTGTGCTGGACAAGTATCAAGTGTAGCTACCGGCTCGACCGGTAGCAGCCATTTTTGGAAAGATATTCCAGGATTGCCGAGCAGCGAACGTAGGCAAAACAGGAATGTGGCCACGCGTGGGTTGTTAAGGAAAGCGACGTTTGGCACACTTAGAAGGTAAAACCATTAGAGAGAAATGGTTCGGCAGAAGCATCTTGTAGGCATGCATGCAACAGGAAGGCCAATAGCGATAGGATGAGGACGTGGAGATCCGCCATGATCAAGCAGACGCTACCAGGAGCCAATAAGCCGGTTTGGAAAACCGACGCAGTTTTGGAAACCCTTAGGGTTTTGGGTTTTAGGTCTTCGACATTGTACAGACATGACCTTCGGGCATGATCTATTTAAGAAGACACTTTTGTATGGGATGGGGGTTGTTGTTGGGGTTGCTCTATTTTTGGATACTAGATGCTATTTATTAGAGTGATCTGGAGATAACCTTTTTGTATTGTAAAATATCTCCAAGCTGAGAATATTGTAAAGGCTCTGCAACTGTGTGTGCAGAGACCTAGCTGAGAGAACGGAGAGTTTGCAGTTGAGTGCACAGACTAAGAACGGTTGCCCCATCCCTTTTGAAAGAAATATATTACCAACCGTTCTTGTGGACGTAGCTTTCCATCCAGGGAAGGGAACCACGTTAAATCCTATGTTATGTGATGATGTTTATGAATGAATGACTATCTGTATTTTCTGTAGAATGAATGCTTGAATGTTTCCTTGCATGTTGTAATATGAGAACTTTGATATGCATTTACCAATAGGAGAAGTTTGGGAATGATATGCTAGGTTCCACGGAAACAGATGAATGGCAAACATTTCAATTCTATGTTAAGATCGTGAATCAGTCATTTAAGTTTAAATACTTTCTTAAGCACAGTGAAGGAACACAGCACAGTTAGTCATGTCTATCATTTCAGTTCACATTGTAATAATCCAAGTTCTAGAATAAATGCTAGAAAGATAACCAGTAAGTGCCTGAATGAATGGATGAGTGATATTCATTTCAGTGCCTTAACGTTTCTGAGATCTTCCAAGTAGAGGATACGTGTGGGTAATTCGCAATTCCAATAGAAGATTCACAGCAGTAAGAAACCCTTAGTGAGGCCTGTAGTGTTTCCTCCACCACGCAGTACTGCTCACATCATAGATTCTGTTGCATACTGCATCACTTTGCCCTGCAGCACCATCCTTCTATCCTGCGCTGCGTAGCTTGTTCATATAAACAGCTCATCATTTATTATGGAAACCTGATTCCGCAGTACCCCATAAGATACACCTCAGGTGAGACCTCAACCTACTCGTAGGTTGTTGCTGAAAGGGATGGTGCGAAAGGGTTTTGTTGGTCAAAGGGAGAACCGCAAAGAACCTGGGTCTAATTGGAAACCTCTAGGTTAGTTTAAGCCAACAAATGGTTCTGTTGCCACACTAGAATCCATGATGAGTTGCAATCACAATGTGTGAAGAAGAATATCATTTCCCCGAAGGATCTAACTATTGGCATCTTGAAAAGACAGAAATCCAAGCTTGGTGGGATAAGACCATAAGCGATTTTAACAGACAAGAAAATAGACATCCACGTCTAAGCGACACACAGTGGTTAGATAGATATCTGTTGGACGACATTCACGAGATCTTTTACGCATCATTTCCAAACGATCTGCATGCGTGGATCTTGTGGCTCGCAGAGAAGAAAAACTGTTTCCAAGGAGGAGTTCCTACAGAGTGGACTCCTGAGCTCACAGTGTAGCTTAAAGTGTTAGATAGCCCATTGTCACGCGCAGTTGATTATTGGTTCGATCATATGCTAGAAGGATTTGTAACAGAATTTTATGTAGACACACTCAAATCCTACAGCCAAGTAGAAGCACACTTTTTCGGAGGATTCCAAGGTAAGTTTCTGAACAATCTCAATCTATACATTAAGATGTTGTTAGCTGAGAAAGGTGTTCTAAGAATGCAGTAATGTTCTTGAAGTTTGTCATGATAAATAGTACATATATTGATTCTGACAAAGAGACACATACTCTTAGAAGTGGTAAGAGATATAAAATTAATAAGAATCCAGAAGGCCCTAAACTTCATATAGATACTGAGATCCCCTATGATCTTGATAGCGAAGTTGCATAACCATTTACCCCTAAGAATCCGTCGGCTGCACAAACCGCACCACCTTTATCGTAGAACCCACCCGCTACGCAGCCCACCCAGCAAAAGACTCAGCCTGGTCCATCTCTCCTGATAGTCCCATTTGTATTTACTGCGCAGATCCCTTTATGGCAGCCGCACACTAATCCCGGTGCCCCACCACCTACTATCACAATGGAAAACACTGATATGAAGCTGCCAATATTCAGAGGAACTGGCCTAGAAGACCCTGATCAGCATTGGTTCCTTTGTGAAGCCGTATGGAGTGTAAGACAAATCCAGGATGATGCCATGAAGCAAGCACAGCTCATCACCACTTTCAGGTATAGAGTGCTATATTGGTTTATGAAATACTCTACCGTACAGCCGAGAACCCTCGTAGAAATTGAAGTCGCGCTGGTGGTGGAGTTCAAGAAACCTAAGTCTAAGTCTCAGTGTATAACTGAGCTGAAGGAAATAAAGCAAAGACCAACTGAAATGGACTGGGAATTTGATCATAAATTTAAGACCTTACTAGACCAAGTAAGTTTTGTTATACCGCTAGAACAGCATAAAGAATGGTTCATTGCTGCGTTGTTACCTCATATCAGATTACCATTCATGTAGCAGAAGGTTCTATCCCAGGCAGAGGCCTTGGAAATTGCAATGAAGCTGGAAGCTTCGCCGATTGGTGATACTAGTTCTGGGATGTCTCAGATCTAGAACCAGCTGACCACCTTGACACTTGAACTACAAAGTATGAAAAATGGTAAAGAACAAAGATATGAACCTAGACAGGAGGTCTGGTGTACAAGTTGTAAAGGAGAAGGTCATGACCATGAGCATTTCCTTCTATTACACGACTGTATTAACAGTGGCGTGCCTAACCCATTAAATAAGAATCAAGCCCCATGGTGTGAAATTTGGAGAACCACAGGACATAGACCTGAAGACTGTTACCTCATCCAGAAATATGTGGAAACTCCTAAGAACTTATACTGCAATTTCTGTAAATCAGTTGGACATGATGAATCCAACTGCCGCACATATGAATTAATGAATGAAAGGAAAAGGGATATGGACTCAATGCCAGGTGCTGGCTTGTACCGCATACAAGATACCCAGCCAAAACAAGAAAATGCACAATATGACCAAGAAGGATACAAAGGTCGTGGTGGTGGATACCGCAGTAGAGGAAGAAATGTTGGTCCGACATAGGGAAGAGGACATGGCCAAGTCATTTGTTATAACTATGGACAACCTGGGAACGTGTTTAGAGATTATGTTAACCCATGCAGTACATGCAATTATTGTAAATCATTTGAGCATGTCATTGAATATTTCCCAGTATTAGAGGTGTAAATGCAGAAGAGAAGATGAACAGAGGCTCCGAATCCAAACGTCCAGTGGATCACAGTGAGAATAGACCACTGGATCCAAGCATCAATGTGGTCACGTGTAGTGGCGCTGAGACAAGCCGTGACAGAGGAGCAGAAGCTTCAACATCAGGGGAAGCACATACGAATAAGGATCCCCTTGAAACAATATGGATAAGGAAAGCTCCAGGAAAAGCACCCCCTCTTAACCTACAGAAGAACAAGGAGGTCTTCCTTGACTCATGGGCTTTAGAGAACCAACAGATAAGTCATCAAGGATCCCGTTGCACAGTGAAACACTGCATGTTGAAGACATGCCCGCTCCTTATGACAAAACAAGCACTGCGACAGATGTCCGTACTTCTGTTGCGCAGTTCTTGCGAAGCTGCATGAAGTTACTAAAAATTGAAAAAGCCATAGTAGAGCTCCAAAAGCTTATCAGCCAGTATGAACCTCAGATTGCAACAGAGACTCTAGATAGCATTGTACATCATATAAGGAAGCACAAAAGAATAGGCCGAGAGATGAGGCTTACTACGTAGATAGGAGATTTTGAAATGGATGAAATCATCCTTGATCTGGGATCAGAAGTGAATGTCTTGACTAAGCAGACATGGCAACAGATGGGTCGACCAAAGTTGCGCTGGTCACCTATCCAGTTATGAATGGCTAATTAGGAGAAGGTCATACCTTTTGGCTGCTTAGCTAATGTAGTAGGTGATATCGATGGAGTACATAGTCATGTAGACTTTGAGGTTCTTGAAATTGTGGATGATAGTCAACCTTTTCCAGCATTATTGGGAATTTATTGGGCTATGGATAACTTGGCTATCATAAACTTGAAGACAAAGAAGATGATCTTTGAAGGGAAGCATCTTAGGGTCATTGCACCATTGGATCCTAAAGATGGTGATAGATACAGTGAGCCAATTCAAGAGGAATCCCAAGCTCAAGAATTAGACCGACTATACCAGTTGACTGCGAACAAGAAGGACTACATTAATCCTACTACGGATGGTACGCTCAGCTGGCGATGTGACACTTCTTGTATCTCCGACTCGGATACAGGACTGGAGAATTGGCAAAGCCGCATGCACGAAGTATCAACAAGAAGATGTGCGCAGGTTATGAAATCACTGCACTGGATCGGAAAAGAGGTGAGTCCTATTCCCACATATGATGGTTCTGCTAATGTTTACAATTTCATAAGGGAATATACTGCATATATACCAGATGAACATAAACTGCCAGCTTTAGATATAGCATTGCACGATACACCTGCTAGATGGTGGAATGCACATAAGAAAACATTGACCACTTGGGATCAATGCAGAACTAAGATGCAGATCCAGTTCGCCAAAAAGGTTACTTTACCCTTTGAAAAGTATAATGGATAGACAGACCCTAGTCAACACATTGAAATCTGTTCAAAGGCATGGGTGGAAAGACCACTTACAGAATGGGTACACTTATTTGTACATACATTGGATGTGGGTATCCTAGAAATATGGTACCTCGACCTGGAGTTACGCAATGAACTCACTGATTGGGAGCTGCTCACTGCAAACTTCCAGAAGGACTTCAGTTTTGAAGACGAGAATCCATTAATCCATGAAGCATTACAGCTAATCAAGAAGCGCATATTCCAGGATGACTGTCCTCATCAAAACATAACATTGTAGGAGTTTTTTGGGACAAAGTGCGTTCCTGCGCACCTACAGTCAGAATGGAAGGAACATGAAGAACACTTGATCGAGTGTTACAACTTAGCTGAAGATACCAATGATACAAATGAAGATGATGAGGAGGACCCATGCAACATAGATATACCAGAGTCAGAAGGCATGCATGAGGTAGAAGGACCTCCATTGGAAATCCTAGATATGACTTGACTAGTAACAACTCAAAAAGTGAACATTGGCACAGACAAGGAGCTGAAGTTCGCATCAATAGGAGATTATTGGGATGATTAGACTATTGCAGAGATTGCAGATACCTTACATGAGTATCAGGAACTGTTTCCAACAAAATTTATAGAGATGAAAGGAATTTTGGGAGACCTAGGGGTCATGAAAGCAAAAGGCAAGATCAGGATTTGTGTGGATCTCAGAAAGCCGAATGATGCTTCCATGCACGACCCATTTCCTACTCCATTCACAGACGAAGTGCCTGATAACGTTGGAGGAAATGAGGCATATTATTTCACTAATGGTTTCTCTGGTTACCATCAGATCAGGATTGATCCTGCGAATAGGCATAAGATGACATTTTCTACAGAATGGGGGCCATTCTAGTACACCGTCATGCCTTTTGGGCTGAAGAACGCACCTACCATATTCTCTAGAGTTGTCATCGCAGCATTTAAAGATTTTATGCACAAGATTTTAGAAGCATATTTTGATGATTGGACTGTATTTGGTCTATTGAAAAATCATTGCGCGAATATCCGCATGATGCTCGAGAAGTGTCGATAGCATCAAATATCCTTGAATTTGAAAAAGTGTATTTTCTATGTGCCCTATGGAATTTTACTTGGCCACATTGTCTGTAAGCAAGGACTGATGGTAGACCCTATGAAGATTGCAGTTATTGCAAACTTACCAACACCAAATTCAGTCAAGATGTTGCGATCTACATTAGGACATACTAGATATTACAGAAAATTTATAAAGGGTTATGCACAGATAACCGCAGCAATGGAAAAACTGCTGAAGAAAGATGCACCGTTCATTTGGAACGCAGAATGCAAACAGGGTTTTGACACATTAAAAGAAAAGATGGTCACTATGCCTATTCTAGTCTTTCCAGACTGGAGTAAGCCATTCCATGTGCATGTTGACACATCATGTATTTCCCTGGGGATCGTGTTAGCTCAGTTAGGAGAGGGAGGTATTGACCACCCTATTGCATTTTCTAGCCAAAAGCTTTCAACAGCAGAGAAGAACTATACTACTACTGAGAGGGAAGGCCTTGCGATGGTATATGCGCTACAAAAATTTAGACACTACTTGCTGGGATCGCACATCCTTATGTTTACTAACTATTCTACGTTGGAATATTTGGTCAACAAGCCAGTGTTAGGGGGATGCATATGCCGATGGCTATTGTTGTTCCAGGAATATGACTTTGAAATTATTGTCAAGCCAGGTAGACTGAACTTGGGACCTGATCACCTGTCAAGGATCGAGTCAGGAGAGGAGCCGACGAATATTGAAGACAATCTTCCTGATGCGTAGTTATTCAGTATACAGGTTGCTGATGATTATTACAAGGATATCATTGACTTCCTAACCACAGGGCTGGCACCCCAGGAATTCTCGGTCTAGCAGAAAAAACAGTTAGTGGTGCATGCCACAGACTTCACTATAATTGCAGAACAATTATATAAACATGGCCGGATGAATTCCTGCACAGGTGCGTACTCGATCATGAGAAGCCATTTATTCTGGTTGACACACACTTAGGAATCGCGGGAGGTCACTATGCAGGAAGGGCTACTGTGCAGAAGATATTGCCCATAGGGCTATGGAACTATGATGTCTGTCAGAGGACAGGAAAACCATCACGTCGAGATGAGATGCCATTGAATCCACAGTTGACACTACAGCCATTTGAAAAATGGGCAATAGACTTTGTGAGTCCTATAAACCCACCAGGAAAAAGAATGGGTGCAAGGTATATTATTACTGCTATGGATTACCTCACCAGATGGGGGCAAGCAAAACCAGTTAAGGACTACAGCGCCAGTACTGCTGCGCAATTTATTTTTAAAGAAATACTCACCAGATTTGGCTGTCTAAAGATTTTGATGAGTGACCAAGGTACTCACTTTTTGAACAAGACGATTGAGGCGCTTATAGAGGAATTCCACATTTGTCATCAGTGCAGTACTCCATATCATCCACAGGTGAATGGTACTGTAGAGGCTTTCAATAAAATATTGGAGAACGCACTCACTAAGGTCTGCAATGTAAATAGAGACGATTGGGACCTGCGTGTCTCATCTGTGCTATGGGCATACAGGACCACATGCAAGAAATTGACAGGACAGACACCCTTTCGGTTGGTTTCTGGGCAAGAGGCTATAATGCCTATGGAATATATTGCCCCTAGTTTGAGAATCGCTGCATTTACACGGATGGCAGACTACGAAGCTCTAGAAGAAAGATTACTAGACTTACCGGGCTTGGAGGAAGATCACTTCATCGTAGGCTTCCACCAGCAAGCTCATAAGGACCGCGAGAAAGCATGGCATGATCGCCATATAAAGAACAAGTGTTTTCAGGTAGGTGATCTAGTCCTCCTGTATGATAGCAAATTCATGAAATTCCCTAGTAAATTTAAGATGCATTAGCTTGGCCCATATACTATGATACATATTACTAACACTGGTGCAGTCCAGTTATCCAATCTAGCTGGTGATCCCTTGCCAACTTTGATAAATGGAAGTAGGCTGAAGCTATACCATGATAGCACTGCTTCGCAGAACCCTGAATAACAATCAAAGGAAGGAAGTTCTAAGTGTCAAGTATAGTTGAAAGTGGACACTAGAAATGCAAAGGAGTATATACATGTATGATAAAAGGAAGAATGTATGATAAGGAGAATGATCTATGCACCACGCAGCACTGTTGAAGCTACGCGGGAGGGGAAAAGAAAAAGAAAAAAGAAAAAGAAGAAGAAGAAGAAAAAAATAAATAAATAAATATATATAGAGAGAGAGGAAGCCGCGTAGTTGGAAATTTTTGACATTGTGAAGTAGCCGCGCAGGGTTGCAGATGGCTTGCCATGCAGTTCGGCGCAGCACTCAGACAAAAATAGTCGTTGCATGGATTTTCAGAAAAATAGTTGTTAGATGACCGTTGCAGCAACTGCTTGAGCATTTAAAGAGAAGATAGTCGTTCTGAGCACGCTGACAACAGAAAAGACCGAAGGATTCGCTCAAATTCACCAATGGACACCACATTAATTGCTTATCTAGCCATTGAAGGGTGCAGGAGAGGGTTTGCTGCCACTATAAATAACACCATTTGGAGACTCGCGGGCGTTACCAAGAACTTAGAATTTTCTTGTGATTAACCTCTCCGAGCTAGTAGCCATCTGTATTCTGTCTGCCTTCGCCGCTACCTCATTAGTGAATGTCCGAACCTTCCTTTAGAGAAGAAGAACTGACCATTGAAGAAGCACTGAGGATCTTTCAGCACGGAGAGATTCAGCAGTTAATGAAAACTCTAGTTAAGAAGGTCGCCATAGAACAAGGTGAAGGATCTTGCAGATCACCAAGAATTAATCCGATGATGCAGAAAAAAGCAAAAGATAAAGGAAAAGTTCTAACTACACCTCAATCCAACATCATAAAGATGGGCTCCTCGGCACAAAAATCGCCTGTCTTTCAGACAGAACCTTTGAATATGACACCTGAATATATCTACCCATGGGCCCTGAATGCCCCTGTGTTTAAATTGTCCAAAAATGTGAGATACGACATCCTGCTATCACCTATCTCAAACCATGTAAACATTGCTAAGAATCTGTTGAGGAAGATAGCAGATTGTAAATGGGAGAATTATGACCTCTTGCGGATGAAGAAAGACGAGCCAGATGTTACCAAATACCCAGATTCTCAACCAGACCATTATATGTGCTGGAAAATGGATGCCAAGGGAACTCTGAACTTGGTAGCTGACTATTGGTTAGCACCTGTCGTTTAGTCGGGGCTGCTAAACTTGCTGAGATTGCCACATTTTGACCATTCTCCAGAACTTAATATCATGGTTCGCACACTCATGGTGCGAATCCACCAAGGATATTTGTGGCTAGACAGGAACATTGATATTAACATTGATTTGATCCACCGCATCACTGGGCTAAGCAAGCGCGGTAACGATCCAAAGCAACTCTTCCAGGGGAAGAGCAAAGAAAAAGAGGTTGTTGAGAAGATGAAGAAAACCCATCCAGTGGTGAAAGCAAAAAGAGGTTTCCTAACAGAAGACATAGAGGACAAAGCAACAAGATTTGTAATGTAGTTGCTCATAGGCAAGATACTCAAAACAGCTAGTCCTTCGGAGGTGCCTACGGGCGCAATACTCCTTGGTGCCGCAGACGCCGAAGGCAACAACTTTAATTTATGTCAGTTTATGTTGAATGAGTTCCTTGAAGAACTCAACGACACATAGGTGAATGGTGGCCAGTTCCATTTCACCTGGCTCATCGTCTTGATTGCTTTGTGTGGATGGAAGGAGCCACAAGATTATGCAGGCATCATTATGGACACCAAGGATCCTAGAGGGTTTAATTTTTTCAACCTCTAGGCAAACACAAATGCAGAGTGCCAGCATGCGATAGCAGAAGTATTTTAACAATACTATATTCAGCTACGTGATGCAATCATGAAGACACCCTGCATTACAAAGCAAGTCACAGCAAAGTATATCCGCATCATCGACTTTGAGGCGGATATGAAATGTATATTCATATCGCCGAAAGCACAAACGAGGAAACTGGAGTGGTTCTCAGGGAAGTACATCATGTATGAGCAGGATATTGAAGACCTCATGAAATATTGGCCACTAGAGTTTCATGTAAAGGTTATGGACATAGAGGCAGATTCAACAGAAGATGAGCCGATCCCGCTCTCATGCCCAATCATTGAAGAAACAGGGAAGAGAAAAGAAGCTGAGACTTCAGAGAAGCCAAATTTGAGGAAAAAGGTGAAGGCCACAAAGATTCAATCAGAGGCATTACTCAATGATGATGACGATGAGATGATAGCCAAAATAGTCTCAGAGCAGATGAAGGAGCTTATGGTGGCTAAACAAAAGAAGGACATGGTCATCTAGGATGACCTGCACAAGACGCGGCTCGCAATGCAAGGCCTAATGAAGAAAATGGATGATGTCTAGAAAAGCCTTATTTTGCCGTAGGAAGCAGGGGCTGAAAGGAGGTCGGTAGGGACCTCGCAGCAAGGAAGCCAATAGCTAGCAATAACGTTGTCGTCAAAGACTAGAATTGTCCATGTGGACCCATTAGCTGTTGCGTTGCCAATGGCAGAACAAGTTGTCTTGGACACAAAGGGAGTCGAGAGGGTAGAGCTCGACTTAGCCAAAATCCCTTTACCAGGATTGCACTTCATCCACATGCAGATCGTTGAGGAGATGCATGAATGGATGGTCGAATTGATGAAGTTACAAGCAGAGCTCACTGCAGCGAACAAGCAAATTCAGTGGTAGAAATACAACTACGGAACGAACTGGACTGTCGACAAAATTTGGAGAATACCATATCCAATGTGGCGAAGGATATCAAAGGCATAGAAATCCAGGATTATCCTATAGACACAGTTCTGAGGATCGAAGATAAGGTGAGATCCTTGCAGACGGAGATGCAGGATAAAGAGATTTATTATGAGGCCGATATTGCCACATTGAAGGATAAGATGAATAAGCAGGCACCATTAACTGAATAGCAAGTCAGAGAGCAAGCAGTGAGCGCCGCCTCTAAAAGCATTACAGGTGAGATGGCTAAGTGCCAATCTCTCCTGGATAAGGTTTCACAGGAAATCACGACCCTTGAAGAGGATCAAGGGTTGTTGTAGGTCAAAACCGCGATACAAGAAAAATAGATTGTGATGGACAAGTTGAACGTAGAGGTTAAAGCTCTGCCACCTAGAGAAAGGTTGCCGAGATACAAGGAGATGTCCGGCTTAAAGAAAGAAGTACAAGAATTACTACAAAAAGAGATTGAGATGGATAATTAGTCACAGCAGCTCCTGGAGAATGCCATGGCGGTATCACAGCAGATTGAGGATAAGTTAGTAGAACTGCGCGATAACCAGGAGCAGGTACAAGACCAAATTGAACAAGAAATAAGTCTAACATTGCTTGAGACAATTAAACAAGATGAGGAAGATATAAGACAAGCAGTGGTGCAGTTGTGCAGTACGTATGACGAGTTTGAGGCCAAGTTCATTCCACCAGTTGTGGTGCATAGTGAGACAGCTAAAACAATCAGTGGCTCAGGGATGAGCCACATGTAATTGTTAGCGGTATGTTGGGCCCAGGTTGAGATAAAGTTTTGGAAGCACCTTTTTAAGGCAAGCAGGGAAATCTGAGCTAAGCACAGCTCAAAAACTCAATTTTGGCTAAGTAAGGAGGATGTTGTAGAGTTGCGTGCAGCATCCAACTTTTGACCAGACTGCAGAGTTGCACGCAGCATTGAAGTTTTGGCCATGAGACAAAGACCAGTACTGCACCAAATCAGTGCTGTGGAGTTAGGAGGCCATGTGGAGCCAGTGAAGCGGTGTGTTGGACAAGTATCAAGTGTAGCTACCGGCTCGACCAGTAGCATCCATTTTTGGAAAGATATTCTAGGATTGCAGAGCGGTGGACATAGGCAAAATAGGAAGGCGGCCACATCTGGGTTATTAAGGAAAGCGATGTTTGGCATGCTTAGAAGGTAAAACCATTAGAGAGAAACGGTTTGGCAGAAGTATCCTGTAGGCATGCATGCGACAAGAAGGCCGATAGCGACAGGATGAGGACATGGAGATCCGCCATGATCAAGCAGATGCTACCAGGAGCCAGCAAGTCGGTTTGGAAAACTGGCGCAGTTTTGGAAACCCTTAGGTTTTTGGGTTTTAGGTCTTAGACATTGTATAGACATGAGCGTCAGGCATGATCTATTTAAGAAGACACTTTTGTATGGGATGAAGGTTGTTGTTGTTGTTGTTGTTGGGGTTGCTCTATTTTTTGATACTAGATGCTTGTTATTAGAGTAATCTGGAGATAACCTTTTTGTATTGTAAAATATCTCCAAGCTAAGAATATTGTAAAGGCTCTGCAGCTGTGTGCGCAGAGACCTAGCCGAGAGAACGGAGAGTCTGCAGCTGAGTGCGCAGACTAAGAACGGTTGCCCCATCCCTTTTGAAAGAAATATATTACCAACCATTCTTGTGGACGTAGCTTTCCATCTAGAGAAGTGAAGCACGTTAAATCCTGTGTTATGTGATGATGTTTATGAATGAATGACTTTTTATATTTTATGTAGAATGAATGCTTGCATATTTCCTTGCATGTTCTAATATGAGAACTTTGATATGCATTTACCAATGGGAGAAGTTTGGGAATGATATGCTAGGTTCCACGGAAGCAGATGAATGGAAAACATTTCAATTCTATGTTAAGATTGTGAATCATTCATTTAAGTTTAAATACTTTCTTAAGCATAGTGAAGGAATGCAGCACAGTTAGTCATGTCTATCATTTCAGTTCACATTGTAATAATCCAAGTTCTAGAATAAATGCTAGAAAGATAACCAGTAAGTGCCTGAATGATTTGATGAGTGATATTCATTTCAGTGCCTTAATGTTTCCAAGATCTTCCAAGTAGAGGATAAGTGTGGGTAATTCATAGTTCAAGTAGAAGATTAGCAGCAATAAGAATCCCTTAGTGAGGCCCGCAGTGTTGCCTCCACTGCGTAGTACTAATCGCAGCATAGATCCTACTACGTACCGCATCACTTTGCCCTGCAGCGCCATCCTTCTATCCTGTGCTGCGCAGCTTGTTCATATAATCAACTCATGATTTACTGTGGAAACCTAATTCTGCAGTACCCCATAAGATACACCTTGGGTGATACCTCAACCTACTTGTAGGTTATTGCCCAAAGGGCCGGTGCGAAGGGGTTTTGTTGGTTAAAGGAAGAACCACAAAGAACATGGGTCTAATTGGAAACCTCTACGTCAGTTTAAGCCAACACTACCACCCCACTCCCCATCTCTCTAGCTTCTCTTTATCTTCACCATTATCCCTCCCTATAGCACTCTCTCCCTTCTTCTCCCTTAATCACTAACCCTCTGTGCCTTTATCCCTCCCCCCTTCCCTCTCTCTCATACCTTGTATCCCTCCCTCCCTATCTCTCTCTCTAGGTATATCCCTAGATCTCTCTATCTCTCTCTAGATCTGTCCCTCACTCACTTTACCTCCCTCCCTCTATGTCTCTTTCTCTCCCTTACACCATCTTCGTCCCTACCACCCCACTGATTCCTCCTTCCCTATCACACACACACACACAACCTCCCAGTTTCTTTGTCGCTCACACCTCCCTCTAGTCTCTCTCTCCCCAACCATCTCTCTCTCTCTCTCTCTCTCTCTCTCACACACACACACACACACACACACACACACACACACACACACACTCACTCACACAACACACACACACACACACACACACTTGCACATTCCCTCATTCCCTCTACATACCTCCATCTATGTTTCTTTCTCACCCTTACTCCATCCTTGTCCCTACCACCCCATTGATCCCTCCTTCCCTATTACACACACACTCACATGTTCACAACCTAACACTTTCTTTGTCGCTCACCACTCCCTCTAGTCTCCATGTCCCCCACCATCTCTCTCTCTCTCTCTCTCTCTCTCTCTCTCTCTCTCTCCCCACACACACACACACATTGTGTCCCTTGCCCCTCTCAAATCAATCCCTTCCATCTATCTCTATATTCACCTTTATCCCTCCATCCCTCCCTCTCTCACCATCTCTCCCCTTCTCACTTTCTATCTCTCCCTGTTGTTATCTTTGCCTCAACCTATCTCCTTCTCTCTCACTCTATCACTCTCTCTCTCCACCTTCTCTTTATCTTCTCAATTATCCCTCCCTATAGAACTCTCTCCCTTCATTCACCATTAATCACTAACCCTTTGTGCCTTTATCCCTCCCTCCTGCCCTCTCTCTCTCACCTTGTATACCTCCCTCCCTATCTCTTTCTCTAGATCTATCCTAGGATCTGTCCCTCATTCCCTTAAATACCTCCCTCCCTCTATGTTTCTTTCTCTCCCTTACACCATCTTTGTCCCCGCCACCCCACTGATTCCTCCTTCCCTATCACACACAAACACACACAAATAGACTCCCACTTTGTATGTCACTCACACCTCCCTCTAGTCCCTATCTCCCCAACCATCAATCTCTCTCTCTCTCTCTCTCTCTCTCTCTCTCACACACACACACACACACACACACACACACACATTATGTCCCTTTCCCTTCTCAAACCCTTCCCCCTCCATCCATATCTATATGCACCTTTCTCCCTTCGTCCCTCACCCTACCTTCTCTCCCTCCCTCTCTCACCGTCTCTCTCTCTCTCACCTTCTATCCCTCCCTCTTGTTATCTTTCCCTCAACCTATCCCCATATCTCCATCAATCCCTCTCTCTCTCACTTTATGTCCCTTCCCCCTCCTCTCATATTCTCTCTCTCTCTCTCTCTCTCTCTCTCTCTCTCTCTCCATCGCCACCACTCCCTACATGTCCCCCACTAACACTTTATGTCCCTCCCTTCCTATCTCTTTATTTCGTTCTATCCCCATATGTCTCTCACTCCCTCTAAATCCATTCCTCCCCATTGTCCCTCTCCCTCCCTTGCTCTATGTCTCTCCCCCCCTTGTATTCTCTCTTTCTCTCTCACATCTCCCTTGCCTCCATCCATCCCCCCTTGTCACTCAAGTCCCACTTTCAACTTCTAACCCTATACCTCTTCAAAACCTCTTCTACTCTTAATAGTGCTCTCAAGCCCCACTGCCCTTCACCCCTATAGCCCATCATGTTCCCATTCCCTTCATCTCTCCCCACTCAATCTTCCAACATCCTTTTAATCCCTTGACCCTTTCCCTATGAAATTCAACACAATAGATCTATGGAACAAGTAAAACAATTACTAGAGATGCATAAAGAATAATATGTGAAAATTGTGCAAAAGACTTGCAATAGTGCTCTATTGAACTCAGAAGTAGAATACAATACAATACAGTAACAATGACTGAATGATTCAAATTAAACAAGGAGGTCATTTGAATAGCCTGCATGGTGTAGCATGTCTCCACTAGGAGTCATCATCATCAATCAGTGATAGTGTCATCAATGCACAAGTAATGGTCAACTAGGTGTCAAACTGAGTCTAACTGAATGTAGGTAGGTGTAACTGATGCATGGAGCACTAATGTAGTGAAGGAAAATCCAAGGAGGGTGCATGAGGAGCTGTCTGGAGTCAGAATAGTCAAACTAGTCTCTCTGGATGTCTATCAGAGTGATTTAGTTAGTTAACTAGTCAATCTGTCCTCAAATCAAGGAACATATCCACAAACCAAGCAACTAACTGATTGTGTCATTGGTGGTAGGTGAGAGAGGGCACAGTTTGTCTCAAGAGATGAAAACAAGGCACATCATGGACTAGGGGGGCTGGAACTGAACAAAAATAAGCTCTCGGGGCTTGCAATCTAGGAACTAGGTGCTAGGGGACACCATATTGGTGACTGGGATGCATGCAAACATAAATATGATGGTGAGCATATCCTAACACCCCCAACAAGCTATACTATGAGGGAAAAAATAAAAGATAGAGCCTTGGTAACTAAGACCGAAGATCGCCCCAATATAGAAAATAAATCTCTTTAGGTTGCTTCATGTAAATCTCTTCTTGAAGATCTCCATGAAGAAATGCACTCTTTGTATCCATATGGTGCACTTCCCAGTGCTTAGATGCGGAAATTACAAAAACTAGGCGGATAGAATCCATGGTGGTTTGCCATCTTAGATATCGGTGGGAATGATAGTATAATTTAGGATCTAAACCTATCATAAAAAAAACTTCAAATAGTAAAGGATCAGAATATGAAAGAGCCATACCCACTCTTTGAAAGTCTACTCGAGTTCTTCTTGGATCAACAGGATTTCCAATGTTAGAACCAGCAGAATTGAGAGTCTTTTCTTCCCACTTTGGAAACTGAGGGGGATCCTCTAGATCTGAATCTGAACCTAATATTTCATGTTCATTAATGTTTGATAAAATATTATAAATATCATAACACAAACTTTCATCATCCTCTTCCAAATCTTCTTCTTGTATAGGTGGCAATTCAATAGTTTCTTCCTCGACTAGTTTTAGATTTTGAAGCAGTTCTTCAAATTGACACTTCGCTTGATGAATATCTTTTTGGATATGATATCCATGAGTTTGTATCATTTTCATTCTTCAACATATCCAATGAGGATGCACTCAGTACTCTATGAATCTATATATCTTCTCTTTTCAGTCGAAATTCTAGCCCAGGGAAGCTTTTTGAATTTGAACTTTTGATCAGTGGAAGCTAAACCAGCTCCAAGAATTGGTAGATGGTTTTTTGTGATATCCTTTGAACCAACGGGGGTGAGATCAAAACCAAAATCACCAAAATGTGCTTGAGACTTGAACCCAAGCGAATGGTAGTGTCCTCCATCTTCAATGAATCTCTGAGAACATGTGCCAATGATCGAACATAAGTGCATAGGAAGCATGTGATCAAGAAGGGTGAATGCATCACCTCCAAGAACTGATTTAACCTCCAAAACATTCAATAGATCATCATTCTTCACACCAACAAAATCATGTGAAATAGAGGATTTAAGGACCTCTTCAGATTCTAGAGTGTGAGATGGATTTTCTTGCTCAGAATTCAGAATAGAAGATATTGAGAACATGAGTGTTGAATTTGCAGTTTCTTCTTCATCTTGAACAGCTTTGTCATGAGATATGGTTGAGGTCGAAACATAATTAGAGAGAACACTTAAGGAGGTATCACTAGGCTTGTTCTCCAAATGGCTAGCATGATCCTCTTCTTTCTTCTTTCCAAATTCTCTATCCAAATTGGTCTAGAGATCTCTTGGATGTTCAGTAGTATTAATGAGGTAGCACGTACTAGGAGACATGGAAAGACACATTTCTCCAAAGGCTTTGTCACAATCATTTAGACAATCATTCTCCTCTTCGTAGGAAGCAAAACCTCTTATAATACCAATACAAATATCAAAAGACATTGTCTTTTCAAATATGCTATCATCTTTGGTTTCAACTCATCATAGTTGAATCGAGAGAGAGGAGTAATTGCTTTCAGATCCATTGAAGAAGTTGTAATATTTGAGAGAAACCTGCAGTCACAAACAAACAAGAACCATTAGGTCGACAACCTGCACTTTTCAAGTTGCATCACACATGGCATAGGCTATCAAACAAGCTTGAAGAGGCAAGAACAATATCCAGGAATTATGTGGAAACTCTAAGCTTTTGGTGTAGAGTTGGAAACAGTTGTAGGTGCACAATCACCAGTGCAGAATATGCATGTAGTGCAGACAAGTTGACTTGTCCCTACCATAGCTCTAATACCATATGAAATTCAACATAGAGGATCTATGGAACAAGTAAAACAATTACTAGATATGCATAAAGAATAATATGTGAAAACCGTGCAAAAGACTTGTAGTAGTGCTCTATTGAACTCAGTAGTAGAATAGAATACAATACAATAACAATGACTGAATGATTCAAATTAACCAAGGAGTTCATTCGAATAGCCTGCATGGTGTAGCATGTCTCCACTAGGAGTCCTCATCATCAATCAGTGATAATGTCATCAATGCACAAGTAATGGTCAACCAGGTGTCAAACTAAGTCTAACTGAATGTAGGTAGGTGTAACTAATGCATGGAGCACTAATGTAGTGAAGGAGAATCCAAGGAGTGCACATGAGGAGCTGTATGGATTCAGAATAGTCAAACTAGTCTCTACGGATGTCCATCGGAGTGTTTCAGTTAGTTAACTAGTCAATCTGTCCTCAAATCAAGGAACATATCCACAAATCAAGCAACTAATTAAGTGTGTCACTAGTGGTGTTGATGTATATGTAACTTCGGAATGTATTTCACATATATGTATATTGTATTCCTATAGGGATGTTATTATTCCTCTATACGGAAGTGTCGTCATTTATATTGTAAGTGTCGTAACTTATACTTGATGGGTTATTAGACCACCCTAGTGGAGGTCAGCCCAGTCAAAATTATGTTAAGTGGTTAAGTTGAGGCCGACCTAGTTGAGTAAAGGTCAAGTCAAGTTAGTGTATAAATAGAGAGTGTGTCTCTCTCATTTTACACATTCTATTCTCTCACGCACACTCGGGAAAGTGGTGCACTTATGGAGGAGGAGGATCTGCTGCTAGGAGAAGGCTATCTCTTGTATTCTAGTTGTATCATTTCTCTATCTATCTTTGAGGAAGTTATTGGGGTTTTTCACCTTTATGGTTTTCCCCAAGTAAACTCTGTGTCTCTTGTGTGCTTGCATTATTGTGTCCATGGTTGATATGCTGTAGATTTGTTGTACATGTTGTTCTCTCAGTTAAGATACTAGATCATATTGAAGTAAATTCTGAAAATTTAACATGGTATCAAAGTTAGCCTGAAAGAAGGCATGATATGGCATGTATGACATTTGTTGCACTTACGATGCTAGGGCTTAATATAGCAAAAACCCGTCATCGTAGCACTTTCTCTATAAATCCATTTTGGAAACGTTTTCGGATCTGAAACTTTTACAGGTCGAATATTAGAACCCCATGTACCTTGTGTCCAAAGGACAACCTCTAATTCGGTGTACTTTGTGATTTATGATCTGTACAATATAGGGTTTCTGCCTCTTCCAGATCTGAGTCAAAATCCGGTGACCTTGGGAAAAAGGTCATAACTTGGGATAGGAAGCTCCAAATGAAATTTTTTAAAATGTGATAGGTAGTACACAGACTGTAATATCTCAAGAAAATGTTTTAGATATCTAAGTTGAACCAATGACACGTGGCATGCCGTACAAGTTCCCTCTCCTGTATTATCCCAAAACAAGTCACATTGCGACACCTGGCATAACTCTCTCTCAGAGAATCCAATTGAGGTCAGACCTATCAGGATGGAAAGATAACAGGTCGGGATATCTCAAGAAAAATTTTCAGACCCTTTGGATCAAAACATTCAGAGTTACACCAGAAACAATCAGGTACATATTTCTATCAAAACAGAATTTTTTTTAGCACCTTCATTCATGGCTTCCGGAATTTAGGGCTTCGGAGAAAGTTGGAATTTTTGTAATCGGATACCACGGATGGATGCTACTATTCAAAATTGAAATTTAGAGACCAAGATCAGATTTTTTGGTTGGGCAGAAGACCTGGGTTGATCAAACCCCAGCTCGGGACTTTGATTGGAAGGATGGAAAATTAGGGCTTCTGCAAAACTTGGAATTTTGGAAATCTGTGACCACAGCTGGAAGCTCCTCAGAAAAACCGAATCTTAGAGATTTGAATCAAATATTTTGGTTGGGTGAAGCTCTGGGAAACTCAAACCCTAATTCAGGGTCCTCCCTAGTGAATCCGAAAATCTGAAAGGCAATTTCGAAGGGTGAAACTTTGCAGTTTTGAAATTCTGAACATACCAACTTGATCAGCTCATCAAGTTCTTGCAAATCAAGTGGATTGGGTTAATCCTAGAAGAGGATGGATTGGTCACCTGCATAAGTGAAAAAGTTCCTGTCTCCAAGGGAGATGAGGCTAAGGCCTTCCATAAGAAGATTACAAGCAATCTTGATAGGTATGGCTTACAAGTATGTTTCATGGTTAATTTTATCATATGTTTGTCTTCATATCATTACAGTACAATCTTGATTAATTACTAGACTTGTCGTATCACCTTAATAGAAGATATTCATTGATTAAGGTTTTGACACTTATGAATGCACTAATGCATTGTGATGTTGTATGAGGTTTATGTTGTTTGCTAACATAAAAGGTACACCAAGAAAGACAAATCATGTTCTACTTCAAGAACATATGATCATGGTGACATGAAGACAAAGATTCATCCATTGTCATGGATCACATAGAAGATCTACTTTCGAGGTATTTATAACTTGGTCCTACAATGGTTAACCTATGAGACATGCAGGTTACTAGCACAAGTCACTGAAGAGAACCAAAAGACATTATGCAGGTATGTTAGACATAACTAGCTAGCATGCTACTCCAGGTATGTTTTTCCTATATCAAGCTAGAATCCTACCTTGTGTCAGGATCTTATACTGTTGTGTTGTTGATAATGATTATTCATGAAGTCATAGATTTGAATAGTCATGGTTGTATGCATATTATGTTTCTTACCATAATTGATGATATAACTAAGTAGAAGAATCAGGAAGGTATAGGTCTGATTAATCATGGGTTTATGCATTGATGGTTTAACTAATCAGAAGAGTCCTATGTTCAAATAAGAATATGCATGAGTAAAAGAAGACTTCCCTGAAACCTTGAATACTAATTCTTATTATTTTTGTTTGAAATGATCATGACTATACATGCTTAAGATTATTGTGTTTTGATAGTATTAAGATTATACAAAGAAATGTGTGATTGTGTATGAGACCTCAAGGATAACACAATGATGATACTAATAAACATGCATAGTGGTTAAGGATGGATATAAGTTCAAGGATAGGTAATCCAGGAAGCAAAGATCAAGAGGGAGCACACTCCAGTTGTTCCTGCAAGAAAGCAAAGGAGCACACTTCAGTAGTTTCTGCAAGGATGCAGATATTCAGAGGGAGTTGACCACTTCTCACAATCCACATCAAAATGGAGTTGCAAAGATTCAGAGGGAGTCCACCCAAGAACCAAACAAAGATAAGTATTTTTAATTATCATTTCTTGCATATTTGTTTGTTTAAATGAAATTGTTCAATGATGTATATGCTCATGTTCCTAGACTTAGGATATGTATTGTGCATATTAGAATGATTGCATTAATGAACAGTATACTACTAATATGCATGTGATGGGTAAGTGGCCTATGGCCTTGTACAACATTCCAGTGCTACTTATCTAGAATGAAACCTCTTTGCTAACATGTTGGGAGTAGTGAAAACTCTTAACAATGTTCTGGTAGAGACTGGAAGGCATCTAGAAAGTTGTGGAACATAAATAAATGTTGTATTGAAGCATTGGCTAAAATAATTGCATGACTATATGACATATTTCTTTATGTGTAAAACTTTGTTCTGAAAACTATGGGATGTTTTCTAATCATGCAATTTAACTTCTTGTGTAGGAAAGATCGTATACCATCACCTACAAAAGAAGGACTACAACATTTGTTCAAGCAACAAAGTTATCTATTGAAAATATTGAAGATATTGAAGTTCCTAGGATCTGGGAAGAATGCCATGATCAAGGAGTACCAGTCGATCATGAAGATGTTTGGGATGCAGTCCCAAGACTTGAAGGGAAGTCTGTTGTGACTTCCAAATGGAACTATCAGATCAAGCATGCTGCAGATGGAAACATAAAGAAATATAAAAGTGATGAAATAGAAGATACACCAGATGGATTTCAAGACAGCCTTCTTGAATGGTGTAGTCATATATGTGTGCAGAACTTGGTAGGATAGACAACTTTCTATCCAGTTTGGGCTTTACCAAGAGTAAAGCGGATTCCAACCTTTCCTACAAGGTTGAGGAAGGCAATCCAGTGATACTACTTTTGTATGCGGATAACATGATTGTTACAGGTGAAGATAGATTGATTGCCGACATGCAGTGGAAGCTTGCTGCCGAGTTCGAGATGAAGAAATTGGGGATGATGCACTATTTGTTTTTGGCATAGAGGTGTGGTAGAGTGTAGATGGAATCTTCCTTGGACAAAGGAAGTATGCAGTAGAGATCCTGAAGAGGTTCAGGATGATGGATTGCAAGGCCATGGCCGCACCTATGGCATCGAATCTGAAGCTTCTTTGTGATGCTTCATCTGAGCCAGTTGATGTCTCTATGTATCGTCAGATGATTGGGTCCTTGATGTACCTGACGAACACGAGACCATATATTTGCTTTTCTATGAACACATTGTGTCAGTTTCTGACAGATTGAAGGAGTGTTCACTTGGTTGCTGTAAAGCATGTTTTGAGGTACCTAAAGGGTACAGTGGATTATGGGCTCAAGTATGAAGTGAATCAAAAGTTTAACCTACAGGGTTATGTTGATTCAGATTGTGTTGGAAGTGCTGCAGATAGGAAGAGCACATCTAGATGTTGCTTTAGTATGGGATCAGGTGTGATCTCTTGGTTTAGCAGGAAGCAGTCCCGCGTAGCACTGAGTATAGCTGAGGCAGAGTATGTTGCAGCCTGTTCAGCTAGTTGTGAGGCAGTATGGCTACCGAAGCTACTATCTGAGTTATTTGATCTCCCATTGGATGCCACTGGTATCTTTTTTGATAACCAGAGTTGTGTGAAGCTATCCGAGAACCCAGTGTTTCATGACAGGTCGAAACACATAGAGATCAAATATCACTATATCAGGGATATGGTGCAGAGAGGAGCTGTGAAGCTCCTGTACAATACGATGGATGAGCAAATTGCAAATGTGCTGACAAAACCACCAGCCAGAGTGAAGTTCGAGTACTTCAGAGAGAGGCTTGGTGTTCTTCAGATTGATGACACTTCGAGGAAGAAGTGATGGACACATTTGTAGAGGCCATTCCAAGCACGTTGGAAGGAGGATCCTTCACATGGTTGTGGATGTAAGCACTGTATGAAGAGCATCAGGACGATGCTCCAGTTACTGCTCTATATATGCATCAGGATGATGCTGGATATGATCAGTTGGATCATTTATATGTATATGTATGTATGCATCATGTTGGATGTTGGATATGATCAGTTCGATCATATATGTATGTACGCATCATGTTGGATGATGGATATGATCGGTTGGATCATTTGTATGTATTTTGTATATGCATCATGTTGGATGCTTGGACCATGTATCTGTATATGTATCAGGTGGATACATTGTATGATCAGGTAGATCATGTATGTTGATATGTGTCATGTATGATCAGGTGGATCATGTATCTGTATATGTATCAGGTGGATACATTGTATGATCAGGTAGATCATGTATGTTGATATGTATCATGTCTGATCAAGTGGATCATGTATTTGTATTTGTATCAGGTTGATACATTGTATGATCAGGTGGATCATGTATGATGATATGTATCAGGTAGATACTTGGTATGCATCAGGTAGATGCATGATATGATCAGGATTATCATGGATGACGAGCTTCAGGATGTTGCTCCAGATGACTTGCAGCAGGATGTTGCAGTGATGATGATTAGGATGATCATGTATACATCAGGATGATGTATGGTGAATATCAGGTTGATACTCTATGGCCATGGATCAGGTTGTGCAGATGAGCATATAATTTGGCCCTCGGAGATTTGTAGATAGTCTTTCGAGGTTTTTCCTATGGCATATAATTTGGCCCTGGGATATTTGGCAAATGCTCTTTCGAGGTTTTGCTATGGGAGGACATATAATTTGGTCCTGGGAGATCTGCAGATAGTCTTTCGAGGTTTTTCCTATGGCATATAATCTGGCCCTGGGATATTTGGCAGATGCTCTTTTGAGTTTTTGTCCTATGGCATATAATATGTCCCTAGGAGATCTGATAGGTTGGGCTATGTGCCCGTAATAAGTCCTGGGATGCTCTTGTGAGGTTTTGTGGTGACCACATATAATCTGTCCCTGGGAGATCCTATAGGTAGAGTTGTGTGCTCGTAACAGCCTGGGATTCTCTTGCGAGGTTTTGTGATGAGGTCACATATAATATGGCCCTGGGACATCCTATAGGTAGAGTCATGTGCTCGTAATAGCCTGGGATGCTCTTTCGAGGTTTTGTGATGCACGTAATAAGTCCTGAGGATTCCACAGTATGGCCAGTGATGACGAAGACCTGCAGGTGGTGGGCCTACATCCAGTATGAAAAAAGACTGGCTCTATAGAACTTCCTATGATGAGTAGATTTAGAGATTGATTGAGATAGCAGCAGTAGTGATGATGATGATGACTCGATGACGATTATCCAGTGACGATGATCCAGAGAAGAAGACTTGTGCTAGAAGACCTGTGTCGAGAAATACCTTCCTAGTTAAGAGGGAGTGTTGATGTATATGTAACTTCGGAATGTATTTCACAGATATGTATATTGTATTCCTATAGAGATGCTATTATTCCTCTATACAGAAGTGTCGTCATTTATATTGTAAGTGTCATAACTTATACTTGATGGGTTATTAGACCACCTTATTGGGGTCGGCCTTGTATAAGTCATGTGGGTCAAAGGGTTATTAGAGCACCCTATTGCGGGTCGGCCATGTGGGTCAAAGGGTTATTAGAGAGTGTTGATGTATATGTAACTTCGGAATGTATTTCACATATATGTATATTGTATTCCTATAGAGATGTTATTTTTCCTCTATATGGAAGTGCCGTCATTTATATTGTAAGTGTCGTAACTTATACTTAATGGGTTATTAGACCACCTTGTTGGGGTCGGCCCTGTATAAGTCATGTGGGTCAAAGGGTTATGAGACCACCCTATTAGGGGTCGGCCATGTGGGTCAAAGAGTTATTAGACCACCCTAGTGGGGGTTAGCCCAGTCAGCATTATGTTAAGTGGTTAAGTTGAGGCCGACCTAGTTGAGTAAAGGTCAAGTCAAGTTAGTGTATAAATAGAGAGTGTGTCTCTCTCATTTCACACATTCTATTCTCTCACTCACACTTGGGAAAGTGGTGCACTTGTGGAGGAGGAGGCTCTGCTACTAGGAGAAGACTATCTCTTGTATTCTAGTTGAATCATTGCTCTATCTACCTCTGAGGAAGTTATTGGGGTTTCTCACCTTTATGGTTTTCCCCAAGTAAACTCCGTGTCTTTTGTGTGCTTGAATTATTGTTTCCATGATTGATATGCTGTAGATTTGTTGTACATGTTGTTCTCTCAGTTAAGATCCTAGATCAGATTGAAGTAAATTCTGAAAATTTAACAAGTGGTAGGTGAGAGAGGACACATTTTGTCTCAAGAGATGAAAACAAGGCGCATCATGGACTAGAAGGGCTAGAACTGAACATAAATAAGTTCTCGGGGCTATCAAACTAGAGACTAGGTGCTCATGGACACCATACTGATGATTGGTATGCACGCAAATGCATGCCTGGATGCAGAATGCATGCAAACATGAAAATGATGGTGAGAATATCCTAACATTCCCACCCCTATTAAACATTAACCACAAATTCCCTTGACCCTTCCCCACCCCTTCTCAAATATTAACCAAAAATACCCCTCCATCCCTCCCTCTCTCATCATCCTTCCCCTTCTCGCCTTCTATCTCTCCCTATTGTTATCTTTGCCTCAACCTATCCCCTTCTCTCTCACTCTCTCACTCTCTCTCTCCACCTTCTCTTTATCTTTGCAATTATCCAAGTCCCTATAGCACTCTCGCCCTTCGTTCACCCTTAATTACTAACCCTATGTGCCTTTATCCCTCCCCCCTACTCTCTCTCTCTCACCTTGTATCTCTCCCTCCCTATCTATTTCTCTAGATCTGTCCTTGGATCCATCCCTCACTACCTTTACCTCCCTCCCTTTGTGTTGCTTTCTCTCCCTTAAACCATTTTCATCCCTGCCACCCCACTGATTCCTCCTTCCCTATCACACACACACACACAACCTCTCACTTTCTTTGTCTCTCACACCTCCCTCTAGTCTCTCTCTCCCCAACCATCAATCTCTCTCTCTCACACACACACACACACATTATGTTCCTTTCCCTTCTCAAACCCATTCCCCCTCCATCCATATCTTGTGAGGCACCTGCAACAATTAATTAATAAGAATATGTGAAATAGCAGAAATGACAGAACTCAGAATCACTTTTATATTGATCACAGGCCACTTCGAGGGGGAAACCTCCTATGAGCAAGCTCAATACAAATAACTTCACGATACCTTCATAGGTCTCAACACAAACTTATATACTAATTCTAGGTGCCAATACTATGAGTCAAAACCATGGGCCACTAAAAACTATGGATCACAATACTACGGGCGACTTACAAAGCATATGCACCAACAACAATAACACAAACTATTGATCAACAAATACTATGGGACGACTTACAAAGCATATGCATCCAACAACAACATACTAACAAAGTAAAGACATGGGTTCCTAACATCCCCTCCCCCTTCACAAAAGATTTGTCCTCAAAGCTTTAGATGTGGAAATTGTTGTTGAATCTGAAGGAGTGGTTTCCATGTAGCATCCTCTGGTTGCATGCTGTGCCACTGAATTAAGACCTCTGTGATAGAGTGAGAGCGAAGCTGATGCATGCGCCAATTGAGGATGGCCTCCGGCTCCAAAAGGATGGATCCTTCATTACCCAGTTCAGGTAAAATCATTTGTCCATTGATGTTGGTGCCAAGAACTTTCTTCAGACAAGAGACATGAAAGACTAGATGAATGCAAGAAGAAGGAGGAAGTTCCAATTTATAAGCAATGGACCCAATCTTATGAAGAATCCGATATGGCCCATAGAACTTTGGAGCAAGCTTATGATGCCCTTTGAGTTTCAAGGAGGATTGCTTGTACGGATGGAGATGAAGAAAAACAATATCACCGACTTGAAAAGTGCACTTAGAACGGTGCTGATCAGCTTGTTGCTTCATGCGATTTCTTGCCATGTGAAGATTGTACCGCAAAATGTGAAGAATTTGATCACAGTTTCGAAGGACCGTGTCAACTTCTTGAACTGGTGAACTGGTGGGGGTGGATGGAAGAAGAATTGGAGGTGCCTGACCATAGACTACTTCATATGGGGTCATTTTAGAGGCAGTGTGGTAAGAGGTATTGTACCATCATTCAGCGAGAGGGAGCCACTTTTCCCACTGATGTTGTTGTTCTGAGGTGAAGCAACGAAGATAAGTTTCCAAGCATTTATTGATAATTTCAGTTTGACCATCTGTTTGTGGGTGATACCCTGAACTCATCTTCAGTTTGGTGCCAGTGTGGCGAAATAGTTCTGTCCAAAAATGACTGGTGAAAGTCACATCATGATCCGAGACAATGGAAGAAGGGATGCCATGAAGACGAAAGATCTGGTCCAGGAAAATTTGAGCGACGGAGGAAGCTGTATAGGGATGGCTGAGAGCACAAAAATGACTATATTTGGAAAGGCAATCGACCACAATGAGAATCACTGTCTTCCCGCCATATTTAGGGATCCCTTCAATGAAATCCATAGAAATATCTGTCCAAATCTGTGTAGGTATGGGCAAGGGTTCAAGCAATCCTGGAAGGAATGTTGTTTCACCCTTATTGCGCTGGCAGGTATCACATTCGGCCACCATCTGTTGAATTGTCCTTTTCATGCCCTACCAAAAGAAGTTACGCCATGCTCGTTCATACGTTTTGAGGAACCCAGAGTGCCCTACCAATGGAGAAGCATGGAGTTCATAGAAGACAACTTGTTGAAGATCTGGGCTCTGGGGAAGCACCAGACGACCCTTGTATCGCAGAGAAGCACCATCCCAAGAGTAATGTGGTACAGCAGAAGGGTTGTTGGTCAAGCATTGGATGATTTCAGATAAGGAAGAGTCATTGACATAACCCTGTTGAACAGATTGCAACCAATTTGAAATAGGCATAGAAATAGCTGAAAGAGAACCTTTGGCATAAAATGTGCGAGAAAGAGCATCTGCCACAATATTGTCTTTACCCTTCTTGTAAGTGATCTCATAGTCATAACCCATGAGTTTGCTAACCCATTTCTGTTGTGTCGAGGAGGAGACACGCTGTTCCAAGAAATATTTCAGACTCTGGTGATCAGTCTTGATGCAGAAATGATTCCCTAATAGGTATGGGCGCCACTTCTGTACTGCATGCAAAATAGCCATCATTTCCTTCTCATAGGTAGAGGCAGCTAAATTCTTACCTGAAAGGGATTTGCTGGTGAATGCAATGGGGTATTCATCTTGAAGGATAACAGCACCAAGTCCATTGCCCCAAGCATCACTCTCAATAGTGAAGGGCTTGGAAAAATCGGGCATAGCTAGAACAGGTGTAGTACACATAGCTTGTTTTAGTTTGTCAAATGCACACTGAGCAGCAGGTGTCCATGTAAAAGCATCCTTTTTAAATAGAGCAGTTAATGGAGCTGCAATCTTCCCATAATCCTTGACAAACTTGCAGTAGTAGCCAGTCAACCCCAAAAAACCACGAAGGCTCTTGAGTGTCTGAGGATGCGGCCAATTGTTCATGACATCGAATTTGGTAGGATCCACGCAAACCCCTTGTGCTGAGATAATGTGCCCGAGATACTCAACTTCCTTCTGTCCAAAAACACATTTAGACTGCTTGGCATGGAGATGATGGTCAGAGAAAAGTTGCATGACAAGATTCAGATGCTGGAGATGTTCATCCCATGTTTTACTGTAGATGAAGATATCATCTAAGAATACCAGAATGAATTTCCGCAAGTAGGGTCGAAATATTTTATTCATTAAGGCCTGGAATTTGGAAGGAGAATTAGTGAGGCTAAAGGGCATGACCAAAAACTCATAATGGCCATCATGTGTGCGGAATGCTGTTTTAGAGATATCATCCTCATGAACCCGAATTTGATGATACCCAGAACGAAGATCCAACTTGGAGAAAAAGTGAGCCCCATGAAGCTCATCAAGAAGCTCATCAACAATAGGAATTGGAAACTTATCCTTGATGGAGAGGTGATTAAGAGCTCAGAAGTCAATGCAGAGGCGCCATGACCCATCTTTTTTCCGAACAAGAATAACTGGAGAAGAAAAGGAACTAGTGCTTGGGCGAATAATACCTTGCTTCAATAAGTCCCAAACGAACATTTCAATATCTGTTTTTTGGTGAAATGGGTAGTGATAGGGCCTAATGTTGGGAATAAAGCTGCTAGGAAGGAGCTAAATACAATGGTCTTCTAGCCTGGAAGGTGGCAATCCCACTGGTTCAGCAAAGACACCTGTATATCGATCCAGAATTTGTTGTAGATCCAAAGGAGTAGTGGAGACTGCTGATGGTTGCATCTGAATGGAATGGAGCTGAGCGATGACACCATGTGAATTCTTCTTGAGGAGTTTTTCCATGCAATGTGAACTGATGATGCTGAGAGAACCTGGATGTAATCCTGTCAATGTGTGTTTTTGTGCATTGAGGGAAAACTGGTTCAGCAAAATCCCATAAGATAGGGCCAAGTGTGCGTAGCCATTGAGCGCCCAAAACCACATCACATCCGCCTAAGGTCAAGGCAAACATGTTAGAGCACAAGGTATAATCTCCCATAGAGATATGCACATTTCGACACTTCCCTTTGCAAGGTAAGGTGCCCCCATTGGCAACCATGACTTCAAAGTTGGAGCAAGGATGGATAAAACAATCAGCTTGTTTGGCGATCCGAGGGTCAATGAAATTATGAGTGCTACCAGAATCAATGAGTATTGTAAGAGGAAGCTTCTTGAAGTAACCCCTGACCCGCATTGTTTGGGGGGTGGTGATTCTGGCTAAAGCATGGATAGATATCTCTGGCTGGTCATCCTGAGATGGAGGGTTAATAGGCGGTTCTTGAATGTCGACCGGAGCATCCAGTGTTTCTGGATCTTCGTCACCAATTTCAGAGGCATAGAGCTTTTGCTGAACACATCTATGTCCCCAAGTGAATTTCTCATCACAATTATAGCAAAGCCCATTTTGTTTGCATGCTTGCATCTCTATTTCAGACAAATGCTTGATAGGAGTTGGTCAAGGAGCCTGCGATATAGGTGGTCGTTGAGAACCCATATTTCGGAAGGGAACAAAAGTGGGCTTGGAGCATTGTTGGACTGCAATATTGTCTTTTGCCAACTTAGCCAACCCTAGGGCTTCCATCATTATAGTGGGACAGAACATTTTGACCTCAGAACAGATGGCATCCTTTAGACCACTGATAAAACAATTCCAGTAAAAGTCATTAGACAATCCTTCGGTGTGGTTGGCTAGGTTCTCAAATTCAGTTTGATACTCTCTCACAGTGATAATTTGGTGAAGTTTAGTGAGGGATCCTATGAAGTCATCAAAAGCACTAGGACCAAATCATTACAAAAGGAGCTGGCAAAAGTCTAACCATTTGGGCTCTGGATGAACCTTGATGTACCAACGGTACCATTGAAGAGCTTCTTGTTCCAAATGAAAGGATGCCAGCGGAACTTTGTTGACATCAAAAGTATTATGCAGACTGAAATACTGTTATGCACAATAGATCCATCCAGTTGGATCAGTACCATTGAAGCGAGAAAAATCAAGCTTCGGACCACGAAAATTGCTGGAAGAAGAGAACCCATTGGCTGCTGAAGACTCGGACTGTCATTTGTTGTTCATAGCTAAATGTTCAATATGGAGGCCGAGAAATTTTTCATCCAGATCCTGGAATTTGGATTGGATGGCTGCAAGTGCGTCTTCCATGGTTTTTGCTCCTGCATGGGTGACAACCATAACTAGGAGTTTTTTTTTTTCTTTGACTCGGTAGGAAAACAAAAATAGAAACTGCTTCAGTCACAGAAAATCTAGACTTGGGAAAAATATGAAGGGTAATTGGGGTTTGACTAGGTATTGGACACTGTCGACTAGACACGGAAGCAAAAATGAGGATTTCAGAAACGGGGTGAAAGAATGGGAAAATTTGGCAGAGGGGGACAAAGAAGCAGAATTCAGAAAGGAACTCTGTGATAAAATTTGAAGGTGATTGGGTGAAATATGAGGAAGTTATGGCAAACCCTAAAAATAGACAAATGTGGGATTTCGGGCTTTGGGAAGGGGAATTGGGGATAGGGTCCTTAGGAATGAAATATGCAGAATGGGATGACAGGGTTTGCCCAAAAATTTCAAGGGAAATAGAGTGAAAACAAGGGAGATATGGAGAAAAAACTGAATTTATTTTTTTTTTTCTCAGACTGGAGTGGCTACGGCTCGGAAGGGATCTAGAACAGCGACGAATGGATTGAAAACGGGTGGATCTGGAACGGCTTGCAAAATGGATATGAAACGGTGCAGCAGTGATCGACAACAGTTCAACTGAAAGTAGATATGGACCCCAGGTATGTGCGGCTTCCTAACAGTTCAGGGGTTTCACTCGGCCACCAATGTTGTCTTACGGCTTGCGTATTGGGGCAGTACCCCTCACTTCATGGCTCAGGTAAAACTGATAACCGCTTTGCCACAAACAATAGCTCTTGGTTTACCTCATGGGTGGGAACTAGTCAATCAGGTAGGGGTTGTTGCCCTTTTCACTGGCAGGTCCTCTCAATGGGCCAGCTACTTCGGGGTTCCTGTGGTACTCCTCACAATGAGTTTTAGAGCTTATGCCCAAGTACTTCCCACAGTTAAGCGGATAGGGATTATTCCCAAATCCGAACCTGCAACAGATGCAAAAAAAAAATTGGCATAAATTTCACCCAGCGAGCCCAAGAAAGTGCTCTGATACCAGATGTGAGGCACCTGCAACAATTAATTAAGAAGAATATGCAAAATAGCAGAAATGACAGAACTCAGAATCACTTTTATATTAATCACATGCCACTTCGAGGGGGGCAACCTCCTATGAGCAAGCTCAATATAAATAACTTCACGGTGCCTTCATAGGTCTCAACACACACTTATATACTAATTCTAGGCGCCAATACTATGGGTCAAAACCATAGGTCACTACAAACTATGGATCACAATACTACGGGCGACTTACAAAGCATATGCGCCAACAACAATAACACAAACTATTGATCAACAAATACTACAGGACGACTTACAAAGCATATGCGTCCAACAACAACATACTAATAAAGTAAAGACATGGGTTCCTAACATATCTATCTCCTCCTTCCTCCCTCCATCCTTCACCCTACCTTCTCTCCCTAACTCTCTCTCTCTCACCTTCTATCCCTCCCTCATGTTATCTTTCCCTCAATCTATCCCCATCTCTCCATCACTCCCTCTCTATCTCTCACTTTATGTCCCTTCCCCCTCCTCTCATATTCTCTCTCTCTCTCTCTCTCTCTCTCTCTCTCTCCACCACTCCCTGCATGTCTCCCACCAACACTTTATGTCCCTCCCTTCCTATCTCTTTATTTCGTTATATCCCCATCTATCTCTCACTCCCTCTAAATCCATTCCTCCCCATTATCCCTCTCCCTCCCTTTCTCTATGTCTCTCCCCCCCTTGTACTCCTTCTTTCTCTCTCACATCCCCCTTGCCTCCATCCATCCCCCCTTGTCACTCAAGTCTCACTTTCAACTTCTAACCCTATACCTCTTCAGAATCTTTTATACTCCTAATAGTGCTCTCAAGCTCCACTTCCCTTCACCCTTGTAGCCCATCATGTTCCCATTCCCTTCATCTCTCCCCACTCAAACTTCCAACATTCTTCTAAGCCCTTAACCCTTTCCCGCCCCTATTAAATATTAACAATAGATTCCTTTGACCCTTCCCCACCCCTTCTCAAATATTAACCAAAAATTCCCTTGAGTCTTCCCCACCCCCTCTCAAGTATTAAACATATATTTTATGATTTAAATAAGGCTAGCGCATTTTTGCACTACAGAACGCGCACACGCTATGTTGTTATATATTGCATTCGCGTTATTAAATTCTAAAAGCGCGGGAATATTTTTTGAATTTAAATAGAACACTTTCGTGTTTGTTAGAACCTAAACCAAGCCAACTCACTTGCTCGCATGTCAACCATAATCCTATGTTTATGCTTGCTTCGGTAATACCAAACCTATGCTATGGTAATGATAAACCAAAGCTAATTGGGTATTTCTTCCAATTTCTGGAGAAGCCCGTGCTTAGCCACTCGTTACAGTATGGTACACACAATCATTTTTAATGAAATATTAAACACAAATAGCATTTCTTCTGCAGATTCCAAATATGTAACTTTTATTTTAAAATATTAATTTTTCCTACTTTTTTCAATTTCTTTTGTGTCCTACCTCCTTAACTTGTGAAACACACTGTTAGTGTTTCTTCCATGGATTTTTCAATTCTCTATCATTTCAAAAAAAAAATTATATGGTGCACAAGTAGACACTAACCTCCACGTTCTATCAAAACCCCATTTCATGATTTTTGCATTAAGACCTTCAAAGGCTACACCCACAAAAGATGTACTATTTTCAAGGTTTGATCACTTAGAAAATTATAAAAAAATTATAAAATTACTAATTTAATTTTTTAAAAATAATGACGCAATAGTGCTATATGTTCTCTACATGCATGCCCATTTTTGTAGCTTGATTCCATCATTTAGGCCCTCAAATGCTGCACCCACAAAAACATATACCTTATCATTTCCCTGAAAAATAAAAAGTGTTTGTTAGGAAAAATGAAACTTGACATAGCTATGAAAATTTTCAATACATAAAAATTATATATTCGGAAACGTGATTCAATTTTTTACATTTCATTTTTTTTACTCAATGCAAGATATTTTGCGTAAGTATCTAAAAAATCCAAGTAAGTTGAGGGATGTCTGATTTTTCAATTTTCTATTACATCTAATGCAACAAAAGTGACCCTCATTAGCTTGCAGTGATTCGTTGGTCGAGTCTAATATTTTAAATAAGTTCTAAAACTCTTGTCCGGTTATCATTTCAAAGTTGGTAAGAATTGTATCATTGTAAAGTATATGAATAATAACCATTCTCTTTGATTTTATAGAGTAGAAATGTTACGTAGCACTTTAGAGTGTGGTTATTCTGTTCTTAGTAGTATAAATTGAGACGAGAGTTATGATAAAAAAAGGGGGATATCATAGAATACATAATCCAAGCCAATATTCGGGGCGATCAAGAAGAAACATCTTTTGATGTGAAATTATGAGATATGGGTGGAATTAAAGCAATTAGAAGCAAGTACAAGTTTTAGAAATGTTCTCACTCTATAAAATTATGATATATGAGTGAATATTAGTATAGTTTGAAGTTAACTCAAGTTTTGGATAAAATATGTGTTATAAATATTCTTATATATAGAAAGCGTGGTATAAATTAAGTTAAAAGTATAGATTCAAATGCATTTTGATTAGGGTGTATGATAAAGATCATTCAAGTCTATACATTATAGAAAGAGGTTATATATATATAGATTTATATATTCTATCAAAATATGAACAATGACATGCATTGTAGTTTCGAGAGTTATGTTTAAATACATATTATAAAGATTAAGGAGATGGACTATGCTATTTTGTATATATTGTAGAAGTATATTGAAAAGAATTAGCAAGGGTTTCCTAGATATATGCATTATATTATAATGAAAAAAAAATTTAAGGAAAGTGAAAATTGAAAATATGTTAGGCATATAACTTGGAAAAGTTAGTCAATACATTATACTTCTAGATATCATGGTATAGTTACTGCACTTAAATTTTAAATTGGGAAGTCTACAATGGAACCTAGTGTAGAGTGAAAATATTCTTATTGACTATCTTAATTAAGTGCATTATGGTTATTAAATTATTAAACATACCCTCAACATATATTTGTATAGGAATGACCATTTCCATTACTATGACATTCTATTATTATGCATTTAGTTTGGTTTGCATGCTTTAGTACTCACAACATGCGATGCAGATGTCCTTAGCATAAGGTAACCAAATATGCATTGATAAACATATCAATCATTTTAAAACTTAATAATGAAGTAAAACATCTATATTCATGACAACCTACAAACATTCATGAATTCAACTACTCATGTCGATTTTATGAGACTCTTCTCATGCTACTATCAATCATAACATGTAGTTTATGTTTTTTTATAGTAATCTTACTCATATTTTAATATATAATTTTTCTTTATACTTTTAGCACCATGTACTCAAACAATTTAAACATCTATTTTCCTATAACCAAGCTAATTGCATGCCATGACTTTCTACTCATACAAAAGGGTAAATATTTCTATCATTCCCAAAATATTACATACCTTGCCTAAGCCCACATTTTCGACAACATGTTTATCACATATTCGAGTCTTAAAGCCCATTTTCATCCTTCTTTGCTACTTACTATGCCACACGTTTGACCACATGTGTAGTGATAATCATCTTAAGCATTGCTTCAATTACTAAATACCAATGCACCTATGATGCATCTAACTAGTCATATCAAGTTTTGGAATCCTTTTCATGCCATTATTAATTATGACTTTTATTCTAGGAATAAAATATTCCTCATAATCAACTTACTTCATGTTTCCTATGTATAGTTACACATACCATACTATATTTTGTAGATGCACTCTATGCTTTTTACATAGTTCCACAGTACTCATGCATATGGTTTCTTGATATTTGTTTCTAAATTCTATACATAGTGTAACTATTACTTTTTTATGCATATCAATATTTGTCTTTAGAATTATTTTACTAAAGACTTAAATCCTCTCATTTACTTGGAACTTACCTCACTGGTAGCACATAGGGCTTTATTAAAGCATTTTACTTCCTATGTAATCTTTTTTACTTGCTTGACTATAGCATATAAAACAACACATAATGATGTACTAGTTCAACTCATACTTGTTATATCATGTATGTCAATAAGATAAGCAAACATCGATAAGATAAATTGCTATTGCATTTGAATAATATATATTTGCGAGTCCATAGGCCGTAGTGTTGTAACTCACTCTAATACCACTTGTAATGTCCCCCAAAATACACCCTAATTTTTATTATTATTAAGAGTCTCTTTATCAATCAACAATATTACTTAAGTAATGTTCTCCTTGTAACTCAGTAAATTAACTTCATTAATAGTAAATTGTTTAACATTCTTCTTGTTTATATCATGATAAAATCACTTACATCCAAAGAGTTTTATTTACTCATGTATTGAATTCAATGTTACTAATATTCTTGGTATATAATTAATTAAGTCTAATCATATATCCATTTTTACATGACATCTTTAGACATTTATATAAATCCATTGAATCTATAAACATATATAAATCTAATTATTTTTGAGGGACATCACAATATCATTCATTGAATTGATATGTTAAGTTTTCCTCATAATCCGAGACATAATGGATAATTAATCATTATTGGTGAGCTTATCTTTATCTTCTCAGCATTCTGGGTTATTCCAGATTAACTTCATATACCGACTTTTTCTGTTGCTTCACCTTTCCTTCGAAAACCTGAGATTAATTTCATATACCAACTTTTTCTGTTGCTTTACCCTTCCTTCGAAAACCTGGGTCAATATGACATCGAACATTAGTAATAATACAATCATATATTGAGATGAATAAAAATAATCAAATGAGAAAGCACAATAAAATAAAAAGAATGGAAAAAAACCTGAAGATAAGCCAACGATCTCATGGCAGATTCTGTCCCCCAAAATCTCTGAGACTTATGATTCGGTTCTTTCATGCCAAGTAATTCAATGGTTTAATGGAGTCTTGGTTGCAAATTAAAATTATCATGGAATTCTTCTTTTCTGATGTGCTGATGTTCTTGCAGCTTAAAATTCAATCTGGCAATTTGGCATCATAAGGCAGATGGCATGGCATGACCTAAAACGTGGCATATTTTTAGTAAACATAGTTTGAAGATTGATCTTACAATTTAGTTATTTTTTAATAATTTTTTACAGATAGTTGTTTATATCTTAGAATTTGGGTGAACTATCATTTATGTTTTTATTAAATTGAAGGAGGATGGGACAAGTGTATTGTTTAGATTGATTTTATGGACATCTTTCAAAACTCGAAATAAACAATTATAAAAAATAAAAAATAAAAAATAACTAATAATTAATGCATGGATATTTGATAACTTGAATAACAAGTAGTGACCAATAACCCATTTAACTAAAAAATGTAACAAATTACTAGGTCAAAAAAACATATTTGTTTAAATAATTAAATGAAATTGTCTTCAATTTGTTGATAATAGATTATGAAAATAATTAAACAAAACCATATACTAAATTATTTTACATGAATTAGGTTTTCTTTTATCCAACTATATGCACGCGCGAATCTAAAACTTGGATTGCCTCAAACTTGAAATATGTGCAATCAATATGCAATCTCAACTTTAAAATAGTGAGACAATAAGTATTCTTAAAAATTATTTATAAATTCAAAGTAATATAAATACTTTAATTTGGAGATTTATATGTGAAAAATGTAAATACTTATTATCCAAGAGTATATTCTTCATATAGGAACACTGAATTCAAAAGTTAGAAGAGTTGTGACTGAATGAATGAATATAATGTCTTCCATATATATATATATATATATTTTGATCAAAATAAATGAATGGAGGTTACATTTTTATTAAATGCCAAATTAGATAAATAATGAGTGTGATTTTGCAATGAAATTTATAAGGAATCATGAAGCTCATCGAGAGTAAAATTCATGATATCTTACTTCAATTTGATATCTTACGTCAATTTGAAACATATATGTTCGTTTCAAATTTCAATGTACAATGTTTTAAAGTGTGGCATGAACTGTCAATGAAATAAGCATCAACTTGAATTTTTTAATTAGTCAAAAATGTAAATTTACAAATATAACATGATTTTTGGATAAAATATTAGTGTTTGTAAAATTTAACAAATCTTTCAAATTCAAAGCCAAAGATATGGTTCTATTTCTTGATATACAATTTTTGAAGATCTACATAAAAATCAATAAAAATAAGTATCTACTCAATTCATTTTGATCTTCCAAAGTGCTTATTTAATTTTTGATAAAAAGAAGGCCAAATTTTGTGAGATTATTGAAATACCAAATTAATCTAATTTTTACAAATTGAAACATGGTGTCAATTTAGGTAACATCAATCAAGGGTATATAAGCACTGATTAGCAACCAAGAGGTCAAGAGACTTAAATGGCAAAAGGATAATTTGCAGGTGAAGCAATTAGTTAAACAAGATAATGAAATGAGTTGATTATGAATTTTCACTAATTACTTCAGTACAAAATATGATGTTGCATGAAATATAAGCAGAAGCATCAACCATGAAGAACTCATCGCCAAACACAAAGGAAAGCATACAAACACCAAATCATCTTCATGAGTCGAGGAATGAAAATGACAGAAAATAAAATATCTAAAAATTGATACCTTCAAATGATCAAGCAAACTCAAAGAAGACGAGACCAAAAATCAATACTTCATGCAATTTTTACATGGGGGGGATTTATTTTTTCAATATCAAGGGGGTGTTGTTGGAGCCCCAACATTAATTATATCTCTTTAAATAGGATTCTTAGATCCAAAAACCTAACTAGTTGACATGGTCAAATAATGAATAAGGACCAACTTCTTAGTGGGTCTTAATTAATAGAGAGACCTATTCTACATTGATTAATGACTACTAACTACTCTTCCTTATTCCTAAGATATTTCCATATACAATGCATGCCTAACTCCTAAAGTAATGAAGGTTAGGGTATTCCTTAGCATGCTTTCCACTTCAAAAGCAATGTTTCTCTCAATGTTGAAGTTGAAGAAATTATTGTAATGTGTTGGTTAGTTCCCAAGTAGCATCCTTTGTCATCATATCTTTCCAATGGATAAAAATTTCTTTGATGGAGTTCCAATGCAATTGTCATTACCTGAAATCCAAAACTACTGACAGATGGAGCCAAATGGATCCTTCCTCATCCAATTCGGGTAAGCTCGTCTACACATTGTAATTAGACCCCATCACTTTTTTGAGACAAAAGACATGAAATATTGGATGGATCTTAGAGTGATCTAGTAGAGCGAGCTTATAGGCCACCTGTCCAATGCGTTGGAGGATTATTTATGGTCCATAGAACTTTGGAGCTATATTTTGGTGGAGAGGAGACTTAAGGGATGTTTTCTTATAAGGTTGGAGTTTAAGAAACACATGATCCCCTACTTCCAAGGAATGGTCAAAGTGATTATGATCTAGCTATTCTTTCATTAAGTTTTCAACCATCGCATCTAGGTTAAACTTATGGATTCAGAAGGGTAGTTTGGTTGAATTACTGGAAGTAGTATCCATGGGAGACCCTGTGCACATGAGAAAGAAAGGGTGATTGGGTTGGGAATTGGTCACCAATTTTGATTCTCAATCTCTATCATAGGATTCTAACCAAGTGGAGGGCTATTTCTTAAGGGCACATGCATGAATTGTCTCAATGAGGCCATTGATAAACCATTCCCTAGAAAATGAATCAAAGACAAATTTTGTGCATATTTCCAACTGCTCAAATGTTGTAATATAATCCATCAAAATGAAAGTCAAGTGTAATATGGCCATCCTACGCAAGTATTTAGTGTCTCGGTAAACAATACTCATGAAGGATCTTCACAAATTGGATCTAAATATAAAACCCCAATTTTCAACTTTTGAAGATCATAATTTAATGCCATGGAGAGAAAAATAATGTTCCATTTAGGTCATCCAACATGAAGGTTAAAAGCCATCAAATTTCCACATGTCAATCTTTGGAAAGTGGTGCCATGAATTTTAATTCTCAAAGGAGTAATGCTAGGTTTCCAAGAAGAGAGTGTGAGGGACATTGTCTATAGTGACCATAGATTCATTGGTTGGAGTATCGAATGGTGGATAAAATATGATATGTTGGGAAAGAGTAGTCCTCATATGTTCATGGTTTGTTAATGTACTAGTGTTTTTAGTCACTTGGAGGTTGATTTGGTCTAGTTTTTAATTACATACCATGACTAATGAGGTGAGGGATTGAACGTCTTGGGATAGATTTGGTTGGGGATGATTCAATTGGGGTATATTTTGGTAGGAATTCTCCATGTGGTATTGGTTGTGGGTGTGTACCATGGAAGCTAAAAGGTATGAACACTGATGGAATAATAGCAGAGTATACCCCAAAAAGGGTTGTGAGAGATATACATCATTTGAAATAATCATCACAGATATAAGCATTATTTTGAGGAAGGTCATAAATAAGGGTTTTTGAGAACCCTAAATTTTTTTTCCACTCGTAGAGATATTTCTCCATGTTAAACTTACTATACAAACAAGATCCTCAAATTCTTGTTAGATGCAAAGATGTAGGAATTTATCCTCAACACCCATAGAGGATCTAGTTGTTTCATTGATTTCTTGGACATAATAAAGAATTTTCATAGATAGTGTTGGTGTATATAACTGATCTAGAGGTTTCCAATGTAGACCTAGGTACTTCGCAGTTTAAGGAACCAACAAATCCCCTATTCACCGGCCCTTTCGGCAATAGAATGCGCGCAGCTTGAGGTCTCACCCAAGGCGAACCTGAGGGGGTGGTTGCAGAATCAAGTTTCCACAACCTGGTGATGCGAGTGTAAAAGGGACTGATGGGTAGTGCGACAAGGGACTCTTCCTGCGGATAAAGACTTCATGAAGTCTCTACTTCGCGTTCGATACTTCGGCAAGCTGCGACACTTGCACAATCGGCGCATCCAAGATCTGCGCGGTATCAGGTACTTCCCACGTTATGACGACAAGTTATCAACAACTTATCTCGCAGCGAATCTCGACGGTTCAGCGCGTCAACTAGACTGTGCATCTACTTCAGAAGTGATTATCTCTAACCAATCTTACTTAATGATATTTACCCATTTGACACACTTTAGATTATTATTGTTATGGTGCATGCAATTGAATAAAACATACAATACTGCGCGCTCCAACCCTGCGCTTAAATTCAGTGTTCACTATGTGATTAATGGACAGATTCATACATTCACAGACTTAGAAATGTTGAATACTTAACATTCATCCACACATGCATTACTTAACATATTATTCGCACCATTCCTGTGGCGAATACATACAAAAGAAATCACATAACAGATAACCGTGGCATTAAACATCCATACTAAGCAAATGAACAAATGTAAATACAAACAATCAGACAACACTGAATTTAACGTGGTCCACCCCCCTGATGGAGGCTACATCCACAAGAACTATTGTTAAATTAGTCTTTTGGGAAGGGTACAATAGTTCTTAGTCTGCACACTCAACTGCAGACTCTCTTCTCTCTTAGATAGGTCTCTGTGCACTCAGCTGCAGAGCCTTTACAATAGCTTCAAGCTTCGAAAGATCTTAACAATGTTCAACAAATGACCAAAATGAAGAGTAACCCTTCCCTTACAAAATCATGCCTTATTTCTAGATCACGCCCATGGGTTGTGTCTTTATAATCAGTAGGTCAAAACCCTAAGGTTTCCAAAACTAGCATGGCTAACTGCCACCCTAGCTGTCGCCATCGAGAGCTTGCTCCTCCTGCTCCATGCCTTCCAGTTGGGCCACTTGTGGCTCACACGCTCGTCTGACAGCCGCTGTCACCAAATGGTTGTAACTGCATCATGGCCTGTCCCTTTCCACTCCTTTCGCCTGCCTGTCGCCATCTGCATAGTGGCCTAGCTTCTCAACCGCTTGCTGACACTCTCCTTGGTAGGTCTCTTTCTTCTGCCTTCCATCCGTCTTTGTGTCCCAAAACAGGTCACTTCCTCGTCTGACCCTTACCTGTATCTCTTACCAAAAATAGCTCCTACGTGATACCTGTGCATCTGTGTACTGCGCAACCCTGCCTTAACTATTGCCATTGCGCGACATGCGCAATTATCAAAACTGCTCCCATGCCTTGCTGCAACACACATTACGCGCTTTCCAGTACTTGTGCAAATATTCCAACTTGGCCCCCGCCCAACAGGCCCCTAACACTCATTTGTGGCTCGTCTTGAGCCACTTGCACTTGTGGAATTTGGTGCCACATCTTCGACCATACCTATCTTTGAAGTAAAACTTTGTAGAGTACTTGCTAACTCTGCCACTATGTCCTTAGATTTTTTCTCGAACCCTTGAAGTGTCTCCAGACTTGCCTGCGAGAATTTTTCCTTAGCCACCTGTTCTTTCATGGTTCCCTCCGTAGCCTGAAGTTCCACGAACTTCGCATCGAATTGCTGCATCAATTCGAGGCCTTCTTGTTCAACGGGTTGCAACCTAGCGGATGTGGTAGCCTCCTTATCTCTAAGCACCACCAGCACTTTCTGCATCTCTTTGACTTCGTTAAACTTCTGTACTTTCTCCCTTGTCGGTGGAGTCTTTACGTCTACGCTTGTAGCATCTACCTACTACTATGTCTGCTGCAAATATGCCTTTATCTGCTGAAGTGCGGGGTCCTCATTCAACCCTGTTGCTATTGTAGTTATCTGTTCAAGTAAATCTTAGCATTTCGTTACTTCCGACAAAATGCCATCCATAGTTGTTTTCACCTCCTCAGCTGGAGCTGGGCATTGATTTGGTGGAATGACAGGGTGCCAAGCCTCCAGCTCTGTGATCTTCCCTTTGTAAGAAGCATCCATTTGTATCTTCTCGAAAGTGAGGGACTCCACCTTGGTCCCAATTTTCTTTATTGTGTCCTCCACATCATCCTCCTCTTCGCATTCCTCTATTTTTGCGCAGACCGCTGAAACAGTCTCCTTCAGCTTTCGGCCTTTTTCCCTAGCTGTGATCAACTCTTGCTTGTTGTGATCTGATTCTTTCCTTAATTGATTGATATCTTCAGTTAACTATGTGCACTGATCATATGAGGCAAGGCCTCTCTCATGAATCTCTTCCGCAACCTTTATGTGCAACTCATTAAAGTCTTATAGGGGCAAAGCCCCAATATTAAGGTCAAGGTGTGTAGTCTTTACTGGCTCCTTAACCGCTTCATTCAGATAAATGAGGTAGCTCAGCTCGAGGTTCAACACGCACGAATACTTACTTACAGAAATGGGTAATCTTCTTTGTGCGCTTGGTTCCCCTGACTTCCTGTCAGAATCTGAACTTGGCTACCGCAATCCCATCTGCGCTACCATTATCTTGACTTCCTCCATAGATTGGATTATGGTTAGTTGCAGTTGTTCTTGTTTGGCTTCTTTTTCTACGTGGGTCTCTTCCCATACTTCCTACACTTTTGTTCTGAATATCTCGCGGTCGTCCAGGTGTAGCTATGGTCCGAATTCAGGTTTTTCGGACTTCCTCTTTGTACGTTGGCTTTGCATTTGCGTGGGGCCTTCAGTTTCCTTTATTTTTCCCGCTGCTATCTTTGTATGTTCACTCTGCACGTCATCCATTTCTTCCTCAATGGGTGTACCTGTAGGTAGCCCCCCTACTTGTTGTTCCTTGTGCTTTTCTATTTCTTCCTTATCTGTGTCTGCGTTTTCCTCATCGATGTCTTTTATATCGATCTTGTGCAACATAGGTTCTACGTGTTGCTCATAGTCTGATTCATCATCTCGTGATGTGGGGACTTTCTAGTCTTCATCCCAACACTCCATTTTCTGCTCGAAGGTCTCCTCATCCAGTCGGTAAAACCCGAGATACGATAATCCTTCTTATGGGTCAGCCCTTAGCTGAATGTGTGACTGATGCCTCTTCACCATAAACCTCATGATGCATGTATATCTGTCAGTCGACTATTTTGAAATGTGCGGCGTTGCAATAATCGCTTTGTCCAACTGGTGATAATAAACATAGAAAACTTCACTCGTGTGCCGCCGTCTGGACGCCTTCGGGCTCGCCCATAGGTTAGTAAAATGTGTTCTGTGACCCTGTCCTGCCAAGGATGGAACCCCTTGATACCCCTCTGGCTCTTTCCATCCTAGAAAGGCTATCAATACTAGTAGCCAGCTGAAATGGAATGCCGTTCCATTATCCTGTGTATCTTCAATATCTGCTAGAAACTCATTCAGTAAGAACTGGCACCAATTATAAGGTTGTCCACGCAATATATTAGATGTTTCCTTGATTGCGACCGCGGGTACCTCAAGCGGTCTACACTTGCGTAAAAGATTTCCTGCAAGCAACTGTGTAGTAAATTTTGTGGCGCAGTCATTGATATTGATGGTTGGGAACCCACATCCCTTCCGCACTACACCGAATTCTTTTGCCACTTCGACGCTCAGAACTCTATCCTACACCCGCTTTATGATGAGGTCAGTAGGGTCCTCTCCTCTCTTGTTCAGGCCTGTGATCTGATGTATCATGTCTATGCTGATGTCTATGCGCTTGTCCAACCATAAGAATCCTTCATGCACACAAGTCAGTAGCATGCTCACCACCACCGAAAATTCGGTGCCCTTAGTGAAGTGTGGCATTTGTAATAAACAAGCCTGATGGTTGGATGGCCTCTATCCAATCTTGGACTTCCAGTCTTTCGACACCAGTCTGTGGATTCATTACCATGTTGAGGTATGTGTCAGGTCTGAACTGTGGGTAATTCTTCGGCGTTACTAGAATGTTTTCAAGTAATTCCAGGTCATCCAGCTTGCATTTGGGTACGACGCCCAACAAATTCTCCTCAACCTTCACCCTAGTAGAAATGGCAGGGATCGAGATTTCATACGGAGCATTCTTTTGTAAGTGGACCGGTGGGGCATCGTCTTTTTATGGAGGAATGTAGTCTGGCACCGAGTAAATAGGTAGGCTCTACTGCTTCAATAGTGCTTCAGATCCTCCATGCTCTGAAGCTGGTTCTTCCCCCCTATTGGTTCCTACATCCTGCCTGGCTGAGCTTCTAGAGGTAGCTCCCTTTGTTTTTGTCATGACTCCTGGAATCCCTGACTGCTCAAATAACCAGAATAGCTCCTGCAAATTGTTCAGTTCACTCATATGCTACTCTTCTTCGCTCGGCTCTCTGAGAGTTCAAGCAATGGAAAATACCTCATAAAGTGGAGAATTGGCCAAATGAGGTCTATTTATAGCCTAAGATGGTCTAGGATATGGCCTTCAGTGGTTGCCGAGGCACTTGATGCCATATTTATTATCCATATCACCCTATGATTTTGGCCCTGCCATCCAATCTTTGCCATCGTGTGAATTATGTTTCCTTAAATGCCAAAAGGTTGCCGGGCAGCCAAACTGTCAACTCCATCTGGTTAGCATTAACTTCTCAGCCTACCAGCTAGACTCTGGTGCTTTATCGGTCATGTCAGTCTTTATGGTTCTCCAAAGTGTCTCATCTGCTCTTAAATTTTGAATTGTGCCCTTGCTTCCAGTTTGGTTAATGACCCACTAACTGGCCGACGATTGCAACGGTAACAGCTTGCATCACGGTGTGCTAGCGGTCTTGTACGGGTGTCACTTCCAGGCGTGCATGCTACTTGCTCTTCTACGCAGCTGTCGTTCCGGCTTCACTGCGTGACTCACATTTTGACATGTTCTGCGCAGCTGCTTTTTTTTTCCGTGCGCAACTTCAACAGTGTTGCGTGGTACACCTCCTTGATCATACAGGATTCTACGCAGCCGGACTTTCATGCTAAAGTTTTAGTCTGCTACCATTTATCAAACTTGGCAAGGTATCTCCAGCTAATGTAGCTAACTGGACTGTGCCACCATTAGTAACATGCATTACAATATACGAGCCAAGCCAATACATCTTAAACTTTCTAGGAAATTTCATGAATTTGCTATCATACAGGAGGACTAGATCACCTACCTGGAAAGACTTGTTCTTGATATGGCGATCATGCCATGCTTTTTCGCGCTCTTTCTGTACTTGTTGGTTGAAGCTTATGATGAAGCGATCTTCCTCCAACCCAACCAGGTGTAGGAGCCTTTCTTCTAGCACTGCGCGATCTACCATGCCTGTAAACGCTGTTATGCGCAAACTGAGAATGATATATTCCATTGGCATGATTGCTTCTTTCCCATAAGCCAACCTAAAAGGTGTGTGTCCTGTCAGTTTCTTGCAGGTAGTTATGTACGCCCATAATACAGATGGAATGTGCAGGTCCCAATCGTCCTGATTGACATTGCATATCTTGGTTAGCGCATTCTCCAACAATTTGTTAAATGCTTCAACAGTTACATTTGCCTATGGATGATAAGACGTGTTGCGCTGATAATGAACGTGGAACTCTTCGGTCAAAGATTCAATGGCTCTATTCAAAAAGTGATTGCCCTGATCACTCATCAAAATTTTCGAGCATCCGAACCTTGTAAGGATATTTTCATATATAAACTTAGTGGCTATAGCTTCACCACAGTCTTTCACTGGCTTTGCTTCTGCCCATTTGGTGAGGTAGTCAGTAGTAGTAATAATGTATCTCGCACAAGTTCTCTTCCCTAGTGTGTTAATAGGACTCACAAAATAAGCAACCCATTTCTCAAATGCCTGTAATGTTAAGTGTGGATTTAAGGGCATTTCATCCCTACGCGATGGCTTCCCTGCCCTTTGATAAACATCGCAACTCTGGAAATGTTCCTTTGAATCCTTATGGATGGTAGGCCACCATATCCCTGCATGCAATATCTTCCACGCACTAGCTCTCCCTACGCAGTGACCTCCTACGACTCCTGAATGTGCATAAGCTAATATGAATGATTTCTCATGCTCTAGTACGCTTCTGCGCAGTACTTCATCTGGTCCCATCTTGTATAGCTGACTTGCAATTATAGTGAAGTCTGCTGCTTGCAATACCAGCTGCTTCTTCTGCTGGGTAGTGAACCTTTGAGGTGCCAATCTTGTGGTTAAAAATTCAATGATGTCCTTATAGTAGTCATCGACAACATGTATAGAAAACAACTGCGCATCGGGAAGATTGTCCTCTAGATTTGTAGGTTCTTCTCCTGACTCAATCCTTGATAGATGATCAGGTCCTAAATTCAATCTTCCTGGATTGACCACAATTTCAAATTCATGCTCCTAAAAGAGTAGTATTAATTTGCATATGTGCCCCCCTAACACTGGCTTATTGACCAGGTATTTAAAAGCAGAATGGTCAGTGAACATGGAGAAATGTGCACCAAGCAAGTAATGTCTAAACTTTTGCAGCGCATAGACCATAGCGAGTCCTTCTCGCTCAGTAGTGGTATAGTTCTTCTCAGCGGATGATAGCTTCCTACTGGAAAATGCAATGGGATGATCAATACCTCCCTCTCTTGGTTGAGCAAGAACAATGCCCAATGCTATACATGAAGCGTTAACATGGATGTGAAATGGCTTCTCCCAGTTTGGAAAAACTAGGATTGGTGCAGTGACCATCTTTTTTTTTAATGTATCGAAGCCTTGTTCATATTCTTCATTCCATACGAACGACGCATCTTTCTTTAGCAATTTCTCCATAGTTGCGGTTATCTACGCATACCCTTTTATGAAATTACTATAATAACCGATATGCCCCAATGTAGTGCGCAACTGTTTGACTGAATTTGGGGTGGGAAAGTTTACAATGACTGCGATTTTCATAGGATCTACCATCAAGCTCTGTTTGCATACAATGTGTCCCAACAAAATTCCATAGGGAACATAGAAAATACATTTCTTCAGATTTAATGAGATTTGATGTTGTTTGCATTTTTCCAACATCATCTTGAGATTTGCGGTATGGTTCTTCAGTAAATCGAAAATAGTCCAATCATCAAAATAAACTTCTAGGAACTTATGTATAAAATCTTTAAATGCTGCAACTACCACTCTAGAAAATATGGCAGGTGCGTTTTTCAGCCCAAAAGGCATCACTGTGTACTGAATGACCCCCATTTTGTATCAAAACTAGTCTTATGTCTATCTACGCTATCAATCCTGATTTGGTGGTATCCAGAGAATCCATCAGTCAAAGAATAGGCCTCATTCCCTCCAACATTATCAAGCACTTCATCTGTGAAAGGGGTAGGAAATGGGTCATGCATCGAAGTGTCATTCAACTTTCTGAGATCCACACAAATCCTGATCTCACCCTTCATTTTCTTATCCTGGATAACCATCGGGCTTATCCACTCAGATTCTTCAACTGGCTCAATGATCCCTGCATCGACCATCTTTTCGAGTTATGCCTTAACTTGTTCTTTGTAGCGCAGGTTCAATGTATACGGTCGTTGCTTGACAGGCTTCGCGCCAGGCTTAAGAGGAATTTTCATCACTCCTGAGTCTCCTAGAATACCTTTCATCTCTGTGAACTTGGTCGGCAATAATTCTCGGTATTCCTGTCATATATCCACGACCTCTTCAACTGTATCGTCATCCCAATAATCTCCGATAGCTACGAACTTTGACTCTTCGCTGGTGCCAATGTTCACTTTTCTTGTTTTCACAGGTCCACTCATATCTGGAATTTCTAGTGGAGGTCCTTCTACTGCGCGCGATCCCTCTGATTTAGGTATTTGTATGTTGTGTGGGGGATTTCTCCTAAATCGGTTCAACATATCATTCACCTTGCGAGGGGTCCAATGGCAAGATGACCCTGATATCGTTGCCTTCAAATATCATTTTCATAGTCTTCAAATTAATAATGGCATATTTTGTCATTGACCAATCTATACCTAACAGTGTTGGATAAGGATGGCTATCGTCCATGATTTCAATCACTTCAAAATATGCATAGCTGCACACTCCATCAATGTTAACGATGGTGTTGGGTAACCTTCCCAAAGGTATAACTATCCCTTGATTAGCCATTCTTAACTGTAGGGGTGACCACTATAACTTTGGTTTTCCCATCTTATGCCATGTCTGCTTGGTCAAGACATTTACTTCGGAACCAAGATGAAGAATGATCTCATCCATCTCATAGTCCCCAATCTGTGCAGTGAGCCTGATTTCCCTTCCTATTCTTTTAGGACTCCTGATATTATGGACTACGCCATTGGCAACCCCCTTCTCACTACTTGGCTCATACTGCCTGAGTATTTTTTCAAATTCCATGAAAGCATCTGCGCTCTTCAATAATTTCATGTAGCTCCGTAGGAACTACGCAATAGAGGTCCCTATATCTGTTGCAGTGCGTGTTTGATCATATGCCACTGGCATATCCTCTATTTGTGGTGCTTCGCTGCGCAACGGGATTCTCATCAACCCAGGTGTTGACTCTCTAAGGATATCCCGCGCTTCTATAAATGCTCCTTTATTTTTCTGTAGGTCCAAGCCAGGTGTCTTCCTAGGAGTTTTTCTAATCCATACTGGTTCACCAGGAATCTGCTGAAGATCGCGTGTTCCAGAAGTTGAAGCTTTTGGGCCTCCCTCTCTTCCTGTATCAGCACCACTGCGTGTCACCACATTTACACTTGAATCCACAGGTCTTCTCTCTACTGCGATCAACTGAATGTTGGGATTTGGCGGTTCTATCCTTCTTCGTTTCTGCATTGCTACCTCTAGTATAGGATAGTCTTCAATAACATGCTCAAATGATTTATAGTAATTGCACGTAGTGCATGGATTTGTACAATCTCGAGATACATGAACTTGTTGGCCACAGTTATAACAAATTACCTAGCCGCGGCCCCTTCCCTACGTCAGGCCATCATTTCTTCCTCTCCCACGATATACACCACCACGGCCTCTATATCCACCCTGATCATAGTGAGCATTTTCTTGTTTTGGTTGATTTTATTCTTAGACGCAGTACATTACATCACCTCACATTGATTCCATATCTCGCTTTCTTTCATTCGTGAGCTCATATGCACAACAGTTGGATTCATCATGTCCAACTGATTTAAAGAAATTACAATATAACATTTTTGGTGTTTTTACATATTTTTGTATTAGGTAATAGTCTTCAAGTCTATGTCCTCTTCTTCTACAGATTTCACACCACGACGCCTGGTTTTGATTCATATTCATTGGGTTCGATGCACCATTGTTAAGATAATCTTGAAATAGAGGACAATGTTCTCTAGTGTGGCCCTCTCCTTTGCATCCTGTGCACCAAAGTTCGTGTCTCTGTTCATATCTCTGTTCTTTTCCATTCTTCATACCTTGCAATTCTAATGTCAAGGTGGTTAACTGATTTTGGATCTGTGACATCCTAGAACTACTTTCTCCAATCGTTGAAGCCTCCATCTTCATTGTGATCTCTAAGGCCTTTTCCTACAGCACAACCTTATGTTGCATTAGTGGTTGTCTGATGTGGGACAACATCGCATCGATGAACCACTCCTTATGTTGTTGCGGGGCTATCTCAAAGCTCACTTGGTCCAACAATGTCTTAAATTTTTGGTCAAATTCCCAGACCGTTTCAGTAGGTTTCTGCCTGATTTCCTTTAATTATGTTATGCACTGCGATTCTGATTTCGGCTTCTTAAACTTTGTTACGAGTGCATCCTTAATTTCTGTTAGGGTTCTCGGATGTGCCTAAGAATATTTCATAAACCAATGCAAGGCTTTGTCTCTGAAAGTAGTGATGAGCTGCGCTCTCTTCACGGCATGATCCTGAACCTGCTTTACACTCCATACAGCTTCACATAGAAACCAGTGTTGATCATGGTCTTCTAGACCCGTTCCTTTGAATATTTGCAGTTTTATACCATTATCTTTCATTCTCCTTCCTGGTTGTGTAGCACCTTGAGTAGTGCTATGATTCTGTGGGGCGTTCTGAGCTAAAAAAATAAAGGTATTACTCATAATAGTGGTATTCTGTGGAATATTTTGAAACTGGGTATTCTGAACTAGAATAGTCTGAGCAACTGCTCCTACGGTGCTAGCAATATTGGTGTTCTGCGGGGTGGGTTGTGGTATGCTCAGAGCGGGTGGGTTCTGAGATAGGGGTGGCGTGGTTTTTGAAACCGGCAGGTTCTGAGGTGTGATAGGGTGGATGGTGGCTAATGATGACATGGTCTGATTTTTAAGGTCACATGGGATTTCGGTATCCACGCGGAGTCTAGGTCCTCCTAGATTCTTTTCTTTATTAAACTTATATCTCTTTCCACTTCTCATATTATGGATTTCTTTGTCATAATCACTAAATATACTTTCTACCCTGACAGAGTCAAAAATATTACTGCATTCTTAAGACACCTTTCTCAGCTAAAAGCATTTTAATGTATAGACTGAGCTTGTTCAGGAACATACCTCTGAATCCTTCGAAAAAGTATGCCTCAGCTTGGCTGTAGGACTTCAGCGTATCTACAGCAAACTCGGTCACAAATCCTTCAAGTATGCTATCAACCCAAAAGTCGACTGCTCGCGACAGTGGGCTGTCTATTTCTTTGAGATGCATTGTGAGCTTTGGAGTCCACTCTGTAGGTACTCCTCCTTGAAAACAAATTTTCTTCTCCGCGAGTCGCGATATCCACTCATGCAGCTCGTTTCTAAATGACCCCCAGAATATCTCATGAATATCTTTCCACAAATATCTATTTAACCATTGTATGTCAGAGAAACGCGGGTGTTTGTTCTCTTTCTTTGCAAAATCTCTTTCGATCTTATCGCACCAGTCCAAGATATCTTTCTTTTCGGGATGCCAACTGTCTGAACCCAATGGGAACTGGTATTCTTCATCACACATTACTTTCCAAATACACTATCGCATGACTGAGTCTTAGCCGAGCATCGAAACCATTTGTTGGCGTGTATAACTGATCTAGAGTTTTCCAATGTAGACCCAAGTACTTCGTGGTTTAAGGAACCAACAAAACCCCTATTCACCAGCCCTTTCGACAACAGACTACGCGCAGCCTGATGTCTCACCCGAGGCGAAGCTGAGGGGGTGGTTACAGAATCTAGTTTCCACAACTTGGTGATGCGAGTGTAAAAGGGACTGATGGGCAGCGCGGCAAGGGACTCTTCCTGCGGATAAAGACTGTGCGAAGTCTCTACTTCATGTCAGATACTTCGGTAAGCTATGGCGGTTGTGCAACCGACGCATCCAAGGTCTGTGTGGTATTAGGTACTTCCCGCATTACGACGACAAGTTATCAACAACTTATCTCACATCGACTCTCGATGGTTCAACGCGTCAACCAGACCACGCGTCTACTTCATAAGTGATTATATCTAACCAATCTTACTTAACGATCTTTACCCAGTTGACACAATTTAGATTATTATCGTTATGGTGCATGCAATTGAATAAAACATACAATACTGCGTGCTTCAACGCTGTGCTCAAATTCAGTGTTCACTATGTGATTAACCGATAGATTCATACATTCACAGACTTAGAAATGATGAATACTTAACATTCATCCACTCATGCATTACTTAACATATTATTCCCACCATTCCTATGACAAATGCATACAAAAGCAATCACATAATAGATAACCTTGGCACTAAACATCCATACTAAGCAAATGAACAAATGAAAATACAAACAATCACACAACACAGAATTTAACATGGTTCACCCCCCGAATGGAGGCTATGTCCACAAGACCTGTTGTTAAATTAGTATTTTGGGAAGGGTACAACAGTTCTTAGTCTCCGCACTCAACTGTAGACTCTCTTCTCTCTCATATAGGTCTCTGCGCACTCAGCTGCAGAGCCTTTACAATAGCTTCAAGCTTCGAAAGATCTTAACAATGTTTAACAAATGACGAAAATGAAGAGTAACCCTTCCCTTACAAAATCATGCCTTATTTATAGATCACGCCCATGGGTCGTGTCTTTACAATCAGTTGGCCGAAACCCTAAGGTTTCCAAAATTGGCGTGGCTAACTGCCACCCTAGCTATCACCATAGACAGCTTGCTCTGCCTGCTCGAGGCCTTCTAGCTGGGCGACTCATGGCTCACACACTCGTTTGACAGCCGCAGTCACCAAACAGTTGTAACTGCATCATGGCCTGTCCCTTTCCACTCCTTCTGCCTGCCTGTGGCGATCGACATAGTGGCCTAGCTTCTCAACCACTTGCCGCCACTCTCCTTGGCAGCTCTCTTTCTTTTGCCTTCCATCCATCTTCATGTCCCAAAACAGGTCACTTCCTCATCTCACTTGTACCTGTATCTTTTACCAAAAATAGCTCCTACGCGATACCTGCGCATCTGTGTAATGCGCAACCTTGCCTTAACTATTGTCGTTGCTTGACATGTGCAATTATCAAAACTACTCCCATGCCCTGCCGCAATGCGCATTGCGCGCTTTCCAGGACTTGTGCAAATATTCCAACTTGGGCCCCGCCCAATAGATAGGTTGCAAAGATAGGGTTTTCTAGGTTTTCTAGGGTTCTGAAGGCAAAGGAATGTCTAGGGATATAGCTCTGAGATATATGTGCAGGTTCCAATAATAGTAATCAACCTAATATCTCAATGGGATAACTAAGGAGGTTCAACCATAACCGTACACGTAGTACATGACTACCCAAGTACATGAATGCATATTCTTTAGTGTTGTGCTCGGTGTCACCATAGATACAAGATGACCAACTAGAAGTTCTACATTTAGTTTCAAGTGACATACAAGAATTCCAATATACCTGAGGGTATGCATAAGTGAGATTCTATGTGTAGGTGTTGTGTGATGTGGTACTACTCGAAGGGGTACCAACATCAGTTATAATGATGCCCAACTATTTTATCAATTGAGGGTACAATGTGTCTAAGTACCAATTGTATTCATTGTGAGCATTGTTCTGTGGACATAGGCTTACCCATTGAAAGAAAGATATTCATTGTTATTTAAAGACATCGGAACATGTCTCTATCCTAAAAAAAATCTATGAAATATTGGAGGCATGTTGGTTGAGGAAGGTGGCTCTCATACCACTTGTGGTGTTCTTTAACCCTCAAAATTAAAAGAACAAAGAATATACAAACCTGATAAGATGCAATAAACCATAATTTATAGAGAAGAAAAAAAAACATTAGATAGTTGAAAGATAAATAGAACAAAAGATGAGCTTTATATTATGAGAATAATTTTGGGAAGCAATGTTCATAGGCCTCTTAAGGTATGGCGGCCTTTTACTTGAGCATAGATCTGTTACACTAATTCTCAACAAAAACATTCATAGCCCTTGGCATGGTCAAATAATGAATAATTACCAACTTTCTAGTGGGTCGTAATTAATAGAGAGACCCTTTTTACATTGATTGTTGACTACCAACTACTCGACCTTATTCCCAAGAGATGTCCATATAGGATGCATGACTAAATCCTAGAGGGTTAGAGTAGGGCTTTAACATCCTCCATGCTCTTTTAGTGCCCCTCTTCCTCTCTATATTTCTTCTACATTGAATTCCCCCATTCTTCATAACCTTCAGATTTAATGGGATGCCTTAGAAGGCCAGCCACCATAGTGGTTTGATTCATCTTCCAAGATTTTTTTGGACTATTCAATCAACTTTGTGCAATTAAATTTTCTTAATTACAAAGCTAAAGTGGAATTATTTGCTAGACTATCCATTTTGGATCATCCAATGCATTGATTTTAGTGATAATATAGTCCTTTTATTTTAGCATCGATACAATATATGTTATGTGTGAAATGAAATTATATAGTACAAAGAGATGGGCTACATTGATTTTAGTAATGATACAATGAAAAAGAATGAAAAAGAATTCAATGCATTTATTTAAGATTTAAGAAATGATAGAGAAAATTGATCTAGTGCATTGATTTCAACACTAGATAGGGAAAATTGCCCACTAAAAAGACTTTAATAATAACACATTGAAAAATAACTTAAAAAACAAGTTATAATGTTGTGAAAGAGGTTTTTGGTTTTAAGTTGAAGGGCAATACTTTGTTTTCCTCGGTGTAATTTCAATGATTGAATTTGCACATTAGAAATATTAAATATGCATCATGTTTTTATTGTAATGTTAAGATTTATGTAATTCATTGATATATACAATGCATTAGAGTAATACATAGAATGTGAATATAATTATGACAGACATACGAGGTTGGAGAAAGAAACTATTAATATGGAAAGACAAGAGAAATAGAGAATCGCTTCCAATGCAATATGTTGTATTGATGTTGTATTGATGGCTTGAATTATCTTTAAAATTAACTTCCTCTCTCATATAGCTAATATGAAAAGATGGAAAAACGAGTAGGTATGCCTAAAAGAAATGTTGAAGAAGATAAATTGATATTTATCATTGTCTAGTTTACTTTTAGTATTGTATTATATTTTTTTTTAGTCATGTACCTTTTTAAGTGGGCTTGGATATTATTATCTAGCTTATACATGATACTTTTTAAATTTGAAAAGATTCAATTAATCTAAAGCATATACATGTATATATAATGGTAATCACTTTTTATTTTTATGGATGTCACTGAAATTGGGTTTTTTTGGGAGCCGTGGTGTCAGGTTGCCCTTTCCGACCTCCACGCTTCTTAGCTTTGTTCCAGTTACTACAAGTATATTTTCTCTCGTAAACAATTTTTCCTCTCCCTTCGCCATGTTTCGGTTATTTAACGCATTGTGTCTCTCCTGGGTATGGAATATCTCCCAACCCATGTAATGTGGAATGGTTGATGATTGTCGTTTATTTTCCCCTCTCATTTTCTTGGGGAACCTTCCTTTTTTTGTCTGCGGTTTACGATATATCACCGTTTTCTATGGGGGTTTTTGGGGCCTTAAAAATATTTCTCCGGCTAATTTACTTATCAGTTATCGGAGCCTGAGCATTTTCCCTGACTGTTTTTCCGGGCTTCCGATTTTTCATCTGTCGACCGTTTTGTGATATAACCCTGGGGTTTTTTTCCTCCCTAGTTTTATTCTATTTTTTGGCCGAGGTATTGATCAACACTTGTTGTGTGCTATGGGTGAGGTGACGACACCTGGCGATCCGGACTTGCTTACTCCCACGGATGTGGACTTCTCGATCGAGGAAAACGGCATCATGCAGCCGGATGAATACTATAAATATTTGCTAAAGGGGAAAAAACTGGTGGTCACAGGTGGCTGCATTACAAAGAAAACCCGCTGCTGCTCTTCTCCAGCGGTCGGTAAAGGGTCCCTGTTTAAGAAATATGTTGTTGTTGGTGAGGTTCTGACAGGTGTTGATATCGACTCCGTTGGTGGCTCGGCTGGGGGAAATACTGGCCCGGTGGCGGCAACTCCTTCAGCTGGTGGTGGTGTTGATGGGGTTCGTGTGGGGAACCTTGACAGCCAGCTACACAGCATTTCATTGGTCCGAACCATGGTTGCAGAAACTTAATACTCGTCCTGGGGAACATTCGCTTAACGTTGGTCGGGACATGGGCTTAAAGGAACTGGTGGAGATGAACATGACTTCATTGGTTGGCAAGTTTAGCTACAACGCAATGCACATGAAGGACATTGTCAAATGGGTCACCCGTACTTGGGCTCCCATTTTGAACTACACGCCCACAGTTTCCATCATGGCTAAGGGATGGTTCGGTTTCAAATTCAGATAGGAAGCATATGCCACTTTAATTTTGGGTCGCTTATGGCTCAAAGGTTCAGGCAGCTTTATGATACAGAGATGGCATACGGATTTCAATCCTGATCGTGCCACTATCAGGATGCGACATTTGTGGGTTTTACTACCCAGCTTCCCCTTGGCTATGTGGAACCAGGAAATTTTTGAGGCGGTGGGAAATGGTTTGGGACATTTTCTGCATTTGGGCAAGGATGTGCTCAATGGGGTGGATGAGCCCATCGGTCGTATACTGGTCGAGGTCGACATGTCCTTGCGTTTGATAGATTTTCTCCATATTGACTAAAGGGGGCGACATTTCACCTTGGGTTCAGTGTGCCAACTGCAAAGTAGTCGGACATCTTTGGCATGACTGTAAGGGGCCGTCTGTTTCACTGGACTCATCTTTGGTGGAGGAGGGGGATGTCTTTTGGTCTTCTGATGATTGTAGTGACCATGAGGTGGATGTTGCGGGCACCCTGGACGGCTTCACCAATCGTATCTATCCTCTGGATTCAGCGACTTCGAATATTTTGGGTAAGCTACAAATTTATGACCCACCTTTCTTCCTTTCCTTGAATGAATGAGAGAAAGCTTACATTGTTTCCTTAGAGAAAAAAAATATAAGTCTCTTCATCTAGGAATTAATGGTGCCTTTCATGCTAACGGGGCGAATCACCCTCATGTGCGGTCTTCCTTGAATGCTCTATCCTTATTTGCAGGGACCTCTCCTCGGTCTACGACGGAACCCATTGGAAACACCCCACCTTCTGATAACATTGTATCCAGTGAGGGGTTCGTGTCTGGGAACATATCGCCTATTGAAACCATTCAAATATCCTAGGACGTAAACTCTTCTTTGCCTCCTACTGATATCCCACTACTGAATTCGAGTGTTCTAGCCTCGACTAACTTGGGGGTTTCTCAGTCTTTGGAGGAAAACACTACACAAGATTTGGTGTTTACACCTCTGGAATAATTGAGATGTATTCATGCGCCATCTTTTTCTGAGATTGTTAAGAAAAAACCCATCCCTTGTTTCCATAAAAATCGTGAGGTGACTTTGGGGGATAGACATGATCCTGTCTCATCTACTCACTTTCCTTCCAATACAAAACTTGTGGTGGGTGCAAGAGGGGGGGCCTAGCCATGGGCCTTTCTCCTCTGAAAGCCCATAGTGCTTGTAAGGGCAGCTAAAAAGGGGTTACTACTCGTCAACCTGTGGGGTCGTCGGGAAATAATACTGACTCACTTTCTTCTGATTTTGGGGCACTTAGAGATATCAAAGCCCTTGCGAGCGTGAAGAAATGATTTCTCTATCTCTAAATGTGCATGGAGTGGGGGCCTCCCAAAACAGCTTTCCCTCCAACGTGTTCTTTTGTTACATAATCCTGATATCGTTATATTGCAAGAAACAATGGTCTCGGAGTTGAAAGCTCATTTTTTTTTACCAAACTCATACAAAATTGGAAAATGTGTGCTACTAGCACGGATGGTCTTTCGGGTGGACTTGTAACATCCCTCTTTTTACTACTATTTTGTTATTTAAAATTAATGTAACATTGTAATGTTTCTCGTGAGGAGCCCAAGGCCAAGGCCCCACCAGTAAACCTTGTAACTCATGTGGTTTAACTACTAAGCATAGGGAACTAAAAACAGTGGCACAATTGAATGGATAAGTGTTTGAATCCTCCGGGGGAAAGGGTGAGACGACTAGGAAACCATGAGAGTTTTTGCTTTGTGAAGTGTCTTAAACTTTTGAAGGTGAGTGACCTTCACTTCATTCTTGAAGGATCTGCTTAAGTAGGGTCCATCATAAGCTAAACAACGAGATGATTCATTCATCCACATAAGTTTATTAAATCACCCTTATTTCACCCGAGTTCAGTATTATGTTTCACACATAATTATCACAACCTTATTAAGACTCCAAGGAATAAACGAAGGTAATGGATAATATATCTATATCTATATCTATATCTATATCTATGATGTCTCTTCAATAAAGGGTTATTTAAATATACTGAGATATATATATATATATAGAAGTACCCTACATTATTTACATACTATCTCTTTGATAAGAGGTTATTCTTTTATGCATATAGAGAAACCCCTTCCTATACATGATATGATGCGGTGTATCCCATGATGTTGAACCAAGTTTGTGATGGTGGGTGAAGTCAGACTAATATTTTAACCATATTAAGTATGACCCTAAGTTTGTTTATGGTTTGAGAATTCATACTTTAAACTATAGTAATTACGTTAATAAAGTGTAGTGAGTGGGGTGAGATCTAGAAAGAGCGCCAACCGCTCTTTGAGGGATGTATTTAACATCCTATGAAAAAAATTGATTTCTCTTATGTCTGCGTGTAGCTAGGGCGGAACTCCCAAGAAAAGATTGTATGGTATTATATATTATTTCCTTAATCTGCAAAAGGGTGCAGCCTGCAACTGACTTCTCAGATCTTGGCATTAGTAAGGGAGAAGAGGGAGTGTCTTCGAGCCCAATAGACTACGTAGAGGCTGGTTGTTTCGCTTGGAACCCTGTAGTAGGGACTCTTGACCGAGGTTGAATTCAATGATAACGCAACTAGTTGCTGAAAGAGGAGGAATAGGGTTAGCCGTCATTGATGAAGATACCCTCGTAACCCTTTGATCTGAGCGTGATACGGTAAGAACACCTAAACAATGCGATCTCCGCAACCTTGCAAACAGTGAGTTTGGAGTTTAGGAAAATCACAGATTAACTGTTGATCTATGTTCATCAGCATTGTTTTTGTCATGTCAACATCGTTGCTAGAAAAACGTTTTCTGTTGTGTTGTTGCATCATGAATCCTAAGCTTGGCTCATTCCTTTCGATCGACCAAAATCATTGCTAGATGTACATTAATTTCAATTACTAAATCCTCATGTTAACACAGTGTTGTGTGTTTGGCTTTCACATTTTATATCCTTCGCTGTCATTGAAGCAGGGCGATCCTATTGAGGATTCGATCCCTACTTTGATTTACAATCTGAGTTTTGTTTAAGTTCATTTAAGGATCCTAGTATATATGTTATGTGTATGATGTCATAAAAGTATGAAACCCATATTTAGCTTTCCGTAAATAGCTTAGATCGATATATATATATATATATATACCTGTTATGGATCTCAGTAATGGTTATCCCTGGTATCGAATCACTTACATGTACGCCTGGCACGGATCACTGTTTAGTGTCAAACTCGGTATCATTGCAAATTGGCTAGTAGAGCAAGGTCCAATCTCTATGTGGGCGGAGTGTCCTTATGCTCATTTGGATCTCTGTATTTGACAGAGATGCCTCTACTTTGTTATATAGATTTCTGCCTGCTGAACATGATCTTCGTATCAATAAGCTACCTCTGCTTTCACATACTCTATCCATATGGTCCATTAAGGTCGTGAATATGAAGAATGACCTCCTCATTTGTGAATTACCTAACACTGCAATCTATGTATGGTTGCTATACATTTTAATACATGTGATAAATCGATTCGGGTGATCCCCATTATCTCGAATTGACATTAGTATCAATTGTTTGCTTCGATTGATCTTGACTTTTTTTCACTTGAAATAACTTCCCTTATTGTGCGACAACATTGGGTTGAACGATATATTCTATATCCCCGACAATCGCGATGCTAGTCGCTATTCTTTTTCTCTATTTAACCTCGTATCTATGATCTTTGCATGACTTTCGATATGCGTAGGGTTGTAAATGATGGTATTGTTATGTTGCAGAGCAAAACCTTGTTTTCTTTATGCCAAACGGTTTCGTGTTAGATCTCATTTTACTGATCTCTGTATTGGAGATGCTGCATGAGAATTACAGTACCTTGCAAGGTTACCGTGGAAGTCGTGATTGCCCTTTTATCGGAACTCCGAGATCTCTTGTTAGTCTAGACTACCGCTAATCATCGGTTAGTCAAAGATCTTTACGCCAGCAGGAATGCAACGCTGAGCCCTTCTACTTCAATGATTTTGTTAATTGCAGTCGGACCCTATAATTATGATAATGTTATTCAATAACTTATGTTATAGTTAGGATGGATGTTTATATGTTTAACATTGCAAATACTTTTAATATTGGTTGGTAATACTAATTATGTTAGTATTGGTTGATATTATTACTTGTGTGGTAATCTCTTGGATGATTCCTCCAAGCTAGAGTTATGTCATTAATAGTGTTTGTTCAAAATAGTTTCACTCTTTCAAGTAAGTGTTTAGTGCAAGTATAAGCTTACTATGTATACATAGTTTTGTGATCCTTAAATAGAAAATCCCTTATATAGTAGACACTATATCTTAATACATTTTAGATAGTGTGACATATACAAGTGTTGAGAATTATGTGGAGTGGAGCCATCTCCTAGGTAAATAATAAAGAGAATTTTGAATATATATATATAGTTGAGAGGAAACTCTATGGAGCATTGAAAATGATACATAGTTCCTTTGTTCTTTATGACATCTCATACATCACTTAATTAAAGCAAAAGATAATTTATTTAATTATCTCATGTTAAAAGAGAAAGCCTTGTTGTTATAAGGTTGTATAAACTTGTATGTTGAAAAAGCTCTAGATGAGAGATCCCTTGAGAAAGTGGAGAGTGAAAGCATGCAACATTAGTGTTGTGCAATGTATCTTCCTTTGAATAAATAATATAACCCAACCTTTGTGGACGTAGCCCAAGAGTGGGTGAACCACCTGAAAATAGTCTCTCTTTGTGGGTTGTTTAAATGGCTTGATGTTTCTGTATTTTCGTCAAAAGTGTTTATGGTTCATCCAGTATGTGTTATGTTCCTCTTAGTATATGCAATGTCAAATGGTGGACAATTATGGGTTGATCTTGGAAATGCTTTTTATTCGACTTTATTCCTTATAATTAACTAACCCGTATGTATTTCTTATGTGTCCCTTAGTTGTGAACTTATTATATTATGTGTTGTATCAATGTGTCTCTTGACATAAGGGATCTCTTATGGGTCTCTTTTATATGTGCTTTAGTGTTTATCTCTTGAGGGAATTAAATAAGTACACATATTGTTTACTTGTATCTTCTACCAATACAAGCACAACAATTCTTAACACGCCCAATTTTCCAATGAGAAGATATTTAATGTTTTTAGTAAAATTTTTAAAAAATTACCAAATCTACTAACTCTAAAATATTGGGTATGTTACAGGACTGCAGGCTGCCTAGAACCCCCAGACTCTAAATTTATGTCCTTTTGTGACTAAGGGGGGGATCCTCCTATCGGGTCACTTGGTTGGGCTTAATATGGAACTTAATCTCATCAATTGGTATCGGTCGTATATGGACCAAAGATCTTTTTGGGAGGCGGTATGTAATGACAATCTGCTAAATCTAGAAAATCTTATATTGACTCGGGACATAAATTTGACCTGGTCTGCAGGAAAGGTTTGTGCAAAACACGCTGACCTAGATCCTCTGGGCCCTTTCTTACAAGATATGTTCACGTCCAGGGATTTGGTTGATATTTCCCCTTTTCCTTTGGTTCCTACCTGGAGAAATGGGTGCCTGGGTGAAGATTTTGCTGCCAAGAGACTGGATCGTTTCTTCATTGCTGACAAACTCCTGACGATTTTCTCTAAGTTCAGATCTTGGTCCCTGGACAACTGCATTAGTGATCACGCTCCTATCTTTTTTCAATTCGATTTGGAGGACAAGAGAGAAACCTACCCATATAAATTTAATTCCTCTTGGCTCTCTGATCATGAGTTTTGTGAAGTGGTTCCTAATTTATGGAAAAGCCTTATGGTTGCTGATGGTGTCTCGGCTATGGATAGCCTAGTTAAGAAACTCAAATGTCTCAAATCGCACATAATTACTTGGGAAAGGGAGCATAAGAAACTAATGGCCAGGGAACTTTCCTTGGTTGAAGCCGAGATTGATGCCATCATGCTCTCACACCGTTTTTCGCCTATCCAGGGTTCGGCTGCTATCAAATTGTGTGAACTTGAGGGTAAAAAGATGAGTCAACTTAAACTCTAGGAGGAATCCTTGAGACTTAAGTCAGGCTCTATGGATTAATGTCGGGGACAACAATACCAAATTCTTTCATAAATTTGTTAACTCTTGAAAAAGTCAAAATGCTATTTGGGAACTCAATGATCATGATGGGAGAAAGATTTCATCTCATAAAGACTTGCACCAAGCGGCTGTTTTCCACTTTCATAATAATTTCCAGGATTCAGGGTCGACTCCTTCGTTGGATCAAATCAAGGTTATGAGAGAATATCCGCATATGTTCTCGTTGGAGGAAGGTGATGGGATCTCCGCCCCTGTGGAGGAGGTGGAGATGGTTTTAAAATGTTTCGCCAAAGATAAAAGTCCGGGTCCGGACGGGTGGTCTGTGGAATTGTTCATCAATTTTTTTGATATATGGGTCATAACATTCTCTTGGCCATGGAGGAATCTAGACTTTTGGGGTTGGTTTTAGGTGCGATCAAATCTACTTTCTTGACTCTGATTCGGAAGTCTTCTAATCCTGATAGTTTCAATTATTTTCGACCAATCTCCCTTTGTAATTTAATAGATAAAGTCATTGCTAAGATCATTGCTGTCAGATTGAAGCCTAGTCTTTTGAAATACATTTCAAGGGAACAATTTGGTTTTCTTCATGATCCTCAAATCTTGGACGCTGTGGGGGTGGCTCGAGAGGATTTTCATTCTATCAAAACTAAACACCTGAATGCAATCCTGTTGAAATTGGATCTTGTGAAAGCTTATGATCAGGTGGAATGGTCTTTTCTCAAATTAATTTTGATACAAATTGGGTTTCCATGGGCGGTCATGAAATGGATCATGGCTTGCGTTTCATCTATAAACTTTGCAGTTATTATTAATGGCACAATATCTGATTTTTTCAAAAGATCGCGGGGGTTAAGACAGGGATGTCCCTTGTCTCCTTTGCTTTTCATATTGGTCATTGATGGGCTTAGTAAGCTTATCATTAGAGTACATATTGACCAGAGACTTCCGGGCTTACTGGCTGCTCCCCACACTATGGTCACTCACACCTTCTTCGTGGATGATGTAATGCTATATGGTGGTGGGTCTTTGGGGGAATGGGTGGAGACAAAAGCCATTCTAGATATTTTCTGCAAAGCTTCTGGAATGCTGACTAGTAAAGACAAATCAGTGCTGCTATTCTTTGAGATTGAGGAAAATTTGTTGGCACAAATTAAGACACTTTTTCCTTACACTTGTAAGCAGTTGGAGGAGGGAACCACCTACGTGGGTTTCTTCATCAAATCTAATTTCTACTTGGTTTTAGATTGGCGATTTCTCTTGAAAAGATTTGATAAACGTATTGGTCACTGGTGCTGGAAATGGCTATCCCTGGGGGGCGCCTCACTCTTGTTAAATCTGTGCTACAAAATTTAGGGGTATATTGGCTTTCGATGTGTAAGGATCCAAAGGCCATACTATCTGGGATGCGCCAAAGGATTTTCAAATTCTTATGGGAGGGTGGAGCTGGTAAACGATGTTTTCACTTGGTTGGGTGGCAGTCACTGGCCTGTCCATATAAGTATGGGGGTTGGGGTATTAAGAAATTGGAGGCTTTTGGCATAGCACTAAAGGAGAAAAGCCTTTAGCGGGCTCTGTCTGTGGAGTCACTTTGGAGCAGTATCATCAAGGACAAGTACCTTAAAAACCTATCGGTTCCTCAATGGTTTCGTGAGGGAAAGCCGGTGGGTCGGGTTGTTTCAAATATGTGGAAAGGCTTGATGGAGGATTTTCAGGTAATTGCAAACTGGCTCTCGTGGGTTCCTGGTAATGGTCGCCAAATCCGACTAGGAGAAGACCCTATTCTTGGTGGGCCGTTGGTCTTTAAACTATCCCCTGATCTCATTATGTTTCTGAGATCTAAAGGTTACTTTACCCTTATTCATGTTGTTGCATATCATTCGGTTAACACCCACACTACATGGATCAAATCTGATGAAGTGGGTCTCCACAGTCGAATGAGTGAGGATTGGACTGAGTACATCTCGTGCCTTATGCGGTTCAACATCAATTTACATGAACGTCGGGATGTTTTGGTTTGGTTGTGGGATACTGTTTCTGGATCGATTTCGGCAAGTGATGCATATTCGTCCTTGTTCGTTTGGCGCCTACGTCTTGCTCTCTGGTGGCACTGTATAATCTGGAGGTTGTATATTCTGCACAAGATTAGATGTTTTTTTGTGGTTAATCTTGGATAACCGTATCCTCACAATGGAAAATTTGATCAGGCGTGGTTGGGTTGGGCCAAATCGTTGTGGTTTGTGTGGATCGGCAGAGGAGTCAATCAGCCACCTGTTCTTTTCATGCCATTTCGCCCGCATTGTATGGGGACTTGTTTTCTCTTGGATTGGGAACACACCTCCCTGGAACCTACTGTTTTACGTGGAAATTTTCACTCTTGGCTTACAACTGGCTTCCCTTTGTTAACTTTGCCAGTTTTCATGGCCTAGGAAATTTGGAAGGCCCGGAATTTGCTCATTTTTGAGAAGCAGAAGCCAAACCCAAATTGGATCAGCTGTAGAGTCGTGGCCTCTTACCATGATGCTATGGGTATTCCGGACAGGAGTGTTTCTCCTTGTCATCGAGCACCTCGCTCGGTCCCGTGTGCTGTCATTTCTTTTCGGTGGGGGGCTTTCAACGAGGCCTCTCAATCTGGCTCTTTGAACAGTGGTGCTCGGGTGGTTGTGTACCTTTTGGATTCACATATAAGGTGCACATCTAGATGAATTGTGGTGTGGGCTCTAACACCAAGAGTGAGCTCATCGCACTATGGTTACTTCTGCATGTCTCATTGGTGCGCAACCTCCCACTTACTCTTGTGGGGGGGGGATTCAAAGGTCATTATCACTTGGGCTCATCTCGAGTGCTCTTTGAAGGTTATTCAGCTGGATTTCTGGTTGACTGACATTCGGGGCCTTATCAACTGCTTTGGACAAGTTTCTTTTGTTCATGTGTTTAGGGAGTACAACGTTTTTGCCTATCGGCTTTCTAAATTGGCTCTAACTGTTCGGGAGGGCACCATTTTCTTGGAGGAATGGGTTGATGATCTTTTAGTGGATTAGTCTACTCTTGCTATTTTGTGAGTGGGCTGGGCTACTTTTTTCTTTTGCATCTGTTTTATGACAATCGGTTTGTGCAGATCCTTGATGTGGGTGGGGGTTCTATTACTATTTATGGCTGATTTTGGATCAGTGTTTTTCTCTGGTTATTACATGTTTATGTGACCCGTTCTATGGTTATCTGTATGGACCTGTTTTATCTTCTGTTTTAAGATTGACCCGATGTAATTTGGCCAATCTTTTTTCATGTATTATTGTTAGTTTGGACAGTTAATAGTAAGTACTTTTTCTTGTGAAAAAAAAAGTACGTTAGCTTTGAAGCTGGTAAGTCCTTGAAAACAGTAAACCTGACCAAAATATACATCTAAGATTGATTTTTATTTTTTTTCAATGAATTTGAGCCATTCATTTACCGTTATTGATATTTACTACTTACAACATATATATTTACTACTTACAACATATAACTTTATGCTCTTGAAGAACGATTGATCACCGCAGTGTAGAAATTATATCCTGAACAGCGAGGATATATGTACGGTTATTGTGGATACATTCTGAAACCAGAGGCCAGAATTATTAGGATATATATGTACGGTTACTGTGGATACATTCTGAAACCAGAGGCCAGAATTATTCGTAATTATTTTGATTTCAGAGTCACGGTCGAAAATTTCAAAATCTATGTCACCCACGTTCTTATCCTGGCGCTGGGATTGAAAGTTCACATCACTATAAATTTAAATGGAGGCGTGTGATTTATGCTTCATATCTCAGCAGCTTACATTTTTATGTTGAAATCTTTGCCAAACAATTTGAAAACCGCGTAGACAACTCCTTTGAAAACAAATTAAAATAAGTTAACATTTTTGCCAAATAAAAAATTATGTAAAATTCTATGTTGTACAGTTCAAGGAATGTTCGAACATATACTTTTAGAAGCTCCTCTCTAATTTGCAGTAAACAGGTAGGTTGGGAGTAATAATAATATATGTTAAAAATATAAAAATAAAATAATGAAAAAAACATGAGAAAAGAAGAAAATAAATGATAATAAAATTAAGTTTACCATCCAAGCCATTGATTATATAATGTAGACTTTTTTTAAAGTAGAGACTTTTAAAAATTATAGTTCCTATATTTATATTTGTAGCTATATGTATAAACTAAGTTTTCAGTTTTGTATCAATTATGTAATTTACTATGAAATTAGTTTTAAAGTAATATTTTTTTATTCATAGAATAAATAATAAAATATATAAATTTATTTTCCAACATATAAAAAATCAAAATAGATTTACATTAGTTATTGTAAATCAACATATGTTGTAATTCAACATAGGGAGACTAGTGAATACTGGCATGGGTGGTAGATAAAGATCAATGCACCAACTCTACAAGAAATACTAAAATCTACTTATGAATACGACAAATAACATATGAATACGACAAATAACAGTTCCCACTGGATTTAAAAAGTTCCCAACTTCTGAAAAGCCATAAACTTTAAGTGCTACATAGGTAAAATGACTACTTAATCTGTCAGAATTCCATGGCCCTTTCTTTATTACCTGTAGTTCTGCAATCAACTAAGTTAATTCGTACAGACACTGTGAGAATCTGTCAAGAGTGCACTGTGTATGGTATTGATTTGTAGTGTACAATTGGGGCAGGTGATAATAGTATTTTCAGTGAATTGTTATTTTTCAATGGTATCAAATACCAGATACGCGTTGGGTTTCCGTAAACAAAATGCCCACCCAAATCAAAATCAAACAGTTTTACGTTGCGTAGTATTTTGTGTTTGTAAATTGACAAAGAGGGAACGGCACAGACAGAACAACCGGAAATATGGAATAAAAAATGGAATCTGTTTTCGAAACAGACTACATTGCAAGTTAATTTATGATATAATTTCACTATCACATTATTAAATATCATATTATTCATATGTATGTGTACACCAAGTACCAACTGCATTTGTACTTAGGGTTTAAATAATCAGTACCTATAATAGATAGGTTAAAATTGACAACATACTATGTTTAAGGGAGATTTTACGTCCATCAATTAAATAGTCATTATTAATCAATCATTACATTAATTATTGTGAAATGTAAATTCAATAGGAAAGAAGTGTGTAACATAAATTTGTATCCTAAGAGATATATTGTAAAATTTAATATAAAAGAGATGTGTAACATAAACTTGTACCAAAGAGTAAGCTCAAAGTAGGTTTACTTTTTAATATGAAAGAAATATATAATTTAAAATTATATAAAAAACTAATAGAGATAGTTATATGTGAAGAGAGATAAATTGTATAAAATTTTATATGAAAGAGATATATAACATAAACTTGTATTAAATAGTATTTAGAAATTTGAAAAGTGTGTTTCACATTTTTATATGAAAAATATATATGTTATAAAAATGTACAGGAAAGTGAAAGAAATGTATAACATAAATTTATATAAAAAATAATTGTTATGACAAAAATATGTTAATTAGATAACTTTGATTTTCTTTCCAACTTTCCCATGAAGTATTTGATACTAATGATATTGGTTGGATTCATCATATAACTAGTGCCTCAAGAGTAATTGAGAAATATGTATTAAAGAGATATAACATAAAACTATATAGGAATGTAATAGTGATAGTTATATGTTAAGAGAGGTATATTGTACAATTTAATATAAAAGAGATATGTAGCATAAACTTGTATAAAAGCATAATTCAAAAGTATGTTTTACATTTTCATATGAAACATATATAATATAAAATTATATGGGAAAGTAATTGTGAGAGTTATATGTGAAAGAGAAGTACACTTTATAGAATTTAATTGAGAAGTACATTGTACACGTTGTTTGTCATGAACTGTCAAGTTGTCTACCATGAACTTTCAGTTATCCATGTATCAACCATCAATTTTTTTTTATATTCTTTTTTTTTTATAATTGTTTATTTCTAACACCTTCAACACCTATAGATATAAATATAGTTAACCCAAGTAAAAACCCAATGTTTCTTTCTGTGTATTATAGTGTGTCACCCTACTCTTCATGGCACAGAAAAAACATTTTCATTTCATATACAAGTTTTTATTAGGTATATAAAAAGATTTGCATTAAATAATTTAATGCAAAAAGCGTAAATTTTTTAAACAAAAACTTACAATCTTAAATCTACATTACTGCGAATCTCACCAACCTATTATTAGTGTTGATATCGTAAGTGATTTTGTTTATCGAGGAATTCAAACACCCATTTCAATCAGAAAAAACAGATCGAGATAGCTGAGGAAACAGTTGAGGCTCTATGGAATTTTCACATAGAAATTTTAGTCGGCTTAATTACAGGAAAAACATCTGAACTAAATGAATACCTCTTATCCTGCAACCTCCAAAATACTTGGTATATCACAATCTAATGGTAAATGTTCGGCTGCCATGTGACTATTAATATTTCACTGTAATGTGTCAGTATCAGCAAATTTATTGTTGCGGTATGAGGGAGATTTTGTAATGTTTGTAACAAAAATAATAATACAAAGTAAAAAGTAATAAATATTATGTCCGCCATTAATGTAAAAACATAAGAAGTTAAAAAAATATTATAGTGGATATTACAAAGTAAAAAGTAATAAATATTATGTAGACCATTAATGTAGAAACATAAAAAGTTAAAAAAATATTATAGTAGATAAGAAGTTAAAAAAATATTATAGGAAAGTAACATTATAGCCCACATAAAATAAAGAAGTTAAAAACATAATATTATTTCCCACATTATACTGAATATGAAAAGTAGAAACATAATATTATTTCCCACATAAAATAAAGAAGTAAAAAAAAATATTGCCCACATAAAAACTAGAAATATAAGAAGTAAAAATGATATACCTAACTGAAGTTTACTTCACATGGTTGCCACAAAAGTTTGTGGTGGCAGTGAAGCTTCCCTCAAATTCCATAAAAAGTACTCTAAATTATTAAGTAAAATGCATTCCTGAAACATGCAAATTAATATTTTCCCTAAGACATTTCGACACGTTAAGAAATTTGGAAGAGTAAATCCAAAGACTTTTGGGAGGGAGGTGGGGAATGGGATCTAACAGTTGTTTCTGTGTGTACTGTTCTGTCACTATCAAACCAAATTCAAAGGCAGATAAAATGATCAGCTTGATGCTCATTTCATACTACCAACCGGCATTGAAGAGTTGCTATCATCCAACTGCCATTCTCATGTGATCCCTGCCGACGCTTTTGTCAGGCTGTTTGTAGCAAATTAAGAAACCAGATGTATTTTATCTTCCATTTTGATTAGGTATCGAGGTTTTACAGGTGTAGCGTATGTCTATTTTGGTAATATGTAGTTTGCTGTCAGTTATCTGCACCTACCAAAAAAACAAAAATATTTGACGTTTAGATATTAAAAATATTTGACGTTTAGATATTTTGTAACTTTGAAGATTAAATTATTTTTACAATTTGATTTATTGTTTCTTATTTCTAAGTAAAATATCAAAGTGCTTTTGAAATTATTTTAATCTTTTAATTTTTTTTTGGTAATAGGGTTTGGTTTGTCATTATTGAGAGATCACGAATCAGGGGCATCTAAGCCGTCAAAATCACCCACCAGGTTTCGAATCGGCCACCTTTCCATTTAAGAGTGTCTTAACCATCACCCAATTATTCTACATCTCACTAATTTTTAAAAATTTAAATTTAATACTCAAATCTTTTTCAATTATTTTTAAATATTATTACAACTGTATTTTTCCTTATAATTTGTATTTAGAACATCCATCCATGTCCTTCTTGCCATCATTGTATGCGATGGGGCAACTTCAATGTTGCTATCATTGTATGAGATGAGCATTTTCAAAAAAAGTATTCCATTGTTTTGAAAACATCTAATAAAAACAAGTTAGTTAATATTGCAAGGGCAATAAAGGTTTAATGAAAACATATAAAAAAATTAGTTAGTTAATATTGTAAGAGCATTTATTTGAATATGAATGTTTTTATAGTGTTTAGTCATTTAGATATAAGTTCATATTGCATACAAAGTTTAAATGAATAAGAGTGTGCATATAAAGAAAGCATATTTAGAGAGAAAATAGTATGTTGCACATGAGATAAAATAGAGGGTAAACCAATTGTTCTGTGCACAAAATAAATATGAAAGGTCAAAGCATGGAGGGAGATATTGATAGAGTAGTTAAGAAAAGTCAATAAATGAGTAAGTTGAGCCATTGGTTTTATCTTTTTGAGGTCACTAGAAGCCTTAGAATAAGGTTGGGCTTCAAAGTGATGCAAGTTTATGACTACAAAGGGAGGAGAAGATTGTTTGTGGAAGTTATGGATTGTTGAAGATAGAAAAGAAGTTAAGTGGGATAAATAAGTGGCTTAAAAGGTTTTAAAATCTTATAGACTATCATGAATATGTGTGTACAAACATGTGTTTTGAAAAATTATAGACCATATTTTGTGTTTTATTTAATTTTATACTGTGGCATGTATATGATTTTATGTTTATGGTTTTTTTGCTATAATAAATTTGTTAAGTGGGAGTTTAACAATATGGCACAAGGTCTAAGTTGGTGCTAAATATCATTCTCATTACATCATTGTTTTATATCATAGTAAGTTGATGCATAAGGAGCATTAATGATTATAATGTCTAAGGTTTATCTATTATGATTGAATGCAAATTTAAAGGTTGAATTTCCTAGGATTCAAAGATATAGGAGATTAAGATTCAGAACAATGGAAAGAAGATGAGGTAAAATTGTTGTAAATAAGGGGATATAAGAATTGTGAAGAATATTTAAGAACTTGAAAAAATAAAACTAAGTGAAGAACTAAAAGGTAACAATAAACAAAAGGCAACCATAACGAGGTGAAATTCAAACAAGAAAAAGTAAATAAATAAATAAGAATGAGATGGTGCAACTTAATTGATAAGAGTTATTTAATATAAAAGTGGAACACAATAAAAGTTTCATATTTTGATGGAAGTACAAAAGAATAAGTGTTACTAGATAAGTAAGATGGAAAGGTAATTTAATCATTATCATAAGATAGATGAAACATATAAGATGAAGTTAAACATTTGAGGTTGAAGTGGGATGTGGTGAGTGGTTAAATGTATTAATGGGAAAATATGAGATTTTTTAATGTAAAATTTATTTTATAAAGAAAATAAGTTTAAGGATTATTTATTGCCACCCCCTATAAATAGGGGTTTTAGGGGCCATTGGTCATATATGTATGTATGTATGAACCCCTTGAATTTTTTCTACTCCCTTTGTATATGTGCCAATGCTTTATAATATACTAAAGAGATGTTGAATGACATTAATTTATTTTGTGTTGTAAAAATATTGTTTTGTTTGGATTAAAGTTGCATAATGGTTAGCAATGAGAAAATATTAACAACATTTTCCAAATAAAATATTAGCATGGGATCATTGCAAAAAGAGAAGTTGGAATGGTCTATGTAGAGGTACTCTACGTAAAAACTACGAGAAAACACTGAATCATATAATTATCAATTTCTATTTATGTATGAAATGAATAATACAAGTCTCATTTGAAATATATAAGTGATTAGCTCACTCTAGTAGAGTGTCTCTATGGTACCTAGAGACTTATGAAAAATTATCATCATAAAAGTCTAAAGGATCCCATTATCAATAAACATGAGGCTTTTTTTACGAAATATGCTAAGATGATCCAAGCATATGTGGAGCATGAGCCATATTTTTCTTTGAGTCATCTCATTATATAATTTTGAAATATAATGAAAAGAACTAATATCAAAAATGAATTTTATGATTTATGGATTATTATCAAAATAAAAAAGAAAAAAATTTAAACTATTTGTAAATATTTAAAGTCTCAATCAATTATGAACCAAACAACAACTATTGTGTTAATAAATTATGAACCAAACAACAACTATTCTATTAATAAGAGACACTCTTCCTTGTGTCTACCCCATTGCTAATAAAATCATTATATCTTTGTATGTCACATCTCTAATATAATATTATTTTACATTAAAAAAAACTAAAACACATAAACAAATGCAATTATTTAAAAAAAATCTATGCATAAACGTTATTTATAAATTTAAACCTAAAACCATGATATAAATAAACTTAATAAATTATGATAACTTTTAAAAAATTATATATATAATATAGTTCGATTATTACTTTATTAAATTATAAGGCAATGCATTTTTAATAAAAATAATATGTAAATTTATCTTAAATATATTATATACATTAAACATATTTATTTAATATATGTCATACTCATTTCAAATCTATTTGTAATTGGTTTATTTTATTATATAATTTAAGTATTATATTATTAAATTATATAATTTCATTATGATAATATTAAATTACAATATTGTAAAATAATTATATTTAATTTTGTGTATAATGCTTTTTTACATTTATGTATGATAATCTTATTAAATTTATTGATGAAATTATCAACAATAACTTGTGTGCCTTGGTTGGAGAGACCAAAGCTCTTAAATAAAGAAAATATTTTAGATGTGCATTTAGGATTCAATTACAAAACCTCTATGCTTGTATTAAAAGACAATTCACATTTGGGGGTTTTTGTTGTGCCAAACAATGTGAAGACGATATTTAGTAGCTGAAGAGCCATTAAACATATTAAGTTAAAAGATGGAGGTTAAAATGAAAAATCAAGTATATTTGGAAGCTCAATTAGTTAGAATAGAGATAGAAGATTGAAAAAATAATAAATGATATAGAAATGTAGTATAATAATGCATTGGGTTTTGAAAAAAATGTTTTTTATTAAGTTTGTTAAAAAACATAGTTAGTGGTTTTTTTGAAAAAAATCAGTGAAGTACAGTTATAGTTAGATCCAATATACGTGATTGTTAGCTTAGTGATGGAATTTGATTGGTGAAAATGAACGATTTGCCCAAATGACTTGAAATGTCAATAAAGTTGGAAAATTTGGTTATGGGTACTAGCAATTTGAAATTAACCTTGGTTGATGAACATTATTTAGCTTGTTTTAGAACATTTAATGCTACATTTGAGATCCAAATGCCAACTAAATTGCTTCTTTAGCCTGCAATAGTCTGAATAATTTTGGCCACCATATACTGCACATTAAAGGCTGTGTCACATAATCCAACCTGTAACTGTTTTTTAACGCATCTCACAAGTAGTAAAACTTGTTGTGATTAGTCCATCCACACCTTATTTTTATGGAACTGGCCTTCGAATTGTCTACGTCGATACTTCGACTCAGGGTAGTGTCACACACGTCTGCCACTGTTTTTATATTTAGTCCAAAGATCTTTGTTTTTTCTAATTACGCCGATACTAGGCATACTTATTTTGATACAAGGTTGTGCATTGCATGCTTTTAAATAAGATTATGTATTCTATGGATAAGATTTGAGGGTGGATAATATTCATCGTCTTATTCAGTGATCCGAGGGTAACAAATAAATCTGTTAACTTGTTTGCAAGTATTAAGAAAAAATAAGCATTGCTAATTAAATAATCATATCATCAACTAATTAATGAGACAAAATTTTACACTTAATTTGAACTACTCTAAGCATCTAGCTCCAACCTGTCATATTCCCTCTATAGAATCCACCAATAAGCCATTTTGCCACCTATATCAACTCTTACCATGCCCTTATAAGGTGATCCTATCGACGTTTATCATCTACAAGTCATGCAGATGTCTTAGTTGTACTACGAACAATGAGAATAACACGAATTTAATTTAATTTCGTACAAAAAACGCTTTCAATGTTGCACCTGGAGATTTGTTAGAGATGCATGTGATATTCATCTTTCAGTCAAATTTTAGGTTTTGCACACAAGAATTATAATTTTAGGATAATTGGATTGCGATCATTGATGAAGATGGTCTTAACTCTGTGGAAGATACTGTTAGAATTTTGATAATTTCATTCAAATATTATCTAGGATCCTGCTAAGAGAATAACATGCACAACATAACAATCATAGACACAAGAGACACATTGTTTCCTCGGGGAAAACCAAGAAGGTGAAAAACCCCGCAACTTCTGAGAGATAGAATAAGCACCAATACAAAGATCACCAAGATTAAACCCCAAAAGATAGATGGCTTCAACCGCTACTCCTCCTCCACTGGTGTGCACTCCTCTCTCTCAACTACGTGAGTTAGATGAGTGAGTGAATGAGCAAATAGAGTGGTACAACTACTCTATTTATACTTTAACTTAACCTTCATTTTAACCTAACTGGGCCGACTCCCTAAGGGAGTTTAATAACCCTTCCACTTAACTCATACAGGGCCGACCCCACTAAGCTGGTCTAATAACCTATGAAGTTATATTGTAAGTTACGACACTTACAATATAACTTGCGACAATTGCAAATACAAATGACAACACTTCCAATCGGAGGAATAAGACATCTCCATTGGGGATACAATAAAGTACAAATGTAATACATATAATATACAAGTGAATATCTTTGGAAGTTACAAATACATCAACACTCCCTCTTAACTAGGAAGGTATTCTCTTGACACAGGTCATCAATACATACAGGCACAAGTCTTCAATACTGGAGTTGGATCATCGTCACTGGATCACGGAGAATCATCGTCACTGTTGCTATACTCGTCATCTCGATCATTGGCACTATCTCTCAATTATTCTCATCATAGGAAGTTCTATAGAGTCATCCCTTTTTCATGTTGGATGTAGGCCTAACCTCCATGTAGGTCTTCATCATCTCTGCGAGTGGCCCATCCGGTGGAATCTCAGGACTGATTATGTGCATCTGCAAAACCTGAAAAGAGTATCCCAGGACTGATTACGAGCTACTACTCAACCTGCAATATTTCTCAGGACTGATTACATGTGACTAAGCAAAACCTCGAAAGAGCATCCCAAGACTGATTACGAGCTTACTGCTCAACCTATAGGATCTCCCAAGGAGCGATTATATGCGAACAAGCGAAACCTCGAAAGAGCATCCCAGGACTGATTACGAGCTTACTACACAACCTATAGGATCTCCCAGGGTGCAATTATATGCGAACAAGCAAAACCTCGAAAGAGCATCCCAGGACTGATTTTGAGCTTATTGCTCAACCTATAGGATCTCCCAGGGAGCGATTATATGTGAACAAGAAAAACCTCAAAAGAGCATCCCAGAAATGATTATGAGCTTACTGCTCAACCTATAGGATCTACCAGGGAGCAATTATATGCTACTGCACAACCTGCAACATATCCACAGCCACAGAGTATCATCCGGATACTCACGATCATACTGATCATCCTCGTACGGAGCATCATGCAGATGCTCATGATCATACATATCATCATCATACAGAAGATCATATGGATGTTCATGGCGGAGCATCGTCTGGATGCTAATCACACAACACTTACATCCATAGCCATGGCGAGGACCCGCCTACCACCATTCTTGGAAGGGCTCCAGCATATTTGTCCTGTCACTTCGTCCTGGAAGTATATTCGATCTGAAGAACACCAAGCCTTTCTATGAAGTACTCAAACTTCACCGTGGCTAGTGGCTTGGTCAACACATCTTCTATCTGCTCATCCGTCGCAACATACATGAGCTTCATTGCTCCTCTCTGCATGATATCCCTGATATAGTGATACTTGATCTCGATATGCTTCAACTTGTCATAGAACACCGGGTTCTCGGACAACTTCACACAAATCTGGTTGCCACAGAAGATACAAGTATCATACAACTAGAGATCAAACAAATCAGACAATAGCTTCCTTAGACAAACTGCCTCACAACTAGCCGAACAAGCTGCGACATACTCTGCTTCGACTGTACTTAGTGCTACATAGGATTTCTTCCTACTAAACCAAGAGATCACCCTCGATCCCATACTGAAGCAACACACCAAAGTGCTCTTCCTATATGCAACACTGCCTGCCCAATCTAAATCAACATAACCCTCCAGATTAACCTTTTGATTCGCATCATACTTGAGCCCATAATCAACTGTACCCTTCAGGTACTTGAGAATATGCTTTACAGCAATCAAGTGAACATGTCTAGGATCCGTTAGGAACTGGCTCAAAGTGTTCACAACAAAGCAAATATCTGGTCTTCTGTTCGTCAGGTACATCAAGGACCCAATCATCTGATGATACATTGTGGCATCAACTGACTTAGATGAAGCATCACTCAATAGATTTAGGTTCGATGCCATAGGTGTGGCCATGACCTTGCAGTCCATCATCCCAAACCGCTTCAAGATATCTACTACATACTTCCCTTGTCCAAGGAAGATTCCATCTGTACTCTGCCACACCTCCATGCCTAGAAAGTAATGCATCATACCAAAGTCCTTCATCTCGAACTCAGCAGCAAGATTCCTCTTTGTATCAACAATCAACCCAATCTCACCTATCAAAAATAGGTCATCTACATACAGTAGGAGTATCACTAGATTTCCTTCCTCAACCTTGTAGTAAAGGTTGGAATCCGCTTTACTCTTGGTAAAGCCCAAACTAGTCAGGAAGCTGTCAATCCTGCCGTACCATGTCCTGGGTGCTTGTTTCAAAACGTACAAGGCTTTCTTTAAGTTGCACACATGTGACTCCCTGTCATGTGTCTCAAACCCAAGTGGATACTACACATGCACTTCCTCTTTGACTACACCATTCAAGAAAGCTGTCTTGAAATCCATCTGGTTTATTTTCCACTTCGTCACTGCATGCAGAGAAAGTACTGTTCTGATGGAAGTGTATCTGGCTACAGGTGCAAAAGTTTCTTCATAATCTATCCCTTCTTTCTGGGAGAAGCCACGAGCCACAAACCTTGCCTTGTATTTCTTTATGCTACCATCTGTAGCATGCTTCATATTGTAGATCCACTTGGAAGTCACAATAGACTTCCCTTATGGTCTTGGGACCACATCCCAAACATCATTCTTCATGATCAACTGGTATTCTTCGACCATAGCCTCCTTCCATTCTTTCTTTTCTGTCGCTTCTTCATAATTGGAAGGTTCTTTGTTCATTATGTCACATAGTAAGGCTACATAGCTGGTGTGTGACCTTGTCCTTTTTATTTCTCTGTGTTCCTCTTCTAAAACACCATACCTCTCTGCATCTTGGATGAGTTCTCCTGCCCATGTTGGTTTCCTTTTGTAAGAGTTCTTCTTATGGGGTGGATCTACAGGTTCTTGTGGATCTTCCATCTCATGATCTTCTTCTGGAATTGCTTCGTTCACGGTGGTGTCTTGTATTCTGGGTACTCTTGATTCTTCATTGTCTTCAACAGGTGGCTTCCTCAATTTGATGTATGTCGAGTATTTATCAAAAGTCACATCCCTGCTGATGTCAATCTTCTTGAACCCTGGAAAGTATATTCTATATGCGTTCGAATTTTCACTGTAACCCACGAATATACCCTTCTTCACTGAAGGATATAGCTTTGTCCTCTTTTATTTTGGAACATGTGTGTATACTAGATAGCCAAATATCCTGAGATGGATAACTTTTGGTTTCTCACCGAAGAAAGCTTCTTTTGGTGTCTTGTTGTCAAGTATCCTATGTGGTGTTCTATTCTGTACATATACAGCTATCCTTGCTGCTTCTTCCCATAGATGCATAAGAAGATCTTGATCATGAAGCATTGCCCGTGCTGCTTCCATGATAGTTATATTCTTCCTTTCTGCAACTCCATTCTGTTGTGGATTGTAAGGAGTGGTCAAATCCCTCTTATTCCATGAATCACTGCATAACTTCTTGAAGTCTTCTGAAGTGAATTCTCCACCTTGTCAGATATAAAGGTCTTGATCTTCTTTTCAGTGTGGTTTTCTATCAAGGATTTGAATTCCTTGAATTTGCTGAATACTTCATTTTTGTTCTTCAAGAAATAAATCCATGTCTTCCTAGATAAATCATTAGAGAAAGAAACATAATATACATACCCACTCAGAGAACTGGATGACATCGGAACGCATTGTAACATCCTGAAAAAATCACAAAAATTTAAAACTTTTCTACGTGACATTTATTGCTTATTTAATGAGTGCGGAAATAGAACAATGCATATAATGTTATCTTGCTGTATTAAATGCCATACTGGTTTATTAAGTAAGGATTTGCGACAAACAGATTTCTGCTTAAGTTTTGATGTTATCCAATAATTAGTTGTACTGCTACACATCTCTACTGTCGTTGTTTATAAACGTTGATTCTACTGTTTGACTAATGTACTTTTGTTTGATTGATGAAGGGGTCCTTTGGACGCCCCAAGGATTACTTAGCATTCATGCTAAAGCATGTGATTTGTACTTGTGATAGCTTACAGGTAAGAGTTTGAGGTTTCAACAAGTAAATAAACAGTTTTACTGTGAATCTCTTTTGTCATTAATTGAAGAGATAAAACTGTGGACATTCCTCCAGTGAGAATATTTGTAACCCGTAAGCTTGTAATTAAAATCATAAGAAGGTCTAGGAGGATTGAATCTCAACTCTAAACTCAGATTTATGTTTTATTTCCAATCATGTTGAATTGTATGTAATTATCTATCTCTCATGTAACTGTTTGGTTAACTGGCCTAGGGTCTAAACTCATACCATGGTTATGATAATTTGATTTATTCTCTTGTCTTTGATTTCACTATACCTTGACATGTAAATGTAAACAATCTTCTTGATTATTACACAACCCATTTATATGGTATTGGGACATGATGAAATAATTATAAACTATATATATAACATACTATATTTTGGGCGTATGTGCAATAGTGATTTCCCTATTGATATGATACTATCCTAGTGAACTTTACAAACCTATGATGCCTTGCAACAAAGCGACATCTACAAACTATATTAATAGTTTTGTAAACATGTCTTGCTATGTAAACTTTGGAATGATTTATCATGTGTTGTGTGCACTTAATCATGACCCCAAGTGACACTTATACAACCTTGTGAAACTCTATTCAACCTGTAACTTTATGTTGCAAGGGTGATATAACATATCCATACCATATCTACGTTGTTTTTAAATGTGAATGTTGTAATGGTTTACAGGTTGGAAGATGTATTTATTTCTTAAGCATTAAGCGGTTGCAGCTACTTATGGATAGTGGAAATCCATCATGGGTGGCTTATTGTGCTTAGATCACGTGAATGTGTCATAGTGTAACAACGAAGTCCTAAGTTGTAACTCGTTGATGAATTTAACGTTGATGAACAGGCTCCATCATGGCGGTGATAGTAATGGCTCATTAAATGTGATAGCCGGTTGGTGATTTCATAAATCTCACCAATAATCTACACCGTTGATCTTGGCAGCGATTTCAATGCTGTGGTTAAACCCTACCTTGTTGTATTCGATGAGTTTATTGTGTTTGTTTCCATTTGGTTGTGGTAGTCCTTCGTGGCCGACAGGTTGAGGGTTTGTAGTCTAAATGTTTTGTCCTATGGAGGCGTTGTTCCTGAGTCTTGAACTCATGACCTTTGAAGTTTAAAGAGCTGAGCTCTCTTCTGTTCTGGTATGGTGGTGAAGGTCTCGTTTGACAGTCTTTAGAGTTTTGTATCAGTATGGTTTGATACCCCGACGTGTTGAGGGTTTGTTTCTTCTACGATTTGGTTTGAAAGGAAAATGGCCCAGGGTCTCACCATTGTTGCTATCTCTCCTAGAACTGTGCTACTATGTTGAATGGTGAAAGGTTTTTGTAATGACTTCGGCTATACCAGCCATTGACGAAGTAAGGTTTTCAATGCAGTTGAATGTCAGATCATTCATTGCTGCTACGGCTATTGTTTAAAAGGTAATGTGATCAATTTCCTCCCCAGTAATATTTATATAAGGTGCTATCAGTTAATGAAATTTCAATGCTGAAGCCTTTTAGTTTAGATACTGTTTTAACCACCTTCTAATTTTATTGCAGGTGTAACTATACAATGGCTCCTCGAATCTGGCGTTGAAGGTTGGAATAGCTTATACCAACCGACAAGCCTCAGCATCGTCTTGAGTCTCTGTGTAGATGAGATGACCGACTGTTTAAAATTTTGTTTGTTGTGTTTAAAACTCAGAGAGTTCTGTACATTGGGTTTGAGATTTTTTAGAAGAATGGGGAGGATATGCCTCGACCCATAAGGTAACTGTCATTTCTGGTTTTGAATGCAATAGTTTTATAAACAGGGATTTTACCCTCAGACTTGAATAATGTATTACATGGTGTTTCACAACTACGGTTATCGTTTTTCTTGTGTAAGGTTAAAGTTATAATGTAAATGTTTTAAGTCTGTAAAACAATATGTGTGTTTGCTACAGGCTTAAATAATTTATATCTAGGTATGGCTTATGGCCTGTATGAAGTTTTGTTTATGTTATAAATCTGATCCTGCATTTAAGGTTTGATAAACTAGACGTTATAGTTGTGTCTTTTCATCGATTTAGGGCTTGGCCTGCAAACACGAATTGTAACTCATCAATGATATGAGAATAAGCAATGTTTTGTCAACCTTTATGTTTATCTTGGTTATCGATCGATGAGTGAATGTTTTTGTGAAACGATAATACAACTGTTTGTTTTATAGAACAATGGATAAATGAAATTATTGATAAGGCTTACGGCCTGTATTGCTTTGTTTTGTTTATAACGCTGTTGCCGCGTCTTAAAGAAAATAGGAAAGTAATTTCGAGTGTTAGGGTTTAGTCTTTGTTTTGGAATATAAAGCTTAACAATGCTTTATTTGAGGTCTCGGCAATAAGCCCGTGTTCATTATTTTATTTGGAATCTTCTACAGTCGTTTTAATTATTCAATATTAACTAATCAATCTACAGGCATGTTTATGTATAAGTGTTTGGTCTTGGTAAAAAGAGTTGATGTCTGCTATTTCTATTTCGATTTATTTTGCAATCAAAAGTGTTATCTAAACCCTGAATATGAATCTATGGAATTTAACTATTGGACTTACAGAAAAGATTACTGTTAATAAATATGCTGATAACAAATTCGATTTCCTACTCTAGCAGGGAAATGTAAAAAAACTTAGAATTGCAAAACTGTTTGTGATGAAAATCTATAACTCGACTCTGTTAAAGGAATATAATTCCTCTTAAACATAGATAAAATTGTGTGAGAGTCGATGATCAGTACATAAATAATTTGTATTTATTCTATGCATTATTATTAAAAGAAATTGATATAAATAAGCTATCTAATGGAATCTACTCTATAACTGTAGGGAATAGGAAATATTTCCATTTAATTTTTAGAAGGAAATTTATTTATTTCTAAACAAACTGCTATTTAAGCAAATAGAGAAACATTACTGTAATTTTCTAGAGAAACTTGTCTAAATCAGGGAATACTGAAATCACTGATATAAGTAAACTTAGAAAATTAACAGTAAACAGTAATTTAAAGAAACGCATCATTTACATCTTTTCTATCACTTAGCTATCATGACGATCATACCTATCTATTTTAATCTATCTCTGTACTAGAGTATGATGCTATTCCTTTTTGCATGGGGAAAAATGTAGAGATCATTTTATTCAATCATTCGAATGATACGAAATTAATAATTTATTCAGGAAAACTGAAATAAAGAATTTAACAGTAAAAGTTTAAATAGATGACAGAACTTAAAAATAAAAGCAAATAAGACAATAGAACCTGCAAAAGATGATAGGGCCGACAAACACCCAAGGAGGCCTATTCCTCCCAACCTGTTCCAGAAGAAGCAGCTCAACTACTGACTTCTAATGAAGCCCCGAGCCTGCTTACTGATCGAGTAAGTGGGTGGAATCTGTGTAGAAGCAAGGAACTCAAAAATACCTTCTCCACTCGGTATCAACCTCCTGAAAAATGCCTTCTCCACTCAGCATCAACCTCCCGAACTCAATAAGAGTTTAGCAGACTCACAACATGATCAACAACAGCATATCCCCTCATCAAATCTCTTGGGTGCAAACACAACAAAACCCCAAGGTAAATTTCCTCGTCAGGAAAAGTGATGAACCTCAGTTCATAATTTGATGGCTATTATATAGACTGCCTAGGTATTTTAGTGGCCAGTTTAGAATAAATGAGCCTCAATCTCCAATCCCATCTTTCAGGGTACTATGACCACATTTCAAGGGAGTTGTCCCATACCAACAACTAGTTAGTTGCATCATGATGTTGCCATTTGTCCATTTCCTTCTACCCCATATTCCATTCCACCTAGTGGATCAGTAACCACTCTTTCAACAGTCCTCTTAGGTGTTTGTCTCATATTTTATTTATTAAATAATAATATATTGTGCAAATTACAGTCATCCTTGGACACCTATCCAATACAAACGTTACAATAAAAGTTATCATAATGTTTCTAAACATAAAATGTTTTCCAGCTTAAAGGGTATGTTACAAACATCCCCTCTTAAGCTCAACATTGTCCTCGATGTTGCTTATTCATCATCAAGTTCCTCATGGAACAGAACTGGATATGTTGTCCGCATATTACTTTTCAGCTCCCAAGTAGCTTCATTAGGGCTAAGGTGCTTCCATTGCACCTTTACCTGCCCTATGGTGCGATTCCGAAGCATAATTTCCCTCCGGTCTAGAATACAATCCGGTTCCACCTGAAAATATCCTTCGGGTTCCACCTGTATGTCATTCCAATTCAGCACATGAGTAGCATCGTGCACATACTTCTTTAAAATGGAAACATGAAAAAACATTGTGGATTTTTAAATTGTATGGCAATACCAATCGATATGCAACAGCTCCTATCCTTTATAGGATTTCAAATGGTCCACAATACCTCGGTGCTAATTTAGCACAACTCCCAAGCTTAAAGGAACTTTTCTTGGGCTTTACCTTTATGAAAACATTGTCTCCTACCTGAAATTCTCTTTCTGTGCGTTTCAAATCAGCATAGCTTTTATGCCGATCTTGCGCAACTTTTAAGTTACCTTGAACCTGTTTTACAATTAGCTCCATTTCTTTCAATAGATCTAGTCCTAGCATCAATCTATCTACAAGATTATCACATCAAATTGGAGTACAACATTTTCTTCCATACAAAATTTCAAATGGGCTTAACTTAGTAGATGCTTGATAATTATTATTGTAGGCAAATTCTGCTAGGTGTAAGTAATCCTCCCATTTAGATGGCTGATCTTTAACATATAATCTTAACATATTTTCCAAAATTTGATTTACTCTTTCTGTTTGACCATCAGTTTGTGGGTGGAAAGAAGTGCTAAAATTTAACTTAGTATTTAATCCTTTAAACAGTGTTGTCCAAAAGTTACTAGTAAACTTAGAGTCTTGGTCTGAAATAATTACCTTTGGAATTCCATGCAAGTGAAAAATTTGCTTCATGAAAATATCTGCAATGTTAGAAGCCTTGAAAGTAGTTTTAACAGGAATAAAATGAGCAGCTTTGCTAAGTTTATCAACAACAACCATAATTGAGTCATTCTGCTTCTGATTTTTAGGCAAACCTGTAATAAAGTCAATGCTTATGATTTGCCACTTCCATTCTGGAATTGGTAAGGGCTGCAATAGCCCAGCTGGATGTTGATGTTCAACTTTAATAGTCTGACAGTCAAAGCATCTAGCTATATATTCAGCAACTTCACTCTTCATGTTAGGCCAAAAATACTCTTTACTTAACATAGTTATCATTTTCTGATAACCAGGATGTCCTGAATAAGGACTCTTGTGAATTTTATCTAAAATCAACAACTTAACCTTCGAAAAATTAGGCAGATAAACTCTGTTTTTGTAAGTTAAGAAGCCTTTTTCATTAATACTGTAATCTGTTATAACTTTTTCAGATGAATTTTCAGCCACTTTATCATGTAATTTTTGGTAATTTTTGTCTTGCTTAATTCCTTCTTCTATCAGATTTTCCAGATCAATTTTAAAAGTACTGATTGCTGCCACAAAACTTAATCTAGTATTTCTGCTCAACGCATCAGCAACCTTATTTTCCTTTCCATTAATGTGATGGATCTCAAAATCGTACTCGCTAAGGAAAGCTAACCACCTAGCTTGCCTTGCGTTCAGATTTGTTTGATCCAGTAAATACTTTAACCCTTTATTATCAGTCATTAAAATGAATTTTCTACCGATCAAGTGATGGCGCCACATCTTTAAAGCATGTATCACGGCTGCCAACTCAAGATCATATGTAGCGTAATTCTTTTCATGTATTTTTTACTTCCTTGACTCAAAAGTAATTGCATGACCTTCTTGACTTAAGACCCCTCCAAGTCCTTTGTTACATGCATCAGTGCATATGACAAAATCTTTATTAGGATCTGCAATTTTTAAGATGGGTGCAGTAGTTAACAATTCTTTCAACTTATTAAAGCTATCTTGACACTTTTGATCCCATATGAATTTCTTCCCTTTCTTCTGCAAATAAGTGATGGGGTTAGCAATTCTAGAGAACCCTTCGATAAACTTTCTATAATACCCCGTTATTCCCATGAATAACCGTATATCAGTTACATCTTTTGGGACAGGCCATTTATTTATTGCTTTTATTTTATCAGGATCAATAGAAATACCATCTTTTGAAATTATATAACCCAAATACTGAATTTTATCTTTATAGAAATCACACTTACTGAACTTAGCATAAAGTTGGTGATCTCTAAGTACTTGTAAAATGATTTTTAGATGTTCATCATGCTCTTCTTTAGTCTTGAGTAAATCAGGATATCATCAATGAATACCACTATGAACTTATCCAAATATTTATGCAGAACATTGTTCATTAAACACATGAACACTGCTGGTGCGTTAGTTAGCCCAAAAGGAATAACTATGAACTCGTAGTGTCCATAACGCGTTCTGAATGCAGTTTTGAATATATCCTCGTCTTTTATCCGGACTTGATGATAACCCGATCTTAGATCAATTTTAGTGAATATCTCTACTCCGCGTACTTGATCAAATAGATCATCTATGCGGGCTAAGGGATACCGGTTCTTAATTGTCATTTTATTAAGCTGACGGTAGTCAATGCACAAACGCATAGTACCGTCCTTTTTAACAAATATTACTGGTGCTCCCCAAGGGGACACACTGGGCCGTGTGTAATTTTTATCTATTAATTCTTTCAGCTGAGATTTTAACTCATTTAACTCTAGAATATTCATCCTATAGGGGGCCTTTGAGTTTGGTACCGCACCGGGTACTAGCTCAATGGTGAAGTCAAGTTCTCTTTTTGGAGGTAATCCTGGAATTTCTTCCGGGGATACATCAGAAAAGTCCCTAAGGATGGGAATATCTTCTAATTTTAACTTGTCTTCTTTAGATGTACATTCATCATTAACAACATTAACAACAAACAATTTACAACCTTTTCTAGCAGCTGTCTTTACTTGTAAGGCAGAATTCTGCCTTACTGAAATCTATCTATGAATTCCTTTCATTGTTTTTGAATTACCTTCATTATTTATAAAAGTAAAAGATTTACCATAACAATTCAATATAACTCCATGCTTTTCAAGCCAATCCATGCTAATTAACAGATCATATGAACCTAAGGGTAAAACATTCAGATTTACTTGCGTTTTCAGTTGACTTAGAAAGACTTCACAATCTTTAACAAAATCTGTAACCTTTCTTTTAGTTCCTGTTGCAAGCCGAACTAACCATGCATTATCGAATTTTTTTGTTTTTAGCTTGCAACGGTTTACTAAAGTAGGTGAAATATAACTTAAATTCGCACCAGGATCTATCAAAATAGAAATAGACTCGTTTTGTATCGTATCTTCAATTTCGACCATGGATGTTTGATGGTCCGCTTGACGGTTCTCCAATGCTGTATTTATCCTGGGCATTTCTCTTGCGATATCTCCAACTGTAGGTTTTGCTTGCATAGTGTGTATGTTGTTGGCTGTCCTCTTGTTGTGTGGGCAATCTGTTCTCTTGTGTGGTCCGCCACATTCATAGCACTTTATGGGTCCTTTCTTCTCAGCATACCTGTTGTTATTGTTTTTATTATTATTGCTATGACTGTTAGGTACATTCCTTGCAGTAGTAGTATTCTAAGATGTATTATTCCGATAATTATTAGAAAAATTTCTGTTCTTAAAGTTTTTCTTAAAACCTCCAGCATTCTGATTAAAATTCTTCTTTTTATAGTCATACTCATTAGTTTTACTATTCTTCCAACCAGTTGTTCCTTCTCTTTTTCTGTTTTGGTCAAAACAAAAATTTGTCTTTCCAATCGCTTCTTCCAAAGTGGAAGGATTATCATACTCAATACGATCTTTTATATTAAACGGTAAACAACTGAGAAACCTATGCACTTTAGGCTTTTCCTCAACCATGTAGGGTATGTACCTTAGCAAGCTAAGAAACTTGATGCACAGTTCTTTCATGTTCATTGTACCCAACTTTAAGTCGTAAAACTCCTTCGATTTATCCTCAAAATACTATTCAGACAAGAACTTCTTTTTAAACAAACTTTTAAACATAGTCCAGGTTACTTCTTTTTCTTTTATGCTCTTGATTCTTTTAAGACCCTGCCACAAGATATCTGCCTTTTCGGTCAGATTGTAAATAGCCATCTTGGCTTTCAATTGAGAAGAGTAGTCATAAATATTAAAGTACTTTTTCATCCGTGACAGCCAAGCTTCTGCTGTCTCGCCCTTCTCACTTTCGCCATTAAAAGTAGGTGGCTTAATCTTTTTAAATTCACCGGTAATCTGTTCATGATGCTTATGTTTTCTCTTTTTAGAGCAGCACTCACTGTTACTGCTGTCATAATTTACATCATTATTACTTGAATCAGACTTAGAAGATGAGTAACTGTTCCTTTTATCATTCCTTGTTTTCTTATGCTTATGTTGGTGGGACATGATTTCAGAATCAGCTCTAAATTATGATTTTCTGCCTCTTTCATCACTATGATAGTTTACTTTTAAATTCTGCTGTAACTCTTCCTGTGCCTTTAATATCCGTTCATTTTCTTCTTTAACAGCTTTTAACTCAATTTTTAAATCCTGCACAGTGCGTAAAATTTCAGAAGACTGGTTGTTTAACTCAACGTAAATTCCTTTAGTGTTATTATGATTAATTTGTTCATTACGAGGAGATCTGTCCTCTACTGATTCCTCTGGTATTTCCATACCTGCAATTAAAAGTAAGTTTGCTATGTGCAAAAATGAAATTAAAATACACAATTTAGTAACATAAACTTTTTGATTTATTTTTCTGTTTGCGCGCATGAGCCTCATTCAGGCCTAGAGTTTGAACTTGCGCTCTGATACCACATGTAACATCCCAGAAAAATCACAAAAATTTAAAACTTTTCTACGTGACATTTATTGCTTATTTAATGAGTGCGGAAATAGAACAATGCATATAATGTTATCTTGCTCTATTAAATGCCCTGTTGGTTTATTAAGTAAGGATTTGCGACAAACAGATTTCTTCATAAGTTTTGATGTTATCCAATAATTAGTTGTACTGCTACACATCTCTACTATTGTTGTTTATAAACGTTGATTCTACTGTTTGACTAATGTACTTTTGTTTGATTGATGAAGGGGTCCTTTGGATGCCCCGAGGCTTACTTAACATTCATGCTAAAGCATCTGATTCGTACTTGTGACAGCTTACAGGTAAGGGTTTGAGGTTTCGACAAGTAAATAAACAATTTACTGTGAATCTCTTTTGTCATTAATTGAAGAGATAAAATTGTGGACATTCCTCCGGTGAGAATATTTGTAACCCGTAAGCTTGTAATTAAAATCATAAGAAGGTCTAGGAGGATTGAATCTCAACTCTAAACTCAAATTTATGTTTTATTTCCAATCATGTTGAATTGTATGTAATTATCTATCTCTCATGTAACTGTTTGGTTAACTGGCCTAGGGTCTAAACTCATACCATGGTTATGATAATTTGATTTATTCTCTTGTCTTTGATTCAACTATACCTTGACATGTAAATGTAAACAATCTTCTTGATTATTACACAACCCATTTATATGGTATTGGGACATGATGAAATAATTATAAATTATATATATAACATACTATATGTTGGGTGTATGTGCAATAGTGATTGCCCTATTGATATGATACTATCATAGTGAACTTTACAAACCTATGATGCCTTGCAACAAAGCGACATCTACAAATTATATTAGTAGTTTTGTAAACATGTCTTGCTATGTAAACTCTGGAATGATTTATCATGTGTTGTGTGCACTTAATCATGACCCTAAGTGATACTTATACAACCTTGTGAAACTCTATTCAACCCATAACTTTATGTTGCAAGGGTGATATAACATATCCATACCATATCTATGTTGTTTTTAAATGTGAATGTTGTAATGGTTTACAGGTTGGCGGATGTATTTATTTCTTAAGCATTAAATGCTTGCAGCTACTTATGGATAGTGGAAATCCATCGTGGGTGGCTTATTGTGGTTAGATCAAGTGAATGTGTCATAGTGTAACAACGAAGTGTTGAGCTCCATCGTGGCGGTGATAGTAATGGCTCATTAAATGTGATAGCCGATTGGTGATTTCGTAAATCTCACCAATAATCTACACCGTTGATCTTGGCAGGGATTTCAATGCTGTGGTTAAACTCTACCTTGCTGTATTCGATGAGTTTATTGTGTTTGTTTCCATTTGGTTGTGGTAGTCCTTCGTGGCCGACAGGATGAGGGTTTGTAGTCTAAATGTTTTGGCCTATGGAGGCGTTGTTCCTGAGTCTTGAACTCATGGCCTTTGAAGTTTAAAGAGCCGAGCTCTCTTCTATTCTGGTATGGTGGTGAAGGTCTCGTTTGACAGTCTTTAGAGTTTTGTATCAGTATGGTTTGATAGCCCGACGTGTTGAGGGTTTGTTTCTTCTACGATTTGGTTTGAAAGGAAAATGGCCCAGGGTCTCGCCCTTGTTGCTATCTCTCCTGGCACTGTGCTACTGTGTTGAATGGTGAAAGGTTTTTGTAATGACTTCGGCTATACCAACCATTGACGAAGTAAGGTTTTCAATGCAGTTTAATGTCAGAGCGTTCATTGCTACTACGGCTATTGTTTAAAAGGTAATGTGATCAATTTCCTTCCCTGTAATATTTATACAACGTCCTCTCAGTTAATGAAATTTCGATGCTGAAGCCTTTTAGTTTAGATACTGTTTTAACCACCTTGTAATTTTATTGCAGGTGTAACTATACAATGGCTCCTCGAATCTGGCGTTGAAGGTTGGAATAGCTTATACCAACCGGTAAGCCTCAACATCATCTTGAGTCTCTGTGTAGATGAGATGGCTGACTGTTTAAAATTCTTTTTGTCGTGTTTAAAACTCAGAGAGTTCTGTACATAGGGTTTGAGATCTTTTTAGAAGAATGGGGAGGATATGCCTTGACCCATAAGGCAACTGTTATTTTTGGTTTTGAATGCAATAGTTTTATAAACAGGGATTTTACCCTCAGACTTGAATAATGTATTACATGGTGTTTCACGACTACTGTTATCATTTTTCTTTTGTATAAGGTTAAAGTTATAATGTAAATGTTTTAAGTCTGTAAAACGATATGTGTGTTTGCTACAGGCTTAGATAATTTATATCTAGGTATGGATTACGGCCTGTATGAAGTTTTGTTTATGTTATAAATCTGATCCTGGATTTAAGGTTTGATAAACTAGAAGTTATAGTTGTGTCTTTTCATCTATTTAGGGCTTGGCCTGCAAACACGAATTGTAACTCGTCAATGATATGACAATAAGCAATGTTTTGTCAACCTTTATGTTTATCTTGGTTATCGATCGATGAGTGAATGTTTTTGTGAAACGATAATACAACTGTTTGTTTTATAGAACAATGGATAAATGAAATTATTGATAAGGCTTATGGCCTGTATATGCTTTGTTTTGTTTATAATGTTGTTTCCGCGTGTTAAAGAAAATAGGAAAGTAATTTCCAGTGTTAGTGTTTAGTCTTTGTTTTGGAATATAAATCTTAACAATGCTTTAGTTGAGGTCTCGGCAATAAGCCTGTGTTCATTATTTTATTTGGAATCTTCTACAGTCGTATTGATTATTCAATCTTAACTAATCAATCTACGGGCATGTTTATGTATAGGTGTTTGGTCTTGGTGAAAAGAGTTGATGTCTGCTATTTCTATTTCGATTTATTTTGCAATCAAAAGTGTTATCTAAACCCTGAATATGTCTCTGTGGAATTTAACTATTGGACTTACAGAAATGATTACTGTGCAAATGCTTAGTTTGTCTACTATTAATGAATATGCTGATAACAAATTCGATTTCCTACTCTAGCAGGGAAATGTAAAAAACTTAGAATTGCAAAACTGTTTGTGATGAAAATCTATAACTCGACTCTGTTAAAGGAATATAATTACTCTTAAACATAGATAAATTTATGTGAGAGTCGATGATCAGTACATAAATAATTTGTATTTATTCTATGCATTATTATTAAAAGAAATTGATATAAATAAGCTATCTAATGGAATCTACTCTGTAACTGTAGGGAATAGGAAATATTTCCATTTAATTTTCAGAAGGAAATTTATTTATTTCTAAACAAACTGCTATTTAAGCAAATAGAGAAACATTATTGTAATTTTCTGGAGATACTTGTCTAAATCAGGAAATACTGAAATCACTGATATAAGTAAACTTAGAAAATTAACAGTAAACAGTAATTTAAAGAAACACATCATTTGCATCTTTTCTATCACTTGGCTATCTTGCCGATCATACCTATCTATTTTAATCTATCTTTGTACTAAAGTACAATGCTATTCCTTTTTGCATGGGGAAAAATGTAGAGATCATTTTATTCAATCATTCGAATGATACGAAATTAATAATTTATTTAGGAAAACTGAAATAAAGAATTTAACAGTAAAAGTTTAAATAGATGACAGAACTTAAAAATAAAAGCAGATAAGACAATAGAACCTGCAAAAGATGATAGGGCCGACAAACATCCAAGGAGGCCTGTTCCTCCCAACCTGCTCCAGAAGAAGCAGCTCAACTATTGAATTCTAATGAACCCCCGAGCCTGCTTACTGATCCAGTAAGTGGGTGGAATCTGTGTAGAAGCAAGGCACTCAAAAATACCTTCTCCACTCGGTATCAACCTCCTGAAAAATGCCTTCTCCACTCAGCATGAACCTCTTGAACTCAACAAGAGTTTAGCAGACTCACAACATGATCAACAACAGCATATCCCCTCATCAAATCTCTTGGGTGCAAACACAGCAAAACCCCAAGGTAAATTTCCTCGTCAGGAAAAGTGATGAACCTCAGTTCATAATTTGATGTCTATTATATAGACTGCCTAGGTCTTTTAGTGGTCAGTTTAGAATAAATGAGCCTCAAGCTCCAGACCCATCTTTCAGGGCACTATGACTACATTTCAAGGGAGTTGTCCCATACCAACAGCTAGTTAGTTGCATCATGATGCTGCCATTTGTCCATTGCCTTCTACCCCATATTCCATTCAACCTAGTGGATCAGTAACCACTCTTTCAACAGTCCTCTTAGATGTTTGTCTCCTATTTTATTTATTAAATAATAATATATTGTGCAAATTACAATAATCCTTGGACACCTGTCCAATACAAACTTTACAATAAAAGTTATCATAATGTTTCTAAACATAAAATGTTTTCTAACTTAAAGGGTATGTTACACGCATACATCGGAGTGGATAATTTTCGAGATTCCTTTTGCCTTGCTTTCATTGCTTGGAAATGCCTTCTTTGTGTTATTTTCTTTTGCACATCCTTTGCAAACACCTTCATGCTTTGACTGGATTTCAGGAAGACCCTCTACTACTTTGCTTCCAATTGGTAGGGCTCTATAGTGCACATGTGCAAGCCTTTTGTGTCAAAGTTCACTTGCCTCCATCAATTCATGTACCATGTCTTGTTCAGGTTGTCCCTTCAATTTGTACAATCCTCCCTCTTTCTCTCCAATCACTACTGCATCATCTATGGTCTTACCTTTTGGCCACATAAATACTTGGCCATCCACAAATGCAACTCTCATCCCCTTTGCATCCAAATATTATATGGAGAGAAGATTCTTCGTGAGTCCAGGTACATATAGAACATCTTTCATCTTCAAAGACTTCCGAGAGTCTAAATTGTAGGAGGCTTCACCACTTCCTTTTATAGGGTATTGATAGTCATCCCCAAGTTTCACCTTATGAGGTGACTCATGTTCAGATAGGTCCATAAGAGATTATTTAAATACCGTCATATGTTTGGAAGCCCCACTATCAATAAGCCAATCATTACACCCATGTGTAAGAGTACTTGTGAGAGCAGATATTAGAACATATTCTTCGTCACTTGAAGAGTCTTCACTTTCTTCCTTAGTCTTCTTCCTGGGAGGTTCATCATCCTAAACAACATGAGCATGATATCTCTTCTTGTTGTTCTTCTTCTTGTTGTTTTTGAATCCTTCTCTTTTCCTAGGACAATATGAGGCATAGTGTCCCATCTCATCACATGTGAAGCATCTAATGTGAGAGTGATATTTCTTCTTTTGATGATGGTGAGAAGATCTCCTGTGATGAGTTTGCTCCCTCTTGAACTTACTTCTCTTGGTGTGAGCTGTGAGAGCTTGGTCTTCACTTCCCATCTTTTCTTCTCCGACCACAAGTCTAGCTTCTTCTTGTGAGCATTCCTCCCACAGTCTACTGAAATAAATCAATTTCTTTCTTGCACAAATTCCTTGGATGAAGCAGTCCCATGACCTAGGTAGGCCATTCAAAGTGGTCATCACAATTTCTCCATTCTCCACCACTTCATCCACAGATTCAAGTTGTTCTTTGATTTGAGAGACCATAGTAAAGTAGGATTGGATGGTCTCTCCATTCTGGATCTTTACACTCTTTAATTGGTTCCGCAAAGTCATATTCCAATTTATATTCTTTCCTTCAAACAGCTTGGTCGAGGAATCAAACATCTCCTTGGGTGTCTTTTGTTGGGTCCAGGAAATGCCCCTTTTTGGCTACCTTTATTACACCTTTTTTCCCTAATTCCATCCTATTTTCATGAGCTACATCCATGTCTTTCCAGATCAATCTATAACATTGACAGGTATAATTTGTTATTACTTTTTTTTTTTTATGCCTAATATTGTTAAAGACTATGGATCTTAGTCCTTGGTTTATACTAATTTGTGTGACTTCAATTAGCCAAGGTCTAAAATAGCAGGTGTGTCAGCCTAGCAGTGCCAGCTGTGACTCTTCAATCGTCAGCTCCTCATACTCCAAGGGACAGCTCATCCTCCACGCAAGCTGCAACAGATTTCCACTATAGCAGATCCCATTGAAGAAGAGCTTAGCTGCGACAGACAGGTGGCAGCCCAGCTGTTGAGTCTGTTGATCCAATTACTATCGGGACAACAACATCTTTCAGAATTAACAGCACTATTCAACATGTTGTATTAGTTAGCTATAACTCCGTAGCATGAAGATCATATATCTTCATTGATACGCGATTTTTGTGGATCTGAAACTGTCTTTCTTTTGTATAAATTCTAGAAGGCTCTCGTAGCCTGGGGTTGGACAATCATTACTTGTGTAAGCTGTAACAGAGCATTGAGACTCACGATCTTCCATTAATAATATGAGAGCAGAGTTCTTCACTTCTGTGTTTTAATTAGCTGTGACTCTTGGCGTCTCTGTTGGAAGGCCAGGGCCCGCCTTCTCACAGAGATAGCCGATTTAGGTAGGAAGAGTAGTTAGTTTTACTTCTGTTGTGTGGTGTGGAATGATTGCAATTATTGCTGGTAGCTGTAACAGAGATTAGCTCTCCTTTCTGGCAGTTTATCACTGCATCTTGAATAGTTGTAGTAGAGTGGTGTGACAGTCGACTGTGTAGGACAATTTACTTAATTTGCATGTGTGTTTTAATCAGCTGTGTGTTAGGAACCCATGTCTTTACTTTGTTAGTATATTGTCGTTGGACGCATATGCTTTGTAAGTCGTCCCATAGTATTTGTTGATCAATAGTTTGTGTTATTGTTGTTGGCGCATATGCTTTGTAAGTCGCCCGTAGTATTGTTGATCCATAGTTTGTAGTGGCCCATGGTTTTGACCCATAGTATTTGCGCCTAGACCTAGTATATAAGTGTGTGTTGAGGCCTATGAAGGTACCGTGAAGTTATTTGTATTGAGCTTGCTCAAAGGAGGTTGCCCCCTCGAAGTGGCCTGCGATCAATATAAAAGTGATTCTGAGTTCTGTCATTTCTGCTATTTCGCATATTCTTATTAATTAACTGTTGCAAGTTCTTCACATCTGGTATCAGAGCACTTTCTTGGGCTCGCTGGGTGAAATTTCTGCCAAATTTTTTTTTTTGCATCTGTTGCAGGTTCAGATTTGGGAATAATCCCTATCCGCTTAACTGTAGGAAGTACTTAGGCATAAGCCCTAAAACTCATTGTGAGGAGTACCACAGGAACCCCGAAGTAGCTGGCCCATTGAGAGGACCTGCCAGTGAAAAGGGAAACAACCCCTACCTGATTGACTAGTTCCCACCCGTGAGGTAAACCAAGAGCTGTCGTTTGTGGCAAAGCGGTTATCAGTTTTACCTGAACCGTGGAGTGAGGGGTATTGCCCCAATACCCAAGCCATCAGACAACATTGGTGGCCAAGTGAAACCCTTGAACTGTTAGGAAGCTGCACATACCTGGGGTCCATATCTATTTTCAGCTGAACTGTTATCGATCACTGTTGTACCGTTTCAGATCCAGCCGTTCAGACCCATTCTAAAAGCCGTTCCAGATCCAGCTGTTTTCAATCCATTCGGTGCCGTTTCAAATTCCTATGTTTCTGATCACTTCCAGGCCGTTGCAGATCTATCTGTTTCATATCCCTTCCGAGCCGTAGCCACTCCATTCTGGAAAAAAAAGAAAAAAGGTATATATCCCTTGTTTTCACTCCATTTCCCTTGAAACTTTCGGGGAACCCCTGTAATCCCATTCTGCATATTTCATTCCTGAGGACCCTATCCCCAATTCCACTTCCCAAAGCCCAAAATCCCACATTTGTCTATTTTTAGGGTTTTCCATAACTTCCTCAGATTTCACCGAATCACCTTCAAATTTTACCACAGAGTTCCTTTCCGAATTCTACTTCTTTGTCCCCCTTTGCCAAATTTTTCCATTCTTTCACCCCACTTCTGAAATCCTCATTTTTTGCTTCCTTGTCTATTTGACAGTGTCCAAAACCTAGTCAAACCCCAATTACCCTTCCGATTTTTTCCCAAATCTAGATTTTCCTTTACTGAAGTAGTTTCTGTTTTTGTTTTTCTACCCAGTCAACCAAAAAAAAAAAAAACTCCTGGTTATGGTTGTCACCCGCGCAGGAGCAAAAACCATGGAAGAAGCACTTGCATCCATCCAAGCCAAACTTTAGGATCTGGATGAAAAATTTCTCGGCCTCCATCTTGAACATTCAGCTATGAACAGCAAACGGTAGTCTGAGTCTTCATCAGACAATGGGTTCTCTTCTTCCAGCAATTTCCGTGGTCCGAAGCTTGATTTTCCTCGCTTCAATGGTACTGATCCAACTAGATGGATCTATCGTGCAGAACAATATTTCAGTCTGCATAATACTTTTGATGTCAACAAAGTTCCACTTGCATCCTTTCATTTGAAAGAGGAAGCTCTTCAATGGTACCGTTGGTACATCAAGGCTCATGAAGGGCCAGACTTTTTCTAGCTCCTTTTGCAACGATTTGGTCCTAGTGCTTTTGATGACTTCATAGGAGCCCTCACTAAACTTCACCAAATTGGCACTGTGAGAGAGTATCAAACCGAATTTGAGAAACTAGCCAACCACACTGAAGGATTGTCTAATGAATTTTATCGGAGTTGTTTTATCAATGGTCTAAAGGATGCCATCCGCTCTGAGGTCAAAAGGTTCTGTCCCAACACAATGATGGAAGCCCTAGGGTTGGATAAGTTGGCAGAAGACAAGATTGCATCCCAACAACGCTCCAAGCCCACTTTTGTTCCCTTCTGAAATATGGGTTCTCAACGACCACCCATACCACAAGCTCCTCGACCAACTCATATCAAGCGTTTGTCTGAAACAGAGATGCAAGCACGCAGAGAAAAGGGGATTTTCTATAATTGTGATGAGAAATTCACTCGGGGACATAGATGTTTTTAGAAAAATCTCTATCTCTTGGATGTGGATTCTCCACCTGCCTCTGAAATTGGTGATGAAGATCCAGAAACAATGGATGCTCAGGTCGACATTCAGGAACCGCCTATTGACCCTCCGTCTCAGGATGACCAGCAGAGATATCTCTCCATGCTTTAGCTGGAATCACCACCCCCCAAACAATGTGGGTCAAGGGTTACTTCAAGAAACTTCCTCTTACAATACTCATTGATTCTAGTAGCACTCATAATTTCATTGACCCTCGGATCGCCAAACAAGCTGATTATTTTATCCATCCTTGCTCCAACTTTTAAGTCATGGTCGCCAATGGGGGCACCTTACCTTGCAAAGGGAAGTGTTGAAATGTGCGTATCTCTATGGGAGATTATACCTTGCGCTCTGACATTTTTGCCTTGACCTTAGGCAGATGTGATGTGGTTTTGGGCGCTCAATGGCTATGCACACTTGGCCCTATCTTATGGGATTTTGCTAAACTTTGGATGCAGTTTTCCCTCAATGGACAAAAACACACATTGACAGGATTACAACCAGGGTCTATCAGCATCATCAGTTCACATCGCATGGAAAAAATCCTCAAGAAGAATTCACATGGTGTCATCACTCATATCCATTCCATTCAGATGCAACCATCAGTGGTCTCCACTACTCTTTTGGATCTACAACAAATTCTGGATCGATATACAGGTGTCTTTGCTGAACCCGTGGGATTGCCACCTTCAAGGCCAGAAGACCATCGTATTCAACTCCTTCTTGGCAGCGTTCCTCCCAACATCAGGCCTTATCGCTACCCATTTCACCAAAAAACGGAGATTGAAATGCTCGTTTGGGACTTATTGAAGCAAGGTATTATTCGCCCAAGCACTAGTTCCTTTTCTTCTCCAGTTCTTCTTGTCCAAAAAAAGATGGGTCATGGCGCCTCTGCATTGACTTTCAAGCACTTAATCACCTCACCATCAAGGATAAGTTTCCAGTTCCTGTTGTTGATGAGCTTCATGGGGCTCAATTTTTCTCCAAGTTGGACCTTCGTTCTGGGTATCATCAAATTCGGGTTCATGAGGATGATATCCCTAAAACAGTTTTCCACACACATGATGGCCATTATGATTTTTTGGTCATGCCCTTTGGCCTCTCTAATGCTCCTTCCACATTCCAGGCCTTAATGAATAAAATATTTCGGCCCTACTTACAGAAATTCATTCTGATATTCTTTGATGATATCCTCATCTACAGTAAAACATGGGATGAACATCTCCAGCATCTTGATCTTGTCATGCAACTTTTCTCTGACCATCATCTCCACGCCAAGCAGTCTAAATTTGTTTTTGGACAGAAGGAAATTGAGTATCTCGGGCACATTATCTCAACACAAAGGGTTCGCGTGGATCCTGCCAAAATCGATGCCATGAACAATTGGCCGCATCCTTAGACACTCAAGAGCCTTCGTGGTTTTTTGGGGTTGACAGGCTACTACCGCAAGTTTGTCAAGGATTATGGGAAGATTGCAACTCCATTAACTACTCTATTGAAAAAGGATGCTTTTACATGGACACATGCTGCTCAATGTGCATTTGACAAACTGAAACAAGCTATGTGTACTACACCTGTTCTAGCTATGCCCAATTTTTCCAAGCCCTTCACTATTGAGAGTGATGCTTGCGGCAATGGACTTGGTGCTGTTCTCCTTCAAGATGAACACCCCATTGCATTCACAAGCAAAGCCCTTTCAGGTAAGAATTTAGCTGCCTCTACACATGAGAAGGAAATGATGGCTATTTTGCATGCAGTACAGAAGTGGTGACCATACCTATTAAGGAATCATTTCTACATCAAGACTGATCACTCGAGTCTGAAATATTTCTTGGAATAGCGTGTCTCCTCCCCAGTACAACAGAAATGGGTTAGCAAACTCATGGGTTATGACTATGAGATCACTTACAACAAGGGTAAAGACAATATTGTGGCAGATGCTCTTTCTCGCACATTTGATGCCCAAGGTTCTCTTTCAGCTATTCCTATGCTTGTTCCAAATTGGTAGCAATCTATTCAACAGGGTTATGTCAATGACTCTTCCTTATGTCAAATCATCCAACGCTTGACCAACAACCCTTCTGCTGTACCACATTACTCTTGGGATGGTGCTTCTTTGAGATACAAGGGTCGTCTGGTGCTTCCCCAGAGCACAGATCTTCAACAGGCTGTCTTCTATGAACTCCATGCTTCTCCATCGGCAGGGCACTTTGGGTTCCTCAAAACATATGAACGGGCATGGCATAACTTCTTTTGGCAGGGCATGAAAAGGACAATTCAACAGATGGTGGCTGATGTGATACCTGCTAGCGCAATAAGGGTGAAACAACACTCCTTCCAGGATTGCTCGAACCCTTTCCCATACCTACACGGATTTGGACAGATATGTCTATGGATTTCATTAAAGGGCTCCCTAAATCTGGTGGGAAGACAGTGATTCTCGTTGTGTTTGATCGCCTCTCCAAATATAGTCATTTTTGTGCTCTCAGCCATCCCTATACAGCCTCCTCAGTCGCTCAAATTTTCCTGGACCAGATCTTTCGTCTTCATGGCATCCCTTCTTCCATTGTCTCGAATCGTGATGCGACTTTCACCAGTCATTTTTGGACAGAACTATTTCACCACACTGGCACCAAACTGAAGATGAGTTCAGGGTATCACCCACAAACATATGGTTAGACTGAAATTATCAATAAATGCTTCGAAACTTATCTTTGTTGCTTCACCTTTGAACAACAACATCAGTGGGAAAAATGGCTCCCTCTCGCTGAATGGTGGTACAATACCTCTTACCACACTGCCTCTAAAATGACCCCATATGAAGCAGTCTATGGTCAGGCACCTCCAGTTCTTCTTCCATACACCCCCAACAGTTTACCAGTTCAGGAAGTTGACATGGTCCTTCGAAACCGCGATCAGATTCTTTGCATTTTGCGGGACAATCTTCACATGGCAAGAAATCGCATGAAGCAACAAGCTGATCAGCACCGTTCTGAGCGCACTTTTCAAGCAGGCGATATAGTTTTTCTTCGTCTCCAGACGTACAAGAAATCCTCCCTGAAACTCAAAGGGCGTCATAAGCTCGCTCCATAGTTCTGTGGGCCATATCAGATTCTTCAGAAGATTGGGTCCGTTGCTTATAAATTGGAACTTCCTCCTTCTTCCCGCATTCATCCAGTATTTCATGTCTCTTGTCTGAAGAAAGTTCTTGGCACCAACATCAGTGGACAAACTATTTTACCCGAACAGGATAATGAAGGATCCATCCTTTTGGATCCAGAGGCCATCCTCAATCAGCGCACTCGTCAGCTTCGCTCTCGCTCTATCACAAAGGTCTTAATTCAATGGCACGACATGCAACTATAGGATGCTACATGGGAACCACTCCTTCAGATTCAACAACAATTTCCACATCTAAAGCTTTCAGGACAAATATTTTTTTAAGGGGGATGGGATGTTAGGAACCCATGTCTTTACTTTGTTAGTATATTGTTGTTGGACGCATATGCTTTGTAAGTCATCCCGTAGTATTTGTTGATCAACAGCTTGTGTTATTGTTGTTGGCGCATATGCTTTGTAAGTCACCCGTAGTATTGTTGATCCAAAGTTTGTAGTGGCCCATGGTTTTGACCCATAGTATTGGCGCCTAGACTTAGTATATAAGTGTGTGTTGAGGGCTATGAAGGTACCGTGAAGTTATTTGTATTGAGCTTGCTCAAAGGAGGTTGCCCCCTTGAAGTGTCCTGCGATCAATATAAAAGTGATTCTGAGTTCTGTCATTTATTCTATTTCGCATATTCTTATTAATTAATTGTTGCAGGTTCTTCAAACTGTGATAGCCAAGCTCCATTGCAATTATCTTCTAGTTGTTTATGCTTTCTAGGATTTCCAGTAATTATCAGTTAGAGTTCAAGCTTATGTTTTAATTCTGGTTGTTGTTGTATCTTCAATTGCATTCATAGATTAGATAATTAATGGTAGAATTACAGTAGCCACTGGATAGATCATTTTGGTAAATATTGAATGCTGTAGTTTGATAATTATAGGATTTAACTTCTTGCAAAAGTAATCTAGTTTCATTTCATCATTAGATCATTAACTTGCTGGATTGATTTCTGTAGGGAAGTTGTTTCATTTGGATTCTTAGATGTGTGAATTATATTAGTGTTCTTAAGGAAGGAATTGGCTGGACACAAAGGTAGGATCATCATTTACATTCAGCAATCAACTGCTCAATCTGTTTATGCATAGACTGTGCTTATTACCTTTGAAATAAAATACCTTCCTGGGTTTGACAATTTATATTGACCATTTTGTGTGTCAGCTTTAATTAACTGACATATAGGGTGACCAACATTTTGGCATCATTGCTGGGGATGGTAATAGATAGACAGAGTTAGTAGTTGGTTTCATTTGATTTTATTTTAGTTCAATTTTTACAGCATGCATGAATACAAGAAAAACAAATCGGTAAACCCCTTTGAATACTAACATCGCAGGTAGAAGAGGTCAAGGTCGTAATGCAGGTCAAGGAAGACACACATATATTGATGAGATAATTGCTAGAGCCGATTCTTCTACTAGACCACAACGGAACTCTACAGGCAGGAGAAACTCTGTTCCTCCTAATCTTGAACATTCAGCATCCACAGTGGAGAATACAATGGGACCTTCAACTCCTGTTGCAGAAAGTAAACCTCCTGAAGATAAGGGAAGTGCTGTAGGTGCACCAGATAGAGAGGAGATTTATCATATTGATGGGACCAGAGTTACTAAAGAGGTGTGGATGGAGACTCACAGAATAGCAGAGGAAGAACGCATAAAAGAGACTATTGAATTTTGGACCAGAACCATGGCTTGTAGGGAACATGGAGGTGAGAATGAACATGAGGATCGTCGGGAGGAAGAAGAGAAAATACTCAGCCTAGTAATACTATGGCTACATTATAATTCCCCATCCTTCAAACACCTGGAGCAGCTCCTATGAAGAATATTTCACCATCAGTGCTCCCTAATTTTCATGGTAAGTCCTCTGAGGATCCTGATGAGTTTCTTTTTCAGTTTGATATCCTCTGTCGCAGATATGATTACACATCTAGTGCTCAGAAGCTGAAGCTATTCCCAGCCACCTTGAAAGGAAATGCTCTGCGCTGGTTCATGAGTTTGGGTCGTGAGACCATTACTACCTAAGACCAAATGAAGAACACCTTTCTTTCTAAATATCAAGAATATTGCAGAACTAGAGACAGAAAGGAAGAATTGTTCAAAATGGTTCATAAGGATGAAGAGAGTTTGGAAGACTTTGTGGAGAGATTGTTGTATAATTTGAAAAGATCTGGCCATGCTGAGATTGGCAAGGATGTGCTTAAGATCATCTTACTTAGAGGAATTAGGGAAGATTGCCTGGATATGTTGAATCTACTGAGAAAAGGGGATATCTCGAAGGAACCTTTTGAAAAGATTTTTGAATTATGTCGAAGGTATTCTAAGGGATCCTCCAGAACCAACAAACAAGACAAGGACCGAGACCAAGATGTCTTTACTAGGACTCAGAAGTCAGCTAGTGGAGGTGCCACTCGGGCAGAAATAGGAAACTTACTGGAGAACTTTAAAACATACATGATGAGTTCCCCATCCTCAGAGTTGGATGCCATGAAGGCAAAATAGAAACAAGTAGTAGAATATCTTACACTTGGAGTATTCTGTCCTAAATGTAGAAAGATGCATCCACTGAAGGAGTGCCCATTGGACAAAGCAGAGGTATCTAGGATATGTGAACTCAAGCATGAAACTAAGGAGTGTCCTTCATTACCTAAGGTTAAAGCAGTCCTATAGGCATATATTCATGATGTAGAGAGAGCATACTTTATGGCACAGAAGAAACCATGGTATCCTAGAAACCAAGGTATGAATCCAGATCCAGCATTTTTTCCTGCATAATATGAATGGAATGAACAACATGCATAATATGAATACACAATTCCCTTCACATTATTCCAACAACCAGTGGCATCCATCTCAGAACCCAATGCAAAATCCTAATTCATGGACACCATGGCCACAGCAGTCAAACCAAGCTCCTTGGAATTCCAACTGGAGAAACTCTTACCAAGGAAATAAATTTCCCCATCACCAAACTCAGTATCAACAATATCAGCATCAGCAGTATCAACAACCACAGCTCCCCTTCCAGAACAACGCTGCACCTATGAATGCACCACTTCAACCATAGCTACCTGCACAACCTAACCCGAACCCAAACAATAAAGCAGTCCATCCATTTGAGACTGCCAACATGCTTGCTTATTCCATTACTCAGATTCCCTGTAATGATATACAATTACGTTCAGGGAGGGTAGTGGAGCCTATTATCACTGAGGATGTGTCATCCCCGATGATTGGAACTGGAGTAAGTCAGCACTATCCAGCAAGCCCCATTATTAAGGATGTCGATACTCCTACTGAAGTAACAGCTGAAACTCAGGAAGAAACACACGATCTGCCACAGCCTACACAGTTGAACAGAGAAACACCATATCCTGAACGATTGCAGTTGCAGAAGACAATGGGATAGCCCCGATTTGATCTCATGGGAGAATTGAAAAATTTATATGTTAAAATTCCACCGTTACAGGCCCTTCATGATGTGCCTATTTATGCTAATATAGTTAAAGATTTGTGTGTTAAGAAACCAAGGAGAAGGCCTAGGGATCCTCCCACTGTCCACATGCTGGAAAAACTTTCAGAATTAATAATGGGAAAGGCCCCTGTGGCGAAGTATGATGAAACTGGGAACTCGACTGTTACAGTGCACATAGGGAACACACGGATTCCAAATGTCTTGGTGGATTTGGGCGCATCTATTAATGTTATGACCATAGACACTGTGAAGAAATTGGGACTCACTAATCTGCGGACAGCCCCTACTATTTTGGAACTTGCTAATAGATCAACGATCAAGCCTGAAGGAATTTTAGATGACCTTGTAATCTCAGTGGACTCGTGGGAATACCCTGCAGAATTTTTGGTGTTACAGCCAAAATCTCAGTTGGGGGGACACCCACTGATCCTGGGAAGACCATGGTTGGCCACAACTGATGCTTGTATCAGTTGTCGGTCAGGTTCTATGACCATTTCAGATGGGACTGAGATCAAGAATCTGACCCTGTACCCTCCAGCTCGACCAAGCACAGAAACTGATACTCCATTATGGGCACATTTGGAGGAAGAGGGTGTTCAACCACTATTAACCATAGGGAGAGCCTTGACATTTAAAGATGAAACAGAGGATGATTCCATTAATAGTTTCATCAGTGAGCCCACGTCAGTCAATAAGAATGTTTACCATATCTTGGACAGTACTTTAGCTGCAACAGAACAAGAAAGTATTACACAAGAAACTCTGATCAGTGATGACAATGTAATTCCAGTACTTAAGAATTTGAGGAGTGTTCCAGTGGAAATTGAGCCAGGAAAAACATTGAATATCAATCCTAATCTGGAACCTAGCGAGTTGGAACAGCTAGTCACTCTACTGAAACAACGTAGGGGAGCTTTTGCTTGGGAGTACACAGACATGAAAGGAATTCCCTCTCATTTGTGCACTCATCACATCTATATTAAAAGCGACTCCAGGCATGTATATCAACCCCAACGAACGATGAACCCGAACCTGAGAGACACAGTGAAAGAGGAAATCTAGAAACTGTTGGAAGCTAGATTCATATATCTAATTTCAGACAGTGAGTGGGTTTCTCCACTTGTGATCGTACCAAAGAAAAATGGGAAATGGAGGGTCTGCGTGGATTACAAAGAATTGAACAAGGCAATGCAGAAAGACCATTTCCCCTTACCTTTCATCGATCAGGTCCTTGATACCTTGTCTGGGAAGAAGTATTTCTATTTTCTGGATGTATTTAGTGGCTATAACTAGATTCATATTGCTCCCGAAGATCAGGACAAAGCCACTTTCACTTGTCCTTGGGGGACCTTTGCATACCGAGTACTTCCTTTTGGGTTGTGCAATGCACTAGCTACATTTCAGAGAGCAGTAATTGGAATCTTTTCAGAAATGGTGAATGATTTCATGGAAATTTTTATGGATGACTTTACTCCATATGGTGACAGTTACGAAGAAGCACTAAAGAACTTAGAAAAGGTCCTGAAATGCTGTGAACAAAGCCAGCTCTCTTTGAGCACTGAAAAGTGCCACATGATGATGAGTGAAGGCATAGTGATGGGACACTACATCTCTTCTGATGGTATCCAGGTAGACCCATCCAAGATCAAGGTAATTGAAAATATACCGACTCCTGGAACACAAAAGGATGTACGTAGCTTCTTGGGGCATGCTGGCTATTACAGAAGGTTCATAGAAAAATTTTCCAAGATAGCTTCTCCTTTGTTCACTCTGTTGATGAAGGATGCACAGTTTGTCTGGAATGATGCATGCCAAATAGCGTTTACTGAGCTAAAGAAAAGGCTATCTACAACACCCATCTTGAGAGGACACAATTGGGCTCTGCCTTTCCATATTTCTTCAGATGCTTCAGACACTGCCATTGGAGCAGTTTTGGGACAACAGGAAGGTAATGCTCCTTATGTTATTTATTATATTAGTAAAAATCTATCTCCTGCTGAACTGAATTATAATGTCACACAAAAATATTTTCTTGCCATTCTTTATGCCATCAATAAGTTTAGACATTATATTACTGGATATTCCACTTTTGTGCACACTGATCATTCTGCTATCAAGTATTTAATGAATAAACCAATCACGAATGCCAGAGTTACTAGATGGTTGTTACTGTTACATGAATTTGATATTACAATTATTGATAGACCAGGAAAGGAAAATGTTGTTGCAGATTTTCTACCTCAGCTTACTAACAATGATGACAATTTACCAGTCAAAGATTCCTTCCCTGACGAACATTTGTTTGCAGTATCAGCTCACTCCCCATGGTATGCAGATATTGCTAACTTTTTGGCTGCAGGTAAGCTTCCAGCACATCTGTCGAAGAGAGAAAGAAGGAAGATCATACAACAGAGTGCTAGGTATTGCTGGATTGATGGCCATCTTTTCTACAAAGGGCTTGATTTAGAAATCAGAAGATGTGTTAGAGAAGATGAAATCTTCAGCATTCTTAAAGCGTGCCATGATGAGCCCTATGGGGGACATTTTGCTGACAAGAGGATAGGTCATAAATTTTTGAGAATGGGCTATTTCTGGCCTACATTATTCAGGGATGCGAAGAAGTATGTTCAGGCATGTGATAGCTGCCAGAGGATGGGCCAACCCAACAGATTATATGAGATGCCTTTACAACCACAGCTTGTAGTTGAACCATTTGATAGGTGGGCTCTAGATTTTGTAGGGCCTATCAACCCTCCCTCAAAGCAGAAAGTTCATATCTTGGTTTGCACAGACTATATGACTAAATGGGTAGAAGTTGTAGCCTTGGTTAAGGCCAATGATCAGGCTATAATTGATTTCTTGTATGAAGAAATATTTACTCGGTTTGGAGTACCCAAGGAGATCATTACAGATGGTGGACCATAGTTTGTATCTCACAAGCTGGAAGCACTGTTGCAGAAATTTCATATTCAGCACAGAATAACATCACCATATCATCCACAGGCCAATGGGCAGGTGGAGAGCACAAACAAGGTTATTGAGGCTATTTTGACAAAAACAGTGAAAAGCCATCGTAAAGATTGGGCTAAAAGTCTTCCAGAGGCACTGTGGGCCTACCGTACCACTTGGCGTAACACCACTGGTTTTTTCCCCATATGAGCTAGTATATGGCAAGAACATTGTTTCCCAATTGAATTTGAAATCAGGACTTTGAAAACAGTTGTTGAAGCAAATATGGATTTATCAGAGGCTTAGAGGAATCGACTGAATCAGCTCAATGAATTGGATGAGAAGCACACAGCTACAGTGCATCATACAACTTTAATCCAACAACAATGCTCTAGATGGTATGACAGATTTATAAAGAAAAGAGTCTTCCAGGAAGGAGACTGAGCCCTGTTGTATGATTCATGGTTTAAGAGGGATTTTAAAGGAAAATTGCACACCCGTTGGTTGGGACCCTATCAGATAGATCGGGTATTTGATAATAGAACAGTCCGGTTGATCACCATTGATGAGAACAAAGTACCATTATTCCCAAATGGTCATCGGCTGCGACTGTATCACATGCCGATCTCAAGGGAGGATTTTATTTCACAAGTTGCAGCTGATCTAGAGTATCAGTTAACGTCAGGATAGGGATTTTTAAACCGTGTGAATTCCTAAAAGTTGCAGTTTCCACACATATTTTTGTACATAAATAATTGGTTTTTCTTTCATTCTGTATTTTATCTATTTTTAATTTTTCTTGCACTTGATCGGTTTGTTTTAAAGAAATGTGTGCAGGAACTTATTGGAGGAGCAGCAGCCGTGACTGGGCTAGACAACTGCAGACACCCCATATTTGTTCCTGATCTAATAAAGCTCTTTGAAGAAGATGGATATTTCATGGTCTTTCACAGATAAAATTTGCTTATACTACAGTTGGTCGCAGCTGCGACTCCGCCACATTTGCCCATTCTACCAAATTTCGTAGCTACGACTCCGCCACATTTTCCCATTCTGCCAAATTTTGCAACTGTGACTCCGCCACATTTGCCTATTCTGCCAAATTCGCAACTGCGACCCTGCCACATTTTCCCATTCCACCATTTTTCCTTTGCTTCACTTTTCGCAGCTGTGACTCCTCCACATTTTCCCATTCTGCCAAATGTCACAACTGAGACTCCGCCACTTTTGCTCATTCGGCCAAATGCCGCAGCTGCGACTCCGCTACTTCTGCTTGTCTTTCTAAGTTGGCAGCTTCTACTTCACCATTTCCATCTCATTTTTACTCCTTCCCAGTAGCTGAGACTTCTCTACTTTTGTCCATTCCGCTAAATATAGCAGTTGAGACTCCGTGACCTTTGTCCGTTCTGCTAAATCTAGCACCGCGGCTCCATTCCTTCCACTTCATTATTGCTCCTTCCATACAGCTGCGACTCCGCCATTTTTCATTTATTTTGCTAGATTCCGCAACTGATACTTCGCTAGTTTGTTTGCTCTCCGATTAATGATGCCAATAACGATGTGACTAGGCATCAGTTTTGGCGCTTGCTCCACACGGTCCAATCATGATCCACCACGAAGGAAATTTTGGATGCCCTGAGTAGCTGTCAGCCTGGGTGGCAAGGGCCACGTACTTCGGCACATGTGCATTTACACCCACCAGGACGACGGCTTGCTGCAATGATTAATTCATGGCTCAACTCATAAATGCAAGGTACGGGTCCTATATTTTACATGATTTGGCAGAGAATTAATATGGTAATAACGATTATGTCTTGTCATAACCCTTGATTAATGAACCCATTCGAATCACACTTTAAAGATTAAGTTAAAGGTCATAATTGTGATTATTCTTTTTCCGTCACCTTACCCGATTTTGCACCTGTTACTCCTATCTGCCAACCTCGTCGCTTCCATAGAACGTTAGTACTATCATAGACTATCCTGAAACCTAATTTTTGAACCCCAACAACCCTTTGCATGTTCGTAAGTTGCAACTCTCCACTTCTAAACCAGAAATTGTTGAAGTCTGAACCTTGAGGAGAGGTTAAAATGGGAAATCCAGTTAGACACGAACCAGTGAATACAGACGCTGTGTGTGCCAATGCATAGGTTCTCAATATTTTTATAGCAGTAGGTTGGATGGCATATTTTGAATGGTTGAATGGATTTCACACAGAAACCGCATTGCAATTTGCCCTCAACCTGAATGATACTCACTTTGAGGTGAAGGACTGCGCATGGATGCTATAGAGGAAATCATAGTTGAAGTTACTGGTTTACCCATGGTTGGGAAGAGGCTATTTGGACGGAAGGTACATAATGCAAATGCAGTGCGGGAGTTTCTGTCAGTGGCAGAACAGGTCATTCCAAAGCTCCGTGGGTTAGAACTGGCATCCTTTCCACCACCGTGGAATCAAGTGGCAATCTTTGTGAAAAGATATATTTCTTGTGGAGGTAGGTACCAAGTTGTTTCCTTCTCTGAAATTCCCTTATTGTCTCATTTACGCCATGGTAATTTAGTTAATATACCATTCTACCTGCTTAAAGCCCTACAAACCATGGATGGATATGCAAGAACTTCCCAGCACCCAGTTTCCTCCCTTACTAATCATGGTTTAATTAAGTTACTGGTCCTAAGAGCCATTGCACTTCGTAATTTAACCTGGGACAATTTTTGGGTGGAGATGCGCCAATCAGACAACCTGTATTAGAAGTGGGGGGTGCTGGTGAAGATAGTGAGGACCGTAGTTCCTCAAATCCAGTTGGGGGGGAGGATGGAGTAGCAAAAAGCCAGGCCAATGACGAAGGGGAAGTAGATAAAGGGGAGGCTGGAGTAGTAGAAAGCCAGGCCAATGACGGAGGGGAAGTAGATAAAGGGGAGGATGGAGTAGCAGAAAACCCTATAATTGGAGAAAGTGTGATGGAAACCCTGGAGCAGGAGGTAGAAAAATTGGAATCTGTAATTGCAGAGGCAAATACTCAATTGAAAGAAGCTGAAACTGGAGCAACTGTTGAAGCTGCGACAGTTGAAGCTGCAATTGCAAAAGTGGGAATTCAGAAGGAAGGATATCGGCTAGGAACAGTAGCAGAAGGGACTGTGGAAGTCTTGGAAGTTGAGTCCTCTTCAGAAATAAGGGGCACCATTATTGAAGAAGAAGAAACCAAGGTGAACACCCCTGTGTCAAAGAAACGAAGAATAGAATCAAGAAACAGGGGTCACACACCCATGGAAGCAAAGAGGAATAAGAGTCGGACTATCAAAGCATCAATAGCAACAAGTGGTGAGGAATACCCAATGGGATTGATGAGGAAAAGAAGAACTCGGTCAGCAGCAGCAGCGGAAGCAGCTGTGATAGTGGCAGCAGCAGAAGTAACTGCAATAGCAGCATAATTAACAAGGACAACAGAAGAAGCTGATACAATGGATGCAATTGGGGGTAACAGTGGAGCACCCCTATCAGAAATGACCAGAGAAGCTAAAGGGAATAGGGGGCCACCTGCGTTAGAAGAAGCACATACAGTAGGGGTAGATATAGAGATTCCTATTTTGAACCCCAAATTGTCTACTGCTACACAGGAACCCTCTAGGGAAGAATCCCAAATCGAAAATCTCCTGTTTGAAAATGAATTATTAAAGGAGGAAGTGCAGATATTATGAAAGGAGTTGGAAAAATGGAAGGGAGCAGCTGGAAGACAAGCTGAGAAAAATTTGGATACATTAGCAAACGCTGCAAATTTGCTGGAAAACCCATCTTTTGCATTTGAAAAGGAGAAGTATGGGGAGACTGTTTGCCCAGAATGTGGAGATATATTTTCTTCATCAAGACACAGAGTTGTTGTGTTGGGACTTTCATCACAGAGTCATGTATAGATAAAGGAGGTGGAAGAAGGAATGCCAGGGATCGGATTGACAGAGGAGAATGAGCCAGGAATGGAAGAAATCCATGATTTGAATTTAGGGGATGAAATTGTACAGTCCCAGCCATCAGGGGATACTGAGCTCCTTCAGGACCAGTCTTATTAGTCAGAAAAATCTGATATAAACCAGAGACAATCTCAGCGGTTTAAAGAAATTGAGGAGTAAGGGGATGTTACACAAGAACCAGTACCCTTGAGAATGTTTAAATCTGCAACTCAGATAGCAACATTTGATGTGGAGAATCAAGAGGGAAACAATGTTACACAAGAACCAATGTTTCCAAAATCATTTGCTACAGTGGCAACACAAATTGAGATGGCTGAGATTGAAATGAAAGATTTGGGTGTTGTTACACAAGAACCAACAACCCTAAGAATACTGACTGAGACTGTAACACTGACCAAGGAAGCTGAGATGGATATGGATATGAAGAATGCTGCTACATAAGAACCAACATCCTTAGACCCCATGGCTAATACTGCACCACATGCACAGACCATTGCAATCCCGATAGAACATGAAGCTATCACAGTGCTGAGGCAAGACAAGGAAGTCATTCATCTAGATTATGATGATGAAAAGGAGGTAGAAGACAGAAAAATTCAACGACTGGAGAACAAAGTTCTCTGTGTTAACACCCAAAAAGTGCTCACTACCTCATCTACCCTAGTACATGACTCATTTGTCCATATTTCCTACCATAAAAGCCTCCAAAACCTCAAAATCCCATTAAAAAAGCCTCCAAAATGCCCAAAAAGCCTCCAAAAGGCCAAAAAACCCCTTTTCCCCCCAAAATAATCCAAAATTCCTCCAAAATAGCAAAAACCCTCTGGAAAGGGAATAAAAAAATACAAAAAAGTGGAAAAAGAGGGAAAAAGGAAGGAAAAAACCCTATACAGTTGACCTAAACCATATGGTTCCCAAAACCATGGGCCAGCACTTCACCACTAAAAACCTATAAATAGGTGATGGAGGCCCCTCATTTCATATCCATAGTCAAATACACCTTTACTCTGCCAAAATCACTCTCGAAACCCTAGCTCACCCTTGAGCTACTTTCACCCTTGAGTGCCCCTTTTGGCCCATTTCCAACCATTTGGAGAAAGAGAAGGGGCAAAGCTAGAGTTTGGAGCAACCCTCTTGGACTATTGCAAGAACTTCACCAACCTCTACACCTGAGATAAAATTTTAATACAAAAAAGAAAGATCTTCACCATATTTTCATGTTTTGTTATTTTTGTTAATGCTCATGCTAGGTTAAATGTTATATTGTTTTAGTACTTTAATTTACTGTTTATTGAACTACTACTAAGGAGTCCCTTCTCCTTAGTAGGTGCTCATTTGCACAAGCTGGGGTGAAAACCCTAGCTATAGTTTTGGTGACTCCCCTTGTGTTCCTTTGAATTTCTGGTTATAGTTTTAAAGTTTCAAATATTTTCAATTTTCTGCAATATTTTACTGTTTTTTCCTTTCGGCTGTCCCTTTCGGCTGCCGTAAACCGCGTCTTTTACCCTTGCTGTTGCGTTCCGACCACGTCTTTCAGGCCTTTACCTATGATCCGACCACGGCTCTCAGACTATTTTCGGTGACCTACTGGCGGTTTCCAGTCTGTTACCTGCGATCTGAACCTGGCTATCAGCTTGTTTGCTGCGATCCGACAGCGGTTGTTAACCCATTTTTCTGTGTCCCGCTTGCGGCTTGCAGCCATTTTTCTGCAACCCGCCTGCATCTTTCGGCCTTTTTCCCGCGTCCCGCTTGTGGCTTTCAGCCATTTTCCTGCAACCCGCCTACGGCTTTCGACCTGTTTCCCGCGGTTCGACTGCGTCTTTCGGCCAAAATCCCACAACTTGTCCGCGACTATTGAGCTGTTTCCCGCGGTCCGACCGCCCAGATTTGCCACAGACCCGCGGTCTGTTTTCTGCACTTTTTTCACTATTTTGAACCCAACACTTTGCTGCAATATTTTCTGCACTTGCATAGCCATCTGTCATACCTGCAGCCATCCTTCCCTACAGCCTTTTCTGCATTTTTATTTCTGTTCCATTTACAAAATATTTTTTAAATTTCAGCATTTTAATTGAAAAAGAGAAAATTTTACATTTCAAAGTTTAAATTCTGTCTTGTTATTTTTAGTTAGAAAGTTGCCCACCCCGTGGCACTTTTACTTGTGTTCATCATCTCACACGCAGACACTCTGTCACCTAATTCAAGTGAGCCCTAAAATACTACTTAACACAACCAACATTCTAACCCCACTTGGGGAACACATAAGAATTTTTGTAGTTAGGTAGGATCGGGGGGATAGGCATCCAAATAACACCCCTCGGTTGCTTACACTTGAGACATAGTTGTTGTCCATTAGGGAACCAAAATCCCCTCATATTTTTTGGCACGGTCACAACCAGTTTATCAAAGGGCCTCTCCCCTAGGAGGGTTGAAGTCGCCAGACTGGTTCCGGAGGCTTGAGTGGAATACCGCAATCCATTCAGTAACCGAAGGCTACCTTTCGCAGCTCTCGGGGTATCACCCGTATGGGGATACCGCGGCAATAGAACCAAACGGCAGATTCACCTCTTCTAGACGTGTCATGAACATGGTATCTTAGTTTCCTTTCTTCTAGGATTGACTACCCGGTGTCCCTCCCGGTAGGGGGATATCTTTAGCCACTTGGATGTACTATCCATATTGTCTGACTTGGATTTCATCACCTTGCAGAGGATATTTCTAGTTGAGTCAGAATACTATTTAGCTAGGTGTTTGCATGCTCCCTTACCTCCTTTTGGTCTAGCGAGTCCACTATTTTTATTTTCTAGGAAACCTGCTGCTTGTTGGTATTCTGACCATTTCTGTTCATACTCCAGTTATTGTAGCATAGCTGTTACAGTAAGTATTTTGAGTTGGTTGTTGGCCTGAGTGCCATATTTTTTGATCTCTCCTTCTGCACACTCGGTTGCATTAGGGTTTTTGAGTTGTTTTTCACTCAAACACAACCCCTAGATATTTTACACCATTTGTCACCATTGAGTCCCCGAGACATTCTCGGTGCCTCCAGGGCGAGCCCCAACAACCCGGTTCACTTGACACCACCCATCATAGACATCGATCTTCATCACTTGATACCACTCATCATAGATCTCGAGCCTTGTCACTTGACTCCACTCGTCAATGGCATAGAACTCCGTCACCCGAGCTAGATGCCCCTTATTTTACCTCTGATTCTGACACAGAGTCTGAGAACCCCATTTACACTACACCAACCAACCCCATGGCTAGCGTGACTTCCACCCCTTTCTTTGTAGGGACCATTGGTGGAGCATCCACCACCACACCTGCTTTGGGTATGCCCTCGATGGGGCCCACATCTACCATTCCGTTCACTGCACCCATTCCAGTAGCTGGCATACCTATCACCACTCCATCAGTGACTCACACTACCCTTGGCGATGCAGGACCATCCCATACCACTTTCGTCCCTCCACTTGGGGGAAACATCCCGAACCCAGCCCCTCCACTTGGGGGCATTAGCACCAACATGGTCACACCCACTAGTATGTCACATCCTTCTACTAGTTTGCCATTCATGGCTATACTCAACCTTCCTGACCTAGCTAGAATGACTAACGATCCCATCAGACACAACCCTACATGGCCTCACATGCCTACCAAGCTCCCCTCCGACATCCCTAAGTTTGAGGACAAGGAAGGTGAGGACCCCCAGAACCATATTATGTCCTTCCATCTATGGTGTTCCTCCAACTCCATAGTGGACGACTCTGTCCGCCTCCGTCTGTTACAGCGCACCCTCACTAGCTCTGCAGCTAAGTGGTACATCGAGCAGCCCCATGGGAACCATGCCACCTTTACCTCCCTTGCCTCGACTTTCCTACAACTCTTTCAGTTACCTATCCGCTATGACACGGGAGTTGAGATCCTACTGTCTTGCAAACAGAACACGACTGCCCACATCACTGAACACATTCATGAGTGGCGTCGACGCCGCAGCTTCTGCAAAATAAAGTTAGACGACCGTATCTTCTTAGATTGGTTTCTAAAATCCCTCCTTCCTGTCATTGCCAAGGATGTGGCATCCGAACGACCCCAGTCCGAAGAAGAGGCCATCCTCAAAGCCCAATAATTTGACCTCATTTACGCCTAGTCGGGTTATCTATATACCATCATACCTGATGCCCCTCGCGGTGATTCCTCCCAACACGATGCGCCGGGGGAATCCCATGCCGCAGACGACATCATTGGCCGTGTTGCCTCGCATCCCCAACCGTTCTCCATAGCACGTCCTAGCCATGGCCCCGACCTTTCGCGGGCCACATCTCAATCCAGAGCAACCAATTCGTATGCTCCTATGGAACATCACCACCATTCCCACGAACCCTCCTGTCCACCTCAGTGCTTTGGTCATGCATCCCCCGCTTAAGCCCCCCCGGTCGCACCTCATCCATATTACCACCCACCGACTGCACCAGCTCCTATGCCCTCTCAAGCCCAACCTGCTTATTACCCGCCATAGGAAACCCCTGCGGCAAACCCACAACCCGTTCCACAGACGTATCAGCAACCCTCACAAGGTTCAGCACCTTCACAGCCTCCAACTACTTATTATCCACCGTAGCCTGCTCCCACATCTGCACAACCCCAGAACCCACCTGCTGCCCAAGGGAAATTCTACGCCCAACAGAATCCGCAGCAGAACCAAAACAACCAGCGCCAACAAGGCCAGCAAAACCGTGGCAAATGCCGTAACCGTGGGAACAATCCCCCTCCAGACCAAGGTGGTCAACCTCCCAATCCCCCAAACAACAATAACGCGGCACCTGCCAACCAGAACCCTGATCGGCCGCCCAAGCAGGCCAAAAATCCTAATCTGCGAACAAATCATCCTTGTTCTATCTGCGGGGTCTATGGCCACTATACGCATGCTTGCCCATATTTGGACCTAGCTTGGAAACTCTAGACTGATGATGCCCATCGCCAAGGGCATGCGGCTCCTCAGGCGCCACCCAACCCCCCACAACCTTAGCATCAACCTCTGGTGCTGCAAAACCCCTTACCAACCCAAGGCATAGTGAACACTCAACCGTTGGCTCCCCCTCAAGGCAACGCGCCAACACAACAGCAGATCACTTATGTCGCTCCTGATCAACCCATGTTAGACTCAGGTACCCACCACTTGTTAATGATGTCATCTGCTCATGTCAACCTCCAAACCCGTTGGAACCAATATGGCTCCACCCCTGAAGCCTCTCCCATCGACAAAAACACTAATGCTCATCCCACTGATCAGACATTACGTATACCTCCGGCTCCACTTGATGGCGCCTCCAAAGCACCTCGCTTCCCACTTCGTCGCATCAACAATAATCCCAATGCTCACGCTGCGTCAAATTACAACATTGTAGATGACTTAGCCCAGTCTCCCGTAGCCATGTCTGCGTTAGAAGTCTTAAAAAACTGTCCTTCATAGCACAAGACTTTGCTCTCCTCCATTGGTGCTATTGAACCAAATGATCCACGACTGATGGCCTTCGATTTGGACCAGTCCGAACCACGCCTGCCTTCCACTTTAGCGTTCCAAGTTTATGTTTCCATTCAGAATATTTTCATCCATCGGTGCATTATCGATGAAGGTGCCTCTACATGCGTTATGTCCATATTCGTTTGGTAGAAGTTGGGATCCCCTACTCTCCAGCAGTCCACCACTGCGTTGCGATCCTACGACGGCTGTTCGGCTCAACCCCAAGGTCTCTTAGCTAATGTCCCTGTCCAACTGGCTGGTAAAACCGTGCTCATTGACATAGAGGTCATCAATGCCCAACTTCATTACAATCTCTTACTTGGCCGCAGCTACATGTATGCCATGCGGGTGGTTTCCTCATCCGTTTTTCATACCATGATGTTCCCCCATGATGGATGCATGGTCAAGCTTGACCAACTCACCTATTACGATCCAAATGCCCCCGCTGCACCCGAAAATGTTCTCCCCATGGTTGAACAACCTATTTGTGGTGCAACTACCTCGTTTGTTTCCTCCGTGGGACTCGGACTTTAGTCAGACACGCCGATGACTTCCACATTCCAATCCATTCCACCCCCGTCACCAGCGACCGAAGTATCTGACCTATGTACCCTTTCCCACAATACATAAACACCCACCAATCAACCTCCCTTGTTACCCAAACCTCCATTGGTACCTATTCACATTGGTGTTACAGCCATCCAAACAATCCCCTTCCTATTCCCTCCCTCGGGCGTAGTAAGCACCTCGGTTATGGCTACTCTTAGCCTCCCCAGGTTAACCTTGGGATTACCCATGTGGTATATTTCACCTCCCATTCCCCCGCCGACACCTAATGTCATCCTACAACCAGTGCAACCCATTGCCACTACTAGTCAACCACCTCCCGGTGTCACTACCCCTTCGTCATCTATGAATTCCCCCCCTCTTATCAAGCACACTGGGGGCAGAGGCCCACAACCATACACTGCTGTACCCCCTCCCAAGGAATTTAAACCCCCCCCTATGTTTCGTGCTCCCCCCAAATGCTCGTTGTGTGATGAGTTAGACCATCCGACTCATCAATGTCCACAATTACCTGCATTACAGGAACACATGCAAATGCTTGACGACGACCCCAACATCCCGGTTGTCGAACTCGATCCAACCCCTAAGCCTCGTGATAAATCACTGCGTACCAACCACCCTTGTGCCATATGCGGTATTTACGGCCATTACTCACATCACTGTCCTGATCTCCCAGATTACAGAGCAGCTCTCTACGAGATGAATAATTTGGATCTTGAGACGGCACCCCCCACAATTGAGGAGATCCACCCCCCAGTATCACCCTCATCCGGAGAGATTAACACCATTTATATGATCTCTTCGACTACCACTCCCTCGTCAACCGATTTGATAACTCAAATTTTCCGCAATGATGAGGAGATTCTAGAGGCTCTCACTGCCCCGGATTATCCCTTGGACGACTTGCACCATCGTTCCTATTTCCTCCCAGAAGAATCCTCCTCTACCACAGCTACCCAATTCGCGGTTGAGTCCAAAGATTTCCTTCCCACCAAATTCGACTAGTTTAAGGATCCTATTCCTGCTCCTGATGCCTTTGAGGAAGGTAACATGGCCAACATCTCACCCGTCATCCACATATATATCTCTGACCCACCTGGTGCTCTTGAAATCATTACCTTAGGAGCCTCCTACAGTGAGTATGAGATTGGAGAGTACAAAAAACTTTTCCAAGAGTTCCGTGATGTCTTTTCCTGGTCCTATACCAAAATGCTTGGTCTCGACCCCACTATTATAGAGCACCACATTGACACATGGCCAGATGTACCCCCCGTTCTCCAGAAACAGCACCCCATTCATCCCTCAAAGCTCCCCGCTGTTAAAGCAGAGATTGAGAAAATTCACAAAGCAGGATTCATTTATCCTATTGCATATACCACCTGGGTTTCAAATCCCGTTCCCGTTAACAAAAAACAAGGCACCATTAGAGTATGTACTGACTTTCGTGATTTAAACCGATCCTGTCCCAAAGATAAATTCCCCATGCCATTTATTGACCAACTCATCGATGCGTGTGCGGGGCATGAAGTCCTATCCTTCATGGACGGTTTTTCCAGATACAACCAGATTCAGATCTGTAAGGAGGATCAGTACAAGACTGCCTTTACCACCCCATGGGGCACGTTTTCCTATCGCGTCATGCCTTTCGGCCACAAAAATCTTGGTTCCACCCTCCAGCGGGCCATGACCTATTGTTTTCACGACTTGGTCCATATATTGCTAGTCTATCTTGACGACCTTACAGCTCGTTCCCAGAAATGATCAGACCACCTTAACGACCTCCGACAAGTTTTTCTACATTGTCGCAAATATCAAATCCGCTTGAACCCACACAAGTGTGTCTTTTGTGTTCCGACAGGCTGGTTGTTGGGTTTCATTGTTTCCTAGAAAGGAATTTCTCTTGATCCCTTGAAAGTCCAAGCCATCTTAGACCTTCCCTCTCCTCGCACGCTCCTGCAGCTCCAGAGTCTGCAGGGGTGATCCAATTTCCTTCGTCGCTTCGTTCCTGATTACGCCACTACCGTTCATGGTTTCTTAAGCTTGCTTTGTACCCACATACCCTTTGTTTGGGATGAGCAAGAAGAAGCTACATTCGAAGCCCTCAAGAAATCTCTCACACAAGCCCCTTTGATCTCCCCTCCGGATTTCTCTCAGGACTTCATCCTTTATGTCTCGGCATCCGATTATGCCATGTCCGGAGTCCTTGTTCAAGAAGACGCCGCTCACCAGGAGCATGTCATTTATTACGTCAGCCGGACCTTGTCTGGACCACCTCTACATTACCCGTATGAGGAAAGAGTCGCCCTTGTTGTGGTCTTTTTCGTCCAAAAATTGCGACACTACATTTTCCTCAGTCATACCACAGTTGTCGCTGACTCCAACCCCATGGTCTATCTCTTAAACCGGCGGCTTCTGCTAGGTCACATTGCTAAATGGGTAATTATCCTCCAGGAATATGACCTCACTTTCTAAACCCCTAAGAGCACTAAAGATCTCGTGCTTGCCTAGCTCATCACTGATCTCCCCTCCCTTCTGCCATCCCCACAAATCTCCGATGAGTTACCCGACAATCACTTGTTCATCATCTCGTCTGATGACCCATGGTACGGTGATATTTTGTTATACCTTCGCGCGTAGAAGTTCAGACCCAACATCATTCGTGATGGACGCCGTCGTATCCGTCACCAAGCCTCTCGATATCTCCTCTTAGGCGATGTCCTTTACTGGCGAGGGGTTGACACGATCCTCCGTCGTTTCCTTACACACGAGGAAGCCAAACACATCCTCAATGACTGTCATAGCGGTGCCTGCAGCGGCCATTTCTCTGGGATGGCCACCACCCAAAAGGTTGTCCACGCCGGATACTTCTGGCCCACACTCTTTACCGACTACATCACAGCGGTCAAACATTGCCATAATTGCCAACTTTTTGCCCCCAAGGCCTGAACACCACCCGCTCCGTTACACCCAGTCGTCACAGTTGGTCCCTTTTGTAAGTGGGCCATCGACTTCATGGAATGTAAACCCCCATCCGCCAATGGCCATAAGTACATCATTGTCACCGTCGATTACTTCACCAAATGGGCTGAAGCCATGCCCACCTTCAATTGTACAGCTGACACCGCTGCCCGTTTCTTTTTCAACCACATTATCACTCGATTCGGGGTCCCCAAACAGTTGGTCTCAGACCATGGTTCACACTTTGAAGATTCCCTTTGGCACGAGGTATCCACCCTACTGAAGTTCGAACATCAGTATTCCTCTGCTTACTATCCCCAAGGGAACGACCAAGTAGAGGCCATTAACAAAATTCTAAAAACCATCCTCCAACGCACTATTGACCGGCATAAGTCCAATTGGCACCACATGTTGTTCCCTGCCTTATGGGCTTACCGTACATCCACCAAAACTGCCACCGGTTTTACCCTGTTTCATTTAGTTCACGGTGTAGAGTCTGTCCTCCCCATCGAGTGTCAGATACCTTCCTTACACATCGCCGTCAAGCTTCTCCCAGATATCTCCCCACTTGAGCAATGTCTGCTATCACTAGAACAAGCTGATGAAGACCGTCGTGCCACTCTCCATACCATTGAAGTCGCCAAGAACCGCTCCAAGGCTAGTTACGACAAACATGTACACCCTCGAACATTCCATGAAGGGGACCTCGTCCTTGCTTATGACCAAGCCTACGAAAAAACTGGTAAAGGGAAGTTTGAATCCATGTGGCAAGGCCCTTATATCGTGCAGACCTGCCTCGGCAATGGGGCATACATTTTAACTGACTCAGAAGGTCACCCTTTGCGCAACCCCCGTAATGGGTTGTATCTTAAACGCTTTTATCCCTAAATAACCCACGACCCCATTGGTATGTATTGTACAGTTTGCTCCCTTTTTGTTTTTCACCTTTTTTACCGCAATCTTACATTCATCATTTTTTCATGACCACAGATGGACCATCTTCCACCTCATTACACTAGCTTCGCCGATGGAGCAAGCCGCTGGTCTCCAAACCTGGCTTCTGCAGCATGGGTCTTATATTCCCCTTCACATGAATTGATTCACCTTGACGGAATATGTATAGGCGCTGCTACCAATAACCAGGAGGAGTATGATGCTATGAACGGTCTCCTGACTGTTTCCCTCCAGATGGGCATATGTCACCTTCATGTGTTCCTTGACTCCCAGCTCCTTGTCTCCCAGCTCAACAACTGCTATCAGGTGCGTGATCCCTGCCTCTTTAGAAAATTCCTGTGCACAAAACAATTCAGCCGACAATTTGAATCCATAACATTCACCCATGTCCCAAGAGCTCAGAATAGTGTCACAGATCAAATGGCCAACAACATCCTAGATTGGCACATCAATCACACCATGTAAAACCTCCATCATGCATCATCATCCCATAACATCTCATCAAAAATATATAAAAACCCAAAAAATATTGCAAGGGGCATCCACGTGCCTATCATCACATAAACATTTGCATCCATGTGCAATACAAAATAAAAACACATTCATATACAGGGGCATCCACATGCCTAATCCTACCTACACCATGTTGCATCACATACAATACACAAGGGGCATCCACGTGCCCATCATCCTACACTACTTGCATCCACATGCAGTACAAACATATAACAAACCATAAGCACATCCACGTGCGTACACTGAATCATCATCGCAAAAAGGTGCATCCATGTGCATATATATATATCAAAAAATACATGTCCATATGCTACACATGTCCTGAGTACCCCCATACTCAACTATACAAAAAATATCTATACATCTATACACCTCATAGAATACATGCCGTAGCTACAAAATTGGGGGGAGTCCCCTGCACTCCCTAATGAGAGTCATACCCTCCGTCACTGCCTGCATCAGCTACCTCCGAGTCCTCACCTCACTCCTCCTCCGGCAGCTCCTCATCCCCTGCGGGATCCTGCGCCCGACCCCTATCCGCCAAGATAGCCACCCAGATTGCGATCGACCGGAACTCCCGTGGCGCCCTCAGATAATCCTGAATCACCTCCGGATCCACGTCCTGCCACCGGTCATCACTCACTCCAACCGACAACTGATCTAGAAGCATCCGTACGGAATCCAGAGTCCCCTCAGCGTCCCGTCGGTGCACCTCACCTCGGCTTGGCAGGGCTAGTACCGCCACATGCCCCCTACGCACTACATGTCCTGGTGGTGGTCTCAGGCCAACATCTATAGATCACACATCAGTCAGTAACAGTATATCAAAAACCTGTCATATACAAATCTTTACATCCATAACATGCAAGCAAATCAATACGCACCATCTGGTCCCCACACCTGCCCTGGCGGCCGTGGTGCCTCTGGATCCCCGGTGTAGTCCATATCTCTGTAAGGATAATCATCCAGTGTCAGCGGCATCTGCAGCCACTGAAGGTAGAGCTCCTGAGTGAAGTATCTACCCACCTCATTGCCACCCCGGTGGCGCATCATCTCTCCTCACCGCACCATGCGCGGCTCCGTCAGTCCTCCTGCCCTGACTGACACCTGCGGCCACAGTGTAGGTACCCACCCCATGAAGAAGGCACACAGAAAGGATCCATAATAGAATCCCTTGCCAGATTCCTTCACCGATGTCAGCTGCCGCTGAACACAAGTCAGGAACATCTGGCCCCACGCATAATAGACACCATCCATCACATGCTCCACTAGCAGCATCTGGCCCCTGGACACCTTCTCAGGTGATTGGGACCCCCAAAACTCGAACCACGCACGCCGCAATAGCCTGTACTACTGGCTCCTGTAGGTCCACCACAAGGAGTGCACTCCTCTGCACCCTAGGCTCTGGAACACAATACCGCTCCAGCATATCCTCCATATCCACATCTGCAGATACTCATGGCTGTGTATCTGCCACTCTACCAAGACATGGCAACCCCGTCAGGAAGTATACATCTGCGAGGGTGAGATCCACCCTCTCCCCCTACACCCTGAATGCCTGAATGTCTGGCTCCCAAAAGGTCACTAATCAGTTCAACAACAGCGCTGCTGAACACATCATAGGAACCTGTGCAAACTTTAGAAGTTCGCACAATCCCAACGTCAACCGCACATGTCGATCCCTTCAGATGACATCCACTATCTCATCCGGGACATCCCACTCTCACCAAAGCACCAACGACATCCTCTTAATCACACAAGGAAAACTCATCAGACTCATGTCAAAGAAGTAACCCTACCCCCCTGGGGAACCCTAACAGCTCGATCACAATCGTGGCTTTAGGGCCCCTTGCCACGGTTTCTGACCGCGACTATCAGGGCTACAGTCGGGGTCCAAAACCGCGCCAGTCCAACCTCGGAACGCGTAGTACCAGACTGCGTATTCCGACCTCAGAACGTGCAGTACCAGACTACATATTCCGACCCAAACCTCGCGGTCCCCAGCCACGTGATCCACCCTAGAACCCACGGTCCCTGACCACGGTTCCATCCCACAAACCCGTGGTCCACCCCACGTGGACCGTACTAATACTCCCCTGGGACCCACTACCCCCCCCCCCCCCAAACCCAATGAAAATGCAGGTATGAGTTTGTCGGAATACCTGTAACTCCCAGATCTGAAAACGGCCAGTCAGATCGTCTAGAAACGCCAACTCAGCTCTGGTCCACTCTGATCACTAGTCAAAGTCAACAAGTCCAAATGACACTTGTCATGTTGGACCCACTCACTATTTATAGTCCGTTGACTTTTTCTTGTTTTGGCCATTCTGAACCCATACGGAGTCCATTTTTTGAACCGTTTCCACCACTAGAATCAGCACGACGAAACCGTCATGATGGTCAACTCGTTCTCTTATTTTTTCCACATCATTTTTTGAGCATTTTTTAGACACCACTCGTCGTCTCGGTTTGCGTGCCACTTCGGATGCTCTCCATTTTTTGATATATTTCATATCATCGGATTCATTTTTCTGAGCCTATGATGATGCTTGAGATCATTTCTCGCTCTCACCCCCATATTTCTTGGGTATTTTTCCAAAATGCCCCCCATCACCTCGGTTTGCGTGCCACTTCAACCATTCTCCATTTTTGACACTTTATATATCGTCGGATTCATTTTTTCGAGCTCGTGATGATGCTTGAGATCATTTCTTGCTCTCACCAGGTACAATTTCACCATTGTGTCCCGACACCTTGCTGCCTCAGTTTGCGCGCCACATTGGCCTCCATCAGACTGTTCCACATTTTTACATGAGCCCTTCACTCCTGTCATACTGCACTTATTTCGTTATTTTTCCACCATTCATTACCCCGCAAGTAGGCCCACCAGTGTTCCCCCCCTACCCTCGTTCTTTATCATCATTAATGTTCCTTGATTGAGCACTTCCTCCTTGCCTGACCATTCCTTTTGTTCAGTATAATTTTATCCCTTTTTCAGGCCGGACAAGTCCTTTACGAAAAAGGCACTTAGGGAGTTTTTGTTAAGCTCTTTTTTTACTCCTAAAACAATGAAAATATCGCTGAGCAATCTTGCTTCCTTTCATGCTCGTTAAAGTACCTGAAAGGGTGTCTATCTGGTATAAGTTTACCCCTTTTCCGGACCTGGTAGACTAATTACGAAAAAGGCATACTCTAGTTACACCGACGAGAAGAGTTCTTCATTGCATCCTTTTATGCTTCTTCGGGCCTTGGAGACTAACACACGAAAAAGCAACCCCCTGGAGTCTTCTTATCGCTTTCAGACTCTCTAAAATTGAAAGAAACCACGAGCATGAACTGTCCTGGGCTCATACAAATCCACATGACAGTACCATTCCATTACTTCAGAGTCTTCTTATCGCTTCCAGACTCCTTAAAATTGAAAGCAACCACGAGCATGAACTCTCCTGGGCTCGTATAAATCCACACGATAGTACCATTTTACACACACTTCTTCTAGTTCCTTAACCCGTGAAGAAGTCCCCCCGTGCCTCTTGGCACTATGATCGATCATCTCGGTAGCACCCCCAATCAGGTTGCCTTTGTTCAGAGTAGTCTGTAGTCTCTTGCCATTTTACACCAACTTAAGTATCACTCATCCTAGTCACTATCCCTGATCCATTACATCTATAACCCCTTTCCCACCAGTCAGTTTCATATGCTGCCCGATCATCCCCGCCATCATACTCTGAACAAAGGAAGTTTGAGTCCACCCACTCTACTTGCCTAGTTATCCCCCACAGTATGTCAGTACTACCATCAGTACTCTCACACTTCGGTTCTCCACCTCGCGCTCCTATCAAGGAAACATCATTGCCTTGCTAGTTGCAGGTCTCCCTCTGTCGACGAAAGCCCCTCTATTCCATAGGATAGACCAGAGGTCCCTGCGCCTTGGACCCATCACCATCTATGGTGAGTGCCTATGGACCATTTTGAGAGGAGTCATCATTGCCTCTCCGAGTGGTTGTTTCTCACATGCTCGACTTCAACACCTTGATCGCATCGTTGAGAATCGCGTAGGGTTCATATCCCTTCAGTTATTGGTCGAAGACCCTGGATTTCCACCGACTCTAGCACATTGGTGTGTCACTTTGGAATGCCCAGTTCTATGTTCCCGTGGATGTCCGGGTTGCGTTGGCGATTGTATTCGGAATCCATCCAGTTCTATGCTTCCTTGAGTACCCAGTTCAGTTCCAGTCTAGTGTACCATTGCGGATATGACTCCCCATCACTATGCTCCAGCCGCTCATCAGTTCCTCTGGTACCCCACTCAGTCGCACTGATGTTATTCCAGTGTATCAGTTTTTCAGCTCAGACATGGTCAACCAAGTAGTATGTCCCAGATTTGTGTCCCCTCTAGACCCTTATGATGTACACAGTGGTTCTCTATGTATCCTATAGGTCCCCCTTTTCGGGCCTCACAGTTATTTTTTATGTATCTTGATACGAGCATGGGAATGCCCGCCTCGTCCATATATTGAGATTCTTCCTCATTCATTATTTGAGGCCATGTATATTTTAGGTCCCCATATTTTAGACCCCATTGTTATTATTGCTACGATCATGGGAATGCCCGCCTTGTCCATATGTTCAGATTATTCCTCATTCATTATTGAGGTCATGTACTTTCAGTTTTTGCAGTTTGTTCGGGACCGTTGTTCCGGGCTCCAGTTTGTTTCTTCTCTTCTCCACACCCCAGGAAAACCATACAAGACTTATGATGTCTATCGGCCATACAATGAGCTCCTGCCCTCACACATCAGGGGGCAATCTGTTAACACCCAAAAAGTGCTCACTACCTCATCTACCCCATTACATGACTCATTTGTCCAGATTTCCTACCATAAAAGCCTCCAAAACCTCAAAATCCCATTAAAAAAGCCTCCAAAAGGCCAGAAAACCCCTTTTCCCCCCAAAATAATCCAAAATTCCTCCAAAATAGCAAAAACCCTCTAAAAAGGGAATACAAAAATACAAAAAAGAGGAAAAAGAGGGAAAAATGAAGGAAAAAACCCTATACAGCTTACCTAAACCATATGGTTCCCAAAACCATGGGCCAGCACTCCAACACTAAAAACCTATAAATAGGTGATGGAGGCCCCTCATTTCATATCCATAGTCAAATACACCCTTACTCTGCCAAAATCACTCTCGAAACCCTAGCTCACCCTTGAGTGCCCCTTTTGGCCCATTTCCAACCATTTGGAGAAAGAGAAGGAGCAAAGCTGGAGTTTGGAGAAACCCTCTTGGACTATTGCAAGAACTTCACCAACCTCTACACCTGAGGTAAAATTTTAATACAAAAAAGAAAGATCTTCACCATATTTCCATGTTTTGTTATGTTTATTAATGCTCGTGCTAGTTTAAGAATTCGTATTGTTTTATTACTTTAATTTACTGTTTATTGAAATGCTACTAAGGATTCCATTCTCCTTAGTAGGTGCTCATTTGCACAAGCTGGGGTGAAAACCCTAGCTACACTCTGGTTAAACCTTGAACTGGATAAATGGCTCAAGTGGATTGACTAGTTCAGAGGAAGGTACGATCCCTCTCCAGGAGCATAGGAATGTCATTAAGGGACTAAGAGAAAAATGGGCTGAGGAGCTATTCTTCCAGAAACTCCTGTGGGAGAAACTCTAAGAAAAACTGGAAGGTTTGAAGAAGCTTGAGTCCCTGCAGTAGGACAAAAACAAAATGTATAATCTTTCTATATAATTGTTGAGTTGCAGAGCTCCATCCCCCTCTTACCTTGTCTTTCTCTATGAGCAGACAACCTTACTTAAATTGAAGGCTCTCAAGGATGGAAGATCATTTGAGTTGGCAACAGCTGATCAATTTCTGGAGACTTTTCTGAAAAGTGACTTTGAGGATCAGCATTTGTTATGTGAGTTATATTTTCATGACAGGGCTTGTTATTTTACTTTTCCATCTGATCCTTTACCTCTTCTTGGGGATGTTTAGCTGAGGGCATTTGCCTCCTTTGTCATCAACCATGTAAGATGGAAGGATGCCTTCCAAACCATCCGCAGGAATCAGGAGAATTCTACTCTCTGGATTAGGGGGGAACCTCAGAATCCACCAGCATTCATGGCAAGTCATGATAAATCCCTCAAAGTTCCTTCAATTGCTCAACATTTTAGGATCCTGCGAGATAAACTCCTTACTACATGTGTCCCAATGATTCTTAATATGCAGCAGGATTCCCTGGAAGGCAGTGAATACAGATGGATGTACTCATCCTCATCTCTGAAGGAAATGGATCCATATGGCTTCGAAAATTTTAGGCAGGCCTTGACAAAGATGCCTAGATATGTGCAGTGCATGCAGAGGTGTGGGCCTTGGTGGATTGGTTTGAGATTTAAATTACCCCTCATTTGTTTTCCTATAATAAATTCTTACAGAACCACCTATGCTCTAACATTAGAAGAAGAAGAGAGTTGGTGGGAGCATTGGGTATACTGCTATGGGTTTGTCCCTCGAGGGGAGGCACCAGAATTTGCTTATAATATCACAAATCTCCACAGATTCCACTCAGATTCAGATTCAGACTAAGGGGGGTTGTAGCATGAGGATATGTAATTGGATAGTTGGGAGGAGATGTTGGGTCCAAGAAATGCCCCTTTTTGGCTACCTTTATTACACCTTTTTTCCCTAATTCCATCCTATTTTCATGAGCTATATCCATGTCTTTCCAGATCAATCTATAACATTGACAAGTATAATTTGTTATTACTTTATTTGTTTTTATGCCTAAGATTGTTACAGACTATGGATCTTAGTCCTTGGTTTATACTAATTTGTGTGACTTCATTTAGCCAAGATCTAAAAGCGCAAGTGTATCAGCCTAGCAGTGCCAGCTATGACTCTTCAAGCGTCAGCTCCTCATACTCCAAGGGATAGCGCATACTCCACGCAAGTTATAACAGATTTCCACTGTAACAGATCCCATTGAAGAAGAGCTTAGCTGTGATAGACAGGTGGCATCCCATCTATTGAGTCTGTTAATCCAATTACTATCGAGACAGCAGCATCTTTCAGAATTAACAACACTGTTCAACACGCTGTATTGTAAGTTTTAAACCTTAACAGTGAAGTACAAACTTATACGATTCTTAAGCATTAACAGAAAATACACAATGGCACACACATTACACAGAGATTTTCACCTGGAAACCATTAACCAGGAAAAAACCAGCAAAACTTAGAGCCGCATAGCTCCTTTTTCATTATATGTTTTTATTTAACCATGTACAATACAATAAATGGTATTCCGCAGCATCTAAAACCCTAATTCGTTTACCCGAAATTAGGTTACAACCCTAATCCCTTTTACCGGGATTAGATAGAGTACAATGGGTCAAAAATCGCGAAAAAGCAAAAAGCAACCCAAAAAATTTTGCGCTCCGCGCGGACTCCGGGGGCCTAACGGCCTCCTTCGTGTCGTTTCGGAACCTAACGGTCTGAAACGAAGGGGGTGGGCCCTGTCGAGATACACCCCCCGTAGGGATCGTGTTGTACACGCAGCGACCATGTGAAGAGATATAACATACCCAACATGTATTAGTTAGCTATAACTCTGCAGCATAAAGATCATGGATCTTCATTGCTGCGCGATTTTTGTGGATATGAAACTATCTTTCTTTTGTATAAATTCCAGAAGGCTCTCGTAGCCTGGGGTTGGACAATCATTACTTGTGTAAGTTGTAACAGAGCATTGAGACTCACGATCTTCCATTAATAATATGAGAGCAGAGTTCTTCACTTCTGTGTTTTAATTAGCTGTGACTCTCGGCGTCTCTGTTGGAAGGCTAGGGCCCGCCTTCTCACAGAGATAGCCGATTTAGGTAGGAAGAGTAGTCAGTTTTACTTTTGTTGTGTGGTGTGGAATGATTGCAATTATTGTTGGTAGCTGTAACATAGATTAGCTCTCCTTTCTAGCAGTTTATCACTGCATCTTGAATAGCTGTAGCAGAGTGGTGTGACAGTCGACTGTGTAGGACAATTTACTTAATTTGCATGTGTGTTTAAATTAGTTGTGATAGCCAAGCTCCATTCCAATTATCTTCTAGTTGTTTATGCTTTGATTTCCAGTAATTATTAGTTAGAGTTCAAGCTTAAGTTTTAATTCTGGTTGCTATTGTATCTTCAAATGTATTCATAGATTAGATAATTAATGGTAGAATTACAGTAGCCACTGGATAGATCATTTTGGTAAAGATTGAATGTTTTAGTTTGATAATTATAGGATTTAACTTCTTGCAAAAGTAATCTAGTTTCATTTCATCATTAGATCATTAACTTGCTGGATTGATTTCTATAGGGAAGTTGTTTCATTTGTATTCTTAGATGTGGGAATTAGATTAGTGTTCTTAAGGAAGGAATTGGATGGACACATAGCTAGGATCATCATTTACATTGAGCAATCAACTTCTCAATCTGTTTATGCATAGACTATGCTTATTACCTTTGAAATAAAAGACCTTCTTGGGTTTGACAATTTATATTGACCATTCTGTGTGTTAGCTTTAATTAACTGACATATAAGGTGACCAACATCTTTAGGGAAGACACATGTGGTATGAGATGGAATTTGATAGAATATGCAATTATTCTCTTGGCCTTGACCAATTTCTTCTTATGCAAGGCCTTAGCCTCATCTCCCTCGGGAACTGAAACCTCTTCATTTATGTAGGTGTCAAATTCATTCTCTTATAGGATTAACCCAATCCTATACTTCCATGCTGGGAAGTTATCATCCCCTTCAAGCTTATCCTCAAGCTTGGTGTGGTGAGACATCTTACCGATAAAATCAAATGGAAATAAAAGATTTAGGTCTTACCACTTGATTTGCTGAATCTGGATCTAGAGCTGGCTAGGGTTTGTCAGAGAAACCCTAAAAATCCAAACTTGGAATTTTAAACTTATGTCTAGATAGGGAGAAGCAATTGAATGAGGCGAGCAAGCTGGTGTGCTCATATTTTGAAAACTCCAAAAATTGACCCTTGAAAATTGACCTGCAAATTCGGATCTCCAACTTCTGTCAAAATCTGGTTTTCCGGTCCAAAACCTGAACTAGGGTTTGATAGATCTCTGGGTTATGCCCAACCAAAAAGTTTGATCTTGGTCTCTAAACTTCTATTTTGCTGAGGATATCAATCCTATGCTGAGAGAACTCCAAAATTCCACTTGTGTCAAAAGCCCTAATTTGCCGCAACAGTGACACGCCAAAAATTGAAAATGCTCATAATCAAATTCTGCCTTGACAGAAAGATGCGCCTTCCTTAGGAAAGTCAGCCTAGCCTCCTTCCTTTGATGATCTGTGGAGAGAGACCCAAAAATTAAAAGGCCCTAGCTTCCGCAGCTGCACAGTGTCTTCTTCTTAGTCCCGCTCTGATACCATGTTAGAATTTTGATAATTCCATTCAAATATTATCTAGGATCCTACTAAGAGAATAACATGCACAACATAACAATCATAGACACAAGAGACACGATGTTTCTTCAGGGAAAACCAAGAAGGTGAAAAATCCCGCAACTTCCTCAAAGATAGAATAAGCACCAATACAAATATCACCAAGATGAAACCCCAAAAGATAGATGTCTTCAATAGAGACTCCTCCTCCACTTGTGTGCACTCCTCTCTCTCAACTATGCGAGTTGGATGAGTGAGTGAATGAGAAAATACAGTGGTGCAACCACTCTATTTATACTTTAAATTAACCTTCCTTTTACCCTAACCCGGCTGACTCCCTAAGGGAGTCTAATAACCCTTCCACTTAACTCATACAGGGCCGAACCCACTAAGGTGGTCTAATAACCCATCAAGTTATATTGTAAGTTATGACACTTACAATATAACTTGCGACACTTTCAAATAAAAATGACGACACTTCCAATCATAGGAATAAGACATCTCCGTTGGGGATACAATAAAGTACAAATGTAATACATATAATATACAAGTGAATATCTTTCGAAGTTACAAATACATCAATAGATACACATCGAGCTTCACCTCAAAATCAGGTTCGAAACAAAAAGCACTCATAAACAACAAAATCAAAGTGTATTCTAGGGAAGACATTTTGACACGAAGTTTCGAAGGTGAATCCAACAACATTTGGAGAGGGAGGAGAATCTCTATGTGTGAATCTATATTTTAGGGAAGATAGTATCACCTTGATGCTCAGTTTATGCTTGGTCTTCTATCAACCATCGCTGAAGTGTTTTTATCTCTCACTTATTATTGTAGGATTGGGTGAAGAGTTGTTATCTTGTGGAGGAGGAAGTGTCTCCTAGAAAGGTTAGACAAGTGCATTAACAAGATTTATTTTATAAAAAATATATATATTAAAACAAGAATATAAAAAATATCTCAATTTATATGTTACACTTAAATTGTGGCATATCAACATTCACCTTCCATTAATTAAGTAATTGTGATAATTATAATGTTGTGAGAATTTGTTTCAAGATAATCCACATTGTAAAACATTTTAATTTGTAAACTTTTTTTATTAATAAAATATTTTTAAAATTTATATTTAAAATTCATTTACTAAAACTTTCTTAATACATATTTCTCATTCATATTCATATGTATCTCAATTATTAAAAACTATTTTTTATATATATATTTTTAGATTATTTTTTTGGGTATTTTGATAATTTTATTATAGGATTGTGCCAATTAAATGGAAATGAATTCTACATTCCAATATTAAAAACATTGTAATTCATGTCCAATCAATCATAATAATAAAATATTTTATGCATAGCTAACATGGTTGCAAAGACAAATTCTATCAATCATGCCACGTATTATTTTCTTGATCATTATGGCCTTATCATGTTTATTATATGCTTCACTCTTGGATTTTTTGAATGTATTAGCTATCCATTTACTTCAGTTTCTCCACATGGATATTTGTGAAGAGTTGTGGGAGAGCTTGATTATGTTGTTCCTTCGTATCTTAAGAATATTGTTGTGATTATATCTAGTTCTTGAGTATTGTTCCTATTTTCAACTTAACCTTGACATCAGTAAAGTTTAAAACCTTTTGTTATTGGGATGGTTGAAGTTCTAATTAAAAATGAATGTATATAATCAACTACCATATTATAGCACCATATTCCAGTAATAATGTATGAAATGAAAATTCATCTTCTACAGTAAGTCAAGATGATTATCTACAGGCCAAACATTTCAATGGATAGACCATTGCGGTCTTGTATTTGTAATGTAATATTTAGTAGAGTTCTTTGGCTATGAAGACTGTCTATTGGAAACATATCGATATATAGATATGTGCTTCGTGTATTTGTAATGAGGTATCCTACATAACTTTTGCATATTTCATCTTGGTTGTGAATACTAGCTGCTTGACACATTTTCGGTGTATAGGCCATTGTGGTCTTGTATTCGCAATGTAATCTTCGGTAGAATTCTTTGGTTGTGAAGACTGTTTAGTCAAAATATTTTGATGTATAGATTTGGGATTCCTTTAATCGTGATGAGGTCTATTGTAAATTTATTTCAACTATCAATTGAGGTACAGTTGTGATGACTTTCTACTAGCCACATTTTATGTTGCATTAGCCATATGAGGTTTTTGTATACTATTGTGGTGTTTTGAGCTGGTGCAAGGTAATAATAGCCACTTATATTGTGTTGGTTGCGATGGACTTCTAGAAAAATAGAAATATGATCATTGAAAAGAATTATTGAGGTACATGTACACAACTTCTTAGAATATGTTGTACAAAGATGAAAAATAGACAATAGAATTATCCTCTGGAATATATAACTTTTATTTATGGAAAATACATATAAGTCCCCAAAAATGATGTTGTTTTAATATTGGTATGTTATTTTTTCTCTAAAACATAATTCATATGTTCGCATTAGTCCCCAGGTTTGGTATGTAAATGGTGGAACTTTTGAAAAAACTTGTGGAAAGTTGTAGATAACATGCGATTCTTGTGCAACATTATTTTCCCATAATTTTTAATGTTAATTTTATATATATTTTAATTAATAAAGTTAGTGAATCCCTGAAATGACTAGGTCAAGAATTAGGTACTTCTATGAGGGTTTTAACCTAATTGATCAACTATATTTTTTAGTGTGTGGGTATTTGTTTGTACTTGTGCGAGTTCTTTTCTATTTTCAAAATAGTTGAGCCAATAAAAAATTATAGTGAAAATAAAAGACATATGTAGTTTAAAATTTTGACATATGTGCAAATAAAAATAAATAAAAAATAGACTCAACAATATTATATTTATAAAAAAAAATTAGAATATGCACACAAATTTCAAATCCCACTAGTTCATTCGGTTAAGGTGTGAGTCTCGTTAGCAGGGTGACCCAGGTTCAATTCCCCTTAAGGGTGATTTAGTTGGGAGGAGACACCCAAAATCCAACCAATTGAGGGTTGGTGTGGCCCAGGATGGGTGCGATCCCTGGGTGATTTTGATGGCTTAGATGCCCCTAGGTCATCATTTCTTAGACCAAATCCCACTCTTGCAAATCAGGGAGATTCTACCAAACAAAAAAAAGAATATGCACACATATCTCTATAAGTATGTGTAGTTTCATTCGAAATGAACACCTGGAGCATATGCAGAATATTCATTGAAAGACAGGGAGATGAATAAATGAATGTGTTTTGGTTTATGTAGTTTGAACCAAGAGGTTTATCAATCCGAACCTAAAACCAAAGCTACGGACTCATCCACCATGTAGATGAAGAGAGGTTGTCATGCCTTTGTTTTTAAATTTGTAGAAATGTGCACATGTTAATAAAACATAGGCGCTACCAAAATGTGCACAAATTAATAACACGCACACGCTATAAAAAAACACATAAAAATAATGTGCCCCTGGGTCATGGTTTCGTAGATATGAAAAATATTTCAATTTACATGTTACACTTAACTTGTAGCCTATCAATGTTCACTTACCACAAATTAACTATGATAATTAAAATGTTAACTATGATAATTAAAATGTTGTGAGAATTTGTTTCAAGATGATCCACATTGTAAAACATTCAAATTTGTAAAGTTCGTTTATTAATTCCTTTGTAAAAAAAAATTATATTTAAAATTAGTTTTATTCCTAAAATTCATTTATTAAAACTTTTTTAATACATATTTCCCATTCATATTTATATATATCTCAATTATTAAAAGATCTTTTTTATATATATTTTTAGATTATTTTGTTTTTGGTATTTTGATAGTTGTATTATAGAATTGTGCCAATAAAATGGAAATGAATTCTACATTCTAATATTAAAAATATTGTAATTCATTTCCTATCAATCATAATAATAAAATATTTTATTCATAACTAACATGGCTGCAAAGACAAATCCTATCAATCATGTCACCTATTATATTCTTGATCATTATGGGCTTATCATGTTTAGTATGTGGTTCACTCTTGGATGTTTTTGTATAGGTTAGCTCTCTATTTACCACTTTCTCCACATGGGTATTTGTGAAGAGTTGTGGGAACTTGATTCTGTCATTCCTTCCTATCTTAAGCATATTCTTGTGGTTATATTTGATTCTAAGTTTAAAACCTTTTGTTTTTTAGGATGATTGAAGTTGGAATTAAAAGTGAATGTAATATAATCAACTACCATATATCATATCACCGTGTTCCAGTAATAATGTATGAAATGAACATTCATATTCTACTGTAAGTCATGATGATTATCTACATGCCAAACATTTCAATGGATAGACCAATGTGGTATTGTATTCGTAATTCAGTAGATTTCTTTGGCTATGAAGATTGTGTATTGGAAACATCTCAATATATAGATATGTGCTTATTGTATTCATAATGAGGTCTCCCACATAATTTTTTCATCTTTCATCTTGGTTGTGAAGACTATTTACTGGAAATATTTTGATGTATATATTTGGGGTTCTTGTATTTGTGATGAGGTCTATAGCAAATTTATTTTAGCTATCAGTTGAGTTATGGTTGTGATGACTATCTGCTAACCACATTTTATGTTGTATTGGCCATCTGAGGTTTTTGTACACTATTGTGGTGTTTCGTGTTAGGATATTCCTATACTCCATCCTAGTCCTACCAGCATTGCATTCAGTCATGCATGCATTTTTGCATGCAGGCATGCAATTGCATGCATCCCAGTCATCAGTAGCCTTGTCTCCCAGCACCTTGTCCCTAGTCTGCTAGCCCCGGGAGCTTCCTTCTGTTCAGTTCCATCCCTCCGAGTCAATGATGCGCCCTCTTTTCACCTACCACATGTGAAGTGCACCCTCCCTCACCTACCACTAGTGGCACACTTAGTTAGTTGCTTGTTAACCAACTGCACTCAGTTAGTTGCTTGTTAATTGACTGAAACACTCTCTTAGACATCGAGAGAGACTAGTTTATTTGTTCTGGCTATTGACAGCTTCAATTACATCTAGTTTAGACTAGTTATATTCTGTTAGACTTAGTTACATCTAGTTGACTTAGTTTGACATCTACGAGTGCATTGATGACACTCCACTACTGATGTGATGATGAGTTCATGCAGGCTAATTCGAACTAGAACATTGGTATTCGAATCCTCTCCATTGTATTATTTATTGTTCATATTATGATTAATGAATTAGTGTGATGTTATTCTACTTCTATCTGAGTTATACTGTATCATAATTCTGCTGCTCTTTTACACTGCATTGTCCACTCTTCTTCTATTTTCCTGCTTAATCTTTCTTGTGAAGTATACATGAGCTCTTAGATATGCTATGAGGATTTTCACATGGTATCAGAGCATGTTGAGATTATAGTCTATCTCCATTCCTGAGAGTTTTTTTTTTGTAGGTTATTACCAAGATTTCGAGTGCAGCAGTTGCAACAGTTTTATGTAGTTTTGCAGCAGTAGCAGTTGCAGATATTCTCTATTTTTTTGCAAGTCTTCTGCAACAGCTTCCATGAATCTGGAAGGAATTCCTCCTCTCTCTCCATTCAACTATGATGAGTGGAAACCAAAGATGATAACATATTTGAAGAGACATGGTCTTTTTTATTATTGTCTTGAAAGATAGTTCGAATCATCTGAAGAGGAGAATGATTGGTTAAATGAAAGTGACAAAGCCTATGGAGCAATGTTGATTGCTATGTATCATTGTATGTTAAGTTCCATGGTTCTGCTAAATATCCAAAAGAGCTATGGGCCCATCTGGATGAAATATTTGGAAAAAAAAATGAAGGGATTGGTGCAAACTATTTGGAGAGAAATCCCAATGATGCATTCGCCCTCCTTGATGGGACTCTCTCTGATCATGATTCAGTATCAAACATATCTCATATTGAAGTTGTCCAAAAAGAAGAAGAAATTGCATATTCAACACTCATGTTCTCATTGTCTTCTATTTCGAATTCTGAGCTAGCTCACACTCTAGAAACTAAAGAGGTTCTTAAATCCTCTCTTGCACAAGAGTCTGTTGGTTTGCATAATGATGATCTATTGAATGTTTCGGAGGTTAAATCAGCAATTGGAGATGATGCATTCGCTCTCCTTGATCACTTACCTCTTATGTACTACTATATGATCATTTGTACATGCTCTCATAGGTTCATTGAAGATGTAGGGCATTACCATTCACTTGGGATCATTTCTCATGCATATCATGGTTTATTTGGTTTTGATCTTACCCTTACTGGTTCAAAGGAGATCTCAAGAAACCATTCATCATTTCTTGGAGCTGATTCGAAATCCAAGTCATTACCATTGTTTCATGGTTCATTTGGTTTTGATCTCACCCCTACTGGTTCAAAGGAGATCTCAAGAAACCATTTATCAAGTCTTGGAGCTGATTTGAAGTCCAAGCAACCACTATCATATGATGGTTCATTTGGGCATGATCTCACCTATGATGGTTCAAAGGAGATAACAAAAGACTATCTACACATTCATGGATTTGATCCTACCTCAGCTGATTCGAATCACAGGTTCCAGGATCATCCTCATACCTTTGGATTTGTTCTCATCACATTCGGTCTGACTCGAGCAAGTACAAGCATATGTCTCCATATTCACTTGCAGCCACTAAAGGAGAACACAAGCACATTTTTTTGGAGCATGAAACACTTCTTCCCAATAAGAAGATACCTCTAGACATATGACCAAGCATCACACCTACTTGAGTTTGGAGCATTTATTTTTTGGTGTGCCTTACAGTCTCTTTTGAGGGGGGGTATTTTTCCCATGAGGTTTTTCCCATTTCCTTGTTTCATTGATTGTTCTTTATTATTCATTGTATTGGGTGACCTTTGGTCTCTGTTACCAGGGCCCAGGATGGATTGAGGGGGGGTGTTAGGATATTCCTATACTCCATCCTATTCCTACCAGCATTGCATTCAGTCATGCATGCAGTCATGCAATCGTTGCAGGCATGCAATTACATGCATCCCAGTCATCAGTAGCCTTGTCTCCTAGCACCTTGTCCTTACTCTTATAGCCACATGAGCTTCCTTCTGTTTAGTTCCATCCCTCCTAGTCAGTGATGTGCCCTCTTTTCACCTACTACATGTGAAGTGCGCCCTCTCTCACCTACCACCAGTGGCACACTCAGTTAGTTGCTTGTTAACTGACTGCACTCTATTAGTTGCTTGTTAATTAACTAATACACTTTGTTAGACATCGAGAGATACTATTTTATCTGTTCTGACTACTGACAGCTTCAGTTACATCCAGTTAAGACTAGCTATATTCTATTAGACTTACTTACATCTAGTTGACTTAGTTTGACATCTACCAGTGCATTGATGACACTCCACTACTGATCTGATGATGAGTTCATGCAGGCTAATTCGAACTACCACTTTGGTATTCGAATCGTCTCCATTGTATTATTTATTGTTCATATTATGATTAATGAATTAGTGTGATGTTATTCTAATTCTATCTGGGTTCTACTGTATCATAATTCTGCTGCTCTTTTACACTGCATTGTCCACCCTTCTATTTTCATGCTTAATCTTTCTGGCGAGGTATACATCAGCTCTTAGATCTGCTGTGAGGATTTTCACATTTCGAGCTGGTGCAAGGTAATGATACCCACTTATATCACGTTGGTTGAAACGGACTTCTGGAAAAATAGAAATCTGATCATTAAAAAGAATTATTAGAGGTACCTACACAACTTTTTAGAATATGTTGTAAAAAGTTGAAACATAGACAATCAAATTACCTTCTCGAATATATAACTTTTATTTATGGAAAGTAGGCCTAACTCCCCAAAAATGGTGTTCTTAGATTGGTATGTTATTTTTCAACAAAACATAATGCATATGTTTGCGCTAGGCCCCGTGTTCACTTTGTAAATGGTCCATAATTTTTGAAAAAAAATATCTAATGTTGTAGATAACATGCGATTCTTATGCAGCATTATTTTCCCATAATTTTTAATGTTAATTTTATATATATTTTAAATTAAAAACGTTAGTGAAGCCTTGGAATGACTAGGTCAAGCATTAGGCCCGCTATGAGGGTTTTAACCCAATCAATCAACTATCATTTTTTTAGAGTGTGGGTCTCTGTCTATAATTGTGCGGGTTCTTTTTCGTTTTCAAAATAGATGAGCCAATCAAAAGTTATATAGAAAATACAATACCTATGTTCTTTAAAAATTTGACATATGTGCAAATAAAAATAAATAAAAAATAGACTCAACAATATTATATTTACAAAAAAAATATATTTAGAATCTCCACACAGATCTGTATAAGTGTGTGTAGTTTTATTTGAAATGAATATTTGGATCATATGTATAATTAATGTTGAAAAAAGGGATATCAAGAAAAGGATGTTTTTTGGTTTATGCAGTCTGAACTAAGAGGTTTGTGAATCTAAACCTAAAATCAAAGTGACCTACTCATCCACCACGTAGATGAAGAGAGGTTGTCTTGTTTTTTTTTTTGAATTTGTAGGAGAGTGCACATGTTAATAACACACACGCACTATTAAAACATGCACACATTAATAATGTGCACACGCTATCAAAACAAACACCCATTAATAATGCGCATGTGTTAATAACACACATGAGTGATAAAAACGCACACTCTTTTTTCTTACATGTAAACATGCATTTACTATTTTCATCATAACTTTTGAGCCAAAACTCAGATTTAAATGCTTCATATACCGTTGGAAAGGTATCTCTGAGCTCTACAAATTTTGTGTTTTAGGTTTTCTATGAATATAACCTTTTTTTTGGTATATTTAAAATAATATTATGAATCTTTTGACCAATAAATTATAATGTGTCTATGTTTGTGTTACATAAAAACATGCCTTCACTCTTTTTTTCCATAGAATTTGATTGAGAACTTAGATTTTTATTTTACTTATACAGTTGGAAAGGTATTTATCATATCTACAACTTTTATATTTTATGTTTTTTATGATTCATCACCATTTTTTTATAATTTAAAATAGTTCTATGAATCTTGTTCTCCTGAGGATGAACCTGCTTAATAGGTTCGAAACTTGTCAATTTGATAAATTCTCACCGCAGATTTCCTGTCACTGAATAGTTCTATGAATCTTTTGACAAATATAATACATGGTAGAAGAATGTAAAATTTTATGATGCCATGTTTTAAAAGAAAATGTTTAGCACTAAAACCTTATTTTAACAACATAGAATTTATTTTCCTTCTTGGGCAGAACCAAGGCCCATCGACCCATCCCCTTTCTAATAAAGCACCTAATTGCTCCTAAGATACCGCCTAAACGTGAAAGAATACATAGAGAGGGAACATGTCATAATAGGATGCCTTATCCATAGTGTTTGAGGATTAAAATTTCCATTTCCTATGTACCTTGGGTCTCTCTCTCTCTCTCTCTCTCTCTCTCTCTCTCTCTCACTCTCTCTCTCCTGCTCCCCTCTCTCTCTATGTCTATCTACCTCCCTCACTCTCCATCCGTCAAACTCTTTCATTCCCTCCCTCTCTCTCCATCCCTCACACTCTTTCATTCCCTCCCTCTCTTTATCTATATCTCACCCTCTATCTCTCTCACCCTGCATTCCTCCATCTCTTACTCCATCCCGTCCTCTTTCTATATCTCACATCCACCCTCCTCCCTCCCTCCCAACTCCCCCCCATGTATCTCTATTACCATATCTTCCCCTCTCCTTCCCTATATCTTTCCCTCTCTCTCACACACACACACACACACCTTCCCCCATTTCTCTATCTCCCTCTCCACCTCCCTCCATCCCTCCCTCAATCCCTCTCGCTCCCTCCCTCTTTTGATCTCTCTCTCACCCTCCCTTCATTCCCCCTAATCTCTCTCTCTCTCTCTCTCTCTCTCTCTACATTGATCTCCCTCTTTCACTACCTCAGTCGTTCCCTCCCTCCATCCCTTTATATTTACCTTTCTATCTCCCTCCTTCCCTCCCTCAGTTTATCTCCCTATCATTTTCTCTCTATCCCTCCCTCACTCTCTCTCACACTCCATCAGTTTCTCACCATCCCTCTCTCTCTCTCTCTCTCACTCTCTCTTTTCATATTTATCCCACCCTCTCTCACACTCCCTCTCTCTCCCTCCCTCCCTTTCTCTCGAACTCATACACCTTTCATCCCCCTCCCTCTCTCTCTATCTCTCCTTCTTTCTCCCTCTCGCCATCAATTTCCTTTGGTTACTCATTCCATCCATATCAGTCTCCTTTTATATCTATATCCCACTTCCTATTACTCCCTCCCTCACTTTATTTATCGAGCTCCATCTCTCTCCATCCATCCCTCCCTAATTTGATCTCTCTCTCTCACCGTCCCTTCCTCCCCCCTCCTCCTCTCTCCTTCCCTTACTTTACTTCACGTCCTCCTTCCCTCCCTCCCTCTATATACACTAGTACAAAATGAGATATAAGTGATTAGGCAACTAAAAAATTTAGTCACCATAGTTTTTTCAAGGGATAAACGACCAAAATTCAACAATTTTAAGTGATCCAAGAAGAAACAACTAAGATAAATGACTAATTTAGTCACAGGATAAAATATATGACTAGATAACAAGTGACTAAAATAAAAATGACTAACATAAATGACTAATTTAGTCACATGAATACAAATATTACTAGCTAACACCGACTAAGAATATGAATTAGTCGTTTATGTTAGTCATTTTTAGTTGTGTTAGCTTGCAATGATAAATTACAATTTTGACAATGAATTTGTCCAATTTAGAAAATTTTAATACTATATATGGATTCAAAGACCTCTTTAAAGATGTTGATGCTCAACATTGACTTGTTCTGAAGTGTCGGAACATGATGACTAGGAGGACCAAATTAAAGTTTGTTGTAAGATAATTCTTCCTATAGCGTCAAATCCAGTTCGATGTGCTTTTCATGTCCATACCCTTTTTCACCATTTTCATTGTCATATGACCCCTTCGACAAGTCCACCAAGTTACATTTTCTCTATTACCATGTCATGGTCAAATCAAGTTATGGGGATTTATCGTCTTTTCATCTGATGATTTTCATATCAGTTACTTAGTACCATTGTGTTCATCTCATCACGTTGATCACAGTCAAATTTTGTTTGGAAAAAATCGTCACCGTTTAACCCTTTCGGCAGTCGGGCAAAGTTTCAACAAGTTGGAGTAAATTATGTCTTCTCAATTAAAATCCACCTTTTTTTGCATCCATTTATAACATTTCCAATCGAGTCTATCATCATTTTTCTCACTTTGTCTATGTCTAGAAATATCGATAATATCCCGTGGCATGTATTTTTGAAAAATAGCCAATGTCCTCCAATTTAAAAAATAAGTATAGATTTCCCCTTTCCTTTTAAGGTCTATATCTTTTTATAATTCATTTTCCCTTAAATAATATTTTCCGTTTTACATTTTATTTTCAAATATTTTTAAGAATAAATCGACTTTTAATATTTTACTATTTAAAAAACAAAATTCCTCATTATAAAATGTAATTATAATCTAAAACTTAAAAAAAAAACTTTTTCTCTGTTACCATGTCATGGTCGAGTCAAGTTATGGGGATTTGTCATCTTTTCATCTGGTCATTGTCATGTCAATTACTCGATACCATTATTTTCATCTCATCATGTTGATAACGTTCAAATTTTGTTCAGACAAAACCGTCACCATTTGACCCTTTCGATAGTCGGTCAAAGTTTCAACAAGTTGGAGTAAATTGTGTCTTCTCAGTTAAAATACACCATTTTTTGCATCCATCGATAACATTTCCAATCAGGTCTGCCGTCCGTTTTCTGACTTTGTCTATGTCTAGAAATATCAATAATATATCCTGACATGTATTTTTTCCAAAAAGCCAATGTCCTCCAATTTAAAATATAAATAAATATTTCCCCTTTCCCTTTAAACTCTATATCTTTTTATAATCCCTTTTCCCTTAAATAATATTTTTCGTTTTATATTTTATTTTCAAATATTTTTAAGAATAAATTTACTATATAAAGTATTTACTATTTGAAAAACAAAATTCCTTATCATAAAATGTAATTATAATCTAAACCTTTTTAAAAATAAAACTTATGATTAACATAATGGAATTTCCTTACTATCCATATTTGGGGAAAAGTATAGGGGAATAGGGTATGGAGGCCTCTTCCTATCCACTAAATGGTAGGACCTTCTCCAGACCTTTAGAGTGATGGCGTTGTGCGTTTGCTGCAGGTCATTAAAAAAAGATAGCATAATTCATGGGAAGCTACACCAACGATGTTTTAGTGGTGGGTTTATGGTTTCATCCCTTTTTTTTCATTTTGTGTGTCGGTTTTTATCCCTGTGCATTGTGGAGGTTTAGGGATTGAGTTAAATGAATTAATCACTTCTGGATATAGAATTTTTTTTCAAATTGTCATGGACATCGACTAAATAGGCTTATTTTTGGTGGGATTTGATGCATTCTGATGGCAAATTCGTTATTCTTTTTATTATTCACAAGATATTGCAAAAACTTATGAAGACTGTAGCAAATTTACCCCTATATTGGTAGTACCTTATGGCACTTCCTGGGATTTGAACACATATCGAGTCATTGTATTTGCATTTCCTTTTATGATCTGTCAAACGTTTGTGGTCATTTGTAATGTTCTATAATTAGCAAAACATGAAATTCATAAAAGAAAAACCTCTGAATTTAAACCATTGCAGCTTCATATTTATCGTAGGGTTTGTATTTTAGGGTTTCTCATTCTATCAGCAGGTGGTGATGATATATACAAACAATATAAGCTCTCTTTCTATTTTACTCCAATAATCTTTACTCCATTGCTCCAGTTGCAGCATTGAGACAAATAGTTCTAACGTAGCACAATCCCAGGCTCCTTTCCTTTGAATTTCACCTATTATTAGAGTGAACCCCTTGGAATTAATTAAAGCAAAAGGAAAACCTTCCCGTATTTTAAATCACGAACAACTTGGTTATGTTGACTGTCAAGAAGGACATCTTTATAGATCTTTCTGACAAGAAACACAGATGTTAAAATGTTGAAGTAGTAAGATGGAAATAGAAACCACTGCCATCAAGGAATCCCACACGTTAAATCTGCTGAATATAAAAAAATATGAACCATGCACCTATAAAGGAACGAGGTATACTAGAGACTGTCAGGAGATTGCAAAATGTCAGAGTATCGACTGAAGAGAACAACCAAGAGCATATGAGTCATACTAGTGGTGAGAATCCAAAAATACTAGTCTCAAAACTCTCCTGTAGTACTCAAATGAAGTGACAGCCAGGATACATCACTATTGTATCCATATAAACACCAAACAAAGGATCAAACAAACATCAAAACTGTTCCACATAACTATAACAAGTGTGGAGTTGAACTGCAAATGTTCAAAAATGTAAATGCGAAAAGAATGCCAACTGCTTAATCCCCTTTACTGAATATCACTACACACAATTTCTAGGCACAACCATCTCAACTTACTTCAAATAAGTGAAACTACCCTTACCATGCTGAGAAGCTCTGCTACCAGATTCGTGGGTATTCAAGTTTGTTTCTGCTTATGAGATAGACAAGTGAAAATAACTTGGGTGCGAGTCAAACTTGCATTGACTGAGAAGGATTTGTGATTATGACTTGTGAGTAATCATGAGTCCAACTTAGACAAATTTAGTATGACTCGTCAACCTTCCTCTAAATTCCTAGAATCTTCTCTTCCTATAAATGGCATGAAACTGTCGTGCCATGTTTATATTTTTGTACTTGCCTTATGTTTTCCTAGCTGATTCAAACTCTTGACCCTTGTGCTTTGTGTAGTTTTTCTCTAACTTGTGTCTGGTAACATTGTTGGGAAGGGATACATTTGGGACTAGCCAAGGGATTTCGCTCACCTGCACTCACTGAATGATGAAAGAGGAACTTCAATTATTGGAGGATATAACTATTCTGATTGAAATTCAAGAGAACTTTAACAAAATCCAAACTTTACTGTAATACCCCAATTTTGACCCTTATGAAATATTGACTTTTAATGTAAATATTGTATAGATGCGATGTATGTTTCCCTAGCATGGAGCTCAAAGCCAAGGCCCCACTAGTGTATGTTCGGATTTTATTCAAATGGACAAGTATTTGATATTTTGTTACCCATGTGGTATTAAGCCATAAAATATTGTAAATGATGTAAATATTTGATATTGCAATAAAATACCAAAACCGGCTATGGAAGCAACGAATGAGAAGGGGCCATGTGTATCCACTAGGGAGTGGTGAGGGGGTTGTGGGGATGAACCATATGCTGCCAAATGTCATTGTGAGAACCCATTCGACTTTCCTTGATGACATTTATTTCTGTTGTAAGGAAGTAGTTGAAGATTTCAATCCATGGCTTCAATGGAGCATGGGCAACCCAAAAATTCGTATGGCAGAGTATGGGCTCTGTTTTCTTGTACCACAAGTCACTCTATCTCATGGGAATGATTTCTTCCTCATTCTCATTCCATTGTGGAACATCCTAGCATCAATCTTCATCCAAAAATGAATTCCCAGCAGTGAGAAAAACCAGAAATCGTAACCTTGCAAGAACCCACGTTTTGAAGAGCCATAAACACCCAAAATTGGTATTTGAAAGTGAAATCCAATGGGGGATCCATAGATATGAACCTTGGAAAGAAATTGAGAGTATTAGATACCCCGAAATCCGTTGGAAAACCCAGTTTTTACAGCCCATAAATCAAGTGACAGGATTGAGTTATTGGATGACAGAATTGTGAGAAATCCACGTGTGAATGACTGAGCAAAGGTTGGGTTCGCTTGATAAACCCAGTGAAGGCTAGAATCTCAAGGAATTAGCAGCTGGACCTTTCTATGCCCATTCTGAGGAGCAATGGAGGGAAGGGACACCTGAGGGACTGTGCAGTAGAGAAGGGGACTTCCTTGTGTTGGGTGTGGTAGGTATTGTGGGTGCCATGACTGTTGAATTCATTTGAGATGCCTGTAGCTCTGTGGTTGAGCTCACTGGCTTAGTATTGCCTCCTCTATATTCTTGTATGCTTGATAAACCCAACTGTGTGTTGGATTAGCATAGATGTTGAGTGAAACCATGGCTGTGAGTGAGCCCATCTAGTTCCTCCTTAGTGGATACACAACCCAGCTTGGGGGTTATCTCTCAGCTGAAAGACTACATGATGGATATAGATCTATGGTTGGGTGGAACGTTGCTTTCACATAGCCAGTTGTTGGACAGCTTTAGCTCAAAGATAAGTGTTCTCTGTATTTAAATTATATGCATTATGTGTTTTGCAATGTATTAATTATGAATGATAATTATTCATGTTAATGGAATTGATATGAAGTCTGTGCATAGCATGGGAATGGGATTGATTCTCTTCCTATTGATTCATCATTTGATTGAGATAAATATGATGATGCATTTCAGTTGGTGTGTGTTAATACGGGTTTTAATTCCGCTGTGTTTATTTGAAGTATGAGCCTGCATACGCAAGTTTTTAAATTGTTATGAATTTCTGAGTAATGTATGGGGCCGAAATTACCAATTAATCCCTAGTATGTTAGTCATGTTTCCTTCCTTGCATCGGATTGATGGAAGCAGACGTGACATACTGGTATCAGATCCCATGTTGTAGCATTGGGGCTACTTGGGCAAAACATTGAGTTACAGGCAGATAATAGAACATTTTAACACAGTATTGGAGGAGTTTGGGGTGTCATTTTGATATGGAAAAATGGCAGAGTTAGGGTTCTCAGATGTGGCAGATGATCACACCATTGTAGAGATCTCTCCAACAGCTTTCCAACGGTACCAAAATCGCCTCATTTGGCTAAGGGACGAATGAGTTATGAACCCGAGAAGTTGAAGGGCCGGAGGTGTTCCAGGGTTGCGGATTTCGGGTTTCGGGAACGCAAAGTTTTGAAAAAGTGCATTCCGATTTCCGCAATCCTGAACCCACAGTTTTGGGTTTTGGGTGTCGGGTTGCAGGTTGAGGGATGGTTACCTTCCGTGACCACAACTTGACTTTCCGAACCCGCAGTTTTGGGTTTCAGGTTACGAGTTGCGGGATGGTTACATTCCGTGACTGCAGCTTGACTTTCTGAACCCGCAGTTTCGGGTTTCGGGTTTCGGGTTGTGAGTTGTGGGATGGTTACATTCTGTGACCGCGGCTTGACTTTCCGAATCTGCATTTTTAGGTTTTGGGTTTCGGGTTGCGGGTTGCGGGATGGTTACATTCTGTGACCACGGCTTGACTTTCCGAACCCGTAGTTTCGGGTTTCAGGTTGCGGGTTGTGGGATGGAACATTTCCGTGACCGCGACGTGACTTTCCGCACCCGCAGTTTTGGGTTGCGGGATGCAGGTTGCGGGTTGTAGGGTGGATAGTAGGAGCCTGCAGAATTGGATTTGGACAAGTCCAGTGGCATTTTGAGCCCATTAACGGAGGCCATGGATGAACCGGTGAAGATCCTGAGCCCATTATGCTCCAATTTGGCATAAATTTGGAATTAATGGCATTTACAAATCAGTGTCCCAATGCTTGACAGAAGGTCGGATTGAGCCAAAATGGATATGGAGTGGTCATGGAGCAGGCACGGTGTTAAGTTTGGAATTTCAGAGCCAAACTCCAAAGGATGTGGAGTCGGGGTGAGTGTGAAGGCCAAAAAGCACTATTCCGGGCCACGTTTTGGGAATTTTGAAAAGCTTGCAGTGGATGAAAGTGACCCTATAATTAGGATCTAAGAAAATTACTGAAATCGGCATTTCATATTCTCATTAAGCTAGACATATTCCGTTAGACAAAGATTTTCCAAAAATGCACCATTTGAGAAATAGCCATTTTTGGCCCAAAAATTGAAATTTTGGAAAAATGTGAAAAGTGGAAAGTAGTCAAACCCATAATTTTATAGAAAATGAATGGTGCATCGGAAAAGAGATCCACGAGTTGTTGAGTGTTCCATGCTATATAGAATAACTTATCCCGGTAGAAAAGTTTTCATGATTCTTCATAGATTTGCTTCCACGGGTGGCTGATGTTGGCATTCCAGACCAAAATACCACTGTGTAAAAATGTGCAGAACGGTGGTGAAAGTTGTCATTTTTGAAGTAATGCAATTTCCACACCCGATGTCAGAATGGAGCACGTGGATAGGCATTGGAAAGCTTGTTCAGCAGGGAATAATGACACATAATCAGAATTTGAATGGGGTTATCATACACCATAGATATTTAGAGCGGAAGAGTGCCAGTGACTGTTTTTGACATATTGTTGACAAAATGGGCAATTTCCAGAATTGCATGAATGGGAAAAATAAATGAATGCATAACAACTATGTGAATTATTCCATGAGTTTGATTATGTTAAATATTGATTGTTTATGTTTCTATAAGAATTCCTAAGATGTCTAACAAATATTTTCATAATGCACAGTGTTTGGAGCTCATAAGATTTAATAGTGTAGCAGAAGTAACCTATAGGGAAGAGAGTCTCGAAAGAAAATGGTGACCATAAACGATGGTCAGAATCCTTATGAGCATGAAGAAGATGCTCGAGGAGAGAATGTAAAAGAAGGGAATGTTGAGACTGAATCTAATGGGAGAAGGGAACAAGTCACTCCTCAGGATTTGTTTGAAACCATGGTGAGATTCAATGAAAGGTTGATGAAGGCTCAAGAAGAACAAAACCAACTCAATGCTTCTATTTTGCAAAGCCTCACTGACATGCAGCAGAGGATAAACCTTTGTTCCAACCCAAGCAATGTAGGTGAATAAGGAAGAGATGCAGAGAGTCACTCTAGAGGTCGTTCAAAGAAGAGGACTCCAAGCCCAAGGAAGAGTTCTGTGAGCAAGAAGCATAGAACACTTTCCTCTAGATATTCTTCTAGCAAATCATGTGACTCCATAGGTTCTCAAAGATTTCTAAGGCATATGCCCAGGAGATTTGATGGAAGAAAGAAGTTCAAAGGCATCCCATAGGGAGAATTCAGGAAGGCAAGGACTCCCACATTTGATGGAGAAGGCAAGACTGACCAAGAGGCAAAGGCATGGCTTCTTGGAATGAAGAAATATTTCAAAATTCAAGACTACTCAGGGAATGAAAAAGCCAGAATTGCCATTTACAATCTAAATGGAAGAGCTTCAATTTGGTGGGACAACCTCTTGCAAGTGAAAGGAATCAGTGAAAGGAAGATCAATTGGGAAAGATTTAAGAAGTACTTCAAGGAAAAATACCTTTCTGTTAGGTATTATGATAGTAAGAGAAAAGAGTTCAATGAACTCAGGTTGGGACAAAAGTCTATGGAAGAACATGTCCAAAAATTTTTGGAATTGTTGAGGTATGTGGATTACATTAAATATGAGAGAGTAAAAATCCAATGCTTCCTTGAGAGTCTACCTCAAAGTTTCAGAGATAGGATATAATTTCTTAATCCACCAAGTCTTGATGAAGCCATTAGGATGGAAATGCATTGCTATGAGCAGAATAAAGGTAAATCAGAGGTTAACCCAACATGGAAAGGAAATCCAAGAGGGAGGTTTGATCAAAAGATAAGTGGCTTCAAACCGCCATTCAAAAATCATCCAAGATCCTTTCCACAGGGGCAGCAAGCAAGGAGTGATTCAATCCAGTAGTAGCAGCAGACAAAGCATCCAAAGGACCACTTCAATGTTGGGTATGTGGAGAGAACCACATGCTAAAGGACTTTCCACATCGGAAGGATAATCCCCGAAGGTTACATAACTTAAAGGGAGCAGCAACAGTGGAGGACATGGCAAGGGCAACACCTCGAATTTATGCAGTGTTGAATAATCATCAGGCAGATCATCAATCATCAGTGGTGGAAGTTGAAGGTAAGATTGCTAAGCAATCTATTTCTGTTTTGATTGATCCAGGATCTGCTCATAGTTATGTTTCTCGAAAAGTGGTATAAGGTTGTTCTCTTCGAAAAGTGAAACACAATAAATCTTGGCTAGTTCAATTAGCCACAGGGACCAAGAGAAAAGTTAGTGAAGTAGTGGTGGAGTGCCCCATAGAATTGAATGGACTCCAGACACATGCAAATTTGAATGTATTACCATTAAGATCTTATGATGCCTTAATTGGCATGGATTGGTTGGAAAAGCATAGAGCCAAGTTGGACTGTTATGAGAAAGCACTTGAATGTATTGATGAAGAGGGAAGACCCAGGTTGGTACGAGGAATTCCCAAGCAATTTTCAGTAAGATAGATTTCAACCTTACAGTTGAAAAAGTTTTATAAGAAAGGTTGTCAATTATATGCACTCCATATGTCAGGTTCATCAGAGGACAAAGGACCAAGGATAGAATATTTCTCATTGTTGCAAGAGTTCCAAGATGTATTTCTGAATGAAGTGTTGGGACTACCACCAAAGAGAGATATTGATTTTACCATCGATCTTGTTCTAGGGGCAGCGTCGAATTCCAAAGCTCCTTATAAAATGAGTACACCGAAATTGGTAGAGTTAAAGATGCAGCTACAAGAGTTAATAGACAAGAGGTATATCAAGCCAAGTTTGTCTCCTTGGGGAGAACCAGTGTTATTTGTTAAGAAGAAGGATGGGACATTAAGGCTGTGTATTGATTACAGGAAGCTCAATAAAGTGACAATCAAGAACAAGTATCCATTGCCAAGAATTGATGACTTGTTTGATCAAATGAAGGAAGCTAAGGTGTTTTCAAAGATTGACTTGAGGTCTGGCTACCATCAAGTGAGGATAAAAGAAGAATACATTCACAAGATAGCTTTCAAAACTATATATGGTCATTATGAGTTCACTATGGTGCCATTTGGTCTTACCAATGCACCTGCTACATTCATGTGTCTCATGAATAGCGTCTTCAACAAATATTTGAATAAGTTTGTGATTGTGTTCTTGGATGAAATTATTGTCTATTCAAGGAATGAAGAAGAACATGAGGAGCATCTAAGGATGGTGTTTCAAGTGCTTAGAGAACATCAGTTGTATGCCAAGTTAAGAAAGTGTGAGTTTTACCAAAAGAAGGTGCAATATTTGGGTCATGTCATTTCTGAAGAAGGAATTGCAGTTGATCCAGACAAGATTAATGCCATCATGGATTGGTTTACTCCAAAGAATGTTTCAGATGTGAGATCTTTCATGGGTCTTGTTGGTTACTACAGAAGGTTCATTGAAGGATTCTCCAAGATAGCTCACCTAATCACTTCATTGCAAAGGAAGAATATCAAGTTTGTATGGTCTGAAAAATGTGAGAAAAGTTTTCAACAGTTAAAGGAGTTGCTTACCAGTGCTCCTGTTTTGAAGATAGCAGATCCAAAGAATAATTTTGTGGTGTGCATAGATGCTTGCATTGAAGGGCTAGGTGGAGTGCTCATGCAAGAAGGATTTGTGATTTGCTATGAGTCAAGGAAATTAAAGGAGCATGAAAGGAATTATGCCACACATGATTTAGAATTAGAAACCATAGTACATGCTCTTAAAATGTGGAGACATTATTTGATGGGAAGAAGATTTGAGGTTAGGACACACCACATGAGCTTGAAGTATTTGTTTGATCATCCAAACTTGAATGCTAGGCATGCTAGATCGATGGAGTTTCTTTGTGAATTTGATTTTGAAATTAAGCATGTAAAAGGGAAAGAGAATAAGATTGCATATGCCCTTAGCAGAACATTTCATGTTGCAGCATTAAGTGTGTGTAAATCAGATTTGAATACAAGAGTTCTTGAAGCCCAAAACAGTGATGAAAGTTTCCTTCAAATTAAATTGAAGTTGTAGCAGGGTAATGTGGACGAAAAGTGTGCGGGATATCAGCTTGGTGAAGATGATATATGTTATCTCTAAAGTTTACACCCTGACTGCTTAGGTCAAAGCTTAAGGAAATCTTGAATATAGATATAACATAACTAAATAGTAGCTCTATCAGTTTTGGTGGCAGATGAGTATATGACAAAGATCAAGCAACTCAATAATTAGGTAACAGGGAGTACATTGGTTTCAATACTTAAAAATGGACAGAAAATGATTGTGAGTATGACTTTATGAATATAAAAGCTCAGGTTCTATCTTAGAATAAGGGCATAGTTATATACTAATCGAAAGAATCACAACATGAAATGTTAAGACCATGCATAGACAGAATATTGACAGCATACACTTCATTAATTAAAATAGAAAAAAAAATCAAAGATCATAATCCATTCCAGAAACAATCATTTCTGATCAATATGAAAATAAAGACCACATACATGCCTGGAAATTTTGGTATCAAACTGTACTGACCCTTGCCTCAGCCCTCTGGGCTGGAACTCTACCTCCCTCCTTGCAATCTACTTATCACTCTTTATATATACAATAAGATAGAATAGAAATTGAATCCAATTTCTTGGTTGGCACCGAACTTTCAATTGGCTATCAAAATTTCCTATGATTCTGCCAGCAATGATTCCAGCTTCCACTTTCTTCTCAACAACTTGTGACTTTTGCATTGATTTTCTTTTCATTCGAGATCTGATGGTGATGTTCCCTTTGGAGCTGGCTTCAATTTCATGTCATCTTTCTAGAATGATGGTGATTTTGATGCTAACAGATCCAGCATAATAGGTTAATAATCGGAGCAATCTCAGTAATTAGGTGGAATTTAACACCTTGCTGGCATATAGCAATTTCAATTAACATGTTTTCATTCTGTGATGATGATCCCCTGCGAGTTCTACTGGAGATCTCCATTTAATTTCTGTGGCAGTATATCTGAAGATAACAACTTTTTGAATACTGAAGTTTAAAAGTTAAACACATGGAAGCTTTGTTGGCATCTGCGCCATCTGGCTTCGACTCATCAGTTATCTATGGAAAATTCATAGACATATTTGATGATGAATTTGTATTGGAAAAATTCTGAGTGGACGCTCTGTCTCTTAGCATTCTGCCACTTCTTTTCGATCAAGATGAAACCTGCATTAAATTTCTAACACATTTGATTGCCTTTAAACCAGGAAGTATTCGATCCATTTGACCTCAATACATATACTTGAAATGTGATCTGTAACTAATACTCTGTTTATGATTTTTCTGAGATTATAAATTTCTAGAAGATATGACCTTCAGTAATATTTTCTGGAAACTCTTCCCAATTCAAACGTATCTTTGGATCAAACTCATCTAAGACAAACCCCAATCGAAAAGAAGGAGGTCGTAGATTGCAGCGGCAAGCAATGACAGTACTACTGACTTGATAACTTTCTTCCTTGAGCAATTTACTTTACATTGGTGCTTTAAACTAAAACATGAAATTCATGCCATTTTTTGATACGCGTCTTTGACATCTCATCCTTTGGGACGAGCTTCTCTCTTTGATTTGGCACCTTGCTTCTCAATTCTCGTTGAGTACTCGTGTGGATCTTTCTCGTCATCTTTCTATGAGATTTGGGGCATATATTATAATTTGAAATGCTCCTTCACACAAAGCCTCGGCACATGGGCATTCATTGTGTAAAATCTTTTAGCATCTGTATGCTATCGATGCTTCTTGTGATATTTAAATAAGCCACCAAACTGTAACATTGGAGCTCGGTATTGTGCATGAGCTTTGTCCCAAATTCAAAGAACAAGAAAGTTTAAAAGGTATCAATATACAACTTTCCATATTTTGGACCAATGCGTTGGGAAAGATGTAGACTTGTGGACTCTTCATAGGGCTTGACTAAAGTGCTTTCTTGCATAGACTTAACACTTATCAACTTTCCCTTCACGGGATTTAGCACTTAGAACTCAAAATTCATATTTTAGTACTTCCATCTTTTTTCCCTATCATTTCATATGTGTATTTGAGCACCTGTCTAATAAACAATTTTGATGGGACAAATCTAGTGATAACATCTCGCTCCATCTGGGATGGAGACTTCCCTGCAAGGCTCCAAGAACCTAGTAGTTCTATTGACCTTTTCTATTGGGCTAGAGTCTTCATGTTGCTGCAAACCTTCTTCATTTATTCAAGTAAATTGATAACCCTACTTTCCTAACTGAAATTGCTCCCTAAATGCTAATCTTTAAACTTTTGTACAAATTGAGGCAAATGCTCAAGAAATGAGCTTTATTTATTTACAAATCTCATTCTAATCATCTACTTCTTTAAGTAAAATCATGCTTCCAATAAAGCCATACAAATATCTGACTAAATGGTGAAACTTCTGCTCTGGAAATGATGAATAAAATAGCCCATGAAATACCAAAATACATTTCAAAAGAAAAGAAAAGCCAACCCTCGTTTGACAAAAACAATCTGCTATTTGAACTGCTCAAAGACTCCATATAATCAACAAACAGATCAATGAAGCTATACAGCATTACCTCTTGCTGATGTTTCAGCTGAAGATCAAGAGATCTTTGCATATCCTCCTCCTCATAATGGCTGTCATCTTTAGCTACCTGCAAATTTGAACATGACTGCAGACTTATTTCTTTTATAATTATAGGTTGTTTGATATTGTCTGTAGATTCAGGTTGAAGCATAATGAAAGAAGGCCTGTTGATTTGCAGAAATGATTGCTCAATGTCTTCTACGGATTCAGGATGACTAATTTGCACACAATGTTGTTCCTCATCAAGATCTAATTCATAGCTGTCATACACATGCTCTGGCTGTTCATGACTAATGAATTGAATGTCTTCACTAATCTGCTGGCCAGATGCTGTCATCATAAAGGCATCAGGCTCAAAATCATCATGACTATATTCATCATAAATTGGAAGAGCATGATAAAATTCCAATGGCAAGGACGAATCTTTCTGCATATTATCTTCTACATGATCACTGCCAGTGTCATTTGTATGCAAATCTGAAAATTGCTGCAAGCTGTCTTTACTAATTTCAAGTACCATCTGACTAGAAAATAGCTAACCCTTACAAATTTCTGAATTTTGAAGCTCAGATACATTCATAACATGATGCTCCTCTAAATCCTTTTCATCTCCTTTATTATATTTTGGTAGTTCAGTTTCGAAACCATCACATGATATATCGATCTGCTCATTATCATTTGAATACACAAAAGAAGAAACTTGTTTCTCACAATCATTTAGAATAGCAGATACATTTGATACGATGTCAAAAGTATCTGCAATCTGGGTATCACTTGGAAGATCATGAACTTCTTGATCATCATGAAAATTATCATCTACAACTATGCAATCATCATTACTATCATCAATCATATTTTGAAAACCTTCTTTTCAGGAATTAGAAAAAGAAGGAGTTTCATCCATATTTTTATTGAAAGACTTACTCCCATTCTTAATTTCTTTTTCATCAAAATCTTCACAAAGCTCATATTTCGAGGAACCAACTACCGTCTGATGAATATAAGATTTGAACTTTTCACAACATTGCTCAAGAAGAAGTTCTCGAGAAAAATACCTTTTGTAATGCTGATGGAATACTGTGTGGAAATCCTTCAAGGATGAAATGTTGGAAGGAGGCAATGATAAATACCATTTACGTGCATCACCATCCAATGAATACATGAATATCTTCATACGAACATCTTCGTGTTGTAGATCTAGCAGCTCCATGCACTCATGAAACTTAATGAGCTGATGTGCAGGAATGTCTTCTTTCTGTTCTTGGAAGATAGGCAGAAAATCTCCCCACTCTGACATAGTCGGTACTAGATGCGGGAAACCAATAAGTTAAGAAAAGTCAAGAGGTGCAAACCTCCGAGCCACCATAGCAGCCATTAGATCATTTGATGGAATTCTGGATCCTGAATAAATGGAGTCACCTCTGGATTCTTTGGAGTCACACAGTGAAGAAATCTCCAGTCATATAAATGTCCACGCCTTGTTCACCATCAAGAAGAAGATCTAATCAATATCAAACCCCGGGGAAGATGACTTCGCTTTCCTCCGTCACCGGCGCCAAAAGATGTTATCCCTAAAGTTTACACCTTGACTGCTTGGGTCAAAGCTTAAGGAAATCTTGAATATAGATATAAGATAACTAAACAGTAACTCTATCAGTTTTGGTGGCAGATGAGTATATGACAAAGATCAAGCAACTCAATAATCAGGTAACAGGGAGTACATTGGTTTTGATACTTAAAAATGGACAGAAAATGATTGTGAGTATGACTTTATGAATATAAAAGATCAGGTTCTATCTTAGAATAAGGGCATAGTTATATACTAATCAAAAGATTCACATCATGAAATGTTAAGACCATGCATAGACAGAATATTGACAACATACACTTCATTAATTAAAATAGAAAAAAAAAACTCAAAGATCATAATCCATTCCAAAAACAATCATTTCTGATCAATATGGAAATAAAGACCACATACATGCCTACAAATTTATGTATCAAACTGTATTGACCCCTGCCTCAGCCCTCTCAGCTGGAACTCTACCTCCCTCCTTGCAATCTGCTTATCACTCTTTATATATACAATAAGATAGAATAGAAATTGAATCCAATTTCTTAGTTGGCACCAAACTTTCAATTGGCTGTCAAATTTTCCTATGATTCTGCCAGCAATGATTCCAACTTCCACTTTCTTCTCAACAACTTGTGACTTTTGCATTGATTTTCTTTTCATTCGAGATCTGATGGTGATGTTCCCTTTGGAGCTGGCTTCAATTTCATGTCATCCTTCTAGAATGATGGTGATTCTGATGCTAACAGATCCAACATAATAGGTTAATAATCGGAGCAATCTTAGTAATTAGGTGGAATTTAGCACCTTGCTGGCATATAGCAATTTCAGTTAACATGTTTTCATTCTATGATGATGAACCCCTGTGAGTTCTACTGGAGATCTCCATTTAATTTCTTCGGCAACATATCTGAAGATAACAACTTTTTGAATCCTGAAGTTTAAAAGTTCAACACATGGAATCTTTGTTGGCATCTGCGCCATCTGGCTTCGTCTCATCAGTTATCTATGGCAAATTCATATACATATTTGATGATGAATTTGTATTGGCAGACTTCTGAGTGGGCGCTCTGTCTCTTAGCATTCTGCCACTTCTTTTCGATCAAGATGAAACCTGCATTAAATTTCTAACACATTTGATTGCCTTTAAACCGGGAAGTATTCGATCCATTTGACCTCAATACATATATTTGAAATGTGCTCTGTAACTAATACTCTGTTTATGATTTTTATGAGATTATAAATTTATGGCAGATATGACCTTCAGTAATATTTTCTGGAAACTCTTCCCAATTCAAACTCTGTCAAAAACATCCTTTGAAATGTATCTTCAAGAAAAATTGGCTTTATTATGTTCACCTATAATGAATGCTTGAATATCGAAATATTTGGCTCAAACTCATCTAAGACAAACCCCAATCGAAAAGAAGGTGGTCGTAGATTGCAGCGGCGAGCAATGCTAGTACTACTGACTTGATAACTTTCTTCCTTGAGCAATTTACTTTACATTGGTGCTTTGAACTAAAACATGAAATTCATGCCATTTGTTGATACCGGTCTTTGACATCTCAGCCTTTGGGATGAGCTTCTCTCTTTGATTTGTCACCTTGGCTTTCAATTCTCGTTGAGTACTCATGTGGATATTTCTTGGCATCTTTCTATGAGATTTGGGGCATATATTATAATTTGAAATGCTCCTTCACACAAAGCCTCGACACCTGGGCATTCATTGTGTAAAATCTTTTAGCATTTGTATGCTATTGATGCTTCTTATGACATTTAAATAAGCCACCAAACTGTAATGTTGGAACTCGGGATTGTGCATGAGCTTTGTCCCAAATTCAAAGAACAAGAAAGTTTAAAAGGTATCAATATACATATTTCCATATTTTGGACCAATGCATTGGGAAAGATGTAGACTTGTGGACTCTTCATAGGACTTGACTAAAGTGGTTTCTTGCATAGACTTAACACTTATGAACTTTCCCTTCACGGGATTTAGCACTTAGAACTCAAAATTCATATTTTAGTACTTCCAGCTTTTTTCCCTATCATTCCATATGTGTATTTGAGCACCTATCTAATAAACAATTTTGATGGGACAGATCTGTTGATAAAAATATCCTCATCTACAAAGATAGACTGTAAATTCCGAATATGGCAGATTTGAAGAAGCTAGTGATGGATGAAATACAACAAATGCCATACTTTGGACATCCAGGATATCAAAAGACTATAACAGCAACAAGAAAACAATACTTTTGTCATGGTATGAAGAAGGACATAGCTAAGTACATTGCTAGGTGTCAAAAGTGCCAACAAGTCAAGGCATAGCACCAAAATCTAGTAGGATTGTTGTAGCCCTTACCCATTCTCGAGTGAAAGTGGGAAGTGATTTCTATGGATTTTATAATAGGTCTGCCCATGACAGTGAAGAAGCATGGTTCAATCATGGTTGTGGTGGAAAAACTATCAAAGGTAGCTCACTTTATCCCAGTCAAGTCCACTCACAAGGCTAATGACATTGCAAATATCTTCATGAGAGAGATATTCAGATTGCATGGATTTTCCAAGGCAATAATTTCTGATCGTGATACAAAGTTCACTTCCAATTTCTGGAAGGGATTATTTCAGGAATTGGGAACTAAATTGAATTTCAGTACAGCATATCATCCTCAAACAGATGGCCAAACTAAGAGGGTGAATCAGGTTCTTGAAGATATGCTGAGAATGTATGTGATGGATAAACCATTCAAGTTGGAATATTACCTACACCTGGTAGAATTTGCATACAATAATGGACATCATGCATCATTGGGGATGAGTCCATTTGAGGCATTGTATGGCAAAGGATGCAGGACTCCAGTGAGTTGGGACAGACCGGTGAACAGGGTAGTACTTGGACCAGAGATGATCAAGGAAATGGAACAGGAAGTTGCTAAGATCAGGCAAAATTTAAAGGCAGCTCAGGACAGGAAAAAGAGTTATGCAGATTTGAAAAGAGTGCATAAGGAATTTCAGATTGGGGATCATGTTTATTTGAGAGTGAAACCAAGGAAAAGTTCTCTCAAGTTGGGGAGTTGTGCCAAGTTGTCACCCAGATATTGTGGGCCATTTGAAGTCCTTGATAGGAAAGGGCCAGTTGCATATAGAATTGCTTTTCCTGCTAACATAAGAGCTCATAATGTTTTCCATGTATCTTTGCTTAAGAAGTATGTACATGATCTTAATAATATGATTGATTAGAATGTGATACAGGTGGAACCCGAGGGAGAGTTCCAAGTATAGCCTATGCGCATCCTCGACAAGAAGGTCACTTTGCTCCGGAACAGAGCCATTGGGAAGGTAAAGGTCCAATGGGAGCACCTTAGTCCCGATGAGGCTACATGGGAGCTGGAGGATGCCATGAGAGAGGCATTCCCATTTTTGTTCATTTTTTAGAACACCGAGGACGGTATTGTTCTAAGGGGGAGGAGAATGTAATACCCGAATTTTGACCCTTATGAAATATTGGCTTTTAATCTAAATATTGTATACATGTGATGTATGTTTCCCCAGCATGGAGATCAAGGCCAAGGCCCCGCTAGTGTATGTTCGGATTTTATTCAAATGGACGAGTATTTGATATTTTCTTACCCATGTGCTATTAAGCCATGGAATATTGTAAATGATGTAAATATTTGATATTGCAATAAAATACCAAAACTGGCTATGGAAGCAACGAATGAGAAGGGGCCATGTGTATCCACTAGGGAGTGGTGAGGGGTTTGTCGGGATGAACCATATGCTTCCAAATGTCATTGTGAGAACCCATTTGACTTTCCTTGATGACATTTATTTATGTTGTAAGGAAGTAGTTGAAGATTTTAGTCCATGGCTTCAATGGAGCATGGGCAGCCCAGAAATTCATATGGCAGAGTATGGGCTCTGTTTTCTTGTACCACAAGTCATACTACCTCATGGGAATGGGTTCTTCCTCATTCCCATTCCATTGTGGAACATCCCAACATCAATCTTCATCCAAAAACGAATTCCCAGTAGTGAGAAAAACTAGAAATCGCAACCTTGCAAGAACCCACGTTTTGAAGAGCCATAAACACCCAGAATTGGTATTTGACAGTGAAATCCATTGGGGGATCCATAGATATGAACCTTGGGGATAAATTGAGAGTATTAGATACCCCGAAATCCATTGGAAAACCCAGTTTTTACAACCCAGAAATCAAGTGACGGGATTGAGTTATTGGATGACAGAATTGTGAGAAATCCAAGTGTGAATGACTGAGCAGAGGTTGGGTTTGCTTGATAAACCCAGTGAAGGCTAGAATCTCAAGGAATTAGCAGTTGGACCTTTCTATGCCCATCCTGAAGAGCACTCGAGGGAAGGGATGCCTGAGGGACTGTACATTAGAGAAGGGGACCTTCCTTGTGTTGGGTGTGGTAGGTATTGTGGGTGCCATGACTGTTGAATTCATTTGAGATGCCTGTAGCTCTATGGTTGAGCTCACTGGCTTAGTATTGCCTCCTCTATCTTCTTGTATGCTTGATAAACCTAGCTGTGTGTTGGATTAGCATAGATGTTGAGTGAAACCATGGTTGTGAGTGAGCCCATCTAGTTCCTCCTTACTGGATACACAACCCATCTTGGGGGTGATCTCTCAGCTGAAAGACTATAGGCTGGATAGAGCTCTATGGTTGGGTGGAACGTTGCTTTCACATAGCCAGTTGTTGGACAGCTTCAGCCCAAAGATAAGTGGTCTCTGTGTTTAAATTATATGCATTACGTGTTTTGCAATGTATTAATTCTAAATGATAATTATTCATGTTAATGGAATTGATATGAAGTCTGTGCATAGCATGGGAATGGGACTGATTCTCTTCCTGTTGATTCATCATTTGCTTGAGATAAATATGCTGATGCATTTTAGTTGGTGTGTGTTAATATGAGTTTTAATTCCGCTGTGTTTATTTGAAGTATGAACCTGCGCACACAAGTTTTTAAATTGTTATGAATTTCTGAGTAATGTATGGGGCCAAAATTACCAATTAATCCCTGGTATGTTAGTCATGTTTCCCTCCTTGCATCAGATTGATGGAAGGGGACATGACATTTACAGTCTTTTTGTTATCATCCAATCTTTCCAATATGTGGCTATTGGGCCTGGCCCAACAGGGTCGTTTTTTATAACATTTTTTAGGCTAGATCGAGCTGAGTTGAGCGTAGCTCAGAAAATAAGTAAATTTTGGCTAAGTATTGGGGGTACTATGAAGATGTGCGCAGTACCGAGTTTTGAAGGATGCTGCGAAGATCAGCGCTGAACAGGTTCAGTGCTACGAAGGTAGTAAGCCACGTGGAGCCAATAAAGTTGTCTACTGGATGGAGGATGACCAGATGGAGTGGATAGACCGATGATGGTCTACGTTTGGTAAGACTGCTTGAAAGATGCCGAGTTGAGAGCATAAGCAGATCAGGAAGGCGGTCGACTGTACGAGTCCGTTAAGAAGAGGATGGATCGGGAAAGTGACAATTCGGTGTACAGCAGAGTACGGGACCGTTAAGAGGAAAACAGCGGATGGACAATGACTAGAGATGAGCCAATTGTACGCAGTCGTTAGAGGACAGACGGCCTGCAGGGAAAGCAACTGGGAGCTGAGCCAGTCGCACGAGTTCGTTAGTGGAAGGGCGGATCGAAACGAATGATCTGTTGGTGTGCGCACAATAGGAAGGCTGAAAGTGATGGGTCTAAGGCGTGGAGGATTTCCACGACAGCATAATCACTACCAGAAGCCTACATGACGGTTCAGAGGGACCGTAGTGGTTTAGAAACCCTAAGGGTTTCGGTCTTCAATGTTGTAAAGAAACGACCTTCGGGCATGATCTATTTAAGAAGACCATTTTTGTATAGGAAGGGTTGGTCAAGGTGAAGGGTCGTTGTTGATGATTGTTATGGTGACCATATTGTATTGCAATATTTTTCGAATCAATAATAGATTGTAAAGGCTTTGCAGCTGAGTGTGCAGAGACCTATCTGAGCAAGAAGAGAGCCGCAGCTGAGTGCGCGGCTAAGAACTGTGACCCTTCCTTAAAATAAATATCAAACACAGTTCTTGTGGACGTAGCTTCCTAGCCGGGGGAGTGAACCACGTTAAATAGTGTGTCGAGTGACTGAATGTTTATATGTGTGTTTGCATTTATCTGTTTCTGTAGTTGGATGTCTGAATATTTGCTCACAATATGTTATGAGGAGGCTTTTATATGCATTTGCCATCAAGAGAGTATGGAATGATATGTTAAGTCTGCATGAATAGATGCATGGTTAATATTATCTTCGCTTCTAAGGATAGTGAATCTATCGTCTGCTCGAGTATGGGGAAAATTGTTTATGTGTCTGAATGAATGCAATCGATGAATGTATAACAATTATTTTGCACCTGAGGGTTATGCTTAAAATAGTAACATTCTAAGTGTGTGTCATGAGCATTAAGTAGTAAGTTAGCTAAGTGTATGACTGAGTGAATAAGTAGTATTCAGTTCACTTCCTTAAGCATTTTGCACTTAGTCCAAGTATAGGAGATCAAGTGGAAGTGTTCACAGTGTAGTCTCAAGTTCCGCAGTAAGGAGGAAGGTAGTGGTGCGGACCACAGTGTTGGTAATCTCCGCGTAGTCCAACCCTTGCAGCACACAGCCGGTGCACTGCTGTGAACTTCATCATAGCCATCAACTCATCACTCACTGTGGACATCTGAGTCCGCAGTGCCCCATTAGAAACACCTCAGGTGAGACCTCAGCCTGCTTGCGGGCTGTTGCCGAAAGGGCCGGTGCGAAGGGGTTTTGTTCGTTTAAGGTAACAGCGCAGAACCTGGGTCTTCATAAAACCTCTGGTAAGCATTGTATAGCCAACAAATGGTTCCGTTGCCATGCTAGAATCCGTGATGAATTCCAGTTGTGATGAGCAACGAAGAGTTTGAGTTCCCAGAAGGTTCATTGAACTGGCATCCTGAGAAGACGGAAATCCAGGCTTGGTGGGATAATACCATAAGAGACTTTAAAAGACAAGAGAACAGACATCCGCGTCTAAGCGACACACAGTGGTCGGATAGATATCTGTTGGAAGACATTCACGAGATTTTCTGGGCTACATTTCCAAACGAGATGCACACGTGGATCTCGCGGCTCGCAGAAACGACAACCTGTTTTCAAGGAGGTGTTCCTATAGAGTGGAATCCTAAGGTCATATCACAGCTCAAAGCAATAGAAAGCGCATTGACGCACGCAATGGATTTTTGGGTCGATCATATGCTAGAATACTTTGTCACAGAGTTTGCTGTGGATACGCTCAAATCCTACAGCCAAGCAGAAGCACACTTTTTAGGAGTTTTCCAAGGTAAGTTCCTGAATAATCTCAGTCTATACATTAAGATGCTGTTAGCTGAGAAAGGTGTTTTAAGAATGCAGTAATTTGTTTCAAGTTGTCATGGGAAATAACATTTATAGCGATTCTGATGAAGACACTCACAACTTAAGAAGTGGGAAAAGATACAAGTTCAATAAGAATCCTGGAGGCTCTGGACTCCAAGTAGATACTGAGATTCCTTCTGATATTGAAAACAAAGCAGCACCCCCATTTACCCCTCAGAATCCTCCACTTGTAGAGCCAACCCTGCCGAATATACAACCTAGTATGTCTACCCCTGTATGCCCATTTGTTTTTACTGCGCAGAGTCCTATACGACACCCTAGCACCCCTCAGGGCACACCTCAAGGTGCCCCCTCAAGTGCTACACCTCCCCCTAGAGCCATGGCCCATATGGATATGAAGATGCCTATATTCAAAGGGACGGGTCTAGAAGATCCTGATTAGCACTGGTTCCTTTGTGAAGCTGTCTGGAGTGTCAGACAGATCCGGGATGATGATGAGAAGAAAGCCTAGCTTATCACTACATTCAGAGATAGAGCGCTGCACTAGTTCATGAAGTATTCTACCACGCATCCCAGAACCCTAGCAGCGATTAAAGCTGCGTTGATAGCAGAGTTCAAGAAACCAACGTCTGAATCTCAGTGTATAACTGAGCTGAAGGAAATCAAGCAGAGACCAACTGAATCGTTCGGGGAGTTTGATCAGATGTTCAAGACCCTATTAGACCAAGTAAGCTTTGTTATAGCTCCGAATCAACACAAGGAATGGTTCATTGCTGCGTTTTTACCCCAAATTAGATTACCACTAATGCAGCAGAAGGTTATGTCGCAGGCAAAGGCCTTAGAGATCGTGATGAATTTGGAGGCTTCACCGATCAGTGAGTCTAGTTCTAGGATGACCCAGATTCAGAACCAGCTTACTACCCTGACACTGGAGCTACAGAGCATGAAGAATGGAAAAGAGAAGCGATATGAACTTCATCATGAGATCTGGTGCACAAGTTTCAAAGGAGAAGGGCATGACCGCGAACATTGTCCCCTATACCACGACTACCTCGGTAGTGGTGCGCCTAACCCCATCAATCAGAACCAGGCACCCTGGTGTGAGATCTGCAGAACTACTGGTCATAGACCTGAAGATTGTTACCTAATACAGAAATATGTGAAGACACCTAAGAATATATATTGTAATTTCTGTAAATCAGCTGGACATGATGAATCCAACTGCCGTGCCTATGAACTAATGAATGAAAGAAAGCACGACATGGATTCAATGAGAGGCGCTGGCTTGTACAGAGTGCAAGAAGATAACCAGCCAAAGCAATAAAAAACACATTATAATCAATCTACCTACAGAGGTCGTGGTGGTAGATACCACGTTAGAGGAAGAAATACCAGCCCGGCACAAGGAAGAGGTCGCGGCAGGGTCATCTGCTAAAAATGTGGCTAGCCAAGTCACGTATCCAAAGACTCTGTAAATCCCTTCACCACCTGTAATTATTGTAAATCATTTGAGCATGTGATAGAAGATTGCCTAGTGCTAGAGGTAGAGATGCAGAAAAGAAGAAGGACAGATGTGCCAACCCCAAACATACAGTGGATCACAGCAGAGAACAGACCCGTGGATCCTAGCATTAAAGTATTCACATGCAGTGGCGTGGAGACAGGCCACGATAGGGGAGCAGAGGCCTCCACTTCAGGAGAGGCTCGTGCGAAGCAGGGCCCTCGTGAAACAATATGGGTAAGAAAATCCCCAGGGAAGACACCTTCTCTGGATCTGAAGAAGAACAAAGAAGCTCTCGTTGACGTGCGGGACACCTTCAGAGAACCAACACCTAAATCACCAAGGATCCCGCTGCGCAGGGAAGTACCATGTGTTGAAGACATACCTGCTGTGTATGACAAGACGAGACACACAGCGGATGTTAGCACCTCTGTTGCGCAGTTCCTAAGAATCTGCATGAAGCTGCTGAAAAGTGAAAACGCGATAGCAGAGCTGGAGAAGCTAATAAATCTATACGAACCATAGACAGAAGCAGAAACTTCTGATGGTGCACTACATCATATAAAGAAACAGAAGAGGTCGGGCTGAGAGATGAGGCTCACTACACAGATAGGAGACTTTGAGATGGATGAAGTTATCCTTGATATGGGATCAGAAGTAAATGTCTTAACCAAGCAGACATGGCAGCAGATGGGTCGACCAAAGCTGTCATGGTCACCTATCCAGCTGAGAATGGCCAACCAAGAGAAAGTTATACCATTTGGCCGCTTACCCAATGTTGTGGTTGATATTGACGGAGTACAAATCCTCGTGGACTTTGAAGTCATCGAGATTGTTGACGATAGCTAGCCCTTTCCTGCGCTGCTAGGAATTGACTGGGCTATTGAAAATTTGGCCATTATAAATTTGAAAACAAAGAAGATGATATTCGAAGGCAAGCATTTGCGGGTTATCGCACCATTGGATCATGCAGATGGGGACATATATAGTGAGCCGATTCAGGAAGAATCTAAGGCTCAGGACTTGGACCGGCTCTACCAGATGACTGCTAACCCGGAGGATTACGTTAATCCTACTGCGGACGATGCACTCAACTGGAGATGCGATAGCTCCTGCGTTTCTGACTCGGACGCTGGACTAGAAAACTGGCAGAATTGCATGCACGAAGTGTTAGCTAGAAGGTGCGTGCAGGTCACGAAATCACTGCGCTGGATTGGAAAGGAGGTAAGCTCGATCCCTACATTTGATGGTTCTGCTAATGTTTATACTTTTATTCAAGAATATACTGCAGCAGTTCCAGAAGAGCATAGGTTTCCAGCATTGGATATGGCACTGCGTGGCATACCCTCCAAATGGTGGGCTTCGCACAAGTAGATATTGAACATTTGGGATCAATGCAGAACAAAGATGCAGATTCGGTTCGCAGCAAGGGTTACCTTACCCTTTGAGAAGTTCAATGGGTAGATAGATCCTAGTCAGCATTTGGAAGTCTGCTTGCAAACATGGGAAGAAAGACCACCTGAAGAGTGGGTGCACTTGTTCATGCAAACTTTGGAAGAGGATATTCCGAAGAAATGGTATCTAGACTTGGAGTTACGCAAGGAAACCTCATATTGGGAAATGTTAACTGCAAACTTCCAGAGAGATTTCAGCTTTGAGGATGAGAACCCCTTGATACATGAAGCACTGCAGATAATCAAGGAACATGTATTCAGACAAGATTGTCCTCATGAAGACATGTCATGGAAAGAATTCTTCGGCACAGATGATAGTCCTGCGAATATACACTCAGAATGGAAAGAACATGAAGAACATCTGATAGAGTGTTATAATCTAGTTGAAGATGATGAGCATGGAAGAGAAGAAGATGATCCACGTAATTTCAATATACCAGAGTCAGAAGGTGTGCGTGATATAGAAGGACCGCCATTGGAAATCTTGGACATGAGTGGACTGGTTAAGACATAGAAGGTGAACATCGGCATGAGTGAAGAGCCGAAGTTCACATCTATCGGAGACTACTAGGATGATCAGACTGTCGTGGAGATTGCAAACACTTTGCATGAATATCAGGAGCTATTTCCAACCAAGTTTACAGAGATGAACGGAATATTGGGTGACTTAGGAGTCATGAAAATCCCTTTGAAGCCAGGCGCTAAACCTGTGAAGCAGTGACCGTATAGACTGAATCCACGGTATAAAGAGAGAGTCCGCGCAGAGTTGGACAAAATGTTAGAGGCAGGAATCATTGAACCTATCGAGGAATCTGAATGGATTAGTCCTATGGTTGTCCAAGACAAGAAGACGAAGGTCGAGATCAGGATTTGCGTCGATCTCAGAAAACTTAATGATGCCTCTATGCATGACCCATTCCCTACTCCGTTTACAGATGAGGTACTTGACAATGTTGGAGGGAATGAGGCCTATTCATTTACTAATGGTTTCTCCGGTTATCATCAGATCAGAATTGATCTCGTGGACAGACATAAGACGACATTTGCTATAGAATGGGGGTCGTTCTAGTATACAGTCATGCCGTTTGGTCTGAAGAATGCACCCGCCATCTTCTCCGGGGTTTTCGTCGCAGCATTCAAAGATTTCATGCATAAGTTTCTGGAAGCATATTTTGATGACTGGACTGTCTTTGGTTTGTTGAAGAACCATTGCGTGAACCTGAGGATGATGCTTGACAAGTGCCTCCAGCATCAAATATCATTGAATTTAAAGAAGTGCATCTTCTGTGTGCCCTATGGAATTTTACTAGGACATATTGTTTGTAAAAAGGGATTGATGGTGGACCCTGCGAAGATTGCCATCATTGTAAATTTGCCTACACCAACTTCAGTTAAGATGCTGCGCTCTACCTTGGGCCATACAGGCTATTACAGGAAGTTCATTAGGGTTTATGCGCAGACAACCGTAGCAATGGAGAAGTTGCTGAAGAAGGACGTGCCGTTAGTTTGGAACGAAGAGTGCGAACAGGGTTTTGACACCCTTAAAGAAAAGATGGTTACCGCGTCGATACTAGTCTTTCCAGACTAGGCAAAGCCGTTTCATGTTCATGTGGACGCATCATGAATTGCCCTCGGTATTTTGTTAGCTCAGCCAGGAGAAGGGGGTATTGACCACCCCATCGCATTTTCTAGTAGAAAGCTATCGACAGCAGAGAAGAACTATACCACTACTGAGCGGGAAGGACTTGCGATGGTATATGCCCTTCAGAAGTTTAGACACTATCTACTTGGTGCGCACTTCCTTATGTTCACCGATCATTCTGCACTGAAATACTTGGTCAATAATCTAGTGTTAGGGGGGCATATATGTAGATGGTTGTTGCTGTTCTAGGAGTACGACTTCGAGATCATTGTTAAACCCGACAGGCTGAATTTGGGACCTGACCACCTGTCTAGAATAGAGTCGGGAGAGGTTGGCCAAGTATAAGGAAGTATCAGGCTTGAAGAAGCAAGTTCAGGCATTAAGAGAGAAGGAGACCGAAATGGACAATCAGTCACAGCAACTCATGGAGGATGCTACAGCAGTGTCGCAGTAGATAGAAGACAAGCTGGCAGAAATACGCGACAACCGGGAGCAAGTACAAGGACAGATTGGAGCAGAGATAACCCCAACGCTACTCGAAACAGTTCAGCGAGTTGAGCAGGATACCAAACAAGCAATCGAACAGTTGCTCGGCGTATCTAATGAGTTCGCGGCCAAGCTAGTTCCACCAGCCGCGGAGTAGAGTGAGACAACTGCAGCGACAAGTGGCTCGGGGACAAGCCACATGTAAGTGTTAGGGGCATGTTGGGCCTAGCCCAACAGAGCCATTTTTGATAACATTTTTGAGGATAGATGGAGCTGAGCTGAGCGTAGCTCAGAAAATAAGTAAATTTTAGCTAAGTATTGGGGGTACTATGAAGATGTGCGTAGTACTGAGTTTTGAAGGATGTTGCGAAGATCAGCGTTGAACAGGTTCAGTGCTGCGAAGGTAGTAGGCCACGTGGAGCCAGTAAAGTTGTGTACTGGACAGAGGATGACCAGATGGAGTGGATAGACCGGCGATGGTCTACTTTTGATAAGACTACTAGAAATATGCCAAGTTGAGGGCATAAGCAGATCAGGAAGGCGTCCGACTGTACGAGTCCATTAAGCAAACGACGGATCGAGAAAGTGACAGTTCGGTGTACAGCAGAGTACATGACCGTTAAGGGGAAAATGGCAGATGGACAATGACTGGAGCTGAGCTAGTTGTACATGGTCGTTAGAGGACGGACGACCTACAGGGAAATTGACTGGGAGTTGATCCAGTCACACGAGTCCGTTAGTGGAAGGGCAGCTTGAAATGGATGATCTGTTGGTGTGCGCACAATAGGAAGGTCGAAAGCGACGGGTCTAAGGCGTGGAGGATTACCATGACAACATAATCGTTACCAGAAGCCTGCATGACGGTTCAGAGGGACCGTAGTGGTTTAGAAACCCTAAGGGTTTCGGTCTTCAATGTTGTAAAGACATGACCTTTAGGCGTGATCTATTTAAGAAGACCATTTTTGTATACGAAGGGTTGGTCAAGGTGAAGGGTCGTTGTTGATGATTGTTATGGTGATCATATTGTATTGTAATATTTTTCGAATCAAGAATAGATTGTAAAGGATCTGCAGCTGAGTGTGCAGAGACCTATCTGAGCAAGAAGAGAGATGCAACTGAGTGCGCAGCTAAGAATTGAGACCCTTCCTTAAAATAAATATCAAACACAGTTCTTGTGGACGTAGCTTCCCATCCGGGGGAGTGAACGACGTTAAATAGTGTGTCGAGTGACTGAATGTTTATATGTGTGTTTGCATTTATCTGTTTCTGTAGTTGGATGTCTGAATATTTTCTCACAATCTGTTATGAGGAGGCTTTGATATGCATTTTCCATCAAGAGAGTATGGAATGATATGTTAAGTCTTCATGAATAGATGTATGGTTAATATTAGCTTCGCTTCTAAGGACAGTGAATCTATTGTCTGCTCGAGTATGGGGAAAGTTGTTTATGTGTCTGAATGAATGCAGTCAATGAATGTATAACAGTTATTTTGCACCTGAGGGTTATGCTTAAAATAGTAACATTCTAAGTGTGTGTCATGAGCATTAAGTAGTAAGTTAGCTAAGTGTATGACTGAGTGGATAAGTAGTATTCAATTCATTGCCTTAAGCATTTTGCACTTAGTCCAAGTATAGGAGATCAAGTGGCATTGTTCGCAGTGTAGTCTCAAGTTCCGCAGTAAGGAGGAAGGTAGTGGTGTGGACCACAGTGTTGGTCATCGCCGCGTAGTCCGACCCTCGCAGCACACAGCCGGTGCGCTGTTGCAAACTTCATCACATCCATCAACTCATCACTCACTATGGACATTTGAGTCCGCAGTGCCCCATTAGAAACACCTCGGGTGAGACCTCATCCTGCTTGCGGGCTGTTGCCGAAAGGGCCGGTACGAAGGGGTTTTGTTGGTTTAAGGTAACCGCGTAGAACCTGGGTCTTAATAAAACCTCTTGTCAGCATTGTATGGCCAACAGTGGCTAAAAACTGGATGGAACAATGCCTACACAAGTTAACAACACCCAATACCTATACTAATTTTAATGATGAAAACTAAAGGGAGATGAGGTTCTCTGAAGGCCTCCATTCCCCAGGCTAACCTCGAGCTGAGATTTGAAAGTTATATTTGAAATTTGTTGTTTTGGAATTGCAGATGTCTAATAGCCTCATATTTATTCAAGTGGTTATACTTTTTCTAGTCTTTCCACCTCCTGGATAATATGGATTTTTGGACCAAATTGTGTAATACCAAGCTACAAGAATAGTGTGGATTGAAACTAGAATTTGTCAATCTCAACTTGTTCCTTATGTGTCTTTGATCTACAAATGTTGGGCCCTTCTATGCAGTTTGTTACTTGATTTCCTTTGACTTGTAATATATCATCTAATTTATGTATAATCATGCATTATGTAGCTGTTCGCATATTTTTTTATTGAGTTCTTTTCGCAGGTTTGATACAGGCAGTAGCATGAAAGTTGAGTATGTTGTTTATTTTCTTCTGGGTTCTATAATAATTGCAATGATCTATATTCCGCTTTTGATACTTATTAATTATATGCAATGAGAGGTCTTTATATACATTGTTAGATGTAATAAAATATTCTATGCACTTGGGTAATATTATCAAATTCTTACTTGTATGGTATGTAGTGTGAAGAGTTTGGGATGAAAAGGCACATCTCCCTTGAACAACATTCCAGAGAGGGATATCTAAGTTGGCTGCCTATTCTATAAACGACTAAACATATATACACTGTAACTTGTCACTGTATGCAATAGTATTTCTTTCAGTTGTGTTTATGGAACATACAATTTTTATGTTCTTGATGTTTGTGTAGAAATGTTTCCTCAACATTGAGGTTACCTCGATCTATTTCCTCTGAAATTGAAATGGAAGGGTTGATTTGATATATTAAATTACAACTACAAATACTTCAATTCTGTTAAACCCAAATCACAAGGTTTCCCAAGTAAATAAATACCAATCAAGTGTACTTCAATGCCAACAAGTTATAGTCCTTAGGGTACACTTCCCAAGCAAATTACATATCTGAAAATGACTTATTCCAAAGGATTCTTACAGCGCTAAATCTTCCCCTATAGATTCTAGATGTGTGTTAAATACCTTAACAAATTCTACTCGATGTTATGCCAAATCAGCATGCATAACCAATGGTCATTCGTTGTACATTAATAAAATTATCTCATCTTATCTTATCAATAATCAAGATAACATAACTTGAAATTCAAACATGCAAGTACAAAAACTCTGGATAATTGGAAGCCTTTCTATATATATATATATATAACATGAAGTGTGAATACATACCACAACTCATAACAAGCTGGTGCAAGTCAATCTCTCCAAACCCTAGCTAGAGCATTCACCAAAATAGAAAATCCTAGCATCAACATTAGCTAGGAATCTCTCCCATCTAGAGTTGGTTTCTTGGTGAAATATCCATAACAAGATCTTCAAACCCTAGTATTTTCTCGCCAAAACTACAATATCACGTGTCCACATTGCTTTGCTAGGGATTCTTCCAAATCCTAGCTTCCTTTCCTTCTTAGGGAAAAAACCCTAACCCTAGTGAATTTTGTTGACACAACAGCTATCAACAGGGGTTCACTTTGCACTGTCATCAACAAACCCAACCAAACACCCTTAAGCACCGGCCCATAAAGGTTTTACCCTTTCCAACAACACCCACGAAGCGAGTGAAGTCTCACCTGAGATGATTAAGGGGGCTACAGGAACCAAGTTTCCATAGTGGGGGGAAGGACATGCAACCACTTCAACTCTACCGCAATAGAAACCAGATATTTAGATTTGCATACATTTATACATTCATCATTTGTGGATTCAATACATAATAGACATTTGCATTAATAGTTATTACTGAACCACAAAACCTTAAACATATCGCAAACACTTGTATTCATCATTTAATAGAACAAAGACAAAAGATATAACCATAACCAAACATCTTCATCCATTCATCAAAACCTGCGATATAACCTTCGCAGAAACAATTTAGAACATGTTATTGCGGATCCATACAAAACTACGAAAACAGAGCAAAAGACAATCGAACCGCAGAATCATAGTGATTCTACAATCCCATTTTCCATCGATCGATCGATCCCCCTAGGATTACATTCGTACTTCTATTTATATCAAACTAAATGGTTACAAAATAGTCAAAATGACCCATTTCTAGCAAACTAACTAATCTTGCGCTTCCTTGTTCTCCGCGAATGACCCTTCCTTCAGCGGATGGTCCTTCTTCGCAGCTATCGACTTCCACACTTCATGTGGACTAATCCTGTGCCAACAAATTTCCTCAATAATCCTAGTGCTTAAATTCAAAGAAAGAAAATGCAAATGAAGAAGAGTACAAAGAGATTAGTTTGCTTTAGCTCTCACATCTCTAACACAAGTATGTAATTAGATGACTGAGAAATAATGAATATGTTGGGAAGACTCTCTCCTCTCTTATTTATATGAAAGGTGAGGGTGGTCGACAGCAGCAGGTGAAACTACTCCACAACAAGCAATTATCTCCATACTAGATAGGTTCATATGTGAAGTTCTCCAATTCTTGGTGACATATGTCAATTTGCAAGGAATCCATTTCCAACAAGCAAGGATCCAATGTTGAACACTCTTTAAGAAAGGTCCAACACTTCTCCAAAGGCTTCCACTGATCCAATGATACCTATTAATCCATGTGTACATCCCAATATAGCACTCCTATATCAATACTTCTTAACCCAATCGTCCTCAAGTCAAGTACAAGCCTCCATGCAATCTTCCAAGTGGACCCATGTAACCTATTGCTCAACACCGTCCTCCAATGGGAGCCATCCTCCAAGCAAGAAACAAATTTTTCCATGTGTACACTCCATGAAGAAAGTAAATAAGCCACATCGGTGTCCAATACTCTAAGGGAATATGCCATGTAAGCATCAAGACAAGGTATATCATTTCATGAGAACACTATCTCCAGTTTTTATTTTCATCATGGTAAAACCAAGGGTAATCAACACACCATCTGCTCCACATTACATGAAGTATTGACAAATGTGGTGTAAGCAGTTTTGTAGTAATGCAAAAATCTATTAGTTTGTTATGCTCTTTTCGATATGCCTATTTGAAAGAAAATTGGGAGTAAATATTGACTTTAATTCCTCATAAGAGGTCCCACCAAAAAATGTTGGAAGTAAATCATGAAATATTTCCATATAAAAGCTCCCACCAAATAAAAGTAAAGAGATAGAGTTTTTTTTGCTTCAAATATGTGTACCATGATTGCTTGTTATTTTATTTTACAAGTTAAGAGGAACATATGTAACTTAGAGATAGTTAGATCAAACCGAAATTTTTATGTTTCTGTTTGGCCATTTTTTAAAACATTGATTTATACCACATTTATGTATGCAATTTTAATGACATCGGTATTCCCATTGAAATGATGAACATTGAAAATACATCACTATAAAATTAAGGTATTGTTTAATATCTTAAGTACTGGACTTTCAATACAAGCATTTTAAATAGGATACTTTGAAACTTCGCTAATGGTGAACAGTTTCTACTATCTTTGTCAAAAACTATGCTATTATAGAGCATATTACACTACCTATGCTACCCAAATGTTGTATTATTGTAGTTTCTTTTCATGATATCTCTGTAAGAAGATGAATTAAAACTACCCACTGGATGGGTGAAAGTCGTGGTTTATTCTGAGGGTGCTTGTGAGTTTATTACAATACTGCAACTATATTAACAGGAAAATGTAGCAACATGTAGTTTTTCCATAGAAAATTATGTTTTTTCTGTGAGTTTATTACTTGTCCAACATAATTTTCAGTGAAATATGTATCAATTATAAGTTCAAACTTTATATTCAATTTACAATAATATGCCATCCTTATAAACTTGTTTCAAAAGAATTCCTTTTGAATGTTAAGGATAGCATGTGTTATCTTTTTGCCAATTACTTTTTGCGACTGTTAAGCATATCTCCCTACCCATGAATTGTCTGTTTCTTATTCCTTTAACCTTTCTCTATGTACAACTTAACATAGATGTTTAACTATGTAGGATCCAGGATCGTCTTTTATAGAAAAAGAGATTCCACTAAGCTACCTCTTGACAGTACTAAAAAAGGGTCGCGTTGTCAAGCCCCGTGTCCAATGACATATCCTTTATCAACATCATCATTTTTTATTTGATACTTAGGAAATACAAATTAAGTTTTTGTAAAATTTGTTATACTTGACTTAGAACACTACGCAAAAATCTAGAATAAAAACTAAAGAGTTTCATAAATCCCATGTAAAGCAGCAAATGAGTGTCTCTGGAACCAATGTCCCCTCTACCTCTGCGACATTCAAAAAAAGGATCTCTTCAGTTTCTAAATGTATGAAGGATACACTTGGAAAAGTGCTACCAGGTTGGTATTTCTATCCATTTATTGGGGCTTGAGCCGTTTCTTTAACAATCTACTTTATCACCTCTTGAGTTTTAATTTCCTTTTAGTTGCATTCCAATTTTTTAATCCATTGGAATTTTATTGATAATTTGTTCTATTAACCATTTTAATGTAGATATGGTTTTTAATGTAGCTAGCATGGGCAAGATTTCTAGTCATAAAATATCCCCTTCAACTGCACAACATGACTTCCGTATCAGTGCTAAATCTAATTCGGCACCCAATTCACCTGCATCAGGGTCTCCTCTTGTAAAATTGTCACTTTGCCACTCTTATTCATTTGAAAGGTTTTCAAATCCTGTATTTGAGAGGGAAATGGAGGCTTCCTTTGAAATTCACGACAGTGAACTAAATTTATCTACCAATATTGATCCATTGGCATATTTTATAGATGATTCTAGTTCTTTATTTCATTCTAGCTTATCTCGTGAAAGTTATTTTGATGGGATGTATTCTGTGAGCTCTCCGACACATTCTACCATCTCAACCACCATCCCATCAAAGTCAAACACAAACAGTGTTTCTTGTGACAATCATATTTCATCTTCCATAGATGTGGGATCAAATATGAATAGTTTTCAGAAGGTCAACTGTAAAGACAAGGACTCTAGGATAGAGTACCAGTACTCGGTGAGGCAACTTTAGCTAATATGAATAGGCCAGTTGTGTATGATTTGAATATGGCTTGCAATACTCCTAGAGATTTAGTTAACAAATATAATTCATTTAGTAGTGGGATAATTCAAGTAAGAGCTAATCTATCTAGGCCATCGGGATTAAGAATGCCATCACCAAAAATTGGCTTTTTTTATACCGTTGGTTTACTTTAACATTATTTTTTATACTCTAATAAAATGAATATATGTTGTGAAATTCATGCTTGTTATGATTTTTCACAGTGATGAATATTTTGTATCTGCATGGAAGTGTTTCTTTTGTACAAAATATTTCTACTTTGTATGAAAATTCTACTGGCTATCTCCATGAGAAAAAAACATTGCCTCCGGGAATCCTTTCTTTCCCACCGAGGTTTTCTTCTGGAGGAGAAGGTAATGTTCATCGGGATTTAAAAACAAATCCACATGGGCTTCATTCTATAATGCCACTAGTCACGTCTGCAAATATTTCTATACGGCCTAAATATTGGTGTGCTTCACCTTGTACCATTCCTTCACCTTCCCATAGGAAAGTTGATACTGTCTTTAAAAGTCATATTCCATCCAGTCCATCTCAAGCATATCAAATGATGTTGAATTCAAACCCTGCAATTTATTCAAATCCATCATTGCTAGTACAACAGAAGGATGGATCCTCTTCCAGACCTCATCAGGATCAGTGCAACAAAAACATGACTTTGATCAACAATATTTGGAACTTTGTCAACAAGTTATTGTTGAATATAATGAATAAGACTTTATGAATGAAGATATTCAAAGCAAACTACACTTACGGTTATCTAATGGTGATGCATGTAATCCAAAATACGCCTCTAGTGTAGTTGCTAAAAAGAGTCCATATCAGTTGGAATTTTCAGGTGGAATTGCTGCTTTACAGGTTGGATCAAAAAGTTTGGGTTTTGAAGCAATCTCTGCAAAATGTTTAGAGACCACAAAATCAATAATATGCAATAAATCTATTGATGGTAATAAAGTTGTTTCCATTGAACTTCTTGATTGAAAAGGATTTCCCTTTTCAACTGATGAGAAAGTTAGGTGTGAGTCTAACTGTATAAAAGGACAATTGTTACCCTTAGTGAATCAAATGGAAACTGAGAATGAAACAGAAAAGGACATGTCTAATTTTTCCCTAGATTCAACTTCCAAAATTGAATTTGAAGCTGAACATTCATATTCATTTGAAAATGAAAAAAATGTTGATGCTTCTGAAGGATGTCTACCAGTTAATCAAAACAGACATCTTGGAAAAAGTGGAGAAAATAAAATATCCAATTCTGTATGTATCTTGAATTCAAGCAATGAAGTCAAGCCAAATCAAAGAGATTCCACTGACACATCTGTCAGTTCTTTGGTTGGATTAAATATAGATCTATCTCGTACCATAGAATAGCCTATTTATGAATACGTTGATCCAAGCTCTACAGTTGAGTTGAACATCAAGAGTGATTATCCTCCAGCGTCTATGAAACTTCATAAACATCCTTTTCCTCCCATACCTCTGGAGTCTAAGTCCATAAGTGTTATTCATGAAAGTAAAATTAGTGGAAGAATCCCTCTATCTGATAACTGGGCCCTACCTAATACTAATGATCACTGAGAACCGTAGAAGAAACTGAAAAAGGAGAAGGGTTCAATCTTTGGCTTTGCAGTGAAAGTTGCAAGGAGACTTACAACCTCACCTGTGTCTTCTCCTGTACTTGATGAGATATCAAGGCAAGAGAATTATGTGCCTGAGGAATGGTATGTGGATGCACCATTAAGTAAGAATGAGAGGAGAAATAAGGAAGAAATAAAGAATTTGTTGATACATCTATTGTTTTGGAGAAGAGTGCTCTTGAATTTCAAAGCGAGGTGAGTTCTCATTTCTATTATTCTAGAAAGTATACAACATATTCTGTTGCGCACATAACTGATACGTCTGTGAATATTATTCATTTTTTATAGGCTTATTCATTTTGGTAATTAATTTATTGGACTCTTTCTCCAGGAGTCTCCTATTCTGGACAAGGGACTAGTGCAAAACTCTATTTCAAGTATATAAACATTAGAACTCGGCCTATGAGAATTAGTATTTATTCTCTCTTTGTCTTTCTATATGCATGCATTCTCTCATTTTTCAACTCGATTGGGGGCATGTTTCAAAATTATAGGTTTTATAAGGTGAATATATAAAAACTATAAACAACTAAAGTTTTATACTTGTCTTTTCAGCCATTGGGAAAAATAATTATCTCACTTTATATTGTAGTGCTCTTCTGGAGAATTTTGTTATGTGTCCTGCTAGAATTTGGTTGGGTCCAGGAAATGCCCCTTTTTGGACATCCTTATTACATCATTTTGCCCTGATTACATCCTATTTTCATAAGCTATACCTATGCCTTTTCTCGAGATCAACCAATGATATTGACAGGTATAATTCGTTATTGCTTTATTTATTTTATGCCTAAGATTGTTAAGGTTCTAGATCCTAGTCCTTGGTTTATGCTAATCTGTGTGATTTCATTTAGTCAAGGTCTAAAGCATAGGTGTATCAGCCGAATGGTGCCAGTTGTTACTCTTCAAATCCCGATTCCTCATAACTCCAAAGGACAGCACACTCCTCCACGAGAATCTGTAACAGGCCTCCACTGAAACAGAACCCATCTGCAACAGACAGATCGCATCCCAACTTGCTAAATCCATTGATCCATTGATTACTGGAGTAACAGCTCCTTCATGAGTAACAGCCTTGTTTAATACGGTTGTAACAATCAGCTATAACTCTGCAGCATGAAGATCATAGATCTTCACTGCTGCACGATTTTGGTGGATTGTGATCTGTACTTTCAATGTATAAATATGAGAAGGCTCTTGTAGCCTGGGGTTGGACAATTATCATTTTGCATAAGCTGTAATAGAGCACTGATATTATCAATTTCCATTATTAATATGAGAGCAGAGTTCTTCATTTTTGTGTCTTAATTTGTTGTGATTCTCGGCATCTTTATTAGAAGGCCAAGGCCCCCCTTCTCACAGAGATAGCCGGCTTAAGTAGGTAGGCTAATTTAGCTTTCTTTTTGTTGTGTGGTGTGGAAGTATTGCAGATGTTACTGTTAGCTGCAACAAAAATTAGCTTTCCTTTTGGTAGTTCATGATTTCATCTTGAATAGCTGTAGCAGATTGGTGTGACAGTCGACTGTGTAGGATAATTCAGTTAATGCATATGTATTTGAATCAGCTGTAACAGCCAAGCTCAATTCCAATATCTGTTAGTTGTTTATGCTTTATAGGATTTCCAGTAATTATCAGTTAGAGTTCAAGCTTATATTTAGATTCTGGTTGTTGTTGTATCTTCAATTGGTTTATTAAGGTAGGAAGATTATGATTGAGTAACAGTAGCTACTGGATGGATCATTTTGGTAAAGATTGAATATTGTAGTTTGATAATTATAGGATTTAACTTCTTGAAAAAGCAATCTGGTTTATTTCTATTCTTAATTTTATAACTGCAGGGTGATTTCTATAGGAAGGTAGTTCAATTGAATTCCTAGATGTGTGAATTATATTAGTTTGCTTTCTGGAGTGAGTTTGGCTGGATAGACTGGTAGGATCATTATCTCCATTTAGTTAATCAACTGCTTGACATGTTTATGCACAAATTATGCTTATTGCCATTGAAACAAAAAGACCTCCTCGGGTTTGACAATTTATATTGACCATCTTGTGTGTTAGCTTTAATTAATTGACATATAGGGTGACCAACATTTTGGCGTCGTTGCCCGGGATGGTAATAGATAGACACAGTTAGTAGTTGGTTTCATTTGATTTTATTTTTGTTTAATTATTTACAGCATCCATGAATACAAGAAAAACAAATCGGGAACCCCCTTTGAATACTAACATTGCAGGTGGAAGAGGTCAAGGTCGTAACGCAGGTCAAGGAAGACATACATACATTGATGAAATAATTGCTAGAGCAGATTCTTCCACTAGACCACAACGGACTTCTACAGGCAGGGGAAATCTTGTTCCTCCCAACCTTGAAAATTCAACATCAACAGTGGAGAATACAACAGGACCTTCAACTCCTATTGCAGAAAATAAACCTCCTAAAGACAAGGGAAGTGCCGTGGGTGCACCAGATAGAGAGGAGATCTATCATATCAACGGAACCAGAGTTACTAAACAAGTGTGGTTGGAGACTCGCCGAGTAGCAGAGGGAGAGAGAAGGCGAGAAGAAGAGATGAGAAGAGAAGAAGAGGCCAAAGCAGAGGAAGAGCGCATAAGGGAAGCTGTTGAATTTTGGGCTAGAACCATGGCTGGTAGAGAATAGGAAGGGGAGAATGAACATGGGGAGAACCCAGAAGGACAAGGATAAAATAATCAGCCTGGTAATATTGTGGCTACATTATAATTCCCTATCCTCCAGACACCTGGAGCAGCTCCCATGAAAAATATCTCACCATCAGTTCTCCTGAATTTTCATGGTAAGTCCTCTAAGGATCCTGATGAATTTCTATTTGAGTTTGATATCCTCTATCGTAGCTATGATTACACCTCTAGTGCTTAGAAGCTGAAGTTATTCCTAGCCACCTTGAAAGGAAATGCTCTGCGCTGGTTCATGAGTTTGGGTCATGAGACCATTACTACTTGGGACCAAATGAAAAACACCTTCCTTTCCAAGTACCAGGAATATTGTAGAACTAGGGATAGAAAGGAGGAATTGGTTAAAATGGTTCAAAAGGATGAAGAAAGCTTGAAAGACTTTGTGGAAATATTGCTATACAATTTACAAAGATTTGGTCATGCTGAGATTGGAAAGGATGTGCTCAATATCATTTTACTACGAGGAATTAGAGAAGACTGCCTTGATATGTTGAATTTGTTGGGAAAAGGGGACATATCGAAGGAACCTTTCAAGAAGTTTGTTGAATTATGCTGAAGGTACTCAAGAGGATCCTCTAGAACCAACAAACGAGACAAAGATCGAGATCAGGATGTCTTCACTAGGACTCAGAAGTCAACTAGTGGAGGGGCCACTCGAGCATAAATAAGCAACTTATTGGAGAATTTTAAAAAAGACACGATGAGTTCCATTTCCTCAGAGTTAGATGTCATGAGAGAAAAGCAGAGGAAAGTAGTAGAATATCTTACACTTGGGGTATTTTTTCCTAAATGCAGGAAAAAGCACCCACTGAAAGAATGCCCGCTGGACAAAGCAGAGATATGTAGGATATGTGAACTGGAGCATGACACCAAGGAATGTACTTCACTACCTAAGGTCAAAGCAGTCCTACAGGCATTTATTCCATATGTGGATCCAGCTTACTTCATTGCACAGAATAAACCATGGCAGCCTTGCAATCAAGGTATGAATCCAAACCCATCATTTTTTCCGAATAATATGAATCGAATTAACAATATGCATAATATGAATACACAATTTCCTTCACATTATTCTAACAATAAGTGGAATCCATCTCAGAACCCAATGCATAATCCTAACCCATGGACACCATGGTCACATCAGTCAAACAACCAAGCTCCTTGGAATTCCAACTGGAGAAATTCTTACCAAGGAAATAAGTTTCCCCATCACCAGACTCAGTATCAACAATATCCTTCTCAGCAGTATCAGCATCAACAGTATCAGCACGAATAGTATCAACATCAACAGTATCAACACCAACAGTATCAACAACCACAGCTCCCATTCCAAAACAATTCCGCTCCTATGAATGCACCAGTTCGATCACATCTACCTGCACAACCTAACCCGAACCCAAAGAATAAACCAGTCCATCAATTTGAGACTGCCAACATGCCTGCGTATTCCATCACCCAGATTCCCTGCAATGATATACAATTACGATTAGGAAGTGTGGTGGAACCTATTGTCACTGAGGATGTTTCATCCCCAGTGATTGAAACTAGAGTGAATCAACACTGTGAGAATATGGTTTATTCAGCAAGCCCCATCATTGAGGATGCTGATACTCCTACTGAAATAGTAGATGAAACTCAGAGAGTAACACACGATGTATCACAACATACGCAGTTGATGAGAGAACCGCCATACCCTAAATGATTGGCCCTACAGAAAACAGTGGAACAGCCTCGATTCGACCTTTTGGGAGAATTGAAAAAATTGTATGTTAAAATTCCACTGTTACAGGCCCTCCATGATGTGCACATTTATGCCAAGACTGTTAAAGATTTATGTGTCAAGAAACCAGGAAGAAGACCCAGGGATCCTCCCACTGTCCACGTACTGGGAAACCTTTCCGAATTAATAATGGGGAAGGCCCATGTGGCAAAACACGATGACCATGGAAATCCGACTGTTACAGTTCACATAGGGAACACACAAATCCCCAATGTCTTGGTATATTTAGGTGCAGCCATTAACGTTATGACCATAGAGACTGTGAAGAAATTGGGACTCACTAATATTCGTCCGACCCCTACTGTTTTGGAACTTGCTGATAGATCAACGATCAATCCTGAAGGGATATTAGATGACCTCGCGATCTCAGTTGACTCGTGGGAATACCCTCCGGATTTCTTGGTGTTACAGCCAAAATCCGAATTGGGGGGTGTTACACCAAAATGTCTTCACCCTTGTGCAAGTGTCACAAGTTTCGCAAGTGTTGCAAGTGTCGTCGTCATGACCTAGTGTCGTCATCATGACTGTTGCAAGTATCATCATTATGACCAAGTGTTTTCATCACGACCGTTGTGATAATGTTGTCATCTTGACCATTGTGTAAACTCTTTGCCATTTTACCTAAACCCATTTTAGAGTAAAAACACATCCCTGAAGTTTCCCATGATTGGAGTGTAGCTAGGGTTTTCACCCTAGCTTGTCCAAATGAGCACCTACTAAGGAGAATGGACCCCTTAGTAGCAGTTCAATAAACAGTAAATTAAAGTGCTAAAGCAATACAAATTCTAAACTAGCATGAGCATTAAGAAACATAACAAAACATGGAATATAAATGGTTTTTTGTATTAAATATTATACCTCCAATGTGAAGGTTGGTGAAGTTCTTGCAATGGTCCAAGAGGGTTGCTCCAAACTCTAGCTTTGCTCCTTCTCTTTCTCCAAAGGGTGGAAATGGGCCAAAGAGGCACTCAAGGGTGAAAGTAGCTCAAGGGTGAGCTAGGGTTTCAAGAGTGATTTTGGCAGAGTAAGGGTGTATTTGACTGTGGATATGAAATGAGGGGTCTCCATCACCTATTTATAGGTTTTTAGTGGTGGAGTGCTGGCCCATGGTTTTGGGAACCATATGGTTTAGGTCAACTGTATAGGGTTTTTTCCTCCTCTTTTTCCTCTTTTTCCTCTTTTTTTTATATTTTTTATTCCCCTTTTAGAGGATTTTTGCTATTTTGGAGGAATTTTGGATAATTTTGAGGGGAAAAGGGGTTTTTTAGCCTTTTGGAGGCTTTTTTGATGGTTTTGTGGCCTTTTGGAGGCTTTTTAATGGGATTTTAAGGTTTTGAAGGTAGATATGGTAGGAAATATGGACAAATGAGTCATGTAATGGGGTGGATGATGTAGTGAGCACTTTTTGGGTGTTAACATGGAGGGATTAACTGACCTACTTTTCAAGGTCATCATAGTCTGCCCTTGTGCAACATGCGACGTCGTAGGTTGTCCTAATGCAACATGTGACAATGTCAGTTATTTGGATAAAAGAGTATCTTCGAGCCCATTCTCGAAGATGAGTGATGTGGAGGCCTATCCCTAGGCTCTAGGTGAGGTGGAATTTCAGTTCCTAACCTTATGGAAAGATCCCTTAACCATCTCCCCTTAATCCTCAACCTTCCCTATCTCTTTAGCCCTATATAAACACCCACTCTCTCCATGAGAAGGGGGGAAGGTCTATGGTACCCTTATGCTGGTAGAACCCATATTGGTGATTGGGAAGCTTGTGCCATCTTGGAGGTTTGGCTTGGACATGTTGGATGGAGGAGGCAACGTTGAGGCTTTGGTTGTATCTTCATCCTTTCTATGTAATTCCCACTTTTATACAGTTAATATAATCTCTTTCCATAAACTGTTGTCTCATTGATGATGATGTTTAGAGTTTTCTTCCTTAACTGTTAACTTAGATCAATCATATGAAATGTATGCTTTCATTGTTTGCTCGTATCTATATGTTCAACAGGGTCTTGCAGCTTGAGATCTGACGACGCTGGAGCATTGGATCAACAAAGAGCAAAGGGATCTGCAAATTTGAGGTAAGCTATCTATCTAATAGTTTGCACTTCTATTGATCTAGGAAAGTAGATATATATTTTGTTTGATTTGTTCTAGACTTACATTAAGCTAGGGAGATCACGCCTTAGATCCGTCTTTGGTAGATTGTCCAGTAACAAATTTGGCGACCATACTGGGGAAGAACATTGTTGTTTTCAATCTGAATGTCAGTTTTAGTTGATTGCTTTTCCAAGCCATCTCTTTGGCCATTTGTTTCTTAAGCCCTTTCACCTTCAGATCTTCACTTTGAAGAGTCTGATTGCCTTCCTTTGAGTTTGTACTTCTCATTGGTAGACCTTTTTATGCTCATTATCTAGAGAATTGGTTCATTTTTGGACTTAGATCTCGCCTGTCGCACCTGGTTAGTGTACCCAGAGCGACACTGTGTTGTTTTTTATCTCTATTCTTTGCCTGTCAGTCTATCATCGCAGCCCTTCCATTGGTATACCGTGACATTGTCGCACTTCCCGCACTAGTGAACTGCGACGTCGCACTGTGCATAAACATAGAGTGCGCCGATCTGCGATTTTTTATTGTACATGCACCCTTTTCTCCATTTCTATTTTGAGTTTTGGTTTGCGTGGAGACTCCTCTGCACTGTACCTTCTAGGTAGAGACCCTTTTGTCCAGCAGTGTTTTGTTTGGCTTGTTTGTATTGGTTTTTGGGTCTTTTGAGTTTTGGATTCATGTTTGGCCCCTTGAGTAAAAACTAGTGTTTTGCTTGCATTTTTCAGTCGTTTTGACCCATCTCAGGGTTTTGAGATCATTTTTGGTTGAGTGTGGTTGGATTGTTTTAAAGACTTGAAGAGTGTGGGATATCCATGTCTTTTTGAGCCTCTCTTTCTTGGGTTATGCATCTTGTTTCCCTTACATGCTGAGCTATTCAATCATTTTGGGGAAAGATTGATTCTTTGTCTCCACTTTAGTTCAAAGAAAAGCTTGATTTTGTCACTCTTTTTCTATATTCATGAATTTGGAAAACGTAAATATTCTTCTTACTTTATTTTGATCATTTGATATTCTTGGTCTTATCATCATAAGAAGAAGAAAGGCTTGTTTCAGATTTGTGTGCATTTGAGTTAGATAAGATTGTTAAGTGCTTATCTTTGTCTTACATTTGATTGGAAACGTTTGTGAAATCCTTCTTTCCGTAGCTTAGATGTGTCTTTTTTAAGTGTAAAAAGATAGGAAGTGAGTTATTGTTATTGTATTTGGTAGATTTTGAGCCTTTCTTGAGTGCCTTTGAGTTGTTTGGGTGCTTTCCATTTTTCTTTGGGAATTTCTAAATGATTAAAGAGTTCTGTATATATTCTCTCACTTTCTGTATATAAATATGAAAAGCGTTTAGTTATCAAGTTCTATTTTTGATACATGCATTTGAAAATTTAAAAGTGCTTCATCATTTTGTCTTATACATTGTTAAGATTAGTTGCATCTTTCATTTTCTTTGTGCTTTTTAGCTGATTATTGTAGAAAGTTAGAATTATTGCACTTTAGGAAGGAATTCTTCTTTTCACTACTACTTAAGTACTTTTGGTTTGAAAGAAAAAAAAATCTCTCCTTACCTTAAGTAGTTTTCATTGAAAAGGAAAGGAAAATGTGCATTATCATGTAGTTGAGGATTGCATTATGTTTACATTTATGTACTCACCTCATGCATCCACCTAACCTTACAAGATAAAATTAACACTAGCTTAGGTTGAAATCATTTAGTAACTGTGTGTAAGTTAGAGACATGTTCCGACGTCTTTAAGCGTGGCAGCTGTCGTTATTTGCCAGCACTGTATCCCCGGGGTATTGTAGTCTTCCACGTACATCAGTATATCGAGATCCTTCACGTACCCACCAAGTACCATAATCCGTACTTGGCATATATCAAAGGGTGTATCACGTACTCGAAATGTATATCGGAAGGTCGCTTGCCGAACAGTTGTGCATTAGACAACACCACTACGGATTTGAGCTCCCACGTACCTTGCGTATATCGGGAGACACCACTAGTATTCCTGAAACCAACTGAGTTAACCATTTGGCTATCTTGGAAAAGCAATACACCAAGAACAACACTCAGGGAGATTAGCATGCACGTACTGTCCAGGTAATTGGGTATGCAGGCAAGGGTACGGTCCCAATCCTCCTTCTCGCGTCATATTGTTGGACCCTGCAGTATATAGTGGTTTGCGATGCCTTGATAATCCTGTGAGGTTCCAGACTTTGAATCCACTCCTGTTCACACAGTTTGCTTGTTGCTCTTAGACTTGAGTAGTGTTTGTCTTGTGTGGTCCTTTAGAGACTCTTAGGAAGTTCAGATATGGAAGATTCTTTCGAGGCTACCAACCAAGGCACCCCTTTCCAAGGTATGCCATTTGTTATTCCCCCTTGTGGAATTGTTGGTCCTCCCTTTATGGCTACGTTAAGTCTTCCTGGATTGATGATAGGATTACCAGTATGGTTATTCTCCAATCCGGTTACGCCAAGTGCACCAATCGTGTCGGACCTAGATCCTTCACCACATGAGCATCAATCTCATGATGACCCTTCTCCTTCTCCATCGAAAGTTGAATCAGCTTCCATCTCTTCCTCTTCTCCTACTGAAAACTCTGATGTTAGTAAGAAGGCTGGTGTGAAGAAGAAGAAAGGGAAGATTAAAAAGAAGAAAGATAAGAAAGAGACCAAGCGTCAACCATCTGCCTCTGATGGCACTCATTTTATGAGAACACCTTGTAAGCCCAAGTTCCCTTGCAAACTTTGTAAGGGTGATCACCTTCTCAAAAATTGTCCTGGTCTTTCCCGCGTGTCAGAAGTGTGGTCTAAAAACCCCAAACCGCTTGTATCGTCAACCTCTGACCATCATGTTGATGACACTCCCTCAACCACTGACCCATTGTTGAAGGGTCGAAAGGGTAGAGCTGCAAACCCTTGCTGGATATGCAAGGGAATGCATAATACTTACCTTTGTCCAAGCATGGATGAAGCTTCACGGTGGTTGGAAGATATTACTAGTTCTCAACAGGTGCTTCCAACAAGTAATAGTAAGTTGCCCCTCGACCCCCCGCTGGTTGATCAAGTGATCAATTCAGTTTCATCTGTAATTGATCCCACTCTTCCTTCCAAGAGTGAAGTGATCGAGTCACTATCATCTCCACTCGATCCCGCTCTTTCATTGGAGAAATTCCAGACTGAAGCAGTCACCATGACACAATGTTCGTCTCATTCTTATCTTCCAAGTGAGAATGAATTGGAAACTGCTGATTTTTTCCTAGTCAGTTCAGAATGTCTTGGGCAAGGGGAAACCCTATCCATTTCTACAGGACCCGCTCCAAGTACTGAGGTCATTTCCTTTGATTGGAATGATCTAACAGAATCTCGTCTTCCTTCGAGTATTCCTTTTCAAATATCTGTAGGGGTTTCCGATAAAGAAATATTTCGTACGATAGTTGACGAAGGAGCTTCTGTTAGTATTTTATCCTCAACTGCTTGGCAAGATATAGGTTCTCCTAAGCTTGTGCCAGAAACTGACCAGATTTTGGCTTTTAATAGAAGGCCTACCGGACCTTTAAGGATTCTCCCACAGTTACCTGTCACGTTGAGAGGTAAAACTATTTATGTTGATGTCATTGTTGTCCAAGGTCCTTTAGATTTCAATCTGCTCCTTGGACGTGGTTATGTCTATGCTATGAAAGCTGTAGTGTCCACGCTCTTTCGAGTGATGTATTTTCCCCATCATGGGAATATTGTGACCATTGATCAGCTTTCCTTCGTGACACCCACTCATCATATGACTCCTAGTCATTAGACTTCCCTGAATGTTCCACATGTTTTAGTGGTTTCTTCCCCCTGAGGATGGGGGGTATGAGCACGGTTTATGTTATGTTTCAAGCTCGTTAAAAAATGAAACCAACCACCCTAGCATAGTTTCCCTTTGGTTTCAAGCTTGCATAAGAATGAAACCAATCCATTAGAGCATAGTTTTATTCTATTTCAAGCTCGTTAAAAAATGAGATAGACCCCTCTAAGCATAGTTTACCTTTGGTTTCAAGCTCGCATACAAATAAAACCATCCCTTCGAGCATAGTTTTATTCCATTTCAAGCTCGTTAAAAAATAAGATGGGCCCCCTCGAGCATAGTTTTATTTCATTTCAAGCTCGTTAAAAAATAAGATGGGCCCCCTCAAGCATAGTTAGTATCTATTTCAAGCTTGGGTAAAAATGAAATAGATCTCCCTCCCTTCAGTTTGAGTCTCTCACTAGAGTTAGAACTCGAACCTTCATTTCATTTGTTTCTCGTTTCCCCCCCCCTTGGTGAACATTTTCATATTAGTAGCCAGGTTGGTAGTTGGGTTAGCAAGCAACATTTTTTGACTAAATGAAGCTTGGGGGCATGCCACATGGCGTACTGTCATCAATCATGTTGAGGGAACACTACCATGTAAAGCCGCTAGCAATCATGCTGGGGGCATTTACCAACCTCTGGGCATCATGTTGGGAAGGAACCCGTTAATGGTCCTTAATCGCTAGCAGAGTTTCCCTTTGGCTTCAAGCTCGTTAAAAAAATGAAACCAGTAGTTTGAGCATAGTTTACCTTTGGTTTCAAGCTTGCATAAAAATGAAACCAGTTTCATGAGCATAGTTCCCTTTCTGTGTCAAGATCGTTAAAAAATGAAACATATCCTTTCCCTTTGAGTTGAGTCTCCTTGTAGACTTACTACCTGAACCTTCTTTTCACCCGCCTATGCCTTAGGCGGATGAAATGAAGCTTGGGGGCATGTCTTCAACCTATGGAAGTTACGTTGAAGTCAACCTGATCGCCTCTCCACACCACGTTGGAGCTAAGTCACTTACTTCCAGCAATAATGTTGGGGGCATGCCATGTCCCAAATTTGGAATTGGGTCACAATGGCCTAATCACATTGGCCATATTCATTAGATTTTTTAAAATTGATGTTAAAGGTCAAATAATTGCCAAGGAGGAAAATTACTAGTTTCCTAGGTTTGGGGTGGAAGCTTTGGGATTTGGAATAATGGGGATAATAAATGATGTTTGAACATTAGAGTGGCATAAATATTTAATAAAAGATCTAAATAAATATATACAAGTGAAAATCAAAGTGGAATTTGATCATGAAGACACATGGAGGAAGTGGGACCCACATATGGTTAGATTTTCCCACTACACTTGGCATCATTTTCTCACCAATTCGAATTCAAGGTGAATGGTAACATACTTGGGGGAGTCCAAAAGGTATTATTCATGGCATGACTCATCCCAGGTCAAAATATAGAGGAAGAGTAACTCCCATGGAAGAGGAAGAGGCAATTTGGAGCTAGTGAGACACTTGGGCTAGATTCCCTAGCTCTATGACAACAATGATGAAGATGCTATGACACCTATGACACAAATCAGACCTGAAGGCTGACATATGACATATATGACATGTTAGGGCTAAAAATAGACTCCAAGAGGGCGCTCAAGGGTGTTAGGGCAGCTAAGATGCTTCCACATGTGATTTGGTGGAAGTGGGAGAATAGGAATTGTTGTACAAGTGGTGTTCTTTGGAATCTCTTCTCAACTTGAGTTGGCATGAGTCTCTTGGAAGGAATTCGACCCATGGAGGACATTAGAAATTTTTAAATGTCAATAACAAAGAATGAAACCAGCTTTTGATCATTTGTAGAATTTTCAATTGCATTTGTGAAAAGGGAGAGCTAGTGGATGACTAGTTTCTTGCCTTAGCCAATTTCGAGGGTGAAAGATTACCATCCAAGTTGGTAATTGGAAAGGAAATTCAGACCTTTCATTTGGAGCTTTAATGGAGTCTTTATTTTGCAGGTGTAAGATACAGGGCAGCTCATGGTTTCTTCTATTTCAGCTCACTCCTTCAACCATTTCCAGTTTTGATGGCATATTCTTGATCCTTAAGGGAGGGCGTTTTTGGTGAGATATTGTACTCTTTGGGGGAGCTTCTAATGCCCCATTTATATTCTAATATGAATTAAATACTCTGTTATTCATCTACAGAAAGTTTCAGGTCTAAATTCCAAGTAGAAATGTATAAATCTCAATTTTAATGAAAGAACAGTGCCATTTCCCCACTACCTTATTGTGAATCAATGTAATGCTGATGATTTCGAATGAATGGATGATTATATGATGAATTTGTGATTAATGGACTGCCATGGATGTATTTTACAAGTTTCATGTACTGTACTTGAGCATTTGAAGTATTTTTACTCAGCTTAATTGCATTGGGAGAAGAAATAGTGCCATTTCCCCAAGGGTCGAATTGGTGATTTTTGCAGTTGAATGGGAGAGGGTTGGAGCAGATATAATAATCAATTAATGGTGCACATGAGACCTTAATAACATAATTAACACATTACATACTTATTTTCATAAATTTGAGTGGGTTTGGAGGCAATTGGGAAGCCATTTTCAGTACTTACCCCAGGGGGATTTGAACCCCAAATTACTAGTAAAATTGCATACTTGGTCCAGAATCTTAAGAGAGTTGGAAGAGATATTTTGGTGGCCATATGTCATCCATGAACATCATATTCAAGTCCTAATATCATTCATACACCTTGCTTGAATATTTGAAGGCATTTGGAGTCAATGTGAGACCTAGAGACCAATATTAGTCAAAGGGAAATCACTAGTAAAGTTACCTACATTGACCAGAATTGAAAGAGTATTTGCAGAAGTATTTTAAAGGTCCAAAGGCATTTCTGAAACACATATTTATGTTCTAATATCATCATATACCTTCTTAGAATATTTGGGATCATTTGGGGCAAATTTGGGACCTAGAGATCAAAACTAGTCAAAGGTCAAACTAGGGAAAAAAAGTGGAAAGTTGCCATTTTAATAAAATTCCTAACAAGGGACAATACAGTGGTATCAGAGCATGGTCTTGGAACTTGATGTGGTAGAACATTAATGAATACCAGGAGTCAAAGAAATAAGCCACCACCCTTAGAAACTGAAACTGGATGTACTTTGGTGAAAGGGAAGAAATAGGAGAAGAAGTGCATTCATTGGTCACCATGGGTAAGGATGAGAAAGGAACCTCATAGGAGAATGAGGAGTTTAGAAAATTACTTAAACCATCCTTTGAAGACAAGTGGAAGCAATACTTTCAAGAGTTCAAATTGTTGCTTAGTGAACTTGGAAGCAACTCGGAAAAAATAATGAGTAATGGTTCTCTTTTCAAGGAAAAGGATGAAATAATTTATGTCACAAAAGAGGAACCTAATGTAATTTTGGAACATGAGGTACATGTTGATATGCAAGTTCTTGAAGATGCTACACTAAAACAAGAAGAAGGACAAGCACTTGTCCTTGTTCAGAGGGATTATGAGTTGCCTCATGGAGAGAATTGCAAATCCTTGGAGGAGGCACATGATCTCACAATAGTTGGACCAGCCAATTATGGAGAGGATGAATTAAAGATTTCAATGGGTAAGAGTTGTAAGGATTTAAGGTTGGTTCATAATTCCTCACCCCCTACTTCTTTTTCAGCCACATCAATTGGGGATGAAAATTGGGTGAAAGGTTTTTTTCTGGTGGTGCCACATGAGGGGTATGAAACTCTTACCTCTCCTTTGATGATGACATGAATAAAGCACCTCATTATTTAGAATTTCAGCAGCATATTGCTTTACCTTACGATGATACATATCCTCATGGATGTATGGATGAGACTTCTTTGAGTCCTTTGAAGTCTCCTTGTTTTTCCTGCTCATTATTTGGTTCAGATTTTAGTTGAGATTCTTCATTCACTTCTTGGATGAAAGAATGCATGGCTTAATATTTTGATGCATATCACATTATTTTGGAGCAGCACTATAGGACATGGGATCCTCACCTATGTCATTGGAGCAGATTTGATGGGTCACTTGAAGATTGTATGCACTTGGAAAATGGTGGTCTACATGCTTGGAGGTATAAGCACTTTCATGAATCTTTGATGAAGCATCTCCTTTATGTACATTTTCATTATGTTGTTATGTACCTTGATGATATATATTTTGTACTCATGATGTTTGGAAGAATGCATACAAGAAAATGGGATCCCGGAATCCTCTTATCTGATGGTATGGGTTGGAGAGCACTCTTAATGATTGGGGTGCAATACAAGCAATGGGACCCTGAAATAATTTTTATCTCATCGGTTTCAAAGTTTTTGGGGAAACAAGCAATAGGGGAGATGGATTTCCCACTTAATAAAGTGATTTTTATCATATTAGTGCAGCAGCAATCATGGTGGTTCCTCTCCAAAATCTTCGTGGAAACTCAAAGACTCAAGGTTGGGTAATTCAATGGCAACTTCAAAGAATTATATAGGAAGCAGTTTCTTCAACACCCATGTTTGAAATTGCTTGAGGACAAGCAATATTGGGAAGGGAGTATTTGTCATGTCCCAAATTTGGAATTGGGTCACAATGGCCTAATCACATTGGCCATATTCATTAGATTTTGTAAAATTGATGTTAAAGGTCAAATAATTGCCAAGGAGGAAAATTACTAGTTTCCTAGGTTTGGGGTGGAAGCTTTGGGATTTGGAAAAATGGGGATAATAAATGATGTTTGAACATTAGAGTGGAATAAATATTTAATAAAGAAGCTAAATAAATATATACAAGTGAAAATCAAAGTGGCATTTGATCATGAAGAAACATGGAGGAAGTGGGACCCACATATGGCTAGATTTCCCCACTACACTTGGCATCATTCTCTCACCAATTCGAATTCAAGGTGAATGGTAATATACTTGGGGGATTACAAAAGGTATTATTCATGGCATGACTCATCCAAGGTCGAAATATAGAGGAAGAGTAACTCCCATGGAAGAGGAAGAGGCAATTTGGAGCTAGCGAGACACTTGGGCTAGATTCCCTAGCTCTATGACAACAATGATGAAGATGCTATGACACCTATGACACAAATCAGACCTGAAGGATGAAATATGACATATATGACATGTCATGGCTAAAAATAGACTCCAAGAGGGCGCTCAAGGGTGTTAGGGCAGCTAAGATGCTTCCACATGTGATTTGGTGGAAGCGGGAGACTAGGAATTGTTGTACAAGTGGCATTCTTTGGAATCTCTTCCCAACTTGAGTTGGCATGAGTCTCTTGGAAGGAATTCGACCCATGGAGGACATTAGAACTTTATAAATGTCAATAACAAAGAATGAAACCAGATTTTGATCATTTGTAGAATTTGCAATTGCATTTGTGAAGAGGGAGAGCTAGTGGATGACTAGTTTCTTGCCTTAGCCAATTTCGAGGGTGAAAGATTCCCATCCAAGTTGGTAAATGGAAAGGCCATTCAGACCTTTCATTTGGAGCTTTAATGGAGTCTTTATTTTCAGGTGTAAGCTACATGGCAGCTCATGGTTTCTTCTATTGCAGCTCACTCCTTCAACCATTTATAGTTTTGATGGCATATTCTTGATCCTTGAGGGAGGGCGTTTTTGGTGAGCTATTGTACTCTTTGGGGGAGCTTCTAATTCCCCATTTATATTCTAATATGAATTAAATACTCTTTTCTTCATCTCCATAAAGTTTCAGGTCGAAATTCCAAGTAGAAATGTATAAATCTCAATTTTAATGAAAGAACAATGCCATTTCCCCACTACCTTGTTGTGAATCAATGTAATGCTGATGATTTCGAAGGAATGGATTATTATATGATGAATTTGTGATTAATGAACTGAAATGGATGTATTTTAATAGTTTCATGTACTGTACTTGAGCATTTGAAGTATTTTTACTCAGCTTAATTGCATTGGGAGAAGAAATAGTGCCATTTCCCCAAGGGTCGAATTGGTGATTTTTGCAGTTGAATGGGAGAGGGTTGGAGCAGATATAATAATAAATTAATGGTGCACATGAGACCTTAATAACATAATTAACACATTTCATACCTTTTTTCATAAATTTGAGTGGGTTTGGAGGCAATTGGGAAGCCATTTTCAATACTTACCCTAGGGGGATTTGAACCCCAAATTACTAGTAAAATTGCATACTTGGTCCAGAATCTTAAGAGAGTTTGCAGAGGTCTTTTGGTGCCCATATGTCATCCATGAACATCATATTCAATTCCTATTATCATTCATACACCTTCCTTGAATATTTGAAGGCATTTGGAGTCAATTTGAGACCTAGAGACCAATATTACTCAAAGGGAAATCACTAGTAAAGTTACGTACATTGACCAGAATTGAAAGAGTATTTGCAGAAGTATTTTAAAGGTCCAAAGGCATCCCTGAAACACATATTTATGTTCTAATATCATCATATACCTTCTCAGAATATTTGGGATCATTTGGGGCAAATTTGGGACCTAGAGATCAAAACTAGTCAAAGGTCAAACTAAAGAAAAAAAGTGGAAAGTTGCCATTTTAATAAAATTCCTAACAAGGGACGTTACAGGGAACACACAAACCTTTGGATGCCATGTTGGGAAAAGTTCACCATTGGGAACATTTTCGAGCATACTTTCCTTTTTAGGTTTCGAGCTCATTAAAACATGAAAATTACCCCGAGCATAGTTCATTTTCTGTTACAAGCTCATTAAAAAATGAAGCAGACATCATGAGCATTCTTCCAACCTATCTTCGAGCTCGTTAAAAACAGTAAGATGGCATTTGAGCTTACTTTTCACTTTTTTTTCGTGCTCTGGTTAAAACATGAAAAGTTGTTTGAGCTTACTTTTTACTTTTTCGTGCTCGTTCAAATATGAAAAGGATTCCTAGTGATTTTGATACCATTCTCATGCTCGTTAAAAATTTGAGTTAAAAAGGTGTGTCTAATGAGTATAGGTTTATCACTTTATCCGGCCTCGCTAGACTATTTACAGAAAAGGAACTGTGCCGATTTTACTTTTCCTTTGTTGTACTTGGTCATAAACCATGACAAAGTTGTTCATGGAGTTCTTTTTAAGCTCTTTTGAGACTCCCTAAATAGGAAACGATTGCCAAGCGAACTTGATGCTTTCACGCTTGTAAAAGCATTTGAATGATCGTCTTTCTAGTGATAGTTTACCCCTTTTTCGGACCAGGAAGCACTATTTATGAAAAAGGAATACTCCAACCAACCATGGCTGGAAGATTCCTCTGCCGCGTTGTTTTACCCTTTTTCGGGTGAGGCTAACTTTACGAAAAAGGACTGTTGGAGTCTCCTTTAGTTCTTTTCAGACTCCCTAAACATGAAATGACGCCAAGTTTTCCTTCTCTGGACTTGTTAAATTTTAAACATTGAAGGGCCCATTATGAGACGAACCCGTCCTTTCCTAGGTTCGTGAAACATTTGGGATTGGACTCATCTATGAGATGAGCTATACCGAGCATCTGGTTACCCTCATCAAGCTCGTCAAAAAACACATGAGGCACTCATCAATCATGATGGGGAAAAAGGGAAGATTTTGTTTTACATCTTAATTACGGCAGTACATAGTCACTCTTGAACATGGCACTCATTTTCATTTGCATTCAGTACTTGGATAATCTGTTTGTCCTCAAGTCTTGTCAATTCCATGAGTCACGTCGCTCCTTTGGATCAGCCAAAGAATGCTTCCACCATCAGTTGCATTAGGGATTGGTATCAGTCTCGTCAGGTCAATTATACTGCCAAGTCATGCCATGCCCATGTTCAAGAGACATTTGTTACTCATCATCTGCAGTCAGTATACCTTTGATCATGTTGGTCTACCTTGGATCAGTATTGCACATTATTCTACCGTCCGATCTACACCAAACATCTGTTATCGAGTTTCATGTCGATGATGGGGGATTCATCATGGCCCTCCTTCGACGGGTTCATCTTCGTTGACTCCAAAACATCATCTGAGGATTGAACTTAGAAACCAACCAAGTACCTTGGCCCTACATGCCTCAATGGTAGGTTACCTCACTTTCAACAGGAGTTTACATCATTGACTCTTGATTGAAAGATTTCATCTTGTGTACGAATTCAACTCATTTATTCATACTTGATGATATGTACTATGATACCTTGGGAATCATTGACATTGATGGTGATCTCCCTCGCACTTGTTAACGGTATACATTAATGACCGGTAATCAAGTGGTTTCTACCATGTTCAACTCCAAAACATTGTAATCACATGGATAGATTCGTATCATTGCGGGTTCAGCTTAAAGACCCTGGGGAAGTTCTTTCCTACCCAGGTTGCGATGGGGATTGTTTGGGACACACAGATCCACTTTTGTATTGGTCGTGGTTGTGTTGTCAGTTCAGAGATACACAGATCCACTTTTGTATTGGTCGTGGATGTGTTATCATCTCATCATGGATCTACGATTGTGTCTAGTAGCCATGATTGTGTTCAGTCGGTATTTACTATCATGGATCTGCAATGTATTGGTCGGCAGCCATGTTTTGTGTTGTATGAGACTTGTGGATCTCAGGTCATTTCTGCAGCAACTCCTTCCAACCAGCAAGTCCTTGCCATTTTTTCTTATTACAAATCATTTCACCTGACTCATTCCATCAGCTTCATGCTTTTGGGGGCATTCTGTTACACCAAAATGTCGTCACCCTTGTGCAAGTGTCACAAGTGTCGGAAGTGTTGCAAGTGTCGTTGTCATGACCTAGTGTCGTCATCATGACCATTGCAAGTATCATCATTATGACCAAGTGTTGTCATCATGACCGTTGTGATAATGTCGTCATCTTGACCATTGTGTAAACTCTTTGCTATTTAACCTAAACCCATTTTAGAGTAAAAACACATCCCCGAAGTTTCCCATGACTGGAGGGCTTAACTGACCTACTTTTCAAGGTCGTCGCAGTCTGCCCTTGTGCAACATGCGACATCATAGGTTGTCCTAATGCAACATGCGACGATGTCAGTTATTTGGATAAAAGAGTATCTTCGAGCTCATCCTCGAAGATGAGTGATGTGGAGGCCTATCCCTAGGCTCTAGGTGAGGTGGCATTTTGGTTCCTAACCTTATGGAAAAATCCCTTAACCATCTCCCTTTAATCCTCAACCTACCCTATCTCTTTAGCCCTATATAAACACCCACTCTCTCCATGCGAAGGGGGGAAGGTCTGTGGTACCCTTATGCTGGTAGAACCCATATTGGTGATTGGGAAGCTTGTACCATCTTGGAGGTTTGGCTTGGACATGTTGGATGGAGGAGGAAACGTTGAGGCTTTGGCTGTAGCTTCATCCTTTCTATGTAATTTTCACTTTTATACAGTTAATATAATCTCTTTCCATAAACTGTTGTCTCATTGATGATGATGTTTAGAGTTTTCTTCCTTAACTGTTAACTTAGATCAATCATATGAAATGTATGATTTCACTGTTTGCTCGTATCTATATCTTCAATAGGGTCTTGCAGCTTGAGATCTGACTACGCTGAAGCATTGGATCAACAAAGAGCAAAGGGATCTGCAAATCTGAGGTAAGCTATCTATCTACTAGTTTGCACTTCTATTGATCTAGGAAAGTAGATCTATATTCTATTTGATTTGTTATAGACTTACATTAAGCTAGGGAGATCACGCCTTAGATCCGTCTTTGGTAGATTGTCCGATAATAGGGGAACACCCACTAATCCTGGGAAGACCGTGGTTGGCCACAGCAGATGCCTGTATCAGCTGTCGGTCAGTATCTATGACCATTTCAGGCGGAATTGAGATCAAGATCCTAACCTTGTACCCTCCAGCTCGACCAAGCACAGAAGCTGAAACTCCATTGTGGGCAGATTTGTAGGAGGAAGAAGGTGTGCAGCCGTTATTAACAATAGGGAGAGCCTTAACGTTTAAAGATGAAACAGAGGATGATGTCATTAATAGTTTCATCAGTGAGCCCACGTCATTCAATAAAAATGTCTATCAGATCTTGGACAGTACTCTAGCTGCAACAGAACAAGAAAATCTTACAGAAGAAACTCTAATCAGTGATGCCAGTATAATTCCAGTACTCAAGAATTCAAAGAGTGTTCCAGTAGAAATCGGGCCAGGGAAAACATTGAATATCAATCCAAATCTTGCACCTAGCAAGATGATACAACTAGTCACTCTGCTGAAACAACGAAGGGGAGCTTTAGCTTGGGAGTACACAGACATGAAAGGGATTCCTTCCAATCTTTGCACCCATCACATTTATATTAAGAGTGACTCCAGGCCTGTGTGTCAACCGCAACGAAGGATGAACCCGAACCTAAGAGACATAGTGAAAGAGGAGATCCAAAAATTTTTGGAAGCAGGATTTATATACCCGATTTCAGATAGTGAGTGGGTTTCTCCACTTGTGATTGTGCCAAAGAAGAATGGGAAATGGAGGGTCTGCGTGGATTACAGAGAATTGAACAAAGCAACGCCGAAAGACCATTTCCCCTTACCTTTCATCGATCGATCCTTGATACCTTGTCTGGGAAAAAGTATTTTTCCTTTCTGGATGGATTTAGTGGCTATAACCAAATCCAGATTGCTCCAGAAGACCAAGACAAAACCACTTTCACATGTCCCTGGGGGACTTTTGCATATCGAGTACTTCCTTTTGGGTTGTGTAACGCACCAACCACATTTCAGAGAGCAGTGATTGGAATCTTTTCGGAAATGGTAAATGATTGCATGGAGATTTTTATGGATGACTTTACCCCATATGGTGATAGTTACGAAGAAGCACTGAAAAAACTTAGAAAAGTTCTTGAAACGCTGTGAACATAGCCAGCTCTCTTTAAGCACTGAAAAGTGCCATATGATGATGAGTGAGGGCATAGTGTTGGGGAACTTCATCTCTTCTGATGGTATCTAGGTAGATCCATCCAAAATCAAGGTAATTGAAAATATACCAACTCCTGGGACACAGAAGGATGTATGTAGCTTCTTGGGGCATGCTGGCTATTACAGAAGGTTCATAGAAAATTTTTCCAAACTAGCTTCTCTTTTGTTCACTCTATTGATGAATGATGCATAGTTTGTCTGGAATGATGCATGCCAAACAACGTTTACTGAGCTAAAGAAAAGGCTATCTACAACACCCATCTTACGAGGGCCCAATTGGGCTCTGCCTTTTCATATTTCTTCAGATGCTTCAGCCACAGCCATTGGGGCAGTTTTGGCACAGCAGGAAAGTAATGCTCCTTATGCCATTTATTACATTAGTAAAAACTTGTCTCCTACTGAACTAAACTATACTGTCACAGAAAAGGAATTTCTTGCCATTGTTTATGCCATCAACAAATTTAGATATTATATTACAGAATATTCTACTTTTGTGCACACTGCTCATTCTGCTATCAAGTATTTAATGAATAAAACAATCACGAATGCTTGAGTTACTAGATGGATGTTACTGTTATAGGAATTTGATATCACAATTATTGATTGACTAGAGAAGGAAAATGTTGTTGCAGATTATTTATCTCGACTTACTAACAGTGATGACAATTTACCAGTTGAAGATTCTTTCCCCGACGAACATTTATTTGCAGTATCAACTCATTCCCCATGGTACGCAGATATTGCTAACCTTTTGGCTGCAGGTAAGCTCCCAGCACATCTGTCAAAGAGAGAAAAAAGGAAGATCATACAACAGAGTGCTAGGTACTGCTAGATTGATGGCCATCTTTTCTACATAGGGCTTGATTTAGAGATCAGAAGATGTGTTAGAGAAGATGAGATCTTTAGCATTCTTAAAGATTTCCATGATGAGCCCTATGGGGGACATTTTGCTAAAAAAAGGAGAGGTCATAAAGTTTTGAGAATAGGCTATTTCTGGCCCACATTCTTCAGGGATGCAAAGAAGTATGTTCAGGCATGTGATAGCTGCCAAAGGATGGGCCAACCCAACATATTAAATGAAATGTCTTTGCAGCCACAGCTTGTGGTTGAACCATTTGATAGGTGGGCTCTATATTTTGCAGGGCTTATCAACCCTCCCTCAAAACATAAAGTTCACATCTTGGTTTGCACAGATTACATGACCAAATGGGTAGAAGCCGTAGCCTTGATTAATGCCAATTATCAGGCTGTGATTGATTTCCTATATGAAGAGATTTTTACTCGGTTCAGAGTACCTAAGGAATCATTACAGACAGTGGACCACAGTTTATGTCTCACAAGCTGGAAGCACTGTTACAGAAATTTCATATTCAGCACAGAATAACCTCGCATATCATCCACAGGCCAATGGCCAAGTGGAGAGTACAAACAAGGTTATCGAGGCTATTTTGACAAAAACAATGAAGAGCCATCATAAAGATTGGGCTGAAAGGCTTCCAGAGGCACTATGGGCCTATCGTACTAAATGGCGTAACACCACTGGTTTTTCCCCATATGAGTTAGTGTATGGTAAGAATGATGTTTTTTAGCAAACCTGGATTTATCAGAGGCATAGAGGGACCGACTGAATCAGCTCAATGAATTGGATGAGAAGCGGACAGCTGCAGTACATCATACAACTTTAATCCAACAAGAGCGCTCTAAGTGGCATGATCGATTTATAAAAAATAAATTCTTCCAAGAGGGGGACTGGGATCTGTTGTATGATTCACGGTTTAAGAGGGACTTTAAAAGAAAGTTGAGTACCCGTTGGTTGGGCCCCTGTCAGATAGATCGGGTATTTGATAATGGAACAGTTCGGTTGATCACCATTGATGAAAACAACATACCATTATTCGCAAATGGTCATCGACTGCGACTGTATCACAAGCCGATCTCAAGGGAAGCTTTTGTTTCTCATGTTGCAGATGATCCAGATTATCAGTTAACGCTGGGTCAAGGATTTTTCTCAACCCCTGTCAATTCTTAAGAACTGCAATCTCCACATGATTTATACATAAATAATTCATTTTCTTTTTTTTCATTCTATATTTTATATATTTTGCATTTTGCATTTGATCGAGTTTGTTTTGAAGAATTCTTTGTAGGAATTAATTGGAGGAACATCGGTCGTGACTAGGCCAGATGACTGCAGGAACCTTGTATTGTTCCTGACCTGATAAAGCTCTTTTTTTAAGAAGATGGATGATTTGTTACCTTTCAGTATTCAGCTGAAAATTTGCCTGTTACTTCATTATTGAGTAGCTGTGACTCCTTACCTTGCTCATTCTTCCTATTGCAGCAGCTGCGACTCCGCTATTCCTGACCAATCCTCCAAATGCAGCAGTTGCGACTCCGCTATTTCCACTTCATTTTCACTCTTTTCCAGCAGCTGTGACTCCGCTATTTCTGACCAATTCGCCAAATGAAACAGCTGTGACTCCGCTATTTCCACTTCATTTTCACTATTTGCCAGCAGCTGCGACTCCGCTATTCCTGACCAATCCGCCAAATCCAGCAGCTGTGACTCCTCTATTTCCACTTCATTTTCGCTCTTTCCAGCAGCTGCGACTCTGCTATTTCCACTTTAGTTTCGCTCTTTACCAGTAGCTGCAACTCCGTTAGTCCTGAGCATTCCGCTAAATCCAACAGTTGTGACTCCGCTATTATTGACTATTTTGCCAAATCTAGCAGCTATGACTCCACTATTTTTTTTCCATTTCGCTCTTTCCTTACAGCTGCGACTCCGCTAGTCTTGCTTATTTTTCTAAATCTAGCATCTCTGACTCCGCCAGACTGCCTTCTCTCCAAAAGATGATGCCAATGATGATTCAATTAGGCGTCAGTTTTGTTGCTTGCTCCACAAGATCCAATCACGGTTTTCCACATAGGAAAATTTTGGGTGTCTTGGGTAGCTTTCAGCTCGACTGGCGGTGGCCACATCACTTCAGCACATGTGCATTCATACTCGTGAGGATGAAGGCCGGCTGTAATGATTGATTCATGGATGAACTCATAAACGCAAACGTACAGATCGCACCATTTACATGATCTGGCAGAAAATGAAATACGGTAATAATGATTATGTATTGTCGTAGCCCTCGATTAGCGAACCCATACTAATTAACCTCCAAGGAATATGTCAGGAACATGGTTGTATGTATTTCTTGTCACCTTACTCGATTTTCACCTAATACCCCAATTCTGCCAACTTCCTCGTTCCAACGGAATGTTCATACCTATGTTGACTTGCCTAAAAAACTGATTATGAACCCCAACTATCCCTTGCATGTTCGTAAAACTTCAACTTCCACGTCTAGACTGGTAAATTGTTGTATTCATTTTGAATTGTGAGGAAAGCTCGATATGGGAAACCCAGTCCGGCATGAACCAGTAAATACAGAAGCTATACGTGCCAATGCAGAAGTTCTTAACATTTTCATAGCAGTAGGTTGGATGGAATATTTTGAATAGTTGAACGGTTTTTACACATAAACTACACTACAATTCGCCTTTAACCTGACTAATACTCACTCTGAGGTCAGGGGACTGCATGTGGATGTTACAGAAGAAATAATAGCAGGGGTGAATGACTTACCCCAGGTTGGGAAGAAGTCATTTGGATGGAAAGCACATATTGCAAATGCTGTGAGAGAATTTTTGGCAGTCGGGGAGCATGTTAGTCCAAAGCACTGTGGGTTGAAACTGGCATCTTTACCACGACCTTGGAACCAAGTAGCAGTCTTCGTGAAGTGCTATATCTCTTGTGAAGGTAGGTACCAAACTGTGTCCTTCTTTGAACTTCCCTTATTGTCTCATTTACGCCATGGCAATTTGGTGAATATACCATTTTATCTTTTTAAAGCCCTACAAACCATGGCTGGATATGCAAAAAATTCCCAACACCCAGTTTCCTCCCTTACCAATCATGGCCTAATTAAATTACTAGTCTTAAGAGCCATTGCAAATCGTAATTTAACCTGGGAACAATTCCTTGCTGGAGATGGGCCAATCAGAGAACCTATATTAGAAATGGAGGGTGTTGGCGAAGGTAATGAGGACCGACGTTCCTCAAATCCAGTTGGGGGGGAGATTGGAACATTAGAGAACCAGACTAGTGATGAAGAGGAAGTAAATAAGGGAGAAGCAACATCAACATAAAACCCTGTTGCTGAGGAAATTGTGATGGAAACCATGGCACAGGAGGCAGAAAAATCAGAAGCTGTAAATGTAGAAGCAGATACTCAGATGAAAGAAGTTGAAACTGGAGAAGCTATTGAAGCTATGACAATAGAGGCTGCAACTACAGAAGCAGGAATAACAAGAGAAGGGACTGTGGAAATTTTGGAGGTTGTGTCCTCTCCTGAGATAAGGGGGACCATTATTGAAGAAGAAAAGACCCCTGTGTTAAAGAAACGAAGAGGAAGATCAAGGAACAAGGGTCAGATATCCACTGCAGCAAAGAAAAGAAAAACCAGAGCTGTCACAGCACCAGTAGCAGTAAGAAGTGAGGAACACCCAGTGGGAATGGTGAGGAAAAGAAGGACTCGATCGACTGTAGCAGCAGAAGTAGCTGTGACAGCAGCAGCAGCAGAAGCAGCTATAACAACAGCAGCAGCAGAAGCAGCTGTAACAACAACAGTAGCAAAAGCAGCTGCAGCAACAACACAGGTAGCAGAGACAACAGAAGAAGTAGAGATAGTGGATGCACTTGGGGGTAATATTGAAACACCCTCAGCAGAGATAGCAGAAGAAGCAAAGATAGTGGATGCAATAGGGGTTAATAATGAAGCACCTTCAGCAGAGACAGTAGGAGCAGTCAAAGCAAATATTGAGTCACCTATGGCAGAAATAGCACCTATAACAGGGGTAGACGTAGAAATTCCTATTTTGAAGCCCAAGTCACCTACTGTCATGCAGGAACCTTCGATAGAAGAACCTCAAATCGAAAATCTCCTGCATGAAAATGAATTATTAAAGGAGGATGTGCAGACATTGCGAAATGAGATGGAAAGATGGAAGGGAGTAGCTGTAAAACAAGCATAGAAGAATTTGAACACATTAGCAAATGCTGCAAACTTATTAGAAAATTCATCTTTTGCATTTGAAAATGAGGAGCAAGGAGAGACTGTTTGTCCAGAGTGTGGAGATATATTTTTTGCAGCAGGACACAGAGTTGTTGTGTTGGGAGTTGTATCACAAAGGCATGTACAGATAGAGGAGGTGGAAGAAGGAATGCTAGAAATAAAATTGATGGGGGAAAATGAGCCAAGAATTGAAGAGATTCCTGATTCGAATTTAGGAGATGAAACAGTGCAGTCCCAGCCATCAGGGGATACTGAGCTTCTTCAGGACCAGTCTCATCAGTGAGAGAGATTTGATATAACCCAGAAACAATCTCGGACAACAGGGGACTGTTACACAAGAACCAGTACCGTTGAAAATATTTAGTGAGGTTGCAACTCGGACAACAACATTTGATATCAAGGAAGAAAAAGAGAACACTGTTACACAAGAACCAGTGTTTTCAAAATCATTTACTGAAGTTGCAACACAAACTGAGATGGCTGAGGTTGAAATGGAAAGGAAGGATGCTGTCACACAAGGACTAGCAGTCCTAAGAATATTTGCTAAGACTGTAACACAGACTAAGGGAGCTGAGGTTTATATGGAAATAAAGGATGATGTTACACAAGAACCGGCATCCCCAAAATCCATTGCTAAGACTGCATTACAGGCACAGACCACTGCCACTCCAATGGAGGATGAAACTGTTATAGTGCCAAAGAAAAATGAGTAAGTCATTTATCTGGACTCTGATGATGAGAAGGATGTGGAGAACATAATATTTCAACGGCTAGAGAAGAAGATTCTCTAGCTAAATCTCGAGTTGGATAAATGACACAAATGGATTGATTAGTTCAGGACAGGTATGATTTCTCTCCAAGAACATAGAAATGTCATTAGGGGGTTGAGAGAAAAGTGGGCTGAGGAGTTATTCTTATAGAAAATCCAGTAGGAGAAACTTTAAGAAAAATTGGAAGGATTGAAGAAACTTAAGTCCATGCAACAAGAAAAAGACAAAATTTATACTCTTTCCCTAGAATTATTGAGTTGCAGGGCTCCATCCCCCTCTTACCCTGTCTTTCTCCATGAGTAGACAACTTTATTTCAATTGAGGGCTCCAAAAGAAGGGAGATCATTTGATTTGGAAACAGCTACTCAGTTTTTGGAAACTTTTCTGAAAAGTGATTTTGAGGATCAGAATTTGTTATGTGAATTGTATTTACATGACAGGGCTTGTTATATTAACTCTCCATCTAATCCATTTCCTTGTCTAGGGGATGTTCAACTAAGGGCATTTTCCTCTTTTGTCATTAACCATGTAATATGGCGAGATGCTTTCCAAACCATCCTCAGGAATGAGGAGAATTCTACTCTCTGGATTTAGGGGGGAAAATCAGGATCCAAAAACACTCATAGAAAATCATGCTGGATCTCTCAGGGTTCCTTCAATTGCCCAATACTTTGAAATTCTGTGAGATAAAATCCTCACCACATGTGTCCCGATGATTCTTAATGTGCAGGAGAGTGCTATGGAAGGTGAATACAGATGGTTGTATTCTTCTTCATCTCTGAAGGAAATGGATCCATACTACTTTGAGAATTTCAGGCAAGCTTTGACAAGGATTCCTAGATATGTGCAGTGCATGGAAAAATGTGGGTCTTGGTGGATTGGATTAAGATTCAGATTCCCTCTCATATGGTTACCTGTGATTCCTTACATAAACAATTATGCTTTGATTGTAGAAGAAGAAAAGCTGTGTTGGGAGAAGCGGATAGCCTTCTATGGGTTTGTGCCTCGAGGGGAGACACCAGAACTTGCCTACAATCTTACAAATCTTCACAGATTCAACTCAGACTCAGATTCGGACTAGGGGAGGTAGTTGCATGAGGACATGCAATCAGATAATTGGGGGGAGATGTTGGGTCCAGGAAATGCCCCTTTTTGGCCATCCTTATTACATCATTTTTCCTTGATTACATCCTATTTTCATAATCTATACCTATGCCTTTTCTCCAGATCAACCAATGATATTGATAGGTATAATTCGTTATTGCTTTATTTATTTTATGCCTAATATTCTTAAGGTTCTAGATCCTAGTCCTTGGTTTATGCTAATCTGTGTGATTTCATTTAGTCAAGGTCTAAAACGCAGGTGTATCAGTCAAATGGCACCAACTGTTACTCTTTAAAGCCCGATTCCTCATAACTCCAAAGGAGAGCACACTCCTCCACGAGAATCTGTAATAGGCCTCCACTGAAAGAGAACCCAGTTGCAACAGACAGATAACAAAACAGCTTGCTAAATCCGTTGATCCATTGATTACCAGAATAACAGCTCCTTCATGAGTAACAACCTTGTTTAATATGATTGTAACAGTCAACTATAACTCCGCAGCATGAAGATCATAGATCTTCACTGGTGCACGATTTTGGTGGATCGTTATCTGTACTTTCAATGTATAAATATGAGAAGTCTCCTGTAGCCTGGGGTTGGACAATTACCATTTTGCATAAGCTGTAACAGAGCACTGATACTGTCAATTTCCATTATTAATATGAGACCAGAGTTCTTCATTTATGTGTCTTAATTTGTTGTGTTTCTCGGCATCTCTGTTAGAAGGCCAGGGCTCTCCTTCTCATAGAAATAGCCGGCTTAAGTAGGTAGGGTGATTTAGCTTTCTTTCTGTTGTCTGGTGTGGAAGCATTGCAGATGTTACTGTTATCTACAACAGAGATTAGCTTTCCTTTTGGTAGTTCACGATTGCATCTTGAATAGTTGTAGCAGATTGGTGTGACAGTCGACTGTGTAGGATAATTCAGTTACTGCATGTGTGTTTGAATCAACTGTAACAACCAAGCTTAATTCCAATATCTGTCAGTTGTTTATTCTTTCTAGGATTTCTCGTAATTATTAGTTAGAGTTCAAGCTTATATTTAGATTCTGGTTGTTGTTGTATCTTCAATTGGTTTATTAAGGTAGGCAGATTATGATTGAGTAACAGTAGCTACTGCATGGATCATTTTGGTAAAGATTGAGTATTGTAGTTTGATAATTATAGGATTTAACTTCTTCTAAAAGCAATCTGGTTTATTTCTATTCTTAATTTTATAACTGCTGGGTGATTTCTGTAGAAAGGTAGTTCAATTGAATTCCTAGATGTGTGAATTAGATTAGTTTTCTTTCTGGAGTGAGTTTGGCTGGATAGACTCGTAGGATCATTATCTCCATTTAGTTAATCAACTGCTTGACATGTTTATGCACAAATTATGCTTATTTCCATTGAAACAAAAAGACCTCCTTGGGTTTGACAATTTATATTGACCATCCTGTGTGTTCGCTTTAATTAATTGACATATAGGGTGACCAACAAATTTCATGTTTTTTCTATATTTCAAGTTGCAAGACATTTGTAATTTTAGTCCTACTAACAAGTGAAAGGAAGGTTTTGGTTCTCATTGGAATCATATTGGTTTTTGATCCAGGAGGATCCAAGAAGGAAAAAAATTTTAAGTCCTCCAATCTCAGCAAAACCAACACTAGATCGAAGGGCTCGTCGAGACGATTCCAACGGCGTTCGTTTCACCTCAAACGGACTCCGTATGAGAAAGTTATCGCGTTCTGTTCCATAAGGTCAACAGCCAAATTTGGCAAAAAGAGGTGCCACGTGGCACCACTGACAAGGTGACACGTGGAATCCGTACTGTACAAACATGATGATGTGGCACCACTCAGAGGATGACACATGGCATCCATACAGTTCAGACCAATCACAAGGTGACATGTGGCATGATGGCATGGCATGCTAAATGGCATGATGATGCAGTATGATGACATGGCATGCTGATGTGGCATGATGACATGGCATGATAATGTGTCATGATGATGTGGCATTCTGACATGGCATGATGATGTGGCATGATGACATGGCATGCTGACATGGCATGATGATGTGGCATGGTGACATGGCATGATGACTAGCATGCATGCATTTGTGCTTGAAATGAGTTTTAGGAAATTCATGCATTTACTCATGAGAAATTGTAAAATGATTAATATTTGAAGTGAGTGGAAAAATTACTGACATATTACTCATTTATTTTATTCCTTGAGTTGTTATGAAGTTAATGCATGGTTGTAACCAAAAACAAACATGTCATATTTGTAAAGAAGTTGTAACAAGTTGGTTTATGGTTGAAAAAAAAACCAACATGCTATTTAAAAGAAGGATTTTGGTATGTAATGGATTATTGTTGGATTTTGTAAATGTCATTATGGGGAAGTAACTAAATGTGAAAACCCATGGACATGTGGGCATGAACCATATTTTTGGTTTATGTTCTTAAAAGCCCAACCACATGGAAACCAACTTAGGGAAGTTGTAACCAAGGCCAAGATAGGAAAATTAGTTGCAACCAAAGGAATCCATGAGAGTCATGTGAAGAAGGGAAAGCCAACCTATATAAACCCATTCATTTTCCATTTCCCACTCATGCTTTGGAGTAGAGACTTTGTAGCTAAAGGAGAGAAGGGAGATTGTGTAGCTCTGCAGGAGGAAGGTACGAGTGTTTATACTCGTTTTACACCGTCTTAAGGCTTCGGAGTTGCTGGAAGCAGTCTTGTTATGTTTTGGGAAGCGGTTCTCTTCCTGGCCATTGTCGCCAAGGTATCATTGTATTATTGCCATGTATTTTGCCTTTATGCTGAGATTATAGATCGACCCTCCTATTGAGAAGCAGGCCCAGAGACGTAGTCCATCCTGGACGAACTCCGTTATCAACTTGTTGTCTTTATGTGTGTATTGTCTATGCTGTTTGGTTCTCTTCTTATGGATTTGTGAGCTTCATTCATACTCTTTATGCAATTCATGTTAACGTCATAGAGTAGCAAAGATCTTGTTTCCGGATCATGTGGTATCAGAGCAGGTCTATTTGATGTTGGATTGTGAGTGTGGATGCTCACGAGGGCTAAACTGCAAGCTGGTGAGGGTACATTAGAGACTTACAATTCCGAGATCGGACGTGCACACCGAAGGAGGAAGATGGATGCTAATGATGCCCTCATCGAGATGGAGGAAAACTTTCACAAGGTCTTCTATATGATGGCCGACAAGGTAGACAAGTTGTTTGCAGACTATGAAGAACGCATGGCAAAAGAAAGAAAAGGCAGTGAAGTAAAGAAGGAAGACAAAGAAGTGAAGGACGAAGGCAACGCTTCAGTTAACCAAGGGGAAGGTGGCGAAGAGCCTCATGAGCCTCCCTCTTCACCTTCAGCTTCAAGCACAAGTTCAAGTGCTTCTTCCTCATCTCATTCTCAGCATTCCAAGGTTCCTCACAAAGAGCCTCAAAAGAAGCCCTTATTGAAGCTCGATGTGAAGTTTGATTTGCCCATGTTCAATGGGGAAGCGAATGCAGAGAAGTTAAACAATTGGATAAGGCAAATTGAGGTCTATTTCCGAGTCCAGCAGATCAAAGAAGAAGATGTGAAGATTCAGTTGGCTTCACTTCGGCTGACAGGCACCGCACTTGTATGGTGGGAAAGCAAGCTTCAGCAAGGTAGCAAACAAATGGGTAATCTTCTCTCATCGTGGTCTGCTTTTATTTCTGCTTTACGTAAGCAATTTTATCCATTGGGTTATGTTCAGAAGGCAATGATGGATTGGCAAAGTTTTAGACAAGGCAAGGGTCAGAGTGTTCAGAATTTTACTGAAGAATTTAGAAAGAAAGCTCTAGAGTTGAATATTTCTTTAGATTCTCCTGACACTCTTTTGAAGTACATTGGTGCTCTTCATCATTATCTACGCCATACTTTGCTGTTGTTGAATCCTACTAGTGTGGATGAAGCAAGTGTTCAGGCTACTCATCTTGAGAGCAGGGGGAATCATTTGCAAGAAGACCATCAGAAGAAGCCTTTCAAGCACAACAACAACCACAAGTTCAAGGAAAAAGACAAGAGCAAGAAGACAACTACTGCCAAGAAGGAAGGAGGAAAGCTCCATTGCAACCATTGTGACACTGATGGGAATGATGAAGAAAGTTGTTGGAAGTTGCATCCTGAACAAAGGCCAAAGCATTTTGGAGGCAAAAAGAAGAAAAAGACCGTTGCAACAGCGCAACAAGATTTGGGTTCCGACTCAGGTGATGAAACCAGGATTACAGTCGTGGGAATGCAAGGTAACAAAACTCCTCATACTGGTTCAAGTTCTACTCATGTTTCTAAAGAAAATGATAAAAGAAGAAGTGAGTTGTTTCACATCAGAGTTGTGTCTAAGCATACAAAGATTGAAACATTATTTGATCCGGGTTCTCAAGTAAATTTGATCTCAGAATCAGTTGTTAAGAAGTTGGGCATACAAACTAAACCTCACCCCAAGCCTTATCCTCTTGGATGGGTATGTGATAATGCTAAGCTACAGGTGACTAAGCAATGCAGGGTAAGGTTTTCAATTGCTTCAAAGTTGATCGATGAGGTGGACTTAGATGTTGTTCCTCTTGACATCTGCGGTATCATATTGGGAAGCCCATACTTGTATGATCGACAAGCAGTATTCTTTCATCATGAGAACAAGTACCATCTCACCAAAAATGGGGTGGAGTACATTGTGAGAGCTCACAGTATGAAGGATAACACCACTCTTGTTAGTGCAGGACAGATGAAGAGACTCATCAACACTAACAAGAGATACATGTTCATGGTTGTGAGAGCAAAAGATGCTGAGGCATCCGATGCTTTCAAAGGTTGTGATCCTTCTCATACAAAGGCTATGATTGATATTGTGGCTAACTATGATGATATATTTCAGGAACCTACAGGTTTGCCTCCCAAAAGGGAGATTCAACATGATATTCATCTCTAGCAGGATGCCCCTCTTCCTAATGTGGGCATGTACAGGTTGTCCGCAGTTATCAAGTACAAGAAGGGTACTGGTAACAAAGTGGTAGATATGCTTGCTAGACCTCCTATTGTTGCATCTATTGTTTTGAAAAATGCTTCTTTATCCCATGAAAGTTATATTGAGCAGTATGCTACTGATGATGATTTCAAGGAGGTTTATGAGAAGCTAACCAATGGCACACAGGTGGAAGACTACTATTTGTAGGGAAAGTTGCTCTATCATTTGGGCAAGTTATGTGTTCCTATTAGTGAAAGAGTCCATGTAATACGAGAAGCTCATACTTCTCTTGTATCAGGGCATTTTGGGGTAGGTAAGACTTTGGCTCATTTGCAAAGACTTGTGTATTGGCCTCTCATGAAAGACATTGTAACAAAATATGTAAAGGGGTGTGTGATGTGCTCTACTTGTAAGCCCACTAATAGAAAATTGGGGTTGTACTCACCACTTCCTGTTCCTTCCCATCCTTGGGAAAGCATTTCCATGGATTTTGTGGGGGGTTTTCCTATGTCTAGGAGGGGTCATGACTACTTGTATGTGGTCGTGGATAGGTTTAGCAAGATGTGTATTCTTATGCCATGTAAAAAGTAGGTCACTGCAGAGCAAGCTGCTTCTCTTTTCTTTCAGCATGTATGGGTTCACTTTGGACTCCCTACATCCATTATCTTAGATCGGGACTCCCGATTCCTTGGAGTGTTTTGGAAAAAATTATGGTGTATGATGGACACCAAGCTAAAGAGGAGCACCGCTTTCCATCCACAGACCGACGGACAAACAGAGGTAGTCAACAGGACAGTTGTCCATTTGCTTCGAGGCTATTGCAACAAGCATCCTAAGTTATGGGATGAATAGATCCAGTATGTGCAGCATGCCTACAACAGGGCTATGCATTCTTCCACTCAGAGCTCGCCATTTGAGACATGCTTTGGGTACTTGCCAAAGACTCCATTGGAATTGACTTATGGGAGAGAGGTTGACTCAAGCACTTCCAAGGATGAAGACAAAGCCCGCAGGTTCATTCAGAGAGTTCAACAGGTACATCAAGCAGTGCAAGAGCAGTTGGAGAAGAGTCAAGCCCAGTACAAGGCTCGCCATGACAAACATAGAGTTGATCATCAGTTTCAGGTGGGAGATCAAGTGTGGCTTCACATCAGTAAGGAGAGGATGAAAGGAGAAGGCAAGAAGCTCAAGCCCATTAGATATGGTCCCTTCACCATCTTGGAGAAGATTGGGACAAATGCTTTTCGCTTAGAGCTACCGCCATACATGCAGATCTACTCAGTGGTGAATGTGGAGAACTTGAAACTCTATGAGCCTCCCATGATCATGGATGAAAGGGAGAATGTCTCATTACCATCAGTTGATGAATTTGCTCCTGAGTACATGGATGAGCTAAAAGAAGATGTCATCTTGGACAGAAGGACAAGGACTTCTCGCAGAGGTGATGTTGAGTATCTTCGAGTGGGCATCAAAGGCACTCATCCAAGCAAAGCCAAGTGGATCGAGAAGGAGAAAGTGAGGGAGCAATTCCCTCACCTATCTGTTGATTAGTAAAGGCTTTTGGAGGCCAAAAGCTTCTCAGTGGGGAGGAATGATCCAGGAGGATCCAAGAAGGCAAAATTTTTGAAGTCCTCCAATCTCAGCAAAACCAACACTAGATCGAAGGGCTCATCGAGACGATTCCAACGGCGTTCGTTTCACCTCAAACGGACTCCGTATGAGAAAGTTATCGCGTTCTGGTCCATAAGGTCAACATGCAAATTTGGCAAAAAGAGGTGCCACGTGGCACCACTGACAAGGTGACACGTGGCATCCGTACTGTACAAACATGATGATGTGGCACCACTCAGAGGATGACACATGGCATCCATACAGTTCAGACCAATCACAAGGTGACATGTGGCATGATGACATGGCATGCTAAATGGCATAATGATGTAGTATGATGACATGGCATGCTGATGTGGCATGATGACATGGCATGATAATGTGTCATGATGATGTGGCATTCTGACATGGCATGATGATGTGGCATGCTGACATGGCATGATGACTAGCATGCATGCATTTGTGCTTGAAATGAGTTTTAGGAAATTCATGCATTTACTCATGAGAAATTGTAAAATGATTAATATTTGAAGTGAGTGGAAAAATTACTCACATATTACTCATTTATTTTATTCCTTGAGTTGTTATGAAGTTAATGCATGGTTGTAACCAAAAACAAACATGCCATATTTGTAAAGAAGTTGTAACAAGTTGGTTTATGGTTGAAAAAAAAACCAACATGCTATTTAAAAGAAGGATTTTGGTATGTAATGGATTATTGTTGGATTTTGTAAATGTCATTATGGGGAAGTAACTAAATGTGAAAACCCATGGACATGTGGGCATGAACCATATTTTTGGTTTATGTTCTTAAAAGCCCAACCACATGGAAACCAACTTAGGGAAGTTGTAACCAAGGCCAAGATAGGCAAATTAGTTGCAACCAAAGGAATCCATGAGAGTCATGTGAAGAAGGGAAAGCCAACCTATATAAACCCATTCATTTGCCATTTCCCACTCATGCTTTGGAGTAGAGACTTTGTATCTAAAGGAGAGAAGGGATATTGTGTAGCTCTGCAGGAGGAAGGTACGAGTGTTTATACTCGTTTTACACCGTCTTCAGGCTTCGGAGTTGCTGGAAGCAGTCTTGTTGTGTTTTGGGCAGCGGTTCTCTTCCTGGCCATTGTCGCCAAGGTATCATTGTATTATTGCCATGTATTTTGCCTTTATGCTGAGATTATAGATCGACCCTCCTATTGAGAAGCAGGCCCAGAGACGTAGTCCATCCTGGACGAACTCCGTTATCAACTTGTTGTCTTTATGTGTGTATTGTCTATGCTGTTTGGTTCTCTTCTTATGGATTTGTGAGCTTCATTCATACTCTTTATGCAATTCATGTTAATGTCATAGAGTAGCAAAGATCTTGTTTTCGGATCCGTTTTCATGGTCCATGTGGTTGGAATTCATTGGTGGTATAGAAAGGATGATCTACTATATCCACTTTTTATGCTTCCTCTAAAAACAATACCACCATTTTGGCATGCACTGTTCATCATTGTGGTAAATGGAAATCAATATTACTTCATTTATGGTTGGTATTTAAAAGATAATTGTAGTTTCTTTTGTTTCTATGTGGTATAGAGATATGCTTTGATCTATTACAGAGTATAAAATTTTCCTAATGACTAAGAATGTATGTTTTATGTTTTTTAGTAAGAGTAAACAATTTTGACACTAGATGATAAAGAAAAAGTATATATAAATGACCAAATCAGTGAGTGGGACACTTTAAAATCAAAATATTCTATTATCCATATGCAGAGATTCTAAGTATCTACAATTTAAATAGCATCAAGTCTACACAAGATATCCAAGCATCTACAGTCTCTGTAGATGCGTTTAGCCAGTATCAATAAACTAGCTAGTATCACCTTTTAAGTTCATAGGTGTTTTGCAGCATTCTTTAATTCAATATTAATTGATACCTTGTCTCTTCACCTTTGTAGTGTCGAATTTTTAGAGGATGAAAAATCTCAAGTCTCAAATCATACAGTCAGAATATGGATTCTACATATAAGGAATATGCAAGGACTTCAAGGAAAATAGAGGACAAATGTTGGGTACCAAGATGTGAGAGATTGTAGCGGGTTTTGGTTAAATGGCAATAAAAAAATTATTGGATTTCTAGGGGCATTGTCAGTGTTTCACTTATTGGCCATTGTAATATTTTGTAAAGTATGGAGACGATTTTTCTCATGGATATTCGGTTGGAAATTCAATATATTGTAATACTTGAAATTTTTCACATAATAAAATTTACATAGTTGAAATTATATATGCATGTACTTGATATTATTTAGTGTTGTAATTAACTAATGCGATTTTGTATGATTCACATGTGTATTCAGATTTGATTAGCATGAATATTATAATGAACACAAATAAAAAGAATAAATGACTAAATTAGTCATTTATATTGATTAATAATGAAAGGAAATAAAATAATATAAAACTACTAAATTATTCATTTATACAATGAATATGAAACTACTAAATAGAGATAAATGACTACTACAAATGATAAATTTGTGACTAAAAAAATGACTAAAATTCTCATATAAACGACTATTAGTAGCTAGTTTCCACGGGCGCTTCACTCAGTGAACTTGGTACATAGCACGACCGTTCATAGGATATTAAAGAATATCACTAATTTCACTAAATATTGGAAAAATCCTCCTAAAATTGTATTGTTGAACCCCCCTCCCAATATACCTTTTCAATTAAGTAAACCCCTAGTTTCACTAGATATTGTAGGTATACATTTTTATCAACCCATTTTTAATACCCCCTTTATATCATATTATCAAGTTGTAACAAGCAAGATCCCTAACACATCTTAGTATAAGGACCAACATGCTAAATAAAATAATAGTATAATGCTAATAATGATCCACGGGGATTGCAAGGGTAAGAAGTGCGGCCATGACATGGAAGATGCCACAAGACCGAGTTGTGAAAATCTAGAAGGACTACAATACTAGGTTGCAAGAATCCCTAAGAGGCTTGCGACATCAACATTTGCAAAAAAAATGATAAGTTTGTAAAAAACATATTTCAAATTTGCATCAACAAGACTACAAGCATACCCCCACAAGTCGCAAAGCCAAATTGTGGAAGACCTAAGAAGGCCCCAAAAGAAGGAATGCAAAGCATCAAGGATATTGATTAGTGTGGAAATTGAACCATAAAAATGAATGAAGAAGATCGACAAACAAGGAACCATTACAAAGTTACCACGGGAAAGATGGTAGGCTTGAATACAGACATTCCATGGGTTTCCCAATTTTGGGAATCTTGTAACAAACAATATGTAAATATAAATATAGTAGAAAACAATTATCAGATGACTTTTTCTCTAGCACCTGTTATTTTTTTGCAAGCTTGTTGGTAATTATGCACTCTAATTTGTAGCGGGTTGTTCTGAACCAGAGAAATTACTGTTTTGTTTGAAAACCCATCCAACCTTTCTTAACTTAAGTAAAACAATATAGTGGGATTTGTAAATGATACTCCAATAACTTCTTAGTATCTTACAAAGAGAAAACATCAAGAAATACCCTTATTTCTTAATCAAACAATAAGAAAAATAGACTCAACATAGTGTAAAGAAAATCCAAACTATCCCAGTATTTGAAGATCGAGGATGGCCTTGTACTAAGATGGTATTTTCATTAGTGATGCGAGGAAAAAATCATTCTCCTTCCTAGATTGAGGGACATTCTACATAATCTCTGTAAAGTTCACAAACTACAAAACCAAAATAAAAACATTTTAGATAAAATGAGATTACAAAATAGATATTACATCAAGGTCATTTCTCTCCATTTTAATTTAAAACACAATTCATATCAAGTAAATGACATTGCGTTAGAAGACAATACAAATTAAATAGTCTAAGAAGACATTATAATAACAAACCTTGGTGAAAAATAGAATGCAAAGATATAAGAAGATTGAATTGAAATCAACAACAACCTTGCAAAATTAATGTTACATGTGAATTACCTAAATCCTTCATTTGGTTGAGGTAGCCGCTAGAATAATTTGCTTATCTCTGAAAAAGGATTAGAGAAGGTAGAGTAATTTTTCTATCTTGACCAATATGTCTCCATTTGTATCAAGTGTAATTCAAGAAATTATGACATTGCAAACTAGAAAACAATGAATCAGTTTTATATAAAAATTATAAACATAACACATAGTTGAATATAACAAAGGATCTCTTGTTGAAAAACTTATCTGGGGGATTTGGGACTAGTCCACATTAATACAACCATTTTAACTTTAAAATTCTCTTCTAGGTCCTCATGATATAATATGCATGAATTAACAATGATCCCTTAATGGTATGCATTAGCATGCTCCCTATGAAAGTGTTTGCTCCAATGATTTATCATTTCTCGACAATGAAAGCATTTGTTCAATCAATTTTGTGTTATGCTTGTATTGAATATGAAACCTATCACACATGGATCTATGAATCCTTAACCAAAATACCAAATAAGGCTTTTCTTGATTAAATAAGATGTAGCAAAGATGATGTCATTTCATGCTCAAAAGGTTTTTGTGGCCCTACTATTGATAATGAGAAACTACTCTCAATTTTTTATTTTTGCTTTGAGCTAGTAGAAAATGGGTTTGACTTGAAAATTATCCATTTTCTTGTTATTGGTATATTACACCTTGTTATTGATTGGATGAATGGATAACTATGGCCTAGTGATGAGGAATTTTTGTTGTCATATAAATTCTCTCTACATAGTCTTATTCATAGTACTTACAGAGTTATCCCTATATAATTGGTTGTCAGGATTTTACTCATGATTTTCATCTGAGCTCTAATTTAACAGGAAGATATCTATGATAGGAAAAGAAGGATGGGTGAATTAATTTGGATGATATAATTGATTCACTTACTCCAAAGGAATTTGGCATTTTCCTCATCTCTCTAGATATCCATCAACCACCCTAATTTACACTGTAGCAGGAGAGATTTATGGTGGTGAAGATTCCATAGCCTATCTTAAGAAGCAATTTCCAAATTTTATATGGAAGGTGAGTGGATTTCCTTTGTGGCATATGCAACTTAATATGTTTTTTATAGTTTCATATCAACTGTATTTTCTTGGTGGAAAATGTTGTGAAATATGTTTTTTGAAGTTTTAGAGAACATTGTACACATACCTATCCAAACATTCTTCATGTTTGTATATCCAATTAATAAAATATCAATCTAGGTTTCCCTTTTGAGAAAAATATGTCTTTCAAAGAACCATGCTAACCCCTTGTCTTAAAAAATTTGCTACACTAGCCTCAGTTGTGTGTTTATGTTCCAAAACCAACCAAATTCCTCGTGTTCACGTTCCAAAACAAACCAAATTACTCTTGTACCGAAAACAAAATGTATTATATTTGATCGATTGGTAGCACATTTAGTTTTCAAAGAAAAGGTCACAACTTCGAATTTAGGGTAGCCAGCCATACTTATAAAGTCTAGATGGATTTTTTTTCTCTAATCTAGGGCATGAATGACACAATTGACATGAATGACTTGGTCAAGACTCAAGAGGGAACCTCTTTTGTGTGGTTGTCGCAGCTACAACTATATATGAAAGGTGTTTTCCTAGTTCCAACATCTATTCCGAACTTGACGGATCCAGAATGGGAAATTGTGTTTTCGTTTGTTTTTAATAGTGATATTCAACATTTGCATACTATATATGTGGCAGGTTCATTAAACCTCAACCAAAACATTAGAAGGTAACATATTTCCTTTTTATTTGTCGAATTTGTAAATATGTTACTTCCTAAACAGATACATATTCATCGGGATTTGGATTCTTAATTCATGGGAATGATATATTAGTATTTGCACAAGGACATATCAAAATATGGTTTTCCTCAAACCAAATACATTGCAACAGAGGACACAATAAATTAAATATACCAGCATAGATCCATCTTAACTTTTGATCTATTAAGCACTAAGAGGGATAAAAAAAACTGAAATGAAAATTTATTTATGCTTAAAAGAGACTCCACTAAAACCCCAACAAACTTTTGACCAACTTCTAACATTTTCATAATGTCCAATTCCATAAATACAATTACAATTTTGAAGGGATGAGGCCCCTTTTACTGAAATATTATTCATCGTCCTTTAACAAACTTTCAAAAAATAGATAAGGTGCACTCATCTTATAATAAAACCTCTAACCACGTTGAAAGATAAGGTCAAATAATTTTATAATAATAGTGGTTATATTTAAAATATCTTGGACAACACTTCACAAACTCCACTTAGTGTTAGCACTCTCTAAGGTGGACCATCTATGTCACCTCAAAATCATATGGAAAAGGGGATGGCCCCATCAAGTCTCAAAGGAAACCCTAGATAACCAGTTCCTTCAAGAGGTGCAACGACCATCTCACCAAGTCCAAAATATGGTGGACCCTCACAATAAAAAATCGAACCTTCATAAATGATAGCGAGGGCCCCTGCCCACAAGGTAAAAAAATGAACACACAAAAATAGGGGGCAAGTCCATGCATTAAGAATAAAAAATATACCAAGGCATAGATAACCCATCTCAAATATCAATGACAACGCATGGGCTTAGTTCCATTTGAAATTCCCAAACAAATGCAATTCGACCCTCAATTTCAAGGTATGCCCAACAACTCTCCACAATTTAATTGATACGCACAGACCCTTTTAGCTCAAGATAAGCTTCGTAATTTTCATGGCTTCCTCCACATCAACTCTTTCACGAAACACATTTGTGGCAATATAAGGGAGGCTTCACGATTATGGAATTCTTCAAAGTGCAAGACTCCCATGGGACATGACACAATATATGCTCAAACTTATCTATGTTCCTACATGAAAACGCACCCTTGACAGCTACAATAATCAGCCTCTTGGATCGACACTGAATTCAAGTATATCGCCTCAAACAATAGGTTTCCTGCATATCGTGGCATATAATACATTGGCAAGAAGGCCCTAACGTGGCTCTAACTCATTGATGCTTCATGGTGATGCAATTGTGAATTCTCCCTCTTCATCTACATGCATTCCACGACAGAAAGGCAAAGCTTGCATGCTTCTTATAAAATATCTTTAAGATGGAATCCTCCAATCTCCACAGCAATCGAAGATCATCCATCAATTTATGTAATTCGATTTTGACAAAGATTAATATGGATGAGCCATGAAAGCTTTCCAATAAATTCATAAATCTCCACGTGTAGTATGTGAATATTTGTTTTGGTACATTTTGTTCTTATAATAGATATGAGTTAAGTATATACTTTTCAAATACGAGAAGATCAAGCTTAATTGACTGTATTATTTTTATATTTTTCATATGGTTGAAACCCTCGTTAAATTTCACCCTCCAGGATTAACGCCTTCCTATACAAATCTTCGTTCTTACAACAAGATAACTATAAACAAATGACGGCCAGTTCAGAAAGAGGGTAAAAACTCTGCATACTTCTATTCTATCTAAACTACTTCCATTTCAAAAACAAAGAGAAAGACAAATTCTGGTTGAACCATGAGGCTCTAACTTCAAACTTGAAGAGCCTAGTTTTGAAGCACGACACCATTTTTTTGGGGGGTCGCCTTTGTAAAACAACCATTGTATATGGGAAACACTTTTTATGCTTTCCCTGCAAAACAATAATAAAAGAAAAATGAAGAGTTAGTATTTTTCATAGTGAAGGGAACTATTTTCCTTTTGTCCTTACATAGTTCAATAGTTTTTTTTCTTACCAGTTGCTAGAAGGGTCTCCATATTCCCGAACTTTCGTTGACTTTAACCTGCATAGAATAACGAGCAACATAAATACCATAGGCACTTGTTTCTTGAAAACAAATATAGATAAGAAGAAAAAAATGTAATGCAGAAGAGAAAAACAGTAACTCTGTTTCTTACCTTATCATAAAGACCTCAAATTTTTCATAGGTTGAACGACATGAGCATCTATAACCCTGAGTTTCTACAAAGTGGAGAACTCCCAAAGATGATTCTATGAGGTTCGACGTTTTACAAACCTTCATTTTTTTTCCATGGAGGATAATGCATACAAGTGTTTGAAAGTATGAACTTCAAACAGGTTTGAACCCGCCCTAGACGAGCTAGGCTCTACGCAGAACTTGGAAAGGGTAAATGGGAAGAACTCTCCATATTAATCATTTTACTCGGAAAAACCCTCGATCGATATCACGAGGAGAATCAATAGACAAGTCTACGCCAAGTGGAGGGTTATAGATTTTTCGTACTCTGTTTCAATCTTTATCCACTTACTATAGTTTGAACTCTGCCCAAAATCAAAGCCAAATTGTTACATCCTATCTAGGTTAGGAAAGAGTTTAAAAAATGAACTTCAAAGGATTTCCGCAAAGGTTTAAATGTACCTTGGGCACAATTCTTGAGCCATTTCAAAGTATACCCTTAAAAAAACGATAGTGTCGTGATTATACAAAAGTGAGTGTAAATTACAAATAAATATTTAGGATAAGTCACGAGACCATAAACTTTTGTTAATCTTGCTAGAGTAATAATTGCAGAATCCCTATGTATGGAATTGGTGACTATTTTCTTGCCAAGTGATTTTATTAAGGGAATTTTTTTTTATCATGAAATTTGGGGGCTTTTTACACAAGGAGGTCTTGGGTTCAAGTCCCTAGGATAGCTACCTATATGAATATTGTGGTCCTCACTTGATTTCGATACTAGATTAGGTTACACAAATATAACGTTTTAAACTAAGACTATACAACATATGGCAAAAAACACGGGAACCTGAAAAAGGGGGGGTGATGTTATGGGTTTTCTAGCAAATGTTGCTACTAAGATGCACATCTCAAAGGCTAACCAAGAAATTCCCTCCCTCCATACTAGCATGATTCAATAAAATCCTCCATAACAAAGGGTTGTATCTTAGAGATTGGTAGGAACCCGAGCGAAAAGACACAACCTTGTTACAAAACTCAGCCAAGTCACAGCTAAGTAATCCTAAGATGAACTCAGATCAACATTAAAAATGATTGAACTAACTCATTTAATGAGTATGAATCGTCGACAATGATTTTGACATATAAAAGCTCACATGTCAAACTATAACCCATGAGTAATTGTCATGTTTTTCATGGGTGAGTGAATTTTCTTCTCAAACCTGATTGGAAGAGTCAATCGGCACCCCCCTTCATAAGTATACAAGACCTAAAAAGTAAAAAAATGGCTATCATGCTCAGAAAAAATAGCAAAGTTTTTGCTTAGTCCGAGTTTAATTCTTACTCTCTGGCCTTGCCAAATTTTTCAAGGACTAGACGTTTGTACCACTCATACGTGATAGGGTATATTTTCACTTTTTGTAAAAATAAAAACACAAATCATAAGGGTGGGATAGAACACTACCAAACTCACAACATGCCATTATGCTCGAAACAAATCGAACCGTGGCTATTCCTAACCCATGAAATTGCTTGTTGGGCCTTGGAAATGCCCCTTTTTTACCACATCTATTTCATCATTTTGCCCTGTTATACCCTACTTTCCTAAACCATATACATGCTTTCTTCCAAATCAATCAACAATCCTAACAAGGTATAATTCATTATTGCTTCATTTATTTAATGCCTAAAATTGTTATGGTTATGAATTCTAGCCTTTGATTTATGCTAACTTGTGTTGATTTCATTAAGTCCAGATCAAAGGACAGGTGTATCAGCAGCAATGCCTTGGGAAAGAGTCACACGTGGTGCCAGCTAGTACTCTTCAAGATTCAATTCCACATATTAAAAGAGACAGTGCATCATTCCACATGAAGCTGTAATAGGACTTCGTTGAAACAGAGCATTGCTGGAATAGATAGGACGCCTCCCAATTGGTTAATCCGTTGAATCCATTGACTGCCAGAGCAACAATGTCTTTCATGTCTAACGACCTCATTCGATATGGTTATAGCAGTTTTAGTTGTAACTCCGCAGCATGAAGATCAGAGATCTTCATTGCTGCGTGAAATTAGTGGATCACGAACTGTACTGGGAATGTATAAATATGGGAAGGCTTTCCATGTATGGGGGTTGGTTAATGTTGGATTAAACTAACCCAGAGGTTTCCAATTAGACCCAGGTTCTTTGCGGTTCTCCCTTTGACCAACAAAACCCCTTCGCACCGACCCTTTCGGTAACAACCTGCGAGCAGGTTGAGGTCTCACCCAAGGTGTATCTTATGGGGTACTGCGGAATCAAGTTTCCACAGTAAATGATGAGTTGTTTATATGACAAGCTGCGCAGTATAGGACAGAAGGAGTGCACTGCAGGGAAAAGTGTTGCGCTACATAGAAGGATCTACGCTGCGAGCAGCACTGCGTGATGGAGGCAACACCGCGGGCTTCACTAAGGGTTTCTTACTGCTGCGAATCTTCTATTGGAACTGTGAATTACCCACACTTATCCTCTACTTGGAAGATCTCAGAAACGTTAAGGCACTGAAATGAATATCACTCATCCATTCATTCAGGCACTTATGGGTTATCTTTCTATCATTCATTCTAGACCTTGGATTATTACAACGTGAACTGAAATGATAGACATGACTAACTGTGCTACGTTCCTTCACTATGTTTAAGAAAGTATTTAAACTTAAATGACGGATTCATGATCTTAACATAGAATTGAAATGTTTTCCATTCATCTGCTTATGTGGAACCTAGCATATCATTCCCAAACTTCCCCTATTGGTAAATGCATATCAAAGTTCTCATATTACAACATGCAAGGAAACATTCAAGCATTCATTCTACAGAAAATACAGACAGTCATTCATTCATAAACACCATCACATAACACAGGATTTAACGTGGTTCACTTCCCCGGATGGAAAGCTATGTCCACAAGAACGGTTGGTAATATATTTCTTTCAAAAGGGATGGGGAAATTGTTCTTAGTCTGCACACTCAACTGCAGACTCTCCTTTCTCTCGGCTACGTCTCTGCGCACACAGCTGCAGAGCCTTTACAATATTCTTACTCAGAGAGATTTTACAATACAAAAAGGTTATCTCAAGATTACTCTAATAACTAGCATCTAGTGTCCAAAATAGAGAAACCCAACAACAACCCCCATCCCATACAAAAGTGTCTTCTTAAATAGATCATGCCCGAAGGTCATGTCTATACAATGTCGAAGACCTAAAACCCAAAACCCTAAGGGTTTCCAAAACTGCGCCGATTTTCCAAATCGGCTTGTTGGCTCCTGGTAGCGTTTGCTTGATCATGGTGGATCTCCATGTCCTCATTCTGTCGCTATCGACGTTCCTGTCGCACGCCTTCCTACAGGCTGCTTCTGCCGAACCGTTTCTCTCTAACGGTTTTACCTTCTAAGCGTTCCAAACGTCGCTTTCCTTAACAACCCATGCGTGGTTTCCTTCCTATTTTGCTTATGTCCGCCGCTCGACAATCCTGGAATATCTTTCCAAAAATGGCTGCTACCGATCGAGCCAGTAGATACACTTGATACTTGTCCAGCACACCACTTTGTTGGCTCCATGTGGCCTCCTAACTCCGCAGCACTGCTTCGGTGCAGTACTGGTCTTCGCATCACAACCAAAACTTCGATGCTGCGCGCAACTCCGCAGTCTGGTCAAAAGTTGGATGCTGCGCGCAACTTTGCAATATCCTCAACATGCTCATCTTAGCTTTCCCTACTTGCCTCAAAAAGGTGCTTCCAAAACTTTATCTCAACCTGGGACCAACACGCCCCTAACACTTACATGTGGCTCATCCCCGAGCCACTGATTGTTTCAGCTGTCTCACTTTGCACCGTGACTGGTGGAACAAGCTTGGCCGCGAACTCTTCATATGTACCGCACAACTGCACCACTGCTTCTCTTGTATCATGCTCAACCTGTTTAATTGTCTCAAGCAGTGTTGGAGTTATTTCTTGTCCAATTTGGTCTTGTACCTACTCCTGGTTATCGCCCAGTTCTACTAACTTATCTTCAATCTGCTGCGATACCGCCATGGCATTCTCTAGGAGTTGTTGTGACTGATTATCCATCTCAGTCTCTTTTTGTCGTAATTCCTGTACTTCTTTCTTTAAGCCGAAGCCGGATATCTCCTTATATCTCGGCAGCCTTTCTCTAGGTGGCAGAGCTTTAACCTCTGTGTTCAACTTGTCCAGCGCGGTCTGTTTTTCTTGTACCACGGTTTTGACCTGCAGCAACCCTTGATCCTCTTCAAGGGTCATGATTTCCTGTGAAACCTTATCCAGGAGTGATTGGCACTTAGCCATCTCACTTGTAATTCTTTTCGAGGAAGCACTCACTGCTTTCTCTCTGACTTTCTGTTCAGTTAATGGCGCTTGCTTATTCACCTTATCCTTCAATGTGGCAATATCGACCTCATAATAAATCTCTTTATCTTGCATCTCCAACTGTAAGGATCTCACCTTATCTCCAATCCTCAGAACTGTGTCTGCAGGATCATCTTGTATTTCTATGCCTTTAATATCCTTCGCCACATTGGATATGGTAGTCTCTAAATTTTGTCGGTGATCCAGTTTGTTCTATAGCTGTATTTCTGCCTGCAGCTGAATTTGCCTGTTTGCTGCAGTGAGCTCTGCTTGTGACTTCATCAATTCAACCGTCTGTTCATGCATCTCCTCAATGATCTGCGTGTGGATGAAGTGCAATCCTGGTAATGGGATTTTTGCTAAGTCAAGCTCTACCCTCTCGACTCCCTTTGTGTCCAAGACAACTTGTTCTGCCATCGGCAACGCAACAGCCAATGGGTCCAGATGGACAATTCTAGTCTTCGATGGCAGCGTTATTGCTAGTTGTTGGCTTCCTTGCTGCGAGGTCCCTACCAACCTCCCTTCAGCCCCTGCTTCCCACAGCAAAATAAGGATTTTTTGGACATCATCCATTTTCTTCATTAGGCCTTGCATTGCGAGCCGCGTCTTGTGTAGGTCATTTTCTTCTTTTCATCTTTTCTTCATTTTCTTCTTTTCTTTAGCTGCCATAAGCTCCTTCATCTACTCTGAGACTGTTTCGGCTATCATCTCATAGTCATCATCATTGAGGACTGCCTCCGATTGAATCTTTGTGGCCTTCACCTTTTTCCTCGACTTTGGCTTCTCCGAAGTCTCAGCTTCTTTTCTCTTCCTTGTTTCTTCAATGATTGGGCATGAGAGCGAGATCGGCTCATCTTCTTCTGAGTCCGTCTCTACGTCCATAACCTCTACACAGAACTCTGGTGGCCAATCTTTCGTGAGGTCCTCAATATCTTGCTCATACATGATGTACTTCCTTGGGAACCACTCCGATTTCTTTGTTTGTGCTTTCGGTGATATGAAGATACATTTCATATCTGCCTCAAAGTCGATGATGTGGATATACTTCACCGTGACCTGCTTTGTAATGCGGGGTGTCTTCGTGATTGTGTCGCGCAGATAAATATAGTACTGGTAAAAGAATTTTGTTGTCGCATGCTGGCGCTCTGCATTTGTGCTTGCCCAGAGGTTGACGAACTTAAACCCTCTAGGATCCGTGGTGTCCATAATGACACCCGCATAATCTCGCGGATCCTTCCATCCACACAAAGCAATCAGGACGATGAGCCAGGTGAAATGGGACTAGCCACCATTCACCTGCGTGTCATTGAGTTCTTCAAGGAACTCATTCAATAGAAACTGACACCAATTAAAGTTGTTTCCTTCGGCCGCTGCGGCCCTAAGGAGTATTGCGCCCATAGGCACCTCCAGAGGCCTAGCTGTTTTGAGTATCTTGCCTGTGAGTAACTGCATTACAAATCTTGTTGCTCTGTCCTCTATATCTTCTGTTGGGAAACCTCTTTTTTCCTTCAGCAACGGATGGGTTTCCTTCATCTTCTCAACAGCCTCTTTTTCTTTTCTATTCCCTTGGAAGAATTGCTTAGGATCCTTACTGCGCTTGCTTAGCCCAGTGATGCGGTGGGTTAAATAAATGTTCCTGTCTAGCCACAGATAACCTTGGTGGATTCGCGCCATGAGTGTGCGAATCATGATATTAAGTTCTGGGGAATGGTCAAAATGTGGCAATCTCAGCAAGTTCAATAGCCCTGACTGAATGACAGGTGCTAGCCAACTGTCATCTACCAAGTTCAGAGTTCCCTTGGCGTCCTTTTTCCAGCATATATACTGGTCTGGTTGAAAATATCGATATTTGGGAACATCTGGCTCATCTTTCTTCATTCCCAAGAGGTCATAATCCTCCCATTTACAATCTGTTATCTTTCCTAGCAGATTCTTAGCAACGTTTACATGCTTTGAGATAGGTGACAGCGGGATGTCGTATCTCAAATTTTTGGACAATTTAAACACAGGGGCATTCAGTGCGCGTGGGGAGATATATTTGGGTGTCATCTTCAAGGGTTTTGTCTAAAAGACTGGCGATTTCTGTGCCGAGGAGCCCATCTTTATGATGTTGGATCAAGGTGCAGTTACGACTTTTCCTTTATCTTTTGCTTTTTCCTGCATCGTCAGATTAATTCTTGGTGATCTGCAGGATCCTTCACCTTGTTCTACGGCGACCTTCTTAACTAGAGTTTTCATTAACTATTGAATCCCTCTGTGCTGAAAGACCCTCAGTGCTTCTTCAATGGTCAGTTCTTCGTCTCTATAGGCAGGTTTGGACATTCAATAATGAGGTAGCGGCTAAGGCAGACAAAATACATATGGCTACTAGCTCAGAGAGGTTAATGACAAGAAAATTCTAAGTGCTCGGTAATGCCCATGAGTCTCCCAATGGTGTTATTTATAGGCACAACAAACCCTCTCCCGCGCCCTTCAATGGCTAGATAAGAAATTAATGTGGTGTTCGTTGGCGAATTTGAGCGGATCCTTCGGTCTTTTCTGTCGTCAGCGTGCTCATAACGGCTATCTTCTCTTTAAATGTTGAAGCGGTTGCTGCAACAGTCATCTAACGACTATTTTTCTGAAAAGCCATGCAACAGCTATTTTTGTCTGAGTGTTGCACCGAACTCCGCGGCAAGCCATCTGTAACCCTGCGCGGCTACTTCGCAGTGCCAAAAATTTCCAACTGCGCAGCTTCCACTATACATATATATTTTTCTTCTTATATATATATATATATATATATATATATATATATATTTTCTTTTCTTTTTTTTCTTTTTCTTTTCGCGCAGATTCAACAGTGCTGCGCGGTGCATAGATCATTCTTCTAATCATACCTTCTTCTTTTTATCATACGTGTACAGACTCTTTTACATTTCTAGTGTCCACTTTCAACTGTACTTGACACTTAGAAATTCCTTCCTTTGTTCGTTATTCAGGGTTCTGCGAAGCAGTGCGATCATGGTATAGCTTCAGCCTGCTTCCATTTATCAAAGTTGGCAAGGTATCACCAGCTAAATTGGCTAACTGGACTGCACCAGTGTTAGTAGCATGTATCACAGTATATGGGCCAAGCCAATGCATCTTAAATTTACCAGGGAATTTCATGAATTTGCTATCATACAGGAGGACTAGATCACCTACCTGAAAACACTTGTTCTTTATATGGCGATCATGCCATGCTTTCTCGCGGTCCTTCTAAGCTTGCTAGTGGAAGCCTGTGATGAAGCAATCTTCCTACAAGCCCGGTAAGTGTAGTAATCTTTCTTCTAGAGCTTCGCAGTCTGCCATCCCTGTGAATGGAGCGATTCTCAAACTAGGGATAATATATTCCATAGGCATTATAGCCTCCTTCCCATAAACCAACCGAAAGGGTGGTTGTCCTATCAATTTCTTGCATGTGGTCCTGTATTCCCATAGCACAGATGAGACATGCAGGTCCCAATCGTCTCTATTTACATTGCACACCTTAGTGAGTGCGTTCTCCAATATTTTATTGAAAGACTCTACAGTACCATTCGCCTGTGGGTGATTCGGAGTACTGCGTTGATGACGAATGTGGAATTCCTCTATAAGTGCCTCAATCGTCTTGTTCAAAAAGTGAGTACCTTGGTCACTGATCAAAATCTTTGGAAATCCAAATCTGGTGAGTATTTCTTCAAAAATAAACTGCGCAGCAGTACTGGCGCTGCAGTCCTTAACTGGTTTTGCTTCCGCCATCTACTGAGGTAATCCGTAGCAGTAATAATATACGTTGCACTCATTCTTTTTCCTGGTGGGTTTATAGGACCCACAATGTCTATTGCCCATTTTTCAAATGGCTGCAGTGTCAACTGTGGATTCAATGGCATCTCATCTCGGTGTGATGGTTTTCCTGTCCTCTGACAGACGTCACAGTGCCTACAATGTTCTTTGGCATCTTTATGGAGCGTAGGCCACCATAGCCCTACGCACAATATCTTCTGTGCAGTAGCCCTTCCTGCATAGTGACCTCCCGCGATTCCTGAGTGTGCGTTGGCTAGAATAAATGGCTTCTCATGATCGAGTATGCACCTGCGCAGGAATTCATCCAGCCCAAGTTTGTATAACTGTCCTACAATTATAGTGAAGTCCATGGCGCGCACCACTAACTGTTTTTTCTGTTGGATGGAGAATTCCTAAAGTGCCAGCCATGTGGTTAGGAAGTCAATGATATACTTGTAATAATCATCGACAACCTGTATAATAAATAACTACACATCAGGCAGACTGTCTTCAATATTCGTCGGCTCCTCTCCTGACTCGATCCTTGATAGATGATCAGGTCCCAAGTTTAGTCTACCTGGCTTGAAAATAATTTCAAAGTCATATTCCTGGAACAACAGTAGCCATCGGCATATGCGTCCCCCTAACACTGGCTTGTTGACCAAATATTTCAACGCAGAATGGTCAGTAAACATAAGAAAGTGCAATCCCAGCAAGTAGTGTCTAAATTTCTGTAGGGCATATACCATCACAAGGCCTTCCCTCTCAGTAGTAGCATAGTTCTTCTCTGTTGTTGAAAGCTTTCTGCTAGAGAATGCAATAGGATGGTCAATGCCTCCCTATCCTGGCTGAGCTAACACGATCCCCAGGGAAATACATGATGTGTCAACATGGACATGGAATGATTCGTCCAGTCTGGAAAGACTAGAATAGGCGCAGTGACCATCTTTTCTTTTAATGTGTCAAAACCCTGTTCGCATTCTGCGTTCCAAATGAACGGTGCATCCTCCTTCAGTAGCTTCTCCATTGCTGCGATTATCTGTGCATAACCCTTTATAAATTTCCTGTAATATCCAGTATGGCCTAATGTAGATCGCAACATCTTGACTGAATTTGGTGTTGGTAAGTTTGCAATAACTGCAATCTTCACACGGTCTATCATCAATCCTTGCTTACAGACAATGTGGCCAAGTAAAATTCCATAGGGCACATAGAAAATACACTTTTTCAAATTCAAGGATATTTGATGCTATCGACACTTCTCGAGCATCATGTGGAGATTCGTGCAATGATTTTTCAATAGACCAAATACAGTCCAATCATCAAAATACGCTTCTAAAAACTTGTGCATAAAATCTTTAAATGCTACGACAACGACTCTAGAGAATATGGCAGGTGCGTTCTTCAACCCAAAAGGCATGACGGTGTACTGGAATGACCCCCATTCTGTAGCAAATGTCGTCTTATGCCTATCCGCAGGATCAATCCTGATCTGATGGTAACCAAAGAAACCATCAATGAAAGAATATGCCTCATTTCCTCCAACGTTATCCAACACTTCATCTGTGAATGGAGTAGGAAATGGGTCATGCATGGAAGCATCATTCAGCTTTCTGAGATCCACACAAATCCTGATCTCACCTTTTTCTTTCTTGTCTTGAACAACCATGGGGCTAATCCATTCGGATTCCTCAACTGGTTCAATGATTCCTGCTTCTAGCATCTTATCGAGTTCTGCGCGTACTTTTTCCTTGTAGCGTGGATTCAATCTGTATGGCCTCTGCTTGACAGGCTTAGCACCTAGCTTTAAAGGTATTTTCATGACCCCTAGGTCTCCCAAAATTCATTTCATCTCTGTAAATTTTGTTGGAAATAGTTCCTGATACTCATGTAAGGTATCTGTGATCTCTACAATAGTCTGATAATCCCAATAATCTCCTATTGATGCGAACTTCGGCTCTTTGTCTATGCCAATGTTCACTTTTTGTGTTTTTACTGGTCCAGTCATATCTAGGATTTCCAACGGAGGTCCTTCCACCTCATGCATGCCTTCTGACTCTGGTATATCTATGTTGCACGGATCCTTCTCATCGTCTTCATTTGTGTCATTGGTATCTTCAGCTAAGTTGTAACACTCGATAAAGTGCTCTTCATGTTCCTTCCATTCTGACTGTAGGTGCGTAGGAATGCACTCTATCCCAAAAAACTCCTGCAATGTTATGTTTTGATGAGGAAAATCATCTTGGAATATGCGCTTCTTGATTAGCTATAATGCTTCATGGATTAATGGATTCTTGTCTTCAAAACTGAAGTCCTTCCGGAAGTTCGCAGCGAGTAGCTCCCAATCAGTGAGTTCACTGTGCAACTCCAGGTCTAGGTACCATTTCTCTGGGATACCCGCATCAAATGTATGTACAAATAAATGTACCCATTCTATAAGTGGTCTTTCCACCCATGCCTTTGAATAGATTTCAATGTGTTGACTAGGGTCTGTCTATCCATTATACTTTTTGAAGGGTAAAGAAACCTTTTCAGCGAACTGGATCTACATCTTAGTTCTGCATTGATCCCAAGTGGTCAATGTTTTCTTATGTGCATTCCACCATCTGGTAGGTGTATCGCGCAATGCTATATCTAAAGCTGGCAGTCTATGCTCATCTGGTATAGCTGCAATATATTCCCTTATGAAACTGTAAACATTAGCAGAACCATCATATGTGGGAATAGGGCTCACCTCTTTTCCGATCCAGCGCAGTGATTTCGTAATCTGTCCACATCTTCTTGCTGATACTTCATGCATACAGCTTTGCCAATTCTCCATTCCTGTATCCGATTCAGAGATACAAGAAGTGTCACATCGGCAGCTGAGCATACCATCTGCAGTAGGATTAATGTAGTCTTCCTTGTTCGTAGTCAGCTGGTATAGTCGGTCTAAATCTTGAGCTTGGGATTCCTCTTGAATCGGCTCATTGTATCTATCACCATCTTTAGGATCCAATGGTGCGATGACCCTAAGATTCTTACCTTCAAAGATCATATTCTTTGTCTTCAAGTTTATGATAGCCAAGTTATCCATAGCCCAATCAATTCCCAATATTGCTGGAAAAGGTTGACTATCATCCACAATTTCAATAACCTCAAAGTCTGCATGACTCTGTACTTCGTCGATGTCAACTACTACATTAGCTAAGTGGCCAAAAGGTATGACCTTCTCCTTATCATCCATTCATAACTGAATAGGTGACCAGAGCAACTTTGGTCGACCATCTGCTGCCATGTCTGCTTAGTCAAGACATTCACTTTTGATCCTAGATCAAGGATGACTTCATCCATTTCAAAATCTCCTATATGCGCAGTAAGCCTCATCTCTTGGCCTGTTCTGTTGTGCTTCCTTATATGATGTACAACGCTATCTGGAGTCTCTGTTGCAATCTGAGGTTCATACTGGCTGATGAGCTTCTGGAGCTCTACTATGGATTTTTCGCTTTTTAGTAACTTCATGCAGCTTCGCAAGAACTGCACAACAGAAGTACGAACATCTATTGCAGTACTTTTTTTGTCATATGGATCCGACATGTCTTCAACATGCGGTGTTTCACTATGCAGCGGGATCCTTGATGACTTATCTGCTGGTTCTCTAAAGGTATCCCGCGCGTCAATGAAGATCTCCTTGTTCTTTTGTAAGTTAAGAGGGGGTGCTTTTCCTGGAGCTTTCCTTATCCATACTGTTTCAAGGGGATCCTTCTTCGTATGTGCCTCTCCTGATGTTGAAGCTTCCGCTCCTCTATTGCAGCCTATCTCAGCACCACTGCGCATGACCACATTAATGCTTGGATCCATTGGTCTATTTTCTACTACGATCCACTGGAGATTTGTATTCAGAGCCTCTGTTCGTCTTCTCTTCTGCATTTCCACCTCTAATACTGGGAAATCTTCAATGACATGCTCAAATGATTTACAATAATTGCACGTAGTGCATGGGTTAACACAATCTCTAGACACGTGCCCGAGTTGGACACAGTTATAACAAATGACTTGGCCATGGGCTCTTCCCTGTGCCAGACCAGCATTTCTTCCTCTACCGCGGTATCCACCACCACGACCTCTGTATCCTCGGTCATATTGTGCATTTTCTTGTTTCGGCTGGGTATCTTCTTATACGAGGTACAAGCCAGTGCCTCGCATTGAATCCATATCCCTTTTTCTTTCATTCATTAATTCATATGCACGGCAGTTGGATTCATCATGTCCAACTGATTTACAGAAATTGCAGTATAAATTCTTAGGATTTTTCACATATTTCTGGATGAGGTAATAGTCTTCAAGTCCGTGTCCTGTGGTTTTGCAAATTTCACACCATGGGGCCTGATTCTGGTTTAATGGGTTAGGTGCACCACTATTAAGATAGTCGTGGAATAGAGGGCAATGCTTGCAGTCATGACCTTCTCCTTTACAACTTGTACACCAGACCTCCTGTCTAGGTTCATATGTTTGTTCTTTACCATTTTTCATACTTTGCAGTTCAAGTGTTAGGGTGGTTAGTTGGTTCTGGATCTGAGACATCCCAGAACTAGTATCACCAATCGGTGAAGCTTCCAGCTTCATTGCAATTTCCAAGGCCTCTTCCTGGGATAGAACCTTCTGCTGCATCAATGGTAATCTGATATGAGGTAACAATGCAGTAATGAACAATTCTTTATGCTGTTCTGGTGGTATAACAAAACTTACTTGTTCTAGTAAGGTCTTAAATTTCTGATCAAATTTGCAGATTGTTTTAATTGGTCTCTGCTTTATTTCCTTCAGCTCAGTTATACACTGAGACTTAGACTTAGGTTTCTTGAACTCCGCCACCAGCGCGACTTTAATTTCTGTGAGGGTTCTCGGCTGTACAGTAGAGTATTTCATAAACTAATGTAGCGCTCGATCCCTGAAAGTGGTGATGAGCTGTGCTTGCTTCATGGCATCGTCATGGATTTTTCTTACACTCCATACAGCTTCACAAAGAACCAATGCTGATCAGGGTCTTCTAAGCCAATTCCTATGAATATTGGCAATTTCATATCAGTGTTTGCCATTGTGCTACTAGGTGGTGGAGCATCGGGATTAGTGCACGGCTGGTGTAAAGGGATCTGCGTAGTAAATACAAATGGGACTATCGGGAGAGATGGACTAGGCTGAGTCTTCTGTGGGGTGGGATGCATAGTGGTTGGATTCTGCGATAAGGGTGGCGCTGTTTGTGCAACCGTCGGATTCTCAGGGGTAAATGGTTGTGCAACTTCGCTTTCAAGATCGCAGGGGATCTTAGTATCTATATGAAGTTTAGGGCCTTCCGGATTCTTATTAATTTTATATATCTTACCACTTCGAAGAGTATGTGTCTCTTCATTAGAATCAATATATGTATTGTTTATCATGACAAACTTCAAGAATATTACTGCATTCTTAGAACACCTTTCTCAGCTAACAGCATCTTAATGTATAGACTGAGATTGTTCAGAAACTTACCTTGGAATCCTCCGAAAATTTTTGCTTCTGCTTGGCTGTAGGATTTGAGTGTGTCTACAGCAAATTCTGTTACAAATCCTTCTAGCATATGATTGACCCAATAATCAACTTCGCGTGACAACGGGCTGTCTAACACTTTGAGCTGCGCTGTGAGCTCGACAGTCCACTTTGTAGGAACTCCTCCTTGGAAACAGTTTTTCTTCTCTACGAGCCGCGAGATCCACACATGCAACTCGTTTGGAAATGATGCCCAAAAGATCTTGTGAATGTCGTCCAATAGATATCTATTCAACTAGTATGTGTCGCTTAGACACAGATTTCTATTTTCTTGTCTGTTAAAATCTCTTATGGTCTTATCCCACCAATCTTGGATTTCTGTCTTTTCAGGATGCCAATAGTCAGATCCTTCGGGGAACTGATATTCTTCTTCACACATCGTGATTGCAACTCATCATGGATTCTAGTGCGGAAATGGAACGATTTGTTGGATTAAACTAACCAGAGGTTTCCAATTAGACCCAGGTTCTTTGCGGTTCTCCCTTTGACCAAAAAAACCCCTTCGCACCAGCCCTTTTGGCAACAACCTACGAGCAGATAGAGGTCTCACCCAAGGTGTATCTAATGGGGTACTGCGGAATTAGGTTTCCATAGTAAATGATGAGTTGTTTATATGACAAGCTGCGCAGCGCAATACAGAAGGAGTGCACTGCGGGGCAAAGTGCTGCGGTACACAGCAAGATCTATGCTACGAGCAGCACTTTGTGGTGGAGGAAACACTGCGGGCTTCACTAAGGGTTTCTTATAGCTACGAATCTTCTACTGGAACTTCGAATTACCCACACTTATCCTCTACTTGGAAGATCTCAGAAACGTTAAGGCACTGAAATGAATATCACTCATCCATTCATTCAGGCACTTACGGGTTATCCTTCTGGCATTCATTCTAGACCTTGGATTATTACAACGTGAACTGAAATGATAGACATGACTAACTGTGTTGCGTTCCTTCACTATGTTTAAGAAAGTATTTAAACTTAAATGACTGATTCACGATCTTAACATAGAATTGAAATGTTTGCCATGCATCTGCTTCCGTGGAACCTAGCATATCATTCCCAAACTTCCCCTATTGGTAAATGCATATCAAAGTTATCATATTACAGCATGCAAGGAAACATTCAAGCATTTATTCTACAGAAAATATAGACATTCATTCATTCAGAAACACCATCACATAACACAGGATTTAATGTGGTTCACTTCCCCGGATGGAAAGCTACGTCCACAAGAACGATTGGTAATATATTTCTTTCAAAAAGGATGGGGAAACCATTCTTAGTCTGCGCACTCAGCTGCAGAATCTCCTTTCTCTCGGCTAGGTCTCTGCGCACATAGCTGCAGAGCCTTTACAATATTTTCAGCTCAGAGAGATTTTACAATACAAAAAGGTTATCTCAAGATTACTCTAATAACTAGCATCTAGTGTCCAAAATAGAGCAACCCAACAACAACCCCATCCCATACAAAAGTGTCTTCTTAAATAGATCATGACCGGAGGTCATGTCTGTACAATGTCGAAGACCTAAAACCCAAAACCATAAGGGTTTCCAAATCTGCGTCGATTTTCCAAACCGGCTTGCTAGCTCCTGGTAGCGTCTGCTTGATCATGGCGGATCTCCATGTCCTCATTCTGTTGCTATCGGCCTTCCTATCGCACGTGTGCCTACAGGCTGCTTCTACCGAACCATTTCTCTCTAACGGTTTTACCTTCTAAGCATGCCAAACGTCTCTTTCCTTAACAACCCACGGGTGGCCGCCTTCCTATTTTTCCTATGTCCACCGCTCAGCAATCCTGGAATATCTTTCCAAAAATGGCTGCTACCGGTCGAGCCAGTAGCTACACTTGATACTTTTCTAACACACCACTTTGCTGGCTCCACGTGGCCTCCTAACTCCGCAGCACTGCTTCGGCGCAGTACTGGTCTTCGCATCACAGCCAAAAATTCGATGTTGCGCACAACTCCGGCTTCCAAAACTTTATCTCAACCTAGTCCCAACAGTTAATTATCATTTTGTACGGGCAGTAACAGAGAGCTAAGACTATGGATTACCATATTTAATGAAGAGCAAAGTTATTCATCTTTCTGTGTCTTAATTTGTGGTAGTTCATGGCATCTTTGTTAGAAGGCCAGGTGATCCGAATTTTAGGGGGCATATGGTGTAAATTCGGATGTATAAGCCATAAAAGTATTAAATTGAGAGGCCACCCTCTCTCATCCATGGTATTTGGTAGCACATAGTTTTTTCCCATGTTATGGTCTCAAGACACATTGTAATAATGCTATATAAAGGCCTAGCAAGCCTTCTCATGATAACAAGTTACTCATTTGGTTTCTCTCCTATTTTCTATTGTTCATTGTGAGATTAATTAGATCTGAGTGACTTATTGGTAATTAGCTTAAGAGGTGGGGATCCTCTTTGAGCCTCACCTCCCATTCACTTCATACGTTTTTGTTCATGCTTATTCTTATGCAATATTTGGGTTTTCATGTGAATTTTATGACAGATTTGCATGCTTAATCTCCTCCTCTCTCGGCATTCAAGCAACCGGAATGCTTGAATGCCGAGAGAGGAGGAGATTAAGCATGCAAATCTGTCATAAAATTCACATGAAAACCCTAATATTGCATAAGAATAAGCATGAACAAAAACGTATGAAGTGAATGGGAGGTGAGGCTCAAAGAGGAGCCCCACCTCTTAAACTAATTACCAATAAGTCACTCAGATCTAATTAATCTCACAATGAACACTAGAAAATAGGAGAGAAACCAAATGAGTAACTTGTTATCATGAGAAGGCTTGCTAGGCCTTTATATAGCATTATTACAATGTGTCTTGAGACCATACCATGGGCCAAAACTATGTGCTACCAAATACCATGGATGAGAGAGGGTGGCCTCTCAATTTAATACTTTTATGGCTTATACATCCGAATTTACACCATATGCCCCCTAAAATTTGGATCGCCAGGGCCCTCCTTCTCATAAAGATTTCCGAGTTAAGTAGGTAATTAAATTTATTTATTTACTGTTGTATGGTGTGGAATAACATTAGGTGTATTACTAGTAGTTGCAACAGACAATTTACAATTGCATTCTTTCCTGATAGTTTATTCTTTGCATCCTGAGTAGCTGCAACTGTGTGGTGTGATAGTCGACTTTGTAGGTTAGTTTAATTGATGCATGGTGTGTTAGAATTAGCTGTTACAGCCAAGCTTTGCTTCAATTCCTTTCAGTCATTTCTACTTTCTAGGATTTCCAATATTTATCAATTTAGAGTTCAAGATTATTTCGAATTTTGGTTGTTGTTGTATCTTTATTAAATTCATTAGATTAGGAAGATGGTGATTGAGTTACAGTAGTTGCTGGATGAATCATTTTGGTAAATATTGAATGTTGTAGTTTGATAATTATTGGATTTAACTTCTTGCAAAGGTAATCTAGTTCATTTCTATTCTTAGATCAGTAACTACTAGGTTGATTTATGTAGGAAGATAGTTGTACTTTGAATTCCTAGATGTATGAGTTAGATTAGTTTTCTTTATGGAATGAGTTTGGCTGAGCAGATAGGTAGGATCATTATCTCTATTTAGTTAATCAATTACTTGAAATGTTTATGCATAGATTGTGCTTATTGCCATTGAGATAAAAGACTTCCCTGGGTTGACAATTTATACTGAGCATCCTCTGTGTTAGTTGTAATTAATTAGCATAGAGGGTGACCAACATTTTGGTGCCTTTGTTGGGGATGGTAATTGATAGACATAGTTAGTAGTTGGTTTATTGATTTCATTTTGGTTTAATCATTTACAGCATGCATGAATACAAGAAAAACAAATCGGGAACCCCCTTTGAACACTAACACTGCAGGTCAAAGAGGTTGAGGTCGTAACATAGGTCTGGGAAGACAAACATTTATTGACGATATAATTGCTAAATCAAATTCTTCTACCAAGCCACCGCGGATGTCTACAGCAAGAAGAAAGTATGTTCTTCCCAATCTTGAGAGTTCAGCATCAACGGTGGAGAACGCATCGGGACCATCTACTCCCAACGCAAAAAAGAAACCTCCTAAAGACAAGGGAAGCCTTGTGGGTGCACCCGATAGAGAGGAGATTTATCATATCAATGGGACCATAGTTACTAAGGAAGTGTGGTTGGAGACTCATCGAGAAGCAGAGGAAGAGAGAAGGCGAGAATAAGAAAGGAGGAAAGAAGAAGAAGCAAAAGCAGAGGAAGAATGAATAAAGAAGTCCATTGAATTTTGGAACAACATGGCTAACAGAGAACATGAAGGGGAGAATGAACATAGAGATAACCGGGAAGAGGAAGTGGAAGATAATCATCCTGGTGACACTATGGTCACATTAGAATTCCCCATCCTCCAGACACCTGGAGCAACTCCTATGAAAAATATCTCACCATCAGTTTTCCTGAATTTCCATGGTAAATCTTCTGAAGATCCTGATGAATTTATTTTTGAGATTGATATCCTCTATCACAGTTATGACTATACCTCCAGTGCTCAAAAGATGAAACTATTCCCAGCCACCTTGAAAGAAAATGCTCTACGCTGGTTCATGAGTCTAGGTCATGAGACCATTACTACTTGGGAACAAATGAAACAAACCTTTCTTTCTAAATATCAAGAATATTGTAGAACTAGGGATAGAAAGGAAGAATTGTTTAAAATTGTTCAGAAGGAAGAGGAAATCTTGGAAGACTTTGTGGAAAGATTGTTGTACAATTTACAAAGGCCTGGCCACACTAAGATTGGAAAAGATGTACTCAAGATTATCTTACTACGAGGAATTAGAGAAGATTGCCTTGATATGTTGAATTTTTTGGGGAAAGGGGACATCTCAAAGGAACCCTTCGAGAATATCATTGAATTATGCTGAAGGTACTCAAGGGGATCCTCTAGAACTAAAAAACAAGACAAAGATCCAGATCAGGATGTCTTCACTAGGACACAGAAGTCAGCTAGTGGAGGAGCCACTCGAGTAGAAATAGGAAACTTACTGGAGAATTTTAAAACTAATATGATGAGTTCCATTTCCTCAGAGTTAGATGTTTTGAGAGAAAAATAGAGGAAAGCAGTAGAAAAAAATACACTCAGTGTATTCTGTCCTAAATGTAGCAAAAAGCACCCACTGAAAGAATGCCCGCTGGACAAGTCAAAGATATGTAGGATATGTGAATTGGAGCATGACACCAAGGAATGTCCTTCATTACCCAAATTCAAAGCAGTCCTCCAAGAATCCACTTCAGATGTGGAACATGCTTACTTTATTGCATAGAAGAAACCTTGGCAGCCTTGCAATCAAGGTATGAATCCAGATCCATCAATTTTCTGGAATAATATGAATGGTATGAACAATATGAATAATATGAATACACAATTCCCTTCACATTATTCTAATAACCAGTGGTATCCATCTCAGAACTCAATGCAAAATCCTAACTCTTGGACACCGTGGTCTCAACAATCAAACCATCAAGCCCCCTGGAATTCCAACTAGAGAAGTTCTTACCAAGGAAATAACTTTCCCCATCACCAGAATCAATATCAATAGTATCCTCACCAACAATATCAGCATCGACAGCTACAATTCCAAAACAATATCGCACCTATGAATGCACCACTTCGACCACAACTACCTGCACAACCTAACCCAAACCTGAATAATAAAGTAGTTCATCAGTTTGAGACTGCCAACATGCTTGCGTATTCCATCTCCCAAATTCCCTATAATGATATACAATTACAATCAAGGAGGGTAGTGGAACCCATCATCACTGAGAATGTTCCATCCCCAGTGACTGAAACTGGAGTGAATCAGCACTTTGATAATATGGTTAATTCATCAATCCCCATCATTGAGGATGCTGACATTCCTACCGAAAAAGTAGCTGAAACTCAGGAAGTAACACACAATGAAGCACAACCTACACAATTCATAAGAGAACCGCCATATCCTAAATGATTGGCCCTGCAAAAGACAATGGAACAACCCCGATTCAATCTCTTAGGAGAATTAAAGAATTTGTATGTCAAAATCGCACTATGACAAGCCCTCCATGATGTACCCATTTATGCCAAGACGATTAGAGTTTATGTGTCAAGAAACCAGGAAGAAAGCCTAGGGATACTCCCACTATTCATGTATTGGGAAAACTTTCTTAATTTTATAAGGGGGAAGACTCCTGTGGCAAAATATGATGACCCTGGAAATCCTACTGTTATAGTTCACATAGGAAACACCAAAATCCCCAACGTATTGGTAGACGTAGGGACGTCTATTAATGTTATGACCATAGAAACTGTGAAGAAAATTGGACTCAATAATCTTCGGCCAACCCCTACCATTTTAGAACTTGCTGACAGATCAACAATCAAGCCTAAGGGGATCCTGGACGACCTAGTAATCTCTGTTGACTCGTGGGAATACCTTGCGAACTTCTTGGTTGTACAACCAAAGTCTCAGTTGTGGGGACATCCACTGATTCTGGGGAGACCGTGGTTGGCCACAGTGGATTCCTGTATCAGCTATCGGTCAGGATCCATGACTATCTCATATGGGACTGAGATCAAAATCCTAACCTTATACCCTCTAGCCCGACCAAGCACAGAAGCTAAAACTCCACTTTGGGTGGATTTGGAGGAAGAGGAAGGTGTTCAGCCATTATTAACGATAGGGATAGACTTAAATTTTAAAGATGAAACAGAGGACGATACTATTAACAGTTTCATCAGTGAGCCCATGTCCGTCAATAAGCATGTTTACCAGATTCTCGACAGTACACTAGATGAGAAAGAAGAAAATCTTACGGAAGAAACTCTAGTCAGTGATGCCAGTATAATTCCAGTTCTCAAAAATTTGAAAAGTGTCCTAGTAGAAATTGAGCCAGGGAAAACGTTGAACATCAATCCAAACCTTGTGCCTAGTGAGCTGGAATAGCTAATCACTCTGCTGAAACCACATAAAGGATCTTTCACTTGGGGGTACACAGACATGAAGGGTATTCCTTCTAATCTATGTACCCATCACATTTATATTGAGAGCGACTCCTGGCCAGTGTGTCAACCACAATGAAGGGTTAACCTGAACCTAAGGGATGTAGTGAAAGAGGAGATCCAAAAACTTCTGGAAGCAAGGTTTATATACCCAATTTCAGACAATGAGTGGGTTTCTCCACTCGTGATTGTGCCAAAGAAGAATGGGAAATGGAGGGTTTGCGTGGATTACAGATAATTGAACAAAGCAACGCAAAAGGACCACTTTCCCTTACCTTTCATCAATCAGGTCCTTGATACCTTGTCTAGGAAGAAGTATTTTTCCTTTTTGGATGGCTTTAGTGGCTATATCCAAATCCAAATTGCTCTAGAAGGCCAAGACGAAACCACTTTCACCTGTCCCTAGAGAAAATTTGCATATAGGGTACTTCCTTTTGGGTTATACAACGCACCAGCCACGTTTCAAAGAGTAGTGATTGGAATCTTTTCAGAAATGGTAAATGACTGCATGGAAATTTTTATGGATGACTTCACTCCATACGGAAGTAGTTATGAAGAAGCATTGAAAATTTTAGAAAAGGTCTTGAAACGCTATGAACAAATCCAGCTCTCTTTAAGCACTGAAAAGTGCCATATGATGATGAGCGAGGGGATAGTTCTGGGGCACTTCATCTCTTTTGATGGTATCCGGGTAGATCCATCCAAAATTAAGGTAATTGAAAATATACCAACTCTTGGAACACAAAAATATGTACGTAGCTTCTTAGGGCATGCTGGCTATTACAGAAGATTCATAGAAAATTTTTCCAAACTAGATTCTTCTTTGTTCACTTTGTTGATGAAGGATGCACAGTTTGTTTGGAATGATGCATACCAAACAACATTTACTGAACTTAAGAAGAGGATGTCTATAGCACCCATCTTACGAGGACCTAACTGGGCTCTGCCTTTTCATATCTCTTCAGATGCTTAAGACACTTCCATTGGAGCAGTTTTATGAGAGCAGGAAGGTAATGCCCCATATGCAATTTATTAGATTAGTAAGAACTTATCCCCTGCTGAACCAAACTATACTATCATAGAGAAAGAATTCATTTCCATAGTTTATGCCATCAACAAATTTAGACACTACATTACTGGATACTCCACGTTTTTGCACACTGATCATTCTTCCATCAAATATTTAATGAATAAACCAATCACGAATGCTAGAGTTACTAGATGGCTGCTACTCTTACAGGAATTTGACATCACAATTATTGATAGACCAAGGAAGGAAAACGTTGTTGCATAATTTTTATCTCGACTTACTAATAGTGATGACAATTTACTAGTCGAAGATTCCTTCCCTGATGAGCATTTGTTTGCAGTATTAGCTCATTCCCCATGGTGTGCGGATATTGCTAACTTTTTGGCTGCAGGTAAGCTTCCAGCACATCTGTCAAAGAGAGAAAAAAGAAAGATCATACAACAAAGTGTTGGGTATTTCTAGATTGATGGACATATTTTCTACACAGAGCTTGACTTAGAAATCAGAAGATGTGTAAGAGAAGATGAAATCTTTAGTATCCTAAAAGCTTTCCATGATGAGCCCTGTGGGGGACATTTGTTGACAAAAGGACAGGTCATAAGGTTTTAACAATGGGTTATTTCTGGCCTACATTGTTCAGGGATGCGAAGAAGTATGTTCAGGCATGTGATAGCTGCCAAAGGATGGGCCAGCCCAACAGATTAGATGAAATGCCTCTTCAGCCACAGCTCGTGGTTGAAGCATTTGACAAATGGGCTCTGGATTTCATAGGCCCTATCAACCTTCCCTCAAAACAGAAAGTTCACATCTTCGTTTTCACATATTACATGACCAAATGGGTGGAAGTTGTAGCGTTGGTCAAAGCCAATGATCAGGTCGTAATTGATTTCCTATATGAAGAAATTTTTACTCGGTTTGGAGTACCTAAGGAAATCATTACAGATGGTGGACCATAGTTTGTGTCTCACAAATTGTAAGCCCTATTACAGAAGTTTCATATTCAGCACAAAATAACCTCGCTATATCATCCAAAGGAAAATGGCTAAGTGGAAAGTACAAACAAGGTCATCGAGGCTATTTTGACAAAGACAGTGAAAAGTCATCATAAAGATTGGGCTGAGAGACTTTGAGAGGCACTGTGGGCCTATCGCACTACATGGCATAACACCACTGGTTTTTCCCCATACGAATTGGTGTATGGTAAGAATGTTGTTTTCCCAATTGAATTTGAAATCAGAACTTTGTTATCGGACAATCCACTCGAGCGGACACGAGCAGGATCTCCCTAGCTCAATGTGAGTCTAGAACAAATAGAACAAACTACAAATACATCTCTTGGATCTACTTAAGGATCGAGTACTAGATGTATTACCTTTTACTTTGCAAACCTTTCTCCTGAATGCTACTCCACATCTCACAGTCATCAGATCCAAGCTGAAAGACCTGTCAAGACAAAGAAACAAGAGAAACTAGTAAAATACATCTATACAATAAGAGATCTAAGTAAACAGTTAAGCAGGTAAACTACTCAATATCATTACACACATGAACGATATTGGTGGAAAGCATTTGTATTACTGTAAATAGAGGATTACATGACAGAGATATAGAACTACAACCAAGACTTAACATAGTAGCCCTTCTCCGACCAAGCCAATTGCCACGTCCTTCCAAGGAAGTATGAGTTCTACAATAGGTGAATGTAGGTGTTCTAAGAGTGATTTCACCAGCATGTATATACCATAGGCGTGCTCCCCTTGGGATGGGAGTGAGCTTCACTTATATAGGACTAAGTGGATAGGATATGGATAGGATAGGTTGAGAAATGGTAGGAGAGAGATAGGGGATCCTCCCAAAGAGTTAGGAGTCGAGTACCAGCTCCCCTAGAGGTCAAGGATAAGCCCCTAAATGAGCAAGTTTCGAGAAGGATCTCGAGTAATCTATTTTTGTCCATTAACTTACCTCGTCGCACCCTGTAGTGGAGCAAGATGTGACGTCGCATGTAGCTAGTGTGCAACCTACGATGACCCTTCAAAACCTAGCACAACTGAGCACAAATCCTCCCAGGATGATTATTTAGTCCAAGTATCTTTAGGGGTGTATACACTGAATCTTATGATGAGTAGATTTTGGGTGTAACAGAATGCCCCCCAAAGAATGAAGCTGTTAAGGATGTACAGTTGAAGTGATTTGAAAGAAGTAATGGCAATAGGCTGGATGGAGGAAGGACACTGCTACAATACAACTCACTCTGAACTGACAATCTCATATGAAGTACAACATGGCTGCCGACCAATACATTGCAGATCCATGGTAGTAATGACTGACTAAACACAATCATGGCTACTAGACACAAGCTTAGATCCATGATGAGATGATAACACAACCACGACCAATACAAAAGTGGATCCGTGTAATATGACTCAATACAAACTCCATTGCAACCTGGGTAAAACATGACTCCTCAGGGTCTTCAAGTTGAACCCGCAATGATACGAATCTATCCATGTGATTACAAATGTCTTGAAGTTGAACATGGTAGAAACCACTTGATTACCGGTCATTGATGTAAGCCGTTAACAAGTGCGAGGGAGATCACCATTGACGTCAATCATTCCCAAGGTATTACAATACATATCATCGAGCGTGAATAAATGAGTTGAAGTCGAACACAAGATGAAATATTTCAATCAAGAGTCAATGATGTAAACTCATGATGAAAGCGAGGTAACCTGCCATTGAGGCATGTAGGGCCAAGGTACTTGTTTGGTTTCTAGATTCAATCCTCGGATGATGTGTTGAAGTCGACAAGGATGAATCCGTCGAAGGAGGGCCATGATAAATCCCCCATCAATCGACACGAAACACGACAAAAGATGTGTAGAGTGGATTCGATGGTATAGTAACATGTAAGACTTACTCAGAGTAACAATGACATGATGGCGCGTGTACTGACTGTAGATGATAGATGGTGAACGTGTTCTTGAACATGGGCATGACATGACTTGGCAGTATTGACATAATGAGAATGACGCAAACTTCTAATGCAACTGTTAATGTAAGCTTTCTCCAAATGACTTAGAGGAGTAACAGGACTCAGAAAGTAAGCGGGGACTCATAGACAAACAGATGAACCAAGTATTGTATGCAAATGCAGATGAGAGCCATGTTCAAGAACGACTATATACTGCCACTAAGGTATGTAACACAAACACTTTCCTTTTTCCCCATCATGAATGATGAGTGACTCATGTGTTTTTTATGAGCTTGATGAGGGTAACCAGATTCTCGGTATAGCTCATCTCATAGATGAGTCCAATCCCAAATATTTCCCGAACCTAGAATAGGAGGGGTTCATCCCATGATGGGACCTTCAATGTGAAAATTTTAACGAGTCCATAGAAGGCAAACTTGGTCGTCATTTCATGTTTAGAGAGTCTGAAAAGAACTAAAGAAGACTCCAATGGTCCTTTTTCGTAAAGTTAGCCTCATTGCCCGAAAAAGGGTAAAACAACGTGAGAGAGGACTCTTCCAACCATGATTGGCTGGAGTATACCTTTTTCATAATTAATACCTCTTGGTCCAAAAAAGGGGCAAACTATCACCAGGAAGACGACCATTCAAATACTTTAACAAGTGTGAACGCGACAAGTTCGCTTGGCAATATTTTCATTTTTCGACAGCTTGAAAAGAGCTTAACGGTAGACTCTGAGGGGTGTCCTTTTTCGTGGGAGTTTAACAAGCCTGAAAAAGTGATAAATCATAACTCGGTACTTGCTCTCATGGTTTCGTGAGTACGAGAACAAATGAAGAGTAAAATCGTCCTCATGCAATAATTACAACTAACCAAAAATAATAATGACAAAACATTCAAAGGGGTGTTCATACCTGTAGTTACCATTGGTGATGCGAGAAACGGCACAAAATACCATTTTACGACTCCTATACACTAGAGAAAGTGTCAAATAGCCCCAAATATAATGACAAATGGTCGAAACTATAGTAAATGGCCCAAAAGCATCAAAATATTTGAAAAGGAATATTCCATTCTATTTATAAATAGAAATATGGGCCAAAAATAGAAAACATTGTTTCAATTGCCAATTTGGGTGGAGAAGTACCAATTTGGAGCCAAAAACTCCTTTGCTGATTTTGGGAGCTACGATCCGCCATTTCACCAACCATCTGGATCAGGTAGGCCTAAACTTCATCCAGCAACTTTCTAGTGGTTTAGTTTTTGCTTTTAGGTCCATTTTTTGGGTTTTTGATGGTGTTATGGATGGCTTCATGCACCCTCGGCTCGTCGCAGGTTGCCCTTTCGATACCTGTGATGAGACCAAGTCGTCGCAAGCCTCAAATGTGAGAGGTGCGACGTCATCGCACTGTACCTAAACGTACAGTGCGACGACGGAGAACCATAATCCAAACATAAAAAAGAATTCAAAAAATGGACTTCTGAGGTTTGAAGCAGGACCTAATAGTGTTTAAATGTCCTTCTTGGCAGGTTACCAACTAGCCAATATGGTATTGGAGTGGTGAGAGAGAGAACATGAAGTAGAAGATGAACAAGCTGCGAACGATCCACAATGTGTGGAAGCTTTGAGAAACTGCGGGTTACTCAAGTTCTTTGAGATTCAGGGGATGAGATCCCAGATCCCACTACTGACACACATGCTCCAGAGTTGGGATGCAGCCCAACAATACTTTGTGGTAGGTGAGCAATTCAGGGTAATTTTTAGGGGCGAAATTTCGCAAATTGGCTATTTTTTGGGCTTTTTTTCAAAAAATAAATTCGTTCAAATAATTTTTAGGGGCGAAATAATTTTGCAAATTGGTCATTTTTAGTCTCTAATATCGCCTATATATACATAAAATATGTTTTTTTGTCATAATATTCACCAAAATTTATGTGTTTCAGTAGTAAATTGTAGGTTTCATATTTAATATTCGCCTAGCTATCTATATATATATATTTTTTTTCAATACAAAATAATCGCCTAGAATACTACACTTAAGTATAATATTAAAATCCTTAAAAAATACCCTTGTGAGCATATCCTCATGATAGACATTGAGGATATCTACTTTCTTACTGGTTTGTCCTAAAGAGGGGACACTATACATCTTATTGGGACATAGGCCAGTGACCGTACAGTTGAGGACATGATATCCCAGCACTGTATCGCTAGCTCTTGACCTTCTAGTGGGAAGATTCTCATCAAGGATGTGGTGAGCCATCCAGTGCTGACCATATTGCTTACCATTACTAGGGTGGCGGGTAGCGAAGCCCCGCACATGGCTACTCGGACCCAGATGCTGTATGCGGAGGACTGTATGTCTCCCATGGTTTTCAACTAGTGCGAGGCTCTCCTCGCAAACATCTGAGCTCAGCTGATCAAGTGTCGGTGAGGGGAGCTCAATCAGTTTGGGTATGGATCGATCATAGTATCATTCCTCTTAGAGTGGATTCCTCTTCTATGTCCGTAGTTGCTACTTGATGACAGGGAGCCCAGGGATCCCCACATGCTCAAATGGGCTAAGGTCATGCCCTATCATGGTGGCAGGCCCATAATTAGCTTTGGTCTTGAGTTCTTCAGCTAGCTAGAGGGCCAGTTCCTTATGGTCGAGGACTTTCCATACAATAGTATAGACTTTCGAGAGGATCCCAACTTGGTGCTGCTGGAGGGTGCAGCATGGGGCGACATAGGTGAGAACAAAAATACCCTTGTATTTTTAGTTTTGTATATTATATCATTTTTTTGATGCAGTGCTCACAAGTATGTAATATGTGTGTGTAGATGTGGGCCCCTTACGGCCGGTGGGTCTCTCCCTTCTGGCGAGGAGAGACAGAGGCGAGGAGGCAGTCATTCTTGCAGGTGCTCATGTTGCCATCGAGGAGATGGAGGAGGTGTATAGGAACCTATCCCAGCTAACCGTGGAGGTACCGAAGCCAGCTATTGATGACTTACCGAGGCCCATGCAGAGATTTGGGGTTGGAGCGTCCGTGCGCTTCAACTCCTTACTCTGCAAGGTGGCTCAGACCGTGGACTGTTTCCTCACCCAGCGATAGTGAGCTATTCGAGCTAGGGGTGGTGTACGTGTTAGGCATCAGGCCTGATGACACTTCTATACTTGTACTGAGAGCTTAGAGGCCTCATATTTTGTACTACTGAAAGCTATGATGATTCAGATTTTTGTAAAGACTCATTGAAAGCCATCGTGCTTCAGATTTTGTACTAGCACTACTTTTGAGCAATATATATATATATACAGACATTATCGACGATTTATACATTATGTTTTTTTTAAAATGATTAGTGATGTGATCTTGTTTACATGTTTGCTTTTATACATTGTATTTACATGTTGTGAATGCTTTTACATATTATGGATATTATGTGTGTGTGATGTACTAATCCAAAATGAAGTTGGCCATCGAGTCAGCAACTGTGTTTAACTCTCATGGAATGTGCAGGTATTGAATGGATTCAAATGACCTTTCTAGGAGACGTACTCATCTAAAGAGATGGATTAAGGTGGGATCACAGATGACGTAGACCCGGTTAAGATGGAAAACCACTAATTGGGAATCCATGTGGATGACAATGTGGCTCATACCCAAGGAAATAGCGTTAGCTAGGGTTCCGATTATTGCCTGATATTCTGCGGCATTGTTGGTCGTAAACCGTAGGAAACTTCCTCCTGAGCTAATGAGCTAACCTGTAGGGGAATATAGTACCTAGGCTGCCAAAGCAAGGTTACGAGTTTGCCGGCTGGCGCCGTCCACGAATCCATAGCACTTTGTCGTCTACACACACAGACAGAACATGGTATAAGAAGCGGGAACAAGATCAAAAAGACACTCGAAAAGAAATGCGTCACACCACACAAAAAAAAGCATATATATATAAGCAAGTCTATGCATGAGAGATCAAGCATAGTATCTCTTCAAGTAAAACCCATTGCGGGGTTCATCCAAAGAGATTTCATCATAGAGATACTATGCATGAGAGATCAAGCATAGTATCTCTTCAGGTAAAACCCATTGCCAGGTTCACCCAAAGAGATTTCGTCATAGTCTTCAAGCTCATAAGCACCTTTTTCCAACACACGTTTTATAACGTAAGGTCCATGCCACATGGACTCGAACTTCCCTGCTCCTAGTTTGTCATGCTTCTGGTCATAAGTGAGAACCAGGTCACCCTCGTTGAAGATATGAGGTTCAACTGACTTATCATATTGGGCTTTGATGCATTTCTTGTGCGCTTCATTAGCAAGAGTGGCATCTCAGCGAGACTCGTCAAGTTTTTCTAAGTGCAAGAGACGTTCTTCCTCGGCAGTAGTGTTAGGAAGAAGTTCGACAGCGATTTGTAGAGACGGAATTTCTCACTCTATCGGTAGGACATCCTCCAATCCATATACCAATTGGAAAGGAGTGTAGCTTGTGGTGGTTTTGACGGAAGTTCGGTAGGCCCATAATGCTGAAAAGAGCATGTTATTCCAATTGGACTTGTGTGTCCCTACCATCCTTTGGACCATAGTTTTCAATAGCTTGTTAATGGCCTCGACTTGTCCATTGGACAGCGGGTAGTAGGGTGTCGAATTTTCATGGCGAAAACCCAACCTATCGCTCAGTTTATCAACCATATGGTTCTGGAAATCGGAACCCTGATCGGTAACAATTGCCTGGGGAAATCCAAACCGCACTATTACATGATTGAACACGAAGAGTGCGGCAGTTTTGTCGTCGTTCTGGTATGTAGGCATAGCTTCATCTCACTTTGCAAAGTAATCCATAGCTACAATTATGTACCTATGCCCCTCGGTCGACGTAGGCTTACAATGCATAAAACCAATGCCCCATTTTGCAAAGGGGCCCATAGCAATAACCGGATGTAGTGGGGCGGGATGAGTGTGCTTCTTCTTATGGAAGTGTTTGCAAGGAGGACATTTCTTAACAGCCTCAATACAATCTTTGAAGATGGTAGGCCAGTAATATCCTGTGTGCAAAATCTTCTGGGCTGTAGCCATCCCAGAGAGGTGACCGCCACATGCCCCAGTGTGACAGTCATTGAGAACGCGTTCGGCCTCATCGTGAGTTAGACAACTTCGAATAATTGAATCGATGCCACGATGATACAAAGTATCATTGATGATCAAATAATACTTTGCATGGTGACGTATCTTACGACGATCATAGTGAGACAGTTGAGGATCGAAGCGTTGGGTTTGGAGATACAACAAGATATCTCCATACAATGGATCAGTCGTACTGATGAGAAACAATGATTCATCCGAAAAGGAGTCATTGTGCTCAACTTCTGCATCAGGATGGGGAAGGTCGCAAATGAGCTCGGCAAACACCAAAGACTTTTTAGACTTGGATTTCTCGAAAAGAGGATCCAATTCTTGCAATATCATGATCGAGCATGAGTACTTTCCCCCAAGCACCTGACATGTCAGTACGCGGTACATGGGTTTTGAGTCGGGGATGATAGTGGTGGTGTGGAGCAAGATATAGTGTCGAAAATTCTGGATGGCAATGACCGCCGCGAATGCAAGTTTTTCGACATGTGAATATCTAGTTTCAGCGTTGGATAGACCCTTACTTGCATAGTATATTACATTTTCCTGGGCGTTTTGATCCTCCTATCCAAAAACCATGGAAATAGTGGTAGCAGAAGCGCCGAGATATAAGATGTAATCTCGATAATAATTAGGCGGTTGGAGCACGGGGGCATGCATCATGGCATGTTTGATACTGTCGAAGGATTTTTGAGCTTGGTCATCCCAAATGAACAGAACATCCTTCTTGAGAAGTCTCATATACTCCTGAGTCTTCTCCACGAAATTGCAAACAAAACGTCTTAAATAAGTCTCCTTCCCTTGGAGACTTTGAAGTTCCGTAACATCAGTTGGGGGTGGTAGGTTGATGATGGCCTCCACCTTTAAGGGATCAATGCGGATCCCATCCTTCAAAACGATAAATCCTAAGAGGCGTCTGGACTCAATGCAAAAGATACACTTATGAGGATTCAGATGGATATTGTACCATCTGCATTTGAGGAAAATGGCCATCAGATGATCAATGTAGAATTCGCGCTGCTTTGAATGAGCAGGGAGATCGTCCAGGTAAGGTTCCACAAAGTCCTTAATATCATGGAAGGCATACGACATAGCCCGCTGAAACGTGGAACTAGCATTTTTAAGGCCAAATGGGAGTTTGCGGTATGCAAATGTACCCCATGGGCAGATGAAATCCGTCTTATGTTGGTCGGCTGGGTTGATCTCAATCTTGTTGTAACCAGAAAATCCATCCATGAATGAGAAGATGACGCTCCCGGTACAGTTGTCAATGATTTGGTTGATGAAGGGGGTCGGGTAGTTGGCTTTTGGACAAGCTCGGTTAAGGTCTCGATAATCAACACAGACGCAAATGGTACCCTACCTTTTGTTCACAGGAATGACGTTTGAGACCCAATCCATCAATGGGACAAGATAAATAAAACCAACCTGTAAGAGCTTTTCAATTTTTGCCTTAATTGCCATAGTCTTCCGGGGGTGTACCGGTCGCAACTTTTGGCGTACAGGTTTGATGTCGGGATAGGTTTTTATTTCATGAGAAACAATCGCAGGGTCTATCCCAGGAATCTCCTCATAGGACCAAGCAAATACATCTCGAAATTGCTTGAACAAGGTCGTGGTAATAGGGATTTCTTCAGGGGAACACTTATGGCCTATACGAATGTGTTCCACTATACCTGGTTTCACCGAGATGTTTACCGGGGTGGTTGGCTCAATGTTGGCCAAGTTTCCCTCTGTGTCCATAAGACATGTAAGGATGGGGGAATTAGGGGATGGGTAGATATCTGCTGAAAAGGGGGTGTGAATGTTGTCCTCTATGTACTCCAAAGGAGGAAGAAAAGATGACCTATGGTGGAGATCATCCCACGGGCTGTCGTCAATATTCATCACTTCCATGATGGACTCGTTTGAATGAAAAGTCCGAAGTAAGAGATCAGGTAGAGATGATGTCCATCATAGAGAACAAGATGGAGAGGCCACGGTTAAATGGTCCTCGGGTGCTGATTGGATAGCCTCGTAAATACGTTCAGCGGGAGAAAGAGGCATTATATCTCCAAGTAGGTGTGTTGTGGCTTCACCCGGTACAAGCCAAGCACCGTTTGAGTGAGATGAAATCTCTGTGGAGAACATGTGCACCATAGCAACATGATTAGGGGGGTCTGTGGCTGGAAAAAAACCCATGAGAGATGAATCTTTCAAAAGGCCGAACCCTACACTCTCATACTGTTTTGACATATGTCTAATGGAAGGAACGTGGTCACTAAGATGAGTAGTGGTGTCTAGTGTACAAAAGTCTAATTGGTCGATAGTAACAATTCGTCCTTGGTGGGGTGATTGTACTATGCGGAAGACTGAAGAGGCTACCGCCTGCATGGTGTAAAACCAATTGCGACCAAGCAAGAGATTATAATTTATCGGTGCCGAGACCACTTCCACATTAATGGTTACAGTCTTTCCGCCCAACTCAACTGCAAGAGCTTGTAAGATCCCATGAGGTTTAAAGCCACGCCAGTCGAATGCTTTCAACGTGGTAGGAGAACGATTCAATTCGGGGGAGCCAATGGCTCTCCAATAGGTGATCGACATGACAGAAGTGGAGGCACCTTCATCTAAAAGGGTATGATGGATAATCTTCCCAGCAATGTTTGCAGAAAATTGGAATGCGAGCTGGTGTGAGAGCCTCGACTTAAGGTTGTCAAGTCGGAACATGATGGTATTCGAGGAATCAAGGTCGACTGCACCGATGGATGCAAGGAGAGTTTTGCATTGATTGGGACAATTCTACAAAACTTCCAGGGTAGACATGGCACAAGAATCTTGTGCCGAGTCTTCCACGATATTGTAATTGTGAGCCACCTGAGCGTTAGGATTGAAAACAACTTTTTGAATCATGCTTTTTGGCGGTCACAATATCGAATCCAAGGATGGATTTTCAATGGTGAGAGAAGTTGATGGTACAGTGACATCAGTCAAAGATTCGGAAGCTTTTATAGTATTACTTCTAGTGGATTCCTTTGAAGGGACCGGGTCGTAAGATCATGAGCAAGTATTTAAATTGATCGTCTCGTTACGAAGCATGAGAACATGCGCGGTATTGGATGGTTCCCCTTGGGCTGGGAGGGGTTGAGCAATCATCTGCTAGTTCTGAGTAGGAAATGGATCATTGAGGACTACGGGAGTTGGTTTTCCCCGAAGAAACTTTTGCACTTCATCTCTATGGGGGCACTCTTTGGATAAATGGTCATCTCCACACAGTAAGTAAGGATGCTTTAGTTTCCTTTTCTGCTTGGTATCGTTAGGAGTGCTCTTTGGTTCCTGCTGGGCAGAAGAATTTTTGGGTTTCCCCTTGTTCTTCTTTTTACCACCAAAATTTTGAGATGAAGTTGATTGGACATAATTCACCTCTTCAGTTACAGCAGGAGCGGTGGAATTGCTAGTACTGTGATCAGCCGGAGTCGAGTTGGATGATCCAACAGTACTAGTAGCAGGATGGGTGTTAAGGGAACCAATGATTCCATCAGTTTGGAGTCCCTTATGTGGTTTCGCAGGGTCATTAACGTCACGGGGTGCGTCAGGAAGAATATCAAACAAAGTGTCAGATTGAGTGTAGACTAGGTCTAGCACATGGGCACTCGCAATGGCTTGTTCTTCGGTGACATCACCTCGCATAGAAACGTCTCTTGCTATGGTAGGGATGAGGGATTTTGTGAACCAGTCTGCTAGGAGATAATCTGGAATGGGAGCTTTAATGAGACGTCGTCTCCTTCACCACTCATGGATATGATCCGAAATGTGAGTGGCGGTATTCTGACGGAGCAAGGTTAAAAGCTTAGTACCAGTCTCATACCGTATGAGCAGCTGGAAATGTGTCAAAAATATCAGGGCAAGAGAACCAAAATCAGGAAAAGAGTGTGGTGGAAACTCAATGTACCACTTGGCAGCCGAACCAGTGAGAGTCCTTTGACTAAGACAAATTGAATCGTCCATTAAGGAATTAGATGAACACCATAAGTGGTATGTCATCACGTGGTTTTTAGGGTCTTCACCCGTCTTTCCGTCAAACTTGGGGATATCAGACGGAAGTTTCACCAGAATTAGTGGCTAGTTAGATCCATGGTAAATAGGATCGTTGGTTAAACAGGATAGGTCAGGTAGGTCCCAAGTAGCCAGGAAGGGAAGCTGTGGGTTAGGCTGCGCGTATTGATAATACAGATAAGGCGTGTAAGGAACAAACTAACTGTAAGGTGTACCAAGAGGAAACTGACCGTAGGGGGGTGTGCCGCCCGGACCGTAAGGGGGTCTGCCACCTAAGGTGGTCCATTCCAATAAGGTGGGGGCCACCTCCACCACTGGGAGGGGGCGGAGGTCCGCCGCCACCACCGGGAGGAGGTGGGGGTCCATAACCGTAATAAGGTGGCCCACCACTGCCTCCTTCTGGAGGGGGTGGTGGACCACTTCCACCGCCAGAAGGATGGGGGCCCCCACCACCTCCACCGCCAGAAGGGTGAGGGTCTCCACCACCACCTCCACCGCCATAGTAATTCGGTCCTCCACCACCTTCTCCTGGAGGTGGTCGTGGACAACCTATGCCACCCGAAGATAAATGTGCTCCTCCACCATGATAGGGTGGTCCCCCGCCACCTCACCCTGGAGGGGGTGGTGGACCATTCCCGCCACCGCTGGAAGGGTGGGGGAAGTTCTAGGTAAAGTGAGGTGGGCCTCCACCAAGGTTAGGTGGGGGTCGGCCGATCGTGGGTGGTGGTATTTGAGGGATAGTCGGTTGGGGTCCATGGTGCAATGCAGGTTGTTTCCCCCATGGAGTGTATGGTGCATTTTCAAGATTAGGTTGACCTAGAACAAGGTTAATAGAACCTGGATACACTTGACTCCATGAGGTTTGAGTTACATTTGATGGCCCCCCAACATGAGATAATCCCGTGGTGGATGGTCTAGCGTGTTGGGAAGGTCCAACAGAAGGTCCATTAGGGTTTCCACCGCCTATGTTTTGGTTAGGAAATGAGGGTTGCCCCCCAGCCACAGTAGGATGACCACTATTCAAAGGTTGAACCAACATAGGTTGTTGACTAGCTACCATAGTAATAACATTACCAATAAAACAACCCGGGGGAACGAAATGCCCTCCCCTCGAATTTTGAGGTGGGGGAGGAACTAGTAAAGTAACTGTGGTAGTGACGGGTGTGTTGGACTGTTGTCCTTCCACCGGTTGGTTCACTTGAGGTGCAGGACTGGAATCTTGCAAGGGTTGACCAGTCTTGTTAGTGGTCTCTTGTTGGGGTTGTTAAGATGATCCGAAAGATATCGGATGAACTGGGATGTCTCCATCGTCAAATCTTATTTGGAAATGGCGATTTCGAAACTCTTCAGAGCATTGCTCGAGACTTTGTCTTCGAAGCTCATCTCCTTTAATATGTAGCTGTTCCAAATATTCATGGATGGGGCCAAAAACTTCAGCGGGGTCAGGCCTATAGTAAGGCCTAGAGAACTCTGGAGTAATACATTTATGTGGGGATGAGATGGAAAAATGAGCCACTGGGTGGTCTGTAGAAGATGTCCAATAAGCTAGTGAAGGACCAATAGCTGCAGTAGGGTCACCCTCTAGTTGGTTTATCCATTCCAATGATCCAGGTTCTCCCGGGATGGCGGGAGAAAGGTCTTGTGAAGCGGGGGTTTGTGCTTCTTCATCCTGTGGGGGATGAGAGGTAGGTGAATCTGGTGGAAACAAAAGTCCTCCAACATTCAAAGTGGGGTTTTCCACTTCAGTAACTATGACCGCATTACGTTGATCCATTCTTACCCTCTAAATAACCTCAAGATTAAGGGGATATTCAGGTGGTAAGTTCAAGATCCTACGGGATCTTCTCCAGGGAAAATCCGCCAGAGTATCAGGAAAATCAGCCAGAAAGGCCGAAATATCGTTTCTCCTAAGGGTATGCTAAAAGAAAAGCAGTCCAGAAAAAACCTACTCAAACTAAGGCAACACACAAACTTATGTGACATAGTGGATTCAAAAGTATGGAACCTCATGGGATTATCAAGGCATTGCAAACCGCGATATACTACAGGGTCCAACAATATGACACGACAAGGAGGATTGGGACCGTACCCTTTCCTTCATACCCGATTACCTGGACAGTACGTGTGTGCTAATCTCCCTGAGTGTTGTTCTCTGTATATTGCTTTGACAAGACGGCCAAATGGTTAACTCAGTTGGTTTCAGGAATCCTAATGGTGTCTCCCGATATACGCAAGGTACGTGGGAGCTCAAATCCATAGTGGTGATGTCTAATGCACAACCGTTCAGCAAGATACCTTCCGATATATGTGTCGAGTACATGACACACCCTTCGATATATGCCAACTATGGATTATGGTACTTGGTGGGTACGTGAAGGAGCTCGATATACCAATCTACGTGGAAGACTACAATACCCCCGGGATACAGTGCTGGCAGATAACGACAACTGCCATGCTTAACGACGTTGGAACACATCTCTAACTTACACACAAGTTGCTAAAAATTTTACCTAGTTCTACCGTTAATTTTATCTTGGACGGTTAGGTGAATGCATGAGGTGAGTACATAATCGGAAGCATAATGAAATCCCTAGCTACATGCACGAAATATTCTTTTCTTTCAATGAGTTCTAGCTACGGGAAGGAGAAAGCTTTTTCCAATAGTATGCCCAAAACAAACTCAATGCAACACAACTCCAATTCAAACAAATTTGACAATGAAAGTATTCTTTTCCTTTTCGATGAAACACAAAAAATCATAACACTGCTATCCAAATCAAAGCATTTTTTCTTTTCCTTTTTCTTTTCAAATCAAAACGACACTAGGTAATGAAAAGAGAGGATTCTGAACTGGAATATGCAAGCTTTTAAATTTCACTTTCAATGATCTAAAGGCAACAAAAATTAAAAATGTATCTATCTTTCCTTAGCATGTCACGTCCCCATCTCGACCCTATCACATTAAAATTGTAAATGATGTAATCTTGTTATATAATTGTGGTGAGGAGCTCAAGGCCAAGGCCCCACCATCGATTTATTGATGCATATGGTTTATGTGCTAGCCCAGCACAGTGGAATTGTAAATATCATGTAAATATGCATTTAATAAAATACCCACAACTAGTTATGCAATGTAACAAAGAGATGGGGGCATGGTTTTACAAGGAATTGGGAGGGAAATATTCAAACCCTTGGAGCCAATCATGTCAAGCCAAGTGTCAATGAGAGAACCAATCAAACCCTCCAATACCCATGTTGACTTTTGTACCCAATCATTGATTTCTCCCAAGAGTTGGTAGAGGTAGTTAATGCCTTGGGGAATGGGAGGTATGGCTGTCCAAATTCGGGTATGGGAAAGCCACCCTATATGGAAAATCGTGTTTTGCTTCTTAGGCAAGAAAAGAGCCATGAATTGCTCCCCAAGCCATTATCCATCAACTAGTCTTCCTCCCTCACGCGTTTGGAACCACCTGGGCATTTTCCTCCATGGTTTTTCTATGTTTTCCTTCATTCGCAGCTGGGAGAAGAGTTTTTTTGTGTTGTACACCAGTGGGGAAAAGGGAAATCGAATTGGGGTTCCATAGAGACTGTTCTGGCTGTTAAATGCTTAGATGGTTGGGGAGAAATCGTTTTTTTTTTTTTCTCCCTGTGAATGTTTTTCCCATCCCACAATTCCTTTTTGGTTGGAAATGATTTGGGAAAGCCCAAACCCATGGTCATCCTGTTGGTAAATCCATTGCTTTGGCTTGAGCTTGAGTGTAAGCCTCCAGGGTTCAAATGTAACCTAATAAACCCAGATGTGGACTATATTGGCTCAGATGAAATGAGTAATTGGTTGTGAAAGAGTGAATGTCCCATTTTCCTTGTAAGAATCATGCCCAGCTCGGGGGGTGGCAGTTGTGTTGAGAGATTGATGAACACAACTTGCCTATGGTTGGCTGGAACGTTGCAGCGACATAGCTAGTTGTTTGGTACAATTGCACAATAAAGATAAGTGTTTTTCTATCCATGTATTACTTATGCAATGTTTAAATTGATGACTGTTTTTGATATGCTGTATGCATGAGTAATTTGTGTGGATAGTTTTTATTCCACTGTGCATGTTTAATTGATTTTCATCTGCACACTCTTGAATTTATGTGTATGAATCTAATGCATGGGATGAGGTTATGTAAAAGCCCAAAACTTGGCATCATGTTCCCTTCCTTACCTTGGATAGATGGGAGGGTACGTGACAGATGGTATCAGAACTGCTAGTTGCAGCATTGGGCCTTTAGGGGCTACCTATCATAGTTGCAGAGGTAAGTATGTTTCCTGCTCAGCACTGATAGTTACGAAAACATTTCAAAATTTTCAAATTTTCAAAATTTTTCTAAGTGTTTATGAGTTTCTACCAAAAACTGTGCCGACGGAGGAACTCGACAAGTTCATCCGCACCGGTGGAAGAACTCGTCCAGTTGGTCCACAACAGCGGAAGGACTCGGTGAGTTGGTCCGAAAAATTTCAAAAATTTTCTAAGTGTTTTCGGCGTCAAAGAGGATATTTCGGGAGAACTTGGCGAGTTGCTCCGAAACAGCGGGAGAACTTGGCGAGTTGATCCGCAACGGCAGAAGAACTCGGCTAGTTGGTCCGCAACGGCGGAAGGACTCGGTGAGTTGGTCCAAAAATTTTCAAAATTTTTCTAAGTGTTTACGGCGGAGAAAATTTCGGAAGAGATTAGCGAGTTTCCGCCGCAACATTGGAAGGAATTGATGAGTTCTCCCGCAACGTCGGAAGAGATGGGCGAGTTGCTCCGCAACGTCAGAAGGAATTCAGAAAGTTGGTCCGCAATGGATCGGAAGGAAAAACTGAGTTTTCAATCGGAAGAACTCGACGAGTTGGCCCGAAACAGGTCGAAAGAACTCGCTGGGTTGCTCCGAAACAGAGAATTTCAGCTATTTTTCAGAGAGATTTTTCAAGCACCGAAAGTTGAAAAATGCCATGGAACTTGTGTGCCAAATTGCGTGAAATGGAAATATTTACAAAAAAAATAAAAAAAAATGAGGGTGCTACCCTCGACCCTCCCTGCAGTGGCAGGTAAAATAGTGAGGATTTACATATGCAATGAGCCACTTAAGACAATGATTATGGTTGCTAATAATAAGTTTTGTTCGCATTGGTTGTAGGACCAAAGACAACCAAAGCATGGATAAGGATGTGGATGATGATTGTTGCATACAACCTCAGGAAGAGAGGATGGTGCAACCAATACGTGATCATGATGTTGGAAAAAGGACTGAGTAGCCTTGGTAAGAGGCCAAGTAATCAGATAACATCAAGCGATATTAATAACAGCCATGCAGGTAAGGGTTATTTATGCTTAGTTGCATGAATGTTGAAGGAGGATTTGGTAAGATCCCTTCAACTACAGTTAAACTATGTTGATTTGGTTTGCATGTGGTATTGAGTGCCTGAATGTGAATGTCAACCTCCCAAGTATGGTGAGGTATGGGGTAGTAAGGGCAAGGAACCCTCTACCATATGACTGTTTTAAATACTAGAATGCATTCATAGGGGATTATATCATGCCATTTGTGTATGTTGGTTGTGAGTTAAGAAACCAAAGCAAGTGAGGACTTATGGTCCTATCATGGTAGTGCATGCTATGTGGGATAGGCATGGTTAGGCCATAATATGTTGGAATGAATAGTATTCATGGATTAATGCAAGGTTGTATTGAAAGATTATGTCAGTGATGTAAATGTTGTGAATATGCATTGTGTGAATGCATGGGTGTGACATATATATGTTTCAATGCAGTTAAATAATAGTTGAAATGGTGGACTATTGTTAATCCTGAGACCATTTCATGAGCTGTTATGAATGCAGGAGAAAGGCTGCATGAAAAAGGTAGACATGTGAGAGGCTACCAGAGCACTCTATTGGAAGGACAAAGTTGCATGGAATATGAAGCAATGAGTATTTACAGTTTATTTAAATTGCATGGATAGTGTGACTGTGTCTTGCAATTTTATTGTGATAATGATGCATATATAGAAATGTATATATATCATTGCATTTCAAATGTTAACAGTTGAAGGTGTTTGAATTATTGAGTGTTATAATTTTGAGATCACTTCAGTAACTGTTGTGGCAATGGAAGGATTATATGCATAGATACTCACAACGTGTTTGGCTGATTGAAGTTTAAGTTATTAGGTAGAAAATTCCTACGTATGGCAATGAGGATAAGTCCATAGTAAAGACCGGGATCTACCATGTGCAAAATTCAAAGGTTATGGGAAGGTTCTCATGGTTTTAACTTATGCATGAAACAAATTTGAAAAATGTCTGATTTAAGTTTATGAGAATAATCTCATGGTTGCAAATCTAATTTCTGTAGGAAAATAGATTTGTAGATTTCAGATTTGAGAATTTGCTTATAGTTGCTAATCATTGTTTGGCTTATATAAAATTGTGTCAGGAGGACATGTTGTAGGTGGATGTTCATGTATGGTAGAAAGAGTGAAACCATAATGGGTAGAGTGATACCACTTACAATAGCCAAACAATATGAGGAGGGCCTCATTGCTAAGCAAATCAATTTCTGTAGGAGACAGAATTGTAAATTCATATTGAATTTAATTATTAATGTTATTGATTGGTTATGGAACAATCATATTTGAAGCTTATTTCTAAATTTTGTTGTTTGTTTGGATATTTGATAAAGTGTGCCAGGATGACACATTGCAGGAAGACCATGTGTGATGGCCTGCAGAAGCCAAACTGGATGGGAAGGATCCGATGCTTTGGAAATGGGTTTCGGGTGAAACGTCATTGTAAATGTGACAATGTCTCAACCGAACTGCATGTCGGTAAAGCCATGCGAGTGAGATGGTGAAGTTATGCCAAGAAGGCATGTGTGGTTATGGAACATGAGAATAATGGGGTGGCAAACCGAAGTACTGTTGACTCAGAGAAGGGAATCCCATTCTTCGCCAATTAAGGAAAGATACATATGTGAAACAAATGAGTATTCAGTAACCCTAACTGAGGATATACATGTATGGTTAATAGATTTAATATGCAGAGCATGTTTTATTGTTTCATTATTGTTCCAGACTGCTTGAGTGTGACTAAGGACTACATGGCTCACATCAGAAAGGGATGCATACCTTTCGGGTGATGGGTTATGTTAGGGTTTTCGATATTGACTACACCCTAAGGAATGGACGCATTCCTGGTGTTTCAATACTTGATAGTGAATGTTATGAAATATGGTTACAATTTTAGAGCAGCAATACTGATGAGTCTACTTATCCTTCTTGTGCTATTAGCTTACATAGATGCAATTCGGTGTTCCACATAAGAGGCAAAGTGAGGAAAGAGTGCTCAAGAGGACTGTATGGGAAGTGGTAACCTTTCTATGCTCACACTAAAGGACACTAGAAGAGATGGATAGGCCCGAGGAGATGTGTTGCAGAAAAGGGGTGTAATCCTTGTGTAGTGTGAGTGGGTATTGTGGGGCCATGCTAGCCTGCAGTCAAGTGAGTCACCTATGGAGTTCCTGGAGGGAACCACTGGTTGCATAAGAGAAGTAGCCACGTAATCATATTATGTTGTTCATATTTCCTGATAAACCCAGTCAATTTACTGGCTTGGCAATGGTTGTTGAATGTCTGACAAACCCAGTTGGTGTACTAGCTTGGCATTGGTTATTTGGATGTTGTGGAGGTATTGGTGAAGGGTGTTATTTCCTGACAAACCCAGTCAGATAACTGGCTTGGAAATGGTTTTCATATGCTTGATAAACTCAGTCAGCGTACTGGGTTAGCATACTGATTTTTGAAATGTTTGATAAACCCAATCAGCATATTGGCTTAGCATATTGATTTTTGGGATGCCTGATAAACCTAGTCGATGTACTGGCTTGGCATTGCCTATTCGGATGATATTGTGGAGCAGCATGAGTGTTGGCCAAGCATCCACCCCACAGGTGATCCAAGGCTTGTAAAGCAGAGAAGGAAACCTGTGGAGTAGCGAGGAAAATGAACAATACAGATAAGTATTCATTTTCATTTATTTCTTGTTTGGAATAATGAAGATTTCAGGTACATGTCTTATGACAACCAAGCTAATACACTATTGTTTCTTTGTTGGAAGCCTTGGCCGTTGCAGGAAGTAAGGACCTTGAAAGAGCCACAGATGCTTGGTAAAACCAGAGAGTAACTGGTTGGGTGCTATAAATTTCTTGGTAGAATCAGAGAGTAATTGGTCCGGGGCTGTAAAATTCTTGGTAAATCCAGAGAGTAACTGATGATTGATTAATTCAGAGAATAGTTGGTGGGAACATTAACCACTTGATGTTTTGGAGATGCCGACGTGCTGGCCAAACATTCCTTAAATAATTGATAAACCCAGTTAGCGTACTGGTCTGGCATTGCTTATTCGAATGATTGTGGAGTAGCGTACGTGCTGGCCCAACATTCATTATTGTATCCATGGGAAATCCAATGCTTGGAAAGCAAAGAAGGATCCTGTGTAATAAAGTGAAGAAATCCGATACAGATAAGTATTTGGTTATCGTGCAACTTCTTGCTTATGAATATACGTGTGTATATGATTTGATTATGATTTCTCAAACTCTTGTCTAGAGATCAACCCTATGAAAATACACTAAACATGTGAATTGATTCAATGTTTGAGTGTAGGTATTGATGGAAGCAAGGACTATGAAAGCATCTGGAGGATGCATGTGGACATGTGACCGTCCTAAAGAGAGCCCAGTATGAGCGTTAATGAAAGATGGTGCTAGTGGAACTGTGTGGGTCCTAGCAACCAAAGGTTCTATAAGCAACAATGGGAAAGGGTTCCCTAGTTGAAAGGCATTAGACATACCTTAGACACGAAAGTGTCATAACCAAGAAAGGGAAAGTCAAGCATTCACATTGAAGTGAAAGAGGCTAAGGAGCATATAACCACAAGTGATGGTGTGGCTCTGGATTGGAACAAGACTAAGAGGGGGAAACTCTTACTCTTCTCTTTCCTTTTGACTGATGCATCTTAGAAACAAAAGATTGTTGAGTGCATGTCATAAATGAAAACAAATTGTGTTTAATTACTTGAATTGAACTGTGAATGTTGAAATAGTTATTTTCCTGTGAAAGGATGAACATGAATGAGTTCATGTGTATGTTGGGAAAGCATGAAATGTGTGGAAGTCTCATGAGTAAAGCATGGACGTTCCATGTCAATTGGGAAAATAATTAACTAATTTTAACATTGTGTTATGCTTGTCCTAATAGGAATTTGCATGATGAGTCTCACAGGTGAGAAATTGTAAGCCATTGATTGCAGCTATTACTAGTCAAGTGTTGCTCGTGAGAAAAGAGAGAGCCATTTGTGCACCGTGATCATGGAAGCAGACCAGAAGCTATTTGTTTTGGGATGGAAATATTCCTGAACAAGTTTCCAGGATGGTAAGAAAGATGGCATCCATGAAAATTCCAGACTTGTAGATTAGCTGGAAGGTAAATAAAAGAAAGGGATCGCTGTAGAGCAATGCCCACCTACAGAGATGGCAGATCAAATCCAGTAGGAGCAGCTTGAGGAAGCCAAAGAACTTGATCCTGAAAGTTCAAATTCAAGAGATGAAACGCAGGACAGACCTGCCACCAGTTGTGAATTTTGAGGCATGTGTAAAGTGGGTATATATTTTGAAGTATTGGAACACCGAGGACGGTGTTATTCGAAGGGGAGGGGAATTTTATGTCCCCATCTTGATCCTATCACATTAAAATTGTAAATTATGTAATCTTGTTATATAATCATGGTGAGGAGCTCAAGGCCAAGGCCCCGCCATCGATTTATTGATGCATATGGTTTACGTGCTAGCCCGACACAGTGGAATTGTAAATATCATGTAAATATGCATTTAATAAAATACCCACAACTAGCTATGCAATGCAACAAAGAGATGGGGGCATGATTTTACAAGGAATTGGGAGGGAAATATTCAAACCCTTGGAGCCAATTAGGTCAAGCCAAGTGTCAATGAGAGAACCAATCAAACCCTCAACTACCCATGTTGACTTTTGTACCCAATCATTGATTTCTCCCAAGAGTTGGTTGAGGTAGTTAATGACTTGGGGAATGGGAGGTATGGTTGTCCAAATTCAGGTATGGGCAAGCCACCCTGCATGGAAAATCGCATTTTTCTTCTTGGGCAAGAAAAGAGCCATGAATTTCTCCCCAAGCCATTATCCATCAACTAGTCTTCCTCCCTCACGAGTTTGGAACCACCTAGGCGTTTTCCTCCATGGTTTTTCTATGTTTTCCTTCATTCTCGGCTGGGAGAAGAGCGTTTTTGTGTTGTACACCAATGGGAAAGAAGGGAAATCGAATTGGGGTTCCATAAAGACTGTTCTGGCTATTAAATGCTTAGATGGTTGGGGAGAAATCATTTTTTTTCTTCCCTGTGAATGTTTTTCCCATCCCACAACTCATTTTTGGTTGGAAACGATTTGGGGAAAGCCCAAACCCATGGTCATCCTGTTGGTAAATCCATTTCTTTGGCTTGAGCTTGAGTGTAAGCTTCAAGGGTTCAAATGTAGCCTGATAAACCCAGTTGTGGACTGGCTTGGCTCAGATGAAATGAGTAATTGGCTGTGAAAGAGTAAATGTCCCATTTTACTTGTAAGAATCATGCCCAGCTCGGGGGTGGAAGTTGTGTTGAGAGATTGATGAACACAACTTGCCTATGGTTGGCTGGAACGTTGCATCGACATAGCTAGTTGTTTGGGGCAATTGCACAATAAAGATAAGTGTTTTTCTATCCATGTATTACTTCTACAATGTTTAAATTGATGACTGTTTTGTATATGCTGTAAGCATGAGTAACATGTGTGGATAGTTTTTATTCCACTGTGCATGTTTAATTGATTTGCATCTGCACACTCTTGAATTTATGTGTATGAATCTAATCCATGTGATGAGTTTATGTAAAAGCCCAGAACTTGGCATCATGTTCCCTTCCTTGCCTTGGATAGATGGGAGGGTACGTGACATAGCATGGAATCAATTTTGCAAAAATTTAAGTGTCCTTTGAGCCTTTCAAGAAAATGAGCGATTCATAATTCGAGAAAAACACAATAAATCATACATTCCTTGAATTCTTCCAAAACATAAACGAGAATTTTCCAGTGCACAACAATTTTCTTCAATAGTGTTCAAGAAATGATGGGAAAGAATAACTTTTAATATTCCAATGGATGCATCAAAGAAATAATTTGATAACAACTCTACTTTCATATCTAAATGACTAAAAAGAAAACACTACTTGCAGCACTAGTACATCCGGAAAACTCAAGAAAAGACAAGCACTCAACCAAGCTGAAAGACACACTTAACTCAAAATCAAGCAGCAGCAAGGAAACTAAGCAAGCAAAGGTCAAAACAAATGTAAATGAGGTCTGGAGGTTGATCCAATGCAATGATTAGATCAGGGATGGAAGGAAGAGAATGCAAGAGTGAACGGATGAAGGTGGAGGAGACAAGAGTATCCACCACTACCAGTCTCAAACTTGTCCAAGACGGAACCCAAAGTCAATCCTAATGAAACCAAACTCTCAACACACAAATCATAAATGGGGTCTCTGGCTGGATCTTGTAGCACGGAGGGAGTTCATACATCAGACCAAAGTTCAAACTGTCAAATGAGGGAAGGGATGCTAGTATGCCAACTTTTGACAGATCGGTGCGCTCTGCCCTTACACACAGTGCGACGTCATAGTTTGCCTTCATGGGATGTGCGACGGTGTCACAGTATACCAATGCAAAGGATGCGATGGGTGACTAACATGTGAAGAACAGAGACTCAGAAAGACACAGTGTCGCTCTGTTTCCACTACCCAGGTGCGACATGCGAAGTCTAGATTCAAAAATGAATAAGATCTCTCAATAATGAACCATGGAATGGTTTGGGAATGAGTTGTATAAACTCAGAGGAAGTAGATTAGAGTCTTCAACACGAAGATCTGATAGTGAAATCAACTCCAAGAAGTAAATGGCAAAAGATAAAAAGGCTTGTGTCAAGAAATCAACTGAAAATGACTCTCAGATTAACAACTAATGACCATCCATCAATACTCCCCAGTATGGTCGCCAGATTTGTTATCGGACAATCCACTCGAGTGGACGCGAGTAGGATCTCCCTAGCTCAATGTGATTCTAGAACAAATAGAACAGACTACAAATACATCTCCTAGATCTACTTAAGGATCGAGTACTAGATGTCTTACCTTTTACTTCGCAATCCTTTCTCCTGAATGCTGCTCCACATCTCACGGTCATCAGATCCAACCTGCAAGACCTGTCAAGACAAAGAAACAAGAGAAACCAGTAAAATACATCTATACAATAAGAGATCTAAGTAAATAGTTAAGCAGGTAAACTACTCAATATCATTACACACATGAACAATATTGGTGGAAAGCATTTGTATTACAGTAAATAGAGGAGTACATGATAGAGATATAGAACTACAACCAAGACTCAACGTAGTAGCCCTTCTCTAACCAATCCAATTGCCACGTCCTTCCAAGGAAGTATGAGTTCTCCAATAGGTGAATGGAGGTGTTCTAAGAGTGATTTCACCAGCATGTAGATACCATAGGCTTCCTCCCCTTGGGATGGAAGTGAGCTTCACTTATATAGGACTAAGTGGATAGGGTATGGATAGGATAGGTTGAGAAATGGTAGGAGAGAGATAGGGGATCCTCCTAAAGAGTTAGGAGTCAAGTACCATCTCCCCTAGAGGTCAGGGATAAGCCCCTAAATGAGCAAGTTTCGAGAAGGATCTCGAATAAGCTATTTTTTCCCATTAATTGACCTTGTCGCACCCTGTAGTGGAGCAAGATGCGATGTCGCATGTTGCTAGTGTGCAACCTGTGATGACCCTTCAAAACCTAGCACAACTGAGCACAAATCCTCACAGGATGATTATTTAGTCTAAGTATCTTTAGGGGTGTATACACTGAATCTTATGATGAGTAGATTTTGGGTGTAACAAACTTTGAATACAGTTGTAGAAGAAAACCTTGATTTATCAGAAGCACAGAGGAACCGCCTAAATCAACTCAATGAATTGGATGAGAAGCACATAGCCGTAGTGCATCATACAACTTTGATCCAACAACAGTGCTCTAAATGACATGATATATTTATAAAGAAGAAAGTCTTCCAAGAAAGAGGCTGGGCTCTGTTATATGATTCACGGTTTAAGAGGGATTTCAAGGGCAAGCTACGCACTCATTGGTTGGGACCTTATCAGATAGATCGAGTATTTGACAATGGAACAGTCCAGTTGATCACCATTGATGAAAACAAGACACCACTATTTGCAAATGGTCATCGGCTGCGATTGTATCACAAATCAATCTCAAAGAATGCTTTCATTTAACATGTTGCAGCTGATTTAGATTATCAGTTAACACCAAGGCAGGGATTTTTCTCAACCCCTGTGAATTTTTAAGAACTGCAATTTCCACACATAATTTGTACATAAATAATTTGTTTTCTTTTTGTATTTTATTTATGCTTTCCTTTACACTTGATCGGGTTTGTTTTGAAGAACTATGTGCATGAATTAATTTGAGGAGCAACAGTCGTGACTGGGCCAGACGATTGCAGACACATTACATTGTTTTCCTGATTTAATAAATCTCTTTGAAGACGATGGATGATTAGTCGGCCTTCAGGAGCCAGCTGAAAAATTTGCCTGCTACTCCATTCTGCGTAGCTGCAACTCCTTACCTTGCTTATTTTCCCAATTTTTGCAGCTGTAACTCCATTATTTCCATTCATTTCTCCTTTCTCCAGCAGTTGCGAGTCCGCTACTTTTTCCTATTCTGCCAATTTTTGCAGCTGCAACTCCGCTATTTTCATTCATTCCACTTTTTTTCCAGCAGCTGCGACTTCGCTATTCTTGCCTATTCTGCCAATTTTCGCAGCTGTGACTCCGCCACATTTCGTCGACCTCTTCCCAATTCTTCATTCCTAGTTCCTCTTATTCATCAAATGCAACTCCACTAGATTGTCCACCTCTTAGAACAGTCTTGCCACTAATGATTTGACCGGGCTCTAATTTAAATGGTGACTCTACAGTTCCAATCACAGTCTGCCAAGAACGAAGAAAATTATTGGGCCGTCTCGCGTATCTGTCAGCATAGATGTACTTATCATCCTGGTTGGTGGTGGCAAACTCATCTCAGCACATGCCTATTCTAACAACGATGCGACTGTGAAATATAATGCCATGGCAGAATGGTGGCTCGAGCATTAATCTTGAAGGTACAGGTTCTAACTATAATCATTATTAGGCATCTATCGACGTCACAAGCAATAATGGTTATATTTGTCATTTATCCCTGTCATATATCCGCAGCATATTAGGATATTTAGACACTTAGGAGTTAGTTAAGATCAACTTGTGTAATATATCTGTTAGGTAAAGTGTGTTTCTTTAGTATGCATTTGTAAATATTTAATCTGATGGTCACGATATGTTCTAGACATAGAGTGATCCGACAACTCAACTTCTCTTAGATCATACCTACCCTTGATCCATGGCTTAACACCCGATTGGTCCATGATCTCTATTTAAAGAGCATGGAGGTTCATTGTCTAGTTGATCGATTATGAGAAGCTCATTTGTAACTTTCTTTCTTTTGCATAATAAACTGATCCGTAGAAGCTATTTGGATGGGGCTGTGGAGTGTTTCCCTCTCGAGGGCTTAAACCACATCAAAAGATCGTGTGTCGATCTGTGATTTGTTTGTGTGAAGTGGTTTATCTAGGTGTTTGGTATTTTGGGAGTACCATGTGTACCCGAACATGGTATCAGATATTTTATGAAGAGCTGCTTCCAGTTATGATCTAGATCTTGAACTGTTGTTACCGAAACTTGTAAGGGTTTTTGGTTTTGGAGTTTCTGTGCATTTATGGGCTGTGGGAGGTGTTCCATTGCATCCGGAACATCCTTTAAATTGGGAAATAGTTTTCATTTGATCGAAAACGGTTTCTGGTTGCTTCAGAAACGCGTATTTCATCAAATCTGAAGGTATAATGTTACAATGACGTTTTTTTTATTTAAAAAAAATATATATATCTCATATTTTATCAGTTTCTATTATTACATTTTTTTAGTTTCGGATTGTTGCTTTCCATGTCTATGTATGCTTTTCGTCGTGCACCTTGTGCGATCTTGGCGAATCAAAAATAGAAAGGGAAAGGGTTTTCCTCGGTTGCGTATGATCTTTGTCGTGCACCTTGTACAATCTTGGCAAATCAGAAACAGAGAGAAAACGTAGACATTCCGAGCAAACTAACGAGATCTAACCCCGTAAGTGTGGAAAAATTGTTTTGTTTCATTTTTTGGTGTGATTTGCAGGAAAAGAGGCAAGCACAGAAACTGAGAGAGAAGAGTTTAAAAAAAAAACCCTTCCTCCTTCCTTTCTTTTATGTACCTTTTAATATTAGCTCACTTGGTTCAAAGTTGTTTTATTCATTAATAGGTCTTCAGTTCAAGTCTTATTAAGTTACTTTAAAAAAAATGTGCATGCAATTTCTAATTTTAAGTTACTTTATTGTAAAAATGCATCTCACTTAAATAATAAAAATAAAAGTAAAAGGTGAGTCACTTAAGTTCTTCTTTTTGCTACACTATTTAAAGTAACGTCATTGTAAAAGTGAAAATCACTTATTTTACAAAAGTGATTCACTTAAAGCAACTTTCTTGTAAAGTGATTTTCAAAGGTTCATCTTGGGAAGAGGGGGGTTCTTTTTTTTAGCTGGACATTCTCTATCTGCCACGTCGCTATTGGGGACATCTTCAACATTTTTTTTGTTCAAGCATAACTTCATCATACGGAGTTAGTTTTCAGTGCCATTTTTTTTAAATCGCCTATTTTTTCAAGCTCTTCGCATCCAGACTATTGGTTTTTGTTTCTACAGCCATTAATTTACAATATGGACACCCCTTGTGATATTCTAATTACCAATTCAAACTATTTCTAATGGAAATCTCGTATGGAGGATGTTCTATGAGATAGGAGACTTTTCAGAATTACCTCAGGGAAAGAAACAGAACCCACTAATGATGATAAGAAAATAAAATGGGAAAATAGATGTGACGAAGCTCGTGGATTGATTGGGATGTTAATCTCTACTGATTTGCGATTCCACATATTTGGAATTGATGAACTTGATACTACTTGGGACAAGCTGGAAGCTGTGTTTGTTAAACACAATGAAATTCGAGGTCATCAACTCGAAAATGAGTTGATTTCTTTAAATCCAAGTGATTTTTCATGCATTCAAGATTATTTATCTAAGTACAAAACTCTTAAACTCTTATGTGAAGAATGCAAAATTAAGAGGGAATACAAACAATGCATTTATCATATTCTTTCAAAACTTGGACCTGCATATTCTGTTTTTGTATCTACATTTTACTCCATGAAAGAATCCTTGAATACAGCTAGCTATCAAGAGCCTAGTCTTGAATCCTTTTGTGATTCCTTGATTAGAGAGAAAGATAAGCTCATCTATATTAAAATGATCAACAATGCAGATACATCTAGAAAAGCCTTATTGTCGCAACAAAAAGACAAGTCCAAGCCTCCCAAGAAACAAATTTTTCGCAATAATAAGTCAAACAAGGGTCCCGAACCCTCTAAGTCAGCTCCTTTAAAAAATGACAAAAGATCCAAGCCAAAAAGAAAGAAGACTGAGTGTCATTGCAACTATTGCAGTAAAGATAATCATGATGAATCTAAGTTTTTCAAGAAGATGGCAGCCTTGGAAACAGTAATGAAGAAGCACCACATCAGCCTAGATTCGCCTTCAGAATCTAACTCTCATGGACATGCACTTTGTGCTTCTGGTTATTCTTGTATTGCATCTTCTTCTTCTACTTCAAATGAATGGCTCATTGATTCTGGAGCATCTTATCATATGGCTAAGGATCAGGCCATCTTTTCTACTATGCATGAATGTAACACCAAACAAATATTTGTTGGTGATGATAGATCTCTAAGTGTTGTAGGATCTGGAAGAGTTCCAATAGATAATGGTCATTTTAACGATGTACTATGTGTTCCAAGAATTTCCAACAATTTGTTATCAGTCTATCAAATCACTCATTTTGGTGAAGGTAAAACTGTGACGTTTACACCTCACCAAGTTGTAATCAAGGATTTTAAAGATCCTCAACATGTCCTAGCTACCGGAATTGTTGATGATATTACCAAGTTGTAGAAATTTAACAACTTTGGGTCATCACCTTTTCCTTCAGTTTTTGTTGCTCATAGTGATAACTTGAGCAAACTTTGGCATGAGCGATTTGGTCACTTAAATTATCGCTCATTGCAACAACTATGTAAAGAAAATATGGTGACAAGTCTTCCGATGGTATCTTGCAGTGATGGTGTTTGTTCCAGTTGTGTACTCGGAAAACATCATCAGGATAGTTTTGACAAATGTGCCTCTTGGAACGCCTCGGTTCCCTTGGAGCTTGTTCATAGTGACTTGTGTGGTCCTCTTTCATCTGCTTCCTTTTTTGGTTTCAAATATTTCTTAACTTTCATTGATGATGACACCAAGTGCACTTGGTTTTATTTCCTAAAACTTAAGAGCAAAGTATTTAACATGTTTTTGGCCTACAAGGCCCTTGTTGAAAAACAATCTGGTCATCAAATTATTAAGTTAAGATCTGACAATGGAGGATAATATGTTAACAAAATGATCACTACTTTCTGCACTGAACAAGGAATCCAACAACAACACACTGTTCCTTATACACCACAACAAAATGGTGTAGCTGAACGGAATAACCGCACTTTAAAAGAAATGGCTAATTGTATGATCCAATCTAAGGGACTAAGTCTTCAATTTTGGGCTGAAGCCATAAATTGTACAAATTACATATTTAATCGCACCCCCACTAAAGCTTTACAAGGTATTGTTACACAGAAATATTCCACCCTATGAGCATCAGCATTCTTTGGCCTGTAGGATCCATTTCAATGACTCAAATCCACTTATATCCTTCAGAGATACTAGTTTTCCCTGTTTTTGTTCCTACCTGCATGTTGCATCACTATAGCATGCGTACCCGCGAGTTGCATCACTATAGCCCGCGGGTATCAAGTAAAATGGTAAAAACCACTATTAATTACTTTTTACTCCCAAAACGCGGTCATTGGGTGACCTTTGGCTCTCCATCTTTCCAAGTAACGTCTCGATGTGTCCTTTCACCTACCTTTGAGAGGACTATATATTGAGCACATATGCCTTATGGATGCGAGGGAGAAGAGAATCGTAAGAGAACTCTAGTGGATTTTTTCCCTATCTTGAATCTGCACTCATTGATCCTTATAGTTGTGAACCATTTATGTTCACCTTCCAAAATCCTCTCTAGTTTGAGTTTGCCATTCATGGAGGATTGAAGTGGTGGAGGCACACGTGGATTGATCTAGATATTGGTTCAGATTTGTTGCCGGCAAGAGGTCATATCACTTTGTACTTCTTCTTGTTCATTAATAAAAATACTCATATTCTCGTCCATTCATGGTGTGAATGTTGTTTATTATACATTGGGTTACATTTGCTTATGATATTATGGACCATTGTTATTGATAATGTTAATGCCATTTATATATTATACGTACTTATTGGATATCGGTTGTCAAGACTAATTTGTAGATTTACAAGTGTGTGGATTGAAAGCTCCAACGGGGATCTAAATCAAACTTTGGATCAAGGTTGGTCACATTTCTCCATTATCTTAACATTTTCATTTATAATATCATTGCTTTGAGAATTGAGTAGATTTCTGGTAGTCATCTGTTTGTTGTGGTATTCCCAAGCCATAGTGAGTTTTCTCCAATATAGAAATGGTGACTCCGTTGGGGAAAACATCCTTGTTTGGGAATTTTTTTGAGCATTAGTCCATAATTAGAGTTGCTGTTTATCGAAGCTCTATGTCACTGGTTGGCCGTTAAGATACACTGTATAAAACTTGCTTTTTTCTGAGCCTCTAGACTCTTTATTTTACCATTTGCTTTTCCTCACCCGCGGGCTAGTTTAGCTCTACCAATGTATACCCTCCTCTGTTTACTCTACTGCTCACGGGTACCCACAGGATTTCCTTCGACAGTAGCATGTAACTCCGGCTTTTGTTGGTTTATGGCTATTGGTTGTTGTTGGGTGAGTTTGGTTGGTTCCTGAGTCTTTGTTGGCCTCTTTCTTGACTATTTCATGCCTTGGTTGTGACCGGATCTCTTCGTTTCTCTTGGTTGAGCCTTCTTGGTTTTTTACCATCTTTGGTTTTAACCTCTTGGTTTTTTCCTTTTGAGCTCTTTCCTTTGGCTGAGTCTTGTTGTTTAGGATCTATTGGGTTGTCTTAGTGATCTTCTCGGCACTTCAGTGACTGAATAGTAGGATTTTGCTTGCATTTTTTCATTTCATTTATATTGAAAAAATACAAAAATATTCATTTAGTTTTTTGCATTTTCCTTCTCATTTATAAGCAAAAATACAAAAACATTTTACTTTCATGTACTGCATCTTGCATTGAATGCTTGTTTCCTTCATCTTAGGTTCTTCTTGTGCATCGAAAAGATAAAATATTGCATCTTTATTTCAGAATTGTTGGTTGACTTTGCATATTAGTGTCATTGTTTTATTGGATAGATGAGTCTAGGATTGGACGATGTTGCATACTATTGAGTCTACACATCACTAGTTTCATGATCATATCCCTTGAGTAATCATATCCACTAAAGTTAATGCTTAATCATTAAAATTTATTAGACTGATTTTATTTTATAGGGTACACCAACTTGCATAGGTTTAGAGTCTTGGAATAGATCATTGTGAGTTAACAATCGAAGACTACTAGACGAAACATTAGGTGTCTGACCAGGGAGTGGAGGAATCCATGGTATAGATCGGTGTTCTCGGGAATCTCTACTCAATCCAGAGTCAAGCACGAGGTCACGGGAGGTTAGTTGAGGAGATATTACTCTAATACCAGTTCAACGTAGGAGATATATCCAGGATTTGTTTGTATCTAGGGGTGCCAGATGTTCGTCTTCTTGTGCTTCGGGCTTAGCTACCCTTACCATACGATGGGTCCCACCTGCGACTATCCCCCTGAGCATTGGTTATATTGCAGTGAACATAGTTTCCTTACCTAGGTACCGCACAGGGTACTTGCAGTGGTTATGTTGTTTGTGTCTTGAGTTAGATAGGGATTGGATAGCATACTTGTGCTTGTGTAGTGGACTTGACCCTGTCGACATAGTGAAGCCTGGGTGTCTTTATAACTGATTCTGTTACCTCGGGCTATAGTTTGGGAGTCTCAAGCCTCTCTTAGGCGAGACATACCAACTCTAGTGTCGGGAGCTCATTTAACCACTCTGTTTGTCTGCTCTTGGTTGTAGTTTCTCTAGTTGTGTGCTTTTGATTTACTATTTTTTTTATCGATAGTTGGCCTTTAGGAGACATTGTGTCTCTCTCTGGAGAGAACATGGCGAGGAGCCCTACTCTCCACCAGTCCCGTCGTTTGGTTCGTTTAAAGCTACTCGAGGTTACACACCGTATTGCTAGGGGATTCCGGAGGGCTCCCTCTGAGTCTTCAGATTCATACGAGACTTACGTTGAAGATTACATGGCTGCATATCCTGATATTGGGCAAGACCCTCCTACTCCTTCAGGTAGAGTTGACCTTACTTCTGATCCCCATACTCCTCGTGAGGATTGGGGACGTGATCCACCTGACACTCAACCTAGTTCTATTTGGCCTAATCCACTTGACTCGGATCCGTTTGATCCTTCGAATCAAAATAATTATCTTTACGGAATGCCTGACCTACCCAAGGATGAAGAACAGGACGAGCCTTTTGTTCCTTCATTTTCGCGTGATTTTAGATACAGGAGGCCTGAGACTCATGATGATTCCAGCCCTATGATCAACCCCACTACATTCTATTTTGGTATGCCTAGTCACAACACTGTTGAACCTTCCACTATGGTTGGTACTCACGCTAGAACTAGTCAAAGTGTTATCCATACTATACCCATTGGGGGCACTACCCTCGTTGGGGGCACTACATTGTCCACCCACTCACATAGTATGGGGACTGGTCAGATTCCTAACATTGCTTATGTTGGAGCGCGACCACCTTCTAGGAATACACAACCTAGCCGGAATGTTGTTCGGAATACGACTCACCATCGAGAACCTAATAGACGCATCGCTACTCATCAACCCAGGACTACTTTTGCACATGATACCATTCCTCCCAACCAGGGGGGTGGAAACATACTGCATTCTTTTGTGTCCACCGCTGCCACTAGTAATGCTAATGTAGGGGGTGGGAATATTTCCTATCCACATGGAAATCACACCACCAACCCTGCTACTGGTCACACCTATATTAGACCTGGGAATCCTTCTCATGCTGTTGGTCACCACATGACTACTTAAGCTAATCCTAATGTTGGGGATGGGAACATACCATACCGCTATGGTCAATACAACACGATTCCCGCTATGAATAGTACATACATGCCCCATATTCATGGTGGAAACCCTTACTACAACACAGTCGGTGCTGGCCACCAGTATCACCCACCACCCCAATATGGTGCTCAAAATGCGTATATACTTGCTTACTCTCAAATTGGTCAGCTAGGGTGAGGTTATCAATCTTATGGCCATGGGCAAGCTTATGGGCCGTCAGGTCCTCAGTATCAGCAGTTTAATCCTCATGGTCAAGCTTTTGGTACATCATATAACATAGTTCCCTTTAACCAACCTTTTATGGGAGCTTATAATCAAGCTTTCCATCCTGAGCTTTTGTTCCTTGCACGCTTGAATCTCCCGGATCTTTTGAAGCTCATGAATGATCTGGTGTGTCATGACCCTACTTGGCCCCTGATCCCTACCAAGCTCCCTTCCGACATTCCGAAGTTTGAGGGGAAAGGTGGTGAGGACCTGAGAGATCATGTCATGATGTTTCACCTTTGGTTCTCCTCCAACTCTTTGAATCATGATTCCATTCGATTACGCCTATTTCAACGTGCCGTCACGGGGGCAGCCGCGAAGTGGTATGTGGAGTTTCCCGAAAAAACCTATAGGGGATTCAACGAGATTGCTTTGGTTTTCTTAGACCATTTCCAGTTACCGGTTCGTTATGATACTGGTATTGAGTTGTTGTCCACCTTCCATCACAATAAGGCCACACATATTTTTGACCACATTCAAGAGTGGCGTCGGCATAAGAGATTAGTGAAAGCCAACATTCCTCCAGAGTTCTCGTTGGAATGGTTCCTCAAGTATTTACTTCCATATATTGCTAAGGATGTTTCGATGTCTGGCATTGTGATTGAGGAAAAAGCTATCTTGAAAGTCCAGTAGTTAGATCTACTTTATTCTCAGTCTGGTATTTTGTATGACATTATTCCTGATGCTCCGAGAACAAGACATGAGCCTATGTCAGTTCCTGGACCACATGCCGATGGCATCATGGGATCCCCATGCACTCGCCCTGTAGACTTGGTAGCTAATCAAATGCAAAATTTGTCGCTAAACCAGTCTGCACCCGGACAGGTTCACACCTTGTCCACTTCCACTACGTCATCTGATGTACACAATGTGCAATCAATGAAACCGTCGGGTAACCAGCAACCTAGTGTTAAGAAAAAGGGGAGAAACAATCGTAGGGGTGGAAACAATGGAAGTAACAACAATAGAAATCGTAATACTCCTCATAAAGAGAATTCCAAACCTCCTCGGGAAGGCGGTAATGATGGCAAGGATCACAAACTTAGGCGTAAGGTGAAATTCCCTTGCAAGCTTTGTGGGGAGGATCACCTTACTCACTTATGTCCTTGAATTGAAGAAGCATCGAAGCATTTGGCACAGATCCCAGCTGTGTTGAAGGATCCCCTTCCTCATCATCAAAATATGTCTTCGCATGCTCCCACCACTAGTTATGGTACTAATGAAATGGCAACATCTTCTTCCAATACTAGTGGTTATGGATGTGTGAATATGGTTCAGTCGGAGGTTTGTGTTGCTACTCGTCAACGCGATTATGGTGCACCACAACCAAATTTTGGGAATGAGCCTCCCCCTCCTCCTGATAATTCCTTGCATATCGAGAAGCCTTCCATTATGCCACGTATACCGAAAGGTGTTCTCAAGCTCTCCACGCATAATCCTAATGCTCGAGCCGCCCAGAACTACTCCATCGTAGAATATTTGGGCCACAATCCGTGTGCCATGTCGTCTCTTGAAGTTTTGTATGCTTTTCCATCTCGGAAGCATGCCCTTTTGAGTGCGTTAGGAGTTCAGGATGGGGGAAGTCCTAGTGTTATCAAGTTCGATACTACTGATGTCCATCCTCACTTAGCTTACCACATGGCTTTCCAAATCCAAGTGGTTTTCCTTAAGAGCTTCGTCAAATGTACTATGGTTGATGAAGGTGCCTCTGCATCAGTAATGTCGCTAACTTGTTGGAAAGCTCTTGGCTCTCCTCCCTTACTTTCGTCTAGAACTACACTCACTGCATTCAACGGTAGATCTTTTACGCTGCATGGAATTATCCCTTCCCTTGTTGTCTCCTTGGGAGGTAATTCTGTCCCTATTGAAGTCGAAGTGGTTGATGCGCCCGTCGACTATAACCTTTTACTGGGTCGGAACTGGATGTACGCTATGAAGGCTGTCACGTCTACTATATTTTGAGTTATTTGCTTTCCCCATGAAGGAAAGATTATGATGATCGAACATCTGGATTATGTTGGCACTCCTTCCATAGCATCCACAGGATCTATAGTCCTACAAGTTTCTGATTCTCAGCCCGCAACTGGGAACATAGGTGTTGGAATGTACCCTTAATTGATGAGAACTTTTAACCATTCTTCACCTATGAATTTTATCGGAACCATTTCCGACAGTGTGCCTCCTCCTTTGAATAGTATGCCATTCCGGACTTCCTATTGTAATGATCCATGGATTTTTCCCTTCGCGGATTCTATGTTTGGCATCATTGCGGACGTCGGGATGTCTATGCCCTTATTTGTAGCAGAGCTCGCTTACGATCATATACAACAAACCACTACAGATCCAGATCTCTCTTCTTCCCAGACGGTTGAGGAAGATCCTGTTACGCTGCCAGTTTAGGAAGCCAACTCATCTTGTTCACATGATTGCCTTGATGGTATCCTACCTTCAGATGAAGTTTTTATTGAGGCCATGAATGGTAATGACAAGCCTTGGGAAGAGTCTCATCATCAATTTTATTTCCTTCCCACCCTTGATCTTATTGAATGAGATGAGCCTCGAGTACAACCTGCCATGCATTTAAATTTTGATCTAGGCATAGTTTTGTCTAGCCCTGGTTTGACATTAAAGTCTTATTTCCCTAGTGGTGAGTCTTTAGACTCTCCTATAGATCCGCAAATCGGTGATCCTTATGAGTTCAATTCTACTTCTAGAATTTCCAACTCCTATGATGATGAATTGGCCACTGCACATTCCTTCACATCCTTCAGCTTTGCTCTTCATTTTGAAGATGATCATTTTGATCCCTCAGGTGTTGGTACTATGGCACCTTCACTGGTTAGCTCTACCTGCGTTATGTCTGAGGTTAACAATGGTGAAGTTGAAAATGTTTCTACCGCAGTGACCTGTATCAGATTTTTCTTTATGTACGTTTTAGAGATGATCTTCGTACTTATGTTTCTTGGAGACAGTATTCTTAGCTGGACTTATACTTGGTTACCGGTCCTTTTCAACATTTTCTTCGGTCATGGAAGGCATGTTCGCAACCTTGCATATAGGTTTAGGCCTCCCCATTGTTATGATGCATTTGAACCTTGTGCCGTTTGAATTTGCACACACCCCCTGAGTGTCCTTATCTTGCTCATGTTCCTTGCATTATGTATAGCTTTGTTCCATGCGCTTGGAACTAGTCTTGCATGCCCCTGACACTCGTCTGATCCCATTATGAGAATTCTTCCATATCTCCTTTGAGCTCGTTAAAAATAGTAAGGAGATCACGAGTTTACTTTTTCGGGCTCGTTAAACCTTTACGGAAAATATTTTTATAAAGTCTTTTTTAAGCCCTTGTTAGACTTTTTCAAATTAAACAAGATTGCCGAGTATACTTGTCATTTCAGACTCGTTAAAGGATTTGAAGTGACATTCACTTAGGTTTACGTTTACCCCTTTTCCGGACCTTTGTGGATTAATTACAAAAAAGGTATACTCTAGTCATACCTGACTACAAGAGTTCTTCTCTCATTGTTTTACACTTTTTTGGGTGAGGAGACTAACTTTACGAAAAAGGACTCCCCTTTTATGTCATGTTGTGATTGCATTGCATCATCTTGCTTGCTGCTTGAGCCTTGTGCCGGCTCCCGCTTACTCAATTGTTAGCCTGGTGCCTGAGCACTTTTCCCTGTCGATCCCTGCAGAGCTTATATATTTTCCCTTCACAATTTGATGACCCTTTGACCCTGAGGGAACACCCCCCTGAGTGTACACATCCTGCACACACTTCCTTGCATTGAGCATAGGTATGTTCCAATGCTTGGGACTAGTTTTCTAGCTATTTGACACTCATTCCCTCACTTGTTGTACTATAAGCAATGTTATTCTTTTTCAAGCTTTTCCCAAATATGAAAAAGACCAAAAAAGTCAAATATTCCAAAAAGCCAGATGGGATTATGGTCACTATTTCTTGTTGGCAGATGTTGTGTCACCTTTGAACAGAGCATTCATTCCACTCCCTACATTATGAGTTGGGACTATAGTTGGGCCTTAGGAGCTATACTTGTTTCTTAGTTTTCTCCATAGATTGGTTAAGCTTCCAGTCATTATGGAGCCCTTTGTAATGCCTCCTGCATTGCACAGTTTATGTCAAGTCTATGCTGCCTGAGTCTATCCATTTGCTCATGTTCTTGTTCAAAGGAAGTCCTGAAACCAGTGTTGGCCACTCCTCAAATATCTTGACTATTGCATGTCGGCCATCCTTATTGAGTCAATCCGTTTCACCTGAGATCTTTGAAATCTTTCAGCATTGCTGATACCTCGTTTTGGTTGACGGGGGATTCCTTAATGCCCTCCTTCCATGGAGTCTCGTTTCGTCGACTTCAACTCATTTATTCTGGGACTTGAGGCTTAGATTTCGATTGAGCACCTCGAGGATTGCAGTCATTAGTGGCAGGTTCTCTCGCCATCCGATGGGTCCCACCTGCGACTATCCCCCTGAGCATTGGTTATGTTACAGTGAACATAGTTTGCTTAACTAGGTATCGCACAGGGTACGTGCAGTGGTTATGTTGTTTGTGTCTTGAGTCAGATAGGGATTGGATAGCATAGTTGTGCTTGTGCAGTGGACTTGACCTTGTCGACACAATGAAGCCTGGGTGTCTTTATAACTGATTCTGTTACCTTGGGCTATAGTTTGGGAGTCTCAAGCCTCTCTTAGGCGAGACATACCGACTCTAGTGTCGGGAGCTCATTTAACCACTCTGTTTGTCTGCTCTTGGCTGTAGTTTCTCTAGGTGTGTGCTTTTGATTTACTATTTTTTTATCGATAGTTGGCCTTTAGGTGTTAAATTTTCATAGTTTACTTCAATCTGATCTAGGATCTTAATTGAGAGAACAACATGTACAGCATATCTACATCATATCAATCATGGAGACAATAATTCAAGCACACAGGAGACACAAAGATTTACTTGGGGAAAACCATAAAGGTGAAAAACCCCAATAACTTCCTCAGAGATAGATAGAGCAATGATACAACCAACCATAAGAGATAGACACAACCTAGCAGTAGATCCTCCTCCTCCATAAGTGCACCACTCCTCCTTGAGTGCATGCGTGAGAAGTGAGTGAACAAATAGAGTGCCTCCCGCACTCTATTTATACTTGACTTGACTTTCCTTTTTACCTAACTCATGTAGGCTCGAACTTAACCACATAACATAATGCTGAGTGGGCCGACCCCCAATAGGGTGGTCTAATAACCCATCAAGTATAAGTTACGACACTTACAATATAAATGACGACACTTCTTTATAGAGGAATAATACCATCTCTATAGGAATACAATATACATATATGTGAAATACCTTCCGAAGTTACATATACATCAACACTCCCTCTTAACTAGGAAGGTATTTCTCAGCACAGGTCTTCTAGCACAAGTCATCTTCTCTAGATCATAATCGTCATCGAGTCATCATCATCGTCACTGCTGCTGCTATCTCAATCAATCTTTGAATCTACTCATCATAGGAAGTTCTACAGAGCCAGTCCTTTTTCATACTGGATGTAGGCCCACCACCTGTAGGTCTTCATCATCACTGGCCATACTGTGGAATCCTCAGGACTTATTACGTGCGTCACAAAACCTCGAAAGAGCATCCCAGGCTGTTACGAGCACACGGCTCTACCTATAGGATCTCCCAGGGCACAAATTACATGTGACCTCACCACAAAACCTCGAAAGAGAATCCCAGGACTGATTACGAGCACAAGGCTCAACCTATCGGTTCTCCCAGGGCACAAATTACATGTGGTCACCACAAAACCTTGAAAGAGCATCCCAGGACTGATTACGAGCACACAGCTCAACCTATCGGATCTCCGAGGGCACAAATTACATGTGGTCATGGAAAAACCTCGAAAGAGAATTTCAGGATGTTACGGGTACACAACTCTGACCTGAAATCTCCCAGGGCACAAATTACATGCCATAGGACAAAACCTTGAAAGAGCATTTGCCAGATATCCGAGGGCACAAATTACATGCCATAGGAAAAACCTCGAAAGACTATCTGTAGATCTCCCAGGGCACAAATTATATGTCCTCCCAAGCAAAACCTCGAAAGAGCATTTGCCAGATGTCCCAGGGTACCGAATTACATGCCATAGGAAAAACCTCGAAATACCATCTGCAAATCTCCCAGGGCACAAATTACATGCTTATCTGCACAACCTGATCCACGGCCACAGAGTATCAACCTAATACTCACCATACATCATCCTGATGTATCCATGATCATCCTGATCATCATCACTGCAACGTCCTGCTGCATGTCATCTGGAGCAGCATCCTGAAGCTCGTCATCTATGATCATCCTGATCATCACTGCAACATCCTACTGCATGTCATCTGGAGCAACATCCTAAAGCTCATCATCTATGATCATCTTGATCATCACTGCAACATCCTGCTGCATGTCATCTCGAGCAACATCCTGAAGCTCGTCATCTATGATCATCCTGATCATCACTGCAACATCCTGCTGCATGTCATCATACATGATCCACCTGATCATCAATGCATCTACCTGATACATATCATCATACATGATCCACCTGATCATCAATGCATCTACCTGATGCATATCAAGTATCTACCTGATACATATCATCATACATGATCCTCCTAATCATACAATGTATCCACCTGATACATATCATCATACATGATCCACCTGATACATATACAGATACATGGTCCAAGCATCCAACATGATGCATACATACATACATAAAATGATCCAACTGATCATATCCAGCATCCACATGATGCGTACATACATACATAAAAATGATCCAACTGATCATATCCAACATCCACATGATGTGTACATACATACATAAAAATGATCCAAGTGATCATATCCAGCATCCAACATGATGCGTACATACATACATAAAAATGATCCAACTGATCATATCCAAGCAGAAACCAGAACATCATCCTGATGCTCATCATCCAACGCTTACATCCACAGCCATGTGAAGGATCCTCCTTCCAACATGCTTGGAATGGCTTCAGCAAATGTGTCCATCACTTCTTCCTCGAAGTGTCCTTGATCTGAAGAACGCCAAGCCTCTCTCTGAAGTACTCTAACTTCACCCTAGCTAGTGGCTTCGTCAGCACATCTGCAATCTGCTCGTCCATCGCAACATACAGGAGCTTCACAGCTCCTCTCTGCACCATATCCCTTATATAGTGATATTTGATCTCTACGTGTTTCGACCTGTCATGAAACACTGGGTTCTCGGACAGCTTCACAAAACTCTGGTTATCACAGAAGATACCAGTAGCCTCCAACGGGAGATCAAATATCTCAGACAGTAGCTTCCGTAGCCATACTACCTCACAACTAGCTAAACAGGATGCAACACACTCTGCCTCAGCTGTACTCAGTGCTACGTAGGACTGCTTCCTGCTAAACCAAGAGATCACACCTGATCCCATACTGAAGCAACACCCAGATGTGCTCTTCCTATCTGCAGCACTGCCAGCCCAATCTGAATCAACATAACCCTGCAGGTTAAACTTTTGATTCGCCTCATACCTAAGCCCATAATCCACTGTACCCTTCAGGTACCTCAGAACATGCTTTACAGCAACCAGGTGAACACTCCTTAGATCCGTCAAGAACTGGCTCAATGTGTTCACAGCAAAGCAAATGTCTGGTCTCGTGTTCGTCAGGTACATCAAGGACCCAATCATCTGATGATACATAGAGACATCAATCGACTTAGATGAAGCATCACATAGAAGCTTCAGATTTGATGCCATAGGTGTGGCCATGGCCTTGCAATCCATCATCCCAAACGTCTCCAGGATCTCTACTGCAGACTTCCCTTGTCCATGGAAGATTCCATCACTCTGCCACACCTCCATGCCAAAAACAAATAGTGCATCATCCCCAAGTTCCTCAACTCGAACTCGGCAGCAAGCTTCCGCTGCGTGTCGGAAATCAATCTATCTTCACCTGTAACAAACAGGTTATCCTCATACAAAAGTAGTATCACTAGATTGCCTTCCTCAACCTTGTAGAAAAGGTTGGAACCCGCTTAACTCTTGGTAAAGACCAAACTGGATAGAAAGATGTCTATCCTACCATACCAAGTTCTGCACACATATATGACTACACCATGCTGCCTTGAAATCCATCTGGTGTATCTTCTAATTCATCACTTTTGTATTTCTCAATGCTGCCATCTGCAACATGCTTGATCTGATAGTTCCGTTTGGAAGTCATAACAAACTTCCCTTCACGTCTTGGGACTACATCCCAAACATCATTCTTCATGATCGACGGATCATGGCATTCCATTTCTTCATCCCAGATCCTGGGAACTTCAATATCTTCAATAAATATCTTTGTTGCTGGAACAAATGTTGTAGTCCTTTTGTAGGTGAAGATATGCGGTCTTTCCTTTGTTTGTTCCATGGGTGGACTCCCTTTGAGTCTTCGCTTCCTTGCAGGAGCTGCTGGAGTCCTAATCTGAAGTAGCTTCTTCTACACCTTTCTGTTGTGGAATGTAGAGAGATGGACAACTCCCTCTGAATATCAGCATCCTTTCATAAACCACTGGAGTGTACTCCCTCTTGATCTTTGCTCCCTGGATTACCTGTCCTTGAACTTATATACATTCTCGATCCCTATGCATGCTTGTTAGTATCATCATTGTGTTATCCTCTAGGTCTAATATAAAATCATACATTCATTAGTATACTATTAAAACACAATAATCTCAAGCATGTATAATCATGATCATTTCAAACAGAAAATAATAAGCATTAGCATTCAAGGTTTATGTAGGATTCTTATGGTTAGTCAAATCATAAGAAACATAACATGTCTAAACCTTTAATTACTCAAACCTATGACTCTTCGGGTTAGTTGAATCATCAATCAAGATAAGAGATATAATATACATAAAACCTGTGATTATTCAAAGCTATACCTTCATGATTCTTCTGGTTAGTCATATCATCAATTATGGTAAGAAACATAATATGCATACAACCATGATTATTCAAACTTATGGCTTCATGAATAATCATTACCAACAACACAACAGTATAAGATCCTAACCCAAGGTAGGATTCTATCTTGATATAGGAAAAACATACCTGGATTAGCATGCTAGCTAGATGTGTCTAACATACTTGTATAATGTCTTTTGGTTCTCTTCAGAGACTTGTGCTAGTAACCTGCATGTCCCATAAGTTAACCATTGTATAAACAAGTTATACATACCTTGAGAGTAGATCTTCTATGTGATCCATGACAATGGATGAATCTTTGTCCTCATGTTATCATGATCATATGTTCTTGGACCAGAACATGATTTGTCTTTCTTGGTGTACCTTTCATGTTAGTAGACAACATAAACCTCATACAACACCATAATGCATTAGTACAATCATAAGCGTCAACACCCTAATCAATGAATATCTTCTATCATGCATTCATAATTTTGTTAAGGTGATACGACAAATCTAAAATCAAGATTGTACTAACCGTAATAACATGAAGACAAACATACCATAAACTTAATCAAGAACAAATCTCAAAACATACCTCGATGAGTCATACCTGTCGAGATCGCTTGTAATCTCCTTATGTAAAGCCTTAGCCTTATCTCCCTCTGAAACAGGAACTCCTTCACTTATGCAGGCGACCAATCCATCTTCTTCTAGGATTAACCCTATCCACTTGATTTGCAAGAACTGGACCTGGAGTTGGATATGGGTTTGTCAGAGAAACCCCCAAAATTCAAATTTTGAATTTCAAACTTCCGAAAGGATAGAAATATGCGCATTGATGAGCTGATCAAACTGGTATATTCAGAATTTGAAAACTGCAAAGTTTCACTCCTTAATTTTGCCTTTGAAACTTCCGGATTCACTGGACGTGACCCTGAACTGCGGATTGATGAAGCCCACTCTTCTGCCCAATCAAAAGGTTTGATCCAAAGCTCTAAGCTTCTATTTTTTTGAGGAGCTTCCAGTCGTGGCTACAGATTTAAAAAATTCCCATTTTTACAGAAGCCCTAATTTTCCACTTTTCTGATCAAAGTCCCGAACTAGGGTTTGATCAAGCCCGGTCTTCTTCCCAACCAAAAATTCTGATCTTGGTCTCTAAATTTTTATTTTGATGAGTAGCATTCAGCCGTGGTCTCCGATTACAAAAATTCCAACTTTCTCCAAAGCCCTAAATTCCGGAAGCCATGAAAGAAGGTACTAAAAAATAATTTTGTTTTGACAGAAATATGTACCTGATTTTTTCTGGTGTAACTCCGAAATTTTTGATCCACAAGGTCTGAAAAAGTTTATTGAGATAGCCTGACCTGTGAGCTTTCCATCCTGATAGGTCTGGCCTCAATTGGATTTTCTGAGAGAGAGTTATGCCAAATGTCGCAACGTGACCTGTTTTGGGATAATACAGGAGAGCGAACTTGTACGACGTGCCACATGTCACTGTTTCAACTTTGGCCTCTGAAAATATTTCCTGAGATATCTCGGCCTGTTATATTTCCATCCTGACAGGTCTGACCTCAATTGGATTCTCTGAGAGAGAGTTATGCCAAGTGTCGCAACGTGACCTGTTTATGGGATAATACAGGAGAGCGAAATTGTACGGCGTTCCACGTGTCACTGGTTCACCTTCGGCCTCTAAAAACATTTTCTGAGATAGTACAGTCTGTGTACTACCTGTCACTTTTTACGAAATTTCATTTGGAGCTTCCTAGCCCAAGTTATGACCTTTTTCCAAAGGTCACCTGATTTTAACTCAGATCTGGAAGAGGCAGAAACCCTATATTGCACAGATCATAAATCACAAAGTACAACGAATTAGAGGTTTTCCTTTGGACACAAGGTACCTGGAGATTTAATATTCGTCCTTTAACAATTTCAGATCCGAAAACTTTGCGAAAATGGATTTATAGAGAAAGTTCTATGATGACTGGTTTTTGCTATATCAAGCCCTAGCATCGTAAGTGCAACAAGTGTCATACATGCCATATCATGCCTTCTTTCAGGCTAGCTCTGATACCATGTTAAATTTTCAGAATTTACTTCAATATGATCTAGGATCTTAACTGAGAGAACAACATGTACAACATATCTGCAGCATATCAATCATGGAGACAATAATTCAAGCACACAAGAGACACAAAGATTTACTTGGGGAAAACCATAAAGGTGAAAAACCCCAATAACTTCCTTAGAGATAGATAGAGCAATGATACAACCAACCATAAGAGATAGACACAACCTAGCAGAAGATCCTCCTCCTCTATAAGTGCGCGACTCCTCCTTGAGTGCATGAGTGAGAAGTGAGTGAACAAATAGAGTGCCTCCCGCACTCTATTTATACTTGACTTGACTTGCCTTTTTACCTAACTCATGTAGGCTCGAACTTAACCACATAACATAATGTTGAGTGAGCTGACCCCCAATAGGGTGGTCGGATAACCCTTTGAACCACATGGACGACCCCCAATAGGGTGGTCTAATAACCCTTTGACCCACATGACTTATATAGGGCTGACCCCAAACAAGGTGGTCTAATAACCCATCAAGTATAAGTTACGACACTTACAATATAAATGACGACACTTCTTTATAGAGGAATAATACCATCTCTATAGGAATACAATATACGTATATGTGAAATACATTCCGAAGTTACATATACATCAACATTAGGCGACGCTGTGTCTCTCTCCGGAGAGAACATGGCGAGGAGCCCTACTCTCCACCGGTTCCGTCGTTTGGTTGGTTTAAAGCTACTCGAGGTTACATGCCGTATTGCTAGGGGACTCCGGAGGGATCCCTCTGAGTCTTTAGATTCATACGAGACTTACGTTGAAGATTACATGGCTGCACATCCTGATATTGGGCAAGACCCTCCTACTCCTTCAGGCAGAGTTGACCTTACTTGCCATCCCCATACTCCTCGTGAGGATTGGGGAGGTGATCCACCTGACACTCAACCTGATTCTATTTGGCCTAATCCACTTGACTGGGATCCATTTGATCCTTCGAATCAAAATAATTATTTTTACGGAATGCCCGACCTACCCAAGGATGAAGAATAGGATGAGCCTTTTGTTCCTTCATTTTCGCGTGATTTTAGATACGGGAGGCCTGAGACTCATGATGATTCCGGCCCTATGATCAACCCCACTACACTCTCTTTTGGTATGCCTAGTCACAATACTGTTGAACCTTCCACTATGGTTGGTACTCACACTGGAACTAGTCAAAGTGTTATCCATACTATACCCACTGGGGGCACTACCCTCGCTAGGGGCACTACATTGTCCACCCACTCACATAGTATGGGGACTAGTCAGATTCCTACCAATGCTTATGTTGAATCGCGACTACCTTCTAGGAATACAAAGCCTAGCGGGAATGTTGTTCGGAATACGACTCACCATCGAGAACCTAATAGACGCATCGCTACTTCAACCTAGGACTACTTTTGCACATGATACCATTCCTCCCAACCAAGGGGTGGAAACATACCGCATACTTTTGCGTCAACCAACGCCACTAGTAATGCTAATGTAGGGGGTGGGAATATTTCCTATCCACATGGACATCACACCACCAACCCTACTACTGGTCACACCCATATTGGACCTGGGAATGCTTCTCATGTTGTTGGTCACCACACAACTGCTTAAGCTAATCCTAATGTTGGAGGTGGGAACATACCATACCGCTACGGTCAATACAACACGGTTCCCGCTATGAATAGTACATACATGCCCCATATTCATGGTGGAAACCCTTACTATAACACAGTCGGTGCTGGCCACCAGTATCACCCACCACCCCAATATGGTGCTCAAAATGCATATATACCTGCTTACTCTCAAATTGGTCATCCAGGGTGAGGTTATCAATCTTATGGCCATGGGAAAGCTTATGGGCTGTCATGTCCCCAGTATTAGTAGTTTAATCCTCATGGTCAAGATTTTGGTGCATCGTATAACATAGTTCCCTTTAACCAACCTTTTATGGGAGCTTATGATCAAGCTTTCGAGCCTCAGCTTTTGTTCCTTGAATGCTTGAATCTCCCGGATCTTTTGAAGCTCACGAATGATATGGTGTGTCATGACCCTACTTGGCCCCTGTTCCCTACCAAGCTCCCTTCTGACATTCCGAAGTTTGAGGGGAAAGGTGGTGAGGACCCGAGAGATCATGTCATGACGTTTCACCTTTGGTGCTCCTCCAACTCTTTGAACCATGATTCCATTCGATTACGCCTATTTCAACGCACCGTCACGGAGGCAGCCGCGAAGTGGTATGTGGAGTTTCCCAAAAAAACCTATAGGGGATTCAACGAGATTGCTTTGGTTTTCTTAGACCATTTCAAGTTACTGGTTCGTTATGATATTGGTATTGAGTTGTTGTCCACCTTCCTTCACAATAAGGCCACACATATTTCTGACCAGATTCAAGAGTGGTGTCAGCAGAAGAGATTAGTGAAAGCCAACATTCCTCGAGAGTTATTGTTGGAATGGTTCCTCAAGTATTTAATTCCATATATTGCTAAGGATGTTTTGATGTCCAGCATTATGACTGAGGAACAAGCTATCTTGAAAGTCCAGTAGTTAGATCTACTTTATTCTCAGTCTGGCATTTTGTATGACATTATTCCTGATGCACCGAGAACAAGACATGAGCCTACGTCAGTTCCTGGACCACATGTCGATGGCATCATGGGGTACCCATGCACTTGCCCTGTAGACTTGGTAGCTAATCAAATGCAAAATTTGTCGCTAAACCAGTATGCACCCGGACAGGTTCACACCTTGTCCACTTCCACTCTGTCATCTGATGTACACAATGTGCAATCAACAAAACCGTCGGGTAACCAGCAACCTAGTGTTAAGAAAAAGGGGAGAAACAATCGTAGGGGTGGAAACAATAGAAGTAACAACAATAGAAATCGTAATACTCCTCATAAAGAGAATTCCAAACCTCCTTGGGAAGGCGGTAATGCTAGCGAGGGTCGTAAACTTAGGCGTAAGGTGAAATTCCCTTGCAAGCTATGTCGGGAGGATCACCTTACTCACTTATGTCCTCGAATTGAAGAAGCATCGAAGCATTTGGCACAGATCCCAGCTTTGTTGAAGGATCCCCTTCCTCATCATCAAAATATGGCTTCGCATGCTCCCACCACTAGTTATGGTACTAATGAAACGGCAACGTCTTCTTCCAATACTAGTGGTTATGGATGTGTGAATATGGTTCAGTCGGAGGTTTGTGTTGCTACTCGTCAACGCGATTATGGTGCACCACAACCAAATTTTGGGAATGAGCCTCCCCCTCCTCCTGATAATTCCTTGCATATCGAGAAGCCTTCCATTATGCCACGTATACCGAAAGGTGTTCTCAAGCTCTCCATGCATAATCCTAATGCTCGAGCCACCCAGAACTACTCCATCGTAGAATCTTTGGGCCACAATCCAAGTGCCATGTCGTCTCTTGAAGTTTTGTAAGCTTTTCCATCTCAGAAGCATGCCCTTTTGAGTGCATTAGGAGTTCAGGATGGGGGAAGTCCTAGTGTTATCAAGTTTGATACTACTGATGTCCATCCTCGCTTAGCTTACCACGTGGCTTTCCAAATCCAAGTGTTTTTCCTTAAGAGCTTCGTCAAATGTACTATGGTTGATAAAGGTGCATCTACATCAGTAATGTCGCTAACTTGTTGGAAAGCTCTTGGATCTCCTCCCTTACTTCCATATAGAACTACACTCACTGCATTCAACGGTAGATCTTTTATGCCGCATGGAATTATCCCTTCCCTTGTTGTCTCCTTGGGAGGTAATTCCGTTCCTATTGAAGTCGAAGTGGTTGATGCACCCATTGACTAAAACCTTTTACTGGGTCGGAACGGGATGTACACTATGAAGGCTGTCACGTCTACTGTATTTCGAGTTATATGCTTTCCCCATGAAGGAAAGATTATGATGATCGATCATCTGGATTATGTTGGCACTCCTTCCATGGCATCCACGGGATCTATAGTCCCGCAAGTTTCTGATTCTCAGCCCGCAACTGGGAACATAGGTGTTGGAATGTATTCTTCATTGATGAGAACTTTTAACCATTCTTCACCTATGAATTTTATCGGAACCATTTCCGATAGTGTGCCTCCTCCTTTGAATAGTATGCCATTCTGGACTTCCTATTGTAATGATCCATGGATTTTTCCCTTCGCGGATTCTATGTTTGGCGTCGTTGTGCACGTCAGGATGTCTATGCCCTTATCTGTAGCGGAGCTCGCTTACGATCATATCCAACAAACCACTACAGATCCAGATCTCTCTTCATCCCAGACGGTTGAGGAAGATCCTGTTACGCTGCCAGTTTGGGAAGCCAACTCATCTTGTTCACATGATTGCCTTGATGGTATCCTACCTTCAGATGAAGTTTTTATTGAGGCCATGAATGGTAATGACAAGCCTTGGGAAGATTCTCATCATCAATTTCATTTCCTTCCCACCCTTGATCTTATTGAATGAGATGAGCCTCGAGTACAACCTGCCATGCATTTGGATTTTGATCTAGGCATAGTTTTGTCTAGCCCTAGTTTGACATTAAAGTCTTATTTCCCTAGTGATGAGTCTTTAGACTCTCCTATAGATCCGCAAATCGGTGATCCTTATGAGTTCAATTCTACTTCTAGAATTTCCAACTCCTATGATGATGAATTGGCCAATGCAGATTCCTTCACATCCTTCAGCTTTGCTCTTCATTTTGAAGATGATCATTTTGATCCCTCAGGTATTGGTACTATGGCACCTTCACTGGTTAGCTCTACCTGCGTTATGTCTGAGGTTAACAATGGTGAAGTTGAAAATGTTTCTACCGCAATGACCTGTATCAGATTTTTATTTATGTACGTTTTAGAGATGATCTTCGTACTTATGTTTCTTGGAGACAGTATTCTTAGCTGGACTTATACTTGGTTACCGGTCCTTTTCAACATTTTCTTCGGTCATGGCAGGCATGTTCGGAACCTTGCATATAGGTTTAGGCCTCCCCATTGTTATGATGCATTTGAACCTTGTATTGTCTGAATTTGCAGACACCCCCTGAGTGTCCTTATCTTGCTCATGTTCCTTGCATTATGCATAGCTTTGTTCCATGCGCTTGGAACTAGTCTTGCATGCCCCTGACACTCGTCTGATCCCATTACGAGCATTCTTCCATATCTCCTTTGAGCTCGTTAAAAATAGTAAGGAGATCACGAGTTTACTTTTTCGGGCTCGTTAAACCTTTATGGAAAATATTTTTATAAAGTCTTTTTTAAGCCCTTGTTAGACTTTTCAAAATTAAACAAGATTGCTGAGTATACTTGTCATTTCATACTCGTTAAAGGATTTGAAGTGACATTCACTTAGGTATAAGTTTACCCCTTTTCTGGAACTTTGTGAATTAATTACAAAAAAGGTATACTCTACTCATACGTGACTATAAGAGTTCTTCTCTCATTGTTTTACACTTTTTCGGGTGAGGAGACTAACTTTACGAAAAAGGAATCCCCTTTTATGTCATGTTGTGATTGCATTGCATCATCCTGCTTGCTGCTTGAGCCTTGTGCCGGCTCCCGCTTACTCAATTGTTAGCCTGGTGCCTGAGCACTTTTCCCTGTCGATCCCTGCAGAGCTTATATATTTTCCCTTCACAATTTGATGACCCTTTGACCCTGAGGGAACACCCCCCCGAGTGTCCACATCCTGCACGCACTTCCTTGCATTGAGCATAGGTATGTTCCACTACTTGGGACTAGTCTTCTAGCTATTTGACACACATTCCCTCACTTGTTGTACTATAAGCAATGTTATTCTTTTTCAAGCTTTTCCCAAATATGAAAAAGACCATAAAAGTTAAATATTCCAAAAAGCCAGATGGGATTATGGTCACTATTTCTTGTTGGCAGCTATTGTGTCGCCTTTGAACAGAGCATTCATTCCACTCCCTACATTATGAGTCGGGACTATAGTTGGGCCTTAGGAGTTATACTTGTTTCTTAGTTTTCTCCACCGATTGGTTAAGATTCCAGTCATTATGGAGCCCTTTGTAATGCCTCCTGCATTGCACAATTTATGTCAAGTCTATGCTTCCTGAGTCTATCCATTTGCTCATGCTCTTGTTCAAAGGAAGTCCTGAAACCAGTGTCGGCCACTCCTCAAATATCTTAACTATTGCATGTCGTCCATCCTTATTGAGTCAGTCTGTTTCACCTGAGATCTTCGAAATCTTTCAGCATTGCTAATACCTTGTGTTGGTTGATGGGGGATGCCTTAATGCCCTCCTTCCAGGGAGTCTCGTTTCGTCGACTTCAACTCATTTATTCTAGGACTTGAGGCTTAGAGTTCGATTGAGTACCTCAAGGCTTGCAGTCATTAGTGGTAGGTTCTCTCGCCATCGACAGTTTTGGGAATACATCAATGTCCCCTGATCGATGGATTCATCCTAGTGTTCGACTTCAACCCATTTATTCACACTCTGATGATTGTGCTATGTGCCTTGATGTCCATTTTCATTATTGGTGGGTCATCTCACGTCTGTTAACCGTATACATCATTGACCAGTAATCAGACGATGTCTCATCAGGTTCGAACACAACTCCTTTATTCACTTGATGGGACTTACACGGTTGAAGACTTGTGTAGAAGACCCTAGGTGATTGTGGCATTCACTATGCTACATATGACTTTGACTTTACATCTGATATATCACCTCTCAGATTTCAGCAGTTTGTACCTCCAGTTTGCACCAGTTGTCTTCTCTTCAGCAGAAGACCATATCTTACTACAGAGGGATCATGGATATGATCACTTATGACATATATCCACTTATGTACTGCCTATTCATGGCCATTGTATCAGATTGTTGTACTATACCAATATGTATTCAAAGATATTATTGTATTATGACGAGTGAACCGTTCTTTCCACTTGTGTCTCCATCACTCCACTTCTGAGTTTTATAATGTATTTCGGCCATCGTAGCACTTTCAGTCTCTGACCTCACACATTAGGGGGCATCTGTTACACAGAAATATTCCACACTGTGAGCATCAACATTCTTTGTCCTGTAGGATCCATTTCAGTGACTCAGATCCACTTATATCCTTTAGAGATACCAGTTTGCCCTATTTTTGTTCCTACCACATGTTGCATCACTATAGCATGCATACCCGCGAGTTTCATCACTATAGCCCGCGGGTATCAAGTAAAATGGTAAAAACCACTATTAATTACTTTTTACTCCCAAAAAGCGGACATTGGGTGACCTTTGGCTCTCCATCTTCCCAAGTAACGTCTCATTGTGTCCTTTCACCTACCTTTGATAGGACTATATATTGAGCACATACGGCTTATGGACGTGAGGGAGAAGAGAATCGTAAGAGAACTCTAGTGGATTTTTTCCCTATCTTGAGTCTGCACTAATTGATCCTTGTAGTTGTGAACCATTTATGTTCACCTTCCAAACTCCTCTCTAGTTTGAGTTTGCCATTCATGGAGGATTGAAGTGGTGGAGGCACAAGTGGATTGATATAGATCTTGGTTCAGATTGGTTACCGACAAGAGGTCATATCACTTTGTACTTCTTCTTGTTCATTAATAGAAATACTCATATTCTCGTCCATTCATGGTGTGAATATTGTTTATTATACATTGGGTTACATTTGCTTATGATATTATGGACCATTGTTATTGATAATGTTAATGCCATTTATATATTATATGTACTTGTGGGATATCGGTTGTCAAGACTAATTTGCAGATTTACAAGTGCGTGGATTGAAAGCTCCAACGGGGATCTACATCAAACATTGGATCGACGTTGGTCACATTTCTCCATTATCTTAACATTGTCATTTATAATAGCATTGCTTTGAGAATTGAGTATATTTCTGGTAGTCATCTGTCTATTGTGGTATTCCCAAGCCATAGTGAGTTTTCTCCAATACAAGTATCACATGGGAGGAAGCATGGATCAAAACTAAACCTGATGTAAGTCACTTCCGTGTGTTTGGTAGTGAAGCATGGGATCACATTCTGGATGAAAAATGGAAAGCATTGCAGCCTAAAAGTGAAAAGTACATATTTGTTGGATATTCTGAAGATGTAAAAATTTATGGACTTTTTCAACCACATTCTCATCATATAATCATTAGAATATATGTTAAATTTGATTAAAATGTTTTGGCATGCGAGCCTAACTCCGCAATTGTGCCATCTTTGGACTGCGAACCTGATTCGGTGATTGTGCATTCTTCTACTTCCAACTTCTTTGAGAGATTTCCAACTCTAGATTCTGATGATGATAGTGAGGATGAAAATCCACCTCTTCATGCTCATGTTCCTCCAGTTGCACCAGCACCAGTGCTTCCTCGATGGGTCCTTTCAACATGTGAAGCAGTTGGTGATCTTGTCGGTGATCCTAGAGATCAACGTCGAACACGTTCTTAGTTTCAGTGAGCCTCTTCTCTTTTGGCTCAGGTTTCCGAGAATCATGATCCAAAAACTTTTGCAGAAGCTTCAGGAAATCCAGATTGGGATGCAGCTATGGATGAAGAATATCATTCCTTAATGGTTAACGATACTTGGGATCTTGTACCTCTTCCAAAAGAAAGAAAAATTTTGAGATGTAAATGGGTCTATAGAACTAAGTATGCATCAAATGGAAGTGTTGAATGACTTAAGTCAAGGTTAGTTGCCAAATGTTTTTCACAAGTTGAAGGGATTGACTACAATGAAACCTTTGCTCCTGTCGCAAAAATGAACTCCATCCACCTTGCTCTTTCCCTTGCAGCCTTACATAACTGGGAAGTCCATCAAATGGATGTCAAGTCTGGATTCTTACATGGTGATTTACAGGAGCAAATTTACATGGGACAACCTCCTGGATATGTTTAGAATAACTCTAGCCTTGTCTGTCGCCTTAAGAAATCCTTATATGGCCTTAAGCAAGCTTCTAGAGCTTGGTATGCCAAAATGGATAGCTTTCTCCTTAACACTAGTTTTTCTAGATGCCATTCTGACCCCAATGTCTATACCAAGAAAGTAGGAAACCATCTCATCATACTTTTTCTATATGTTGATGACCTTATTCTTACTGGTAGTGACCCTAAGCTTTTAACCCATGTGAAATCCAATCTTAAGCAAAATTTTGAAATGTCAAACTTAGGACATTTGCATTATTTTATTGGTCTCCAAGTCTTGCAAACCAAATAAGGAATCTTTCTTTCTCAGTGTAAGTATGCTTGTGACCTTCTTCGTCGCTTTCACAAGGAAGATTGTACACCAGCCCCTTCTCCCTTCCAGTCTGGAGTCAAACTTTTTGCCACTTGTACTTCACCTGAAGTAGATGCCACCTTGTATCGTCATCTTGTTGGTAGTCTCTTATACTTGACTCATTCTCATCCTGACCTTTCCTTTTCCGTTGGTCGTGTTTCCCGTTATATGCAAACACCTCATGAAAGTCACTGGAAAACAGCTAAATGAATACTTCGATATATTCGAGGTACAATTCAATTTGGGATTCATTACAGTACAAGGGGGGAAATTTTGTTGGTTGGTTTCACTGATTCAGATTGGGCCAATGATCCGGATGATCGAAAGTCTACTGCAGGTTATGTTTTTAGTTTGGGATCTGGACCTATCACTTGGGCTTGTAAGAAACAACAATCTATTGCTCTTTCTTCAGTAGAGGCAGAATATCGAGCCGTAGTTAATGCCAATCTGGAAGCTTTATTGCTTCGACATATCCTTTCATAGTTTGGATTCGAGCAGCAGCAACCTACTCCACTTTGGTGCGACAATCAAAGTGCCATCAAGCTCACCAAAGATCCAGTTCTACATCAATGCAGCAAACACATTGAGATACATATGCACTTCATTAGAAATCTTGTTCATGATCGTGTTCTTGAAGTCCTCTTTTTCCCTACAGATTATCAAGTTGCCGACATCTTCACCAAGTCTCTCACAGAAGCGAAGTTTTCTAAACTTCGATATATGTTAGGAGTTCAGGAATTTGACATTAAGGGGGGATAGGCTCTAATGCCTCCTTCCTTCTCCTAATAGTGTCACTTTTGTAAATCCTTCAATCCTATCCCAAGTTGTTCTTAACGGGGGATGTTAGGATATTTAGACACTTAGGAGTTAGTTAATATCAACTTGTGTAATATATCCGTTAGGTAAAGTGTGTTTCTTTAGTATACATTAGTATGCATTTGTAAATATTTAATCCGATGGTCACAATATGTTCTAGACATAGAGTGATCTGATGGCTTAACACCTGATTGGTCCATGATCGCTATTTAAAGAGCATGGAGGGTCATTGTCTAGTTGGTCGATTATGAGAAGCTCATTTGTAACTTTCTTTCTTTTGCATAATAAACTGCTCTGTAGAATCTATTTGGCTGAGGCCATGGAATGTTTCTCTCTTGAGGGTTTAAACCATGTCAAAACATCATTTGTCGATCTATGATCTATTTGTGTGAAGTGGTTGCTCTAGGTGTTGGGTCTTTTGGGAGTACCCTGTGTACCCGAACACAGCAAATCAACTGAACCAAAACCACGTTTAAGTTGTTACCCATACTTATGACTATGACCGTCATTCTACCTTACTTGTACGATAATCCTGCCATGGATTTTATTCCAAAACTATTTGTTCCACCTTTCCAAAAATGCTCAATTCAAACTTGGACTATCCATCAACCGTGTTTGCATGCATTCAGTTCAACGTTTGAAACTGTAACTGGTGCGTTCATTACAATATTTTGCAGAAGCTCAGTGGTATGGGTATCCATGTGAGATATGAGCCTCTAAAAATAGAATCTCTGTATAAAAACAGAGATCTCTTTGTTATCTTTCAAGAAACAGGGTGGACAGATTATTTTCAATGCCTAAATGGTTTTCATGAGGAAACAACCCTTGAATTTGCTCGAAATCTGACAAGCACTCATTCAAAGGTTTGAGTTTTAATGATAGATGTTTCAGAGGCAATCCTGACAGAGGTAACAGGATTTCCCAGAATCGGGCAATGCTAGTTTAGTTAGAAATGTTATCATCCGACTGCAGTTGACGATTTTCTGGTAGCCAGAGAAAGTGTTCGACCAATGGGCAGAGGAACAGCGTTGGAAACCCTTCCAAGTCCTTGGGACCAAGTTGAAATATTTCTGAAGAAATACATCACATGTGAGGGGAGGTATAGTGTTGTTTACATTCATGAATTTTTCCTCCTATCACATTTACGTCATCGCCGACTGTTAAAAATGCCATATTATCTTTTTAAATCTCTACAACGCATGGCTTACTATGTTAGAGGTGCTCAACACCCCTTATAATCCCTCACAAATCATGGGCTAATTAAACTATTAGTCTTACGGGCCCTTGCACAACATAATTTGACATGGGAACAATTTCTAGTTCGTCCATAGGTACCCCATGAATTTTCCTTAAAAATAGTGGATGAGGACTAGGGTTCCTCAAACTCAGTTGGGGGGAGGGTTGGAACACCAGAAGTTCAATTGGAGGATGAAGAGGAGGTCGAAACTAGAACATCAAGGAAAAGCAGTATTAGGGAAAAGCAATATCAAGAAGCGGTTTAGGAACCTTGAATGTGGAATCCTCCCTCGAAATCAAAAGAACTTTAATTCAAAAGGAGGGATTCGGCCCTGTTTCTAAGGCAATACGATTTTCCCTGCCTCATAGGATAAAGGAAGGGCTAATGAGAAAGGCCTAGATGTCCATCCCAGTGACAAAGAGAACAATCAAAACTACTACTGCAGCAGAAACGGGTCATTTGGTCAGGGTAGAGATTGGGATCCCCATCTTAAAACCTCGACCACCTGCTGATACACAAGAACCTGTTGTAGAAGAACCTCAATTGGGGAACCTTATTTTTGAAAATGAGATGTTAAATGAGGAGGTGCAAGTGCTTCGTGCAAAGCTAGAGAAATTCAAGGAGACATGCAGGAAACAGGCAAAGAAGTATGTGGATACAATGGTGGAGGCTACAGACCAATCGGAGAATTTATCTTCCATTCAGAGGAATGAAGGACAGAAAGAAATGATATGCCTGGAATGTCGAGATATCTTTAATTTGGCAGGGCATAAAGTTACAGTATTGGACTTAGCGATACAAAGAATGATAGGAGAAAGACAATCAGATAAATTATTCTTGGGCTCAGTCTCATCATTCTGAGGACATTGAATTGACTCAGCAGGATAAAAGAATCAATAAACAGGGCATTGTTACACAAGAACCAGCGTCCTCAATTTTTTTTGTTGGAAATACAACTTAGGTAGAAGATGCTGAGATTGGGATACAAGGGAAGGATGTTGTTACATAAGAACCAATACTATTGAAAATCTGATGAGTTCCAATATAGGCTGAAGCTGCTAAGGGTAGGGGGATTTTATCACACAAGAACCAACGTTTCCAATGGTTAATTGTCAAAGTTGATTCCCTCAACTCATCTGCATAATATGAACGAGGACCAAATTCATAATCGAACTAATCGGCTGTTGCATGAGGACATGCAAACAGATAGTTGGGGGGAGATGTTAGGCCCTGGAAATGGCCCTTTTTTTATCACACCTATTTCATCATTTTTCCCTGTTATACCCTACTTTCCTAAACCATATACATGCTTTCTTCCAGATCAATCAACGATCCTGACAAGGTATAATTCATTATTGCTTCATTTATTTAATGCCTAAGATTTTTATGGTTATGAATTCTAGCCTTTGATTTATGCTAACTTGCGCTGATTTCATTAAGTCAAGATCAAAGCATAGGTGTATCAGTCGCAATGCCTTGGGAAAGAATCACACGTGGCACCAGCTATTACTCTTCAAGATTCAATTTCACATATTAAAAGGGACATCGCATCTTTCCACGTGAATCTGTAATAGGACTTCGCTGAAACAGATCATTGCTGCAACAGACATGATGCCTCCCAATTGGTTAATCCATTGAATCCATTAACTGCCAGAGTAACAATGTCTTTCATGTCTATCGGCCTCATTCAATACAACTGTAATAGTTTTAGTTGTAACTCCACAGCATGAAGATCAGAGATCTTCATTGCTGCGTGAAATTAGTGGATTATGAACTGTACTGGGCATGTATAAATATGGGAAGGCTTTCCATGTATGGGGGTTGGTTAATTAACATTTTGTACGAGCTGTAACAGAGAACTTAGACTGTGGATTACCATCTTTAATGAAGAGCAGAGTTATTCATCTTTCTCTGTCTTAATTTGTGGTAGTTCACAGCGTCTCTGTTAGAAGGCCAGGGCCTGCCTTCTCACAGAGATTGTTGAGTTAAGTAGGTATTTAAATTTATTTATTTCCTGTTGTATGGTGTGGAATCACATTAGGTGTATTACTAGTAGCTGGAACAGAGAATTTACAATTGCATTCTTGCCTGATAGTTTATTCTTTGCATCCTTAATAGCTGCAACTGTGTGGTGTGACAGTTGACTATGTAGGTTAGTTTAATTGATGCATGGTGTGTTAGAATTAACTATTACAACCAAGCTCAGCTACAATTCTTTTCAGTCATTTTTGCTTTCTAGGATTTCCAATATTTATCAATTTAGAGTTCAAGCTTATTTCTAATTCTGGTTGTTGTTGTATCTTTATTAAATTCATTAGATTAGGCAAATGGCGATTGAGTTACAGTAGTTGTTGGATGAATCATTTTGGTAAAGATTGAATACTATAGTTTGATAATTATAGGATTTAACTTCTTGCAAAAGTAATCTAGTTCATTTCTATTCTTAGATCAATAACTGCTAGGTTAATTTTTGTACGAAGATAGTTGTACTTTGAATTCCTAGATGTATGAGTTAGATTAGTTTTCTTTATGGAATGATTTTGTCTGAGTAGATAGGTAGGATCATTATCTCCATTTAGTTAATCAACTACTTTAAATTTTTATGCATAGATTGTGTTTATTTCCATTGAGATAAAATACTTCCCTGGGTTGACAATTTATATTGAGCATCCTATGTGTTAGTTGTAATTAATTAGCATATAGGGTGATCAACACGGCTCAAATTATGATCATTTGCTTACTGATTTTTCTTGGTATCCTAAATATTTATTTTACGACCTAGACTTGCAGTCAAATTCAATAAAAATAGCAAAGCTACTTTAACATTACTGCTTGAATTTGTCGAAAGAAATTTCCTTAGATTTAGATACATAAAAGGATTTCTTTAAATCTTGCTAATAATGTACCAAGTGATTTGATTATTGCTTAAATATGTACTAAACTCTTCATTTTCAAGCATTCTCTAAAATAAAATATGAAGAATTATATTTCAAACCTCAAGAGGCAAGGAATTTAAGAAAATATTGATTACCTGAGTAGGTCGAGCCTTAAAACATTTCACCTTGGCTAGAATGAGATATCCAACCTTCCATTCCTTGTGAGAAGCCATAAATTTTCCTCATTTGCGGTTGAGGTCCATGGTAAAGTTATACCCTTAGGGATTCGAACCCGAACTACTAGGGAATTAACAACCCATCGACTTCAGAAATGGGGTTTGTTGAAAAAACTTGTAAATTCCCATAGTCTTCACTTATCACAATGGTTTTCAAGGGTCATCATTTTCCGCCATCAGAAGCTTGCAAAATGAGAGAGCCTTCTGGTTCTCTGAGCAGTTCAAACTCCACACATCTTGCAATCTATGTGTGTATCATTTTTTCTTTTTAGTGGAAAATGAGGGTGTAATTCAACAATTTTTTAGTTTGTTAGAAGCTCGAAGGTTTGATTTCTAGGGATCCACCATGTCAGATCCACTTGAACTCGATAATTTTACCATCCCTCCTTTTTGGTGTTCCTTCTATGTGATCGACTGCCGAAAAGAAATGAAGTGTGGAAATGGTCTTTTTAGTGTTGTTTGGTATTTGAGGGTTGTGAACAGTGTTCATTGGTCCATCCCAATAAAAAAAAATGTATGTTTTATATTCTTAGTTTAATTTTTTATTATTTTTTAAACTGTGCTCAAAATGTTTTACATTATGACAAATTTGAAGCAATAAAATTATTTTTTGTATTTTTTATCTTCTAATATTATTTTTTTATTATTTTTTAAATTATGCTCAAAATTGTTTACATTATGACGAATTTGAATTTTTACGAAAGAGAAGGATTAATTCTTGCTTACTGCTCACTCACTGTATATTATTTTGATTGATTCTCCTATCGTGAAGCCCCTTGAGGTTGAGCTTGGTAATGGCGGTCTCAAAATACATAGGCTAACTAGGGCTCGCATGATCTTACTCACTTTAATTATGCTAGGTAATTGGCATTTTTGTTTTATTCTCTTTTGAAATAATTTTATGTAGAAATAGTTCCTTTTTTATAAAAAAATCCTTTAATTTCTCTTGCCTCAATTGTGTTCGTGTATTAGTATTTTTTTTAGAATTGTAAGTGATTTCAAATACATAATAATTGTGACATTAAGATAATTTACAAAGTATTAGAAAGATTAATTTTTCTACTAATTTAGAAGTTCACTTAAGAGTGCAAGTCTTCATATAGATGCAATGGCATCCTTCTTCATTTTGGTATTGACATTGTTCGCAATTTCAGTGTCATGATTATGGGTTGTATTTAACTTATGATTATTATCTATGTGATGTTATACACTATCCCTACAATTCCTTCTATGTATAGAAAGATGGTGTTGTCATTGACTGTCATCATTAGGTCAAGATCTTTGGTGATAGTTTTTGGGGATTGCCATTAGGGGACTTTCACCAAATTCAGTTACAAAAATAGGAAATGACAACGAGATTAGAAAGAAAGTCACTAATTTAGTTGTTGAAACACTCATTGAAGATAGTCTTAAAAGGCACGCCATTGTTTTAGTCACCAAAACCACTTATGGTGACATTCCTTTAATGAATGTTTCCAAAGTTACTGATGTCGACTATCTTTTGTTGAGTGTCACCATAAGTGGCTTTGGTGATGTTAATCAAAGGCCCATCACAATATTGCACATCAACAAAGGCTTTTTTTATAGTATTGACAATGACCACTTATTATACCCTATCTTACTCCCTATTGCAACAATGTTCTAGACATGTTCCAACTATCATATTTTTTTATTTTGATGAAACCTTCAATGGTATTTTCATAATTGAACTCAAACAAAACAGATGGAATTTCATTGAGAGATATTCCTAGATTTATATGTAGTTCCTTCATAGAGTTTTTGGTATTTTCAATGGGAATTTGTATCACTTAGGACAACCTATATGAATTGGTATCTAATAATGTGTATATGGAAATAGTATTTGAAACCTAGGGATGAAGGATAACTACAAAGTTTTGTGGCCACCTCGATCCTTTGTTTGTGTGCTCATGCACATATACAATTACTCCTTAAACCCACTTTTCAATTGATACACTTATTGATGAAGCATATGATACCATATTATTTAGATTAGTTAGTGATTCACCTATCATTCAATGCATTATGGATTCTCATTTCAAATGGGATCCATTATACTCCCACCTTTTTTTTATGTTTCTTTGGATTAGATGTACACTGTGTTTGCTTGAATTTTAACCCCTCTATGATGGTAGCTTTAGTATATTTGATGCACACTCTACATGACCAATCATGATTCATAATTCTTGAGGTTGATATGATTTCACTTAGTGCCATCACTGATGCTTCAAACATGCCTCATCTTTTGCCTATAATTAATACTTTGTTCGCACTTCTTGAAATTGATGAATTTATTAGAGAGAAATTAATATGGTCACAACATGAAGATCATTATATAATGATTTTTTAAGATGTTATTGGTCACCCTTTTAAGTTAAGAAAGTACTTGATTATGAATGAGGATTTAAATGAACTCACACATTGGTATGTTTCCACCAATTAATGTAAGATCAAATTATCTTACATGTGTATGTTACTTTGGTATGATGGATTAATGAAGAGATATGTATTGAAGGATTCACATCTACTTAGATAGAACTTGAGGATCGATTTGATATAAAAGTTGATATTTTGTAATGTTTACCAAATAATATTCATTGAACCCAATGGATAAAATATAGATGAATCTTAACACAATTAGACAATCATATATTTGTTTTTTCACATGTGAATATTATGTATCACAATATTTGCAAATTTCATCATGAGCCTATGTCTAACCATCTAGATCATCATTTTTTATAGGAAGTAAGGAAAGAATACAAACAAATGAAGCATCTATAAATATGTGTCACTAATGAAGTGCCATCGATATATGTCCACTCCAAGATCATCCATGTGACTCCTAGCCACTATAAGCAATAATTGTAGATGGTCCTGGTTGCAACTATATCCCACTCTGCAACAACAACATCCCATGACATGTCCGAATACAGACACCTCTAATTTTCTTACCCCTCTGTGACACACTCATGCCCACCTTCATGTATTTATTATCCCATTCATGAAGAAAAGTATTCTAAACAAATAAGACTTAATAAGTTTAATGATTTGGAGGTATAAATCCAACCCATGATTTGGAGGTTATTCCTTAGTAGCAATTAGGACTGATATGAATACATCCCATGATTTGGACATAAGAATCAGTAGCCTATGATTTGGAGGTTATTCCTTAAAAAAAACTAGAATTGATATGAATCCAACCCATGGTTTGGAGGTATGAATTGAGCCCACAATTTGGAGGTATGAATTGAGCCCATGATTTGGAGGTATGAATCCATCCCAGGATTTGGAGGTTATTAGTCATCCCACCCAAATAAAATAACCCCCAATATTTATATTACTATGTCAAATTAAAAACCACCCCTTGACCTTTTAATACGAGGCAATATATTTTTGAGGTTTTAAGGAGTATTCAAACCCCCAATATGAATGGACGTGATATGATATTGCCTCGCTAGCGAACCCCCCGTGTTAATTTCCACTATCTTATAGCTCTACTAACTTAGTCGTATTTATTTTAGTCATTAATAGTTTCCTTATTTAGTCGTATATTTTGGTCATTGATTTAGTCGTTAATTTCCACAATTAATGACTAAATCAATGACCAAATATATGACTAATTGAGGAAACTATTAATGAATAAAATAAATACGACTAAGTTATTCGAGCTATAAGATAGTGGAAATTAGCTACTATTAGTAGCCGACTAATAAATAGTCATTTATATGTAAAATTTAGTAATTGTTTTAGTCACTAATTTCTCATTTTGTACTAGTGGACGGAGGATTTTATGGCCCCTCTTATACGGTCCCTACGACTCATCCAGTTCAACATTCTGATAACATATTTTTTTATAAAGGACCGACTTTCCCTATAGAAATGGATTGTGAAGCCATCAGGACCAGGAGCCTTTTCTGACTAAAGGGACCAAACCACTTTTCGAGCTTCTGCCTCGGATATAGGTTCACAAAGGGTGATGATGTCTTCCTTTGAAATGAGGGAGGGGATATCCCCACACATCTGCTCCATATCAACCTTAGAAACCCCTTCTTCTTCATTGTAGATTTTTTCAAAGAAATCCTTAATCTATCTTTTAATCTCTTGTTGTCCAGTGATTTTTCCTCCAATATCTTTATCCAACTCTAAAATTGTATTTTTCCTCTACCTCTCTTTGCATTGATTGTGAAAAACTTTAGTGCTCCTATCTCCTCCCTTTAACCATAAGATTCTAGAGCGCATGCACCATTCCTCTTCTTATTTTCTAACAAGGTATTGAATGCTCCTATCAATTTCTTTTTCCTTTATCAAGATTTCTTCAGTGGCAGGGATTTCTTCCATATTTTCTTGTAGTTGGTCCAAGGCAGCTTGTGCTTCTTTTTTTTGCACCCCGAGATATTTATAGTTACTCGGTACCCACATTTTTAAGGCCAATTTGATATTTTTTAACTTTGATTCCCATATAAAAACTCGGGAGACTATTACATGATGTTTCCAAGCATATCTCATTACATCCATGTAACCCTCAGTATTCAACCATGTCGGGTTGAATCTCAAGGGAATGGGGCCCAAATTACCAATAGTTGTGAAGTAAAGGGATATCGGTTTGTCGTCAGAGATTGATAACGACAATTTTTTTGTATCCAGAACACAGGTTTTATTAAGTAAAGAAGAACTCACCAGAAACCTGTTGTGGCTTGATGCAATATGTCCCAACCTAGATCGCTTGTTATTCTAGGTGAAATTCCCTTTTTCTGTTCGATATCTATAAGATTCCAGGAGTTTTGGAGATCTTCAAGCGTTTATCCAAAGGTGTCCCTAAATTTGGAACCTCCTTTTCTCTCATCAGCGGAGACATTCTCATTAAAATCCCCGATAATAATACACGGGTTGAACATCCTCCCCTCTTCTTGTAATGCTAGGAAATTGCCAAAGTCTTTTTTTTGTCCAGAGACAGTAGGGCCATAAACATTCCCCGGCCAAAAATTCTCCTTTTTCGTTAAGTCTTCAAGCTCAACCAATAGCCAAGATCTATCGGTAATGAAAAAGTCTAGCCAGAAGTGAGTTTTATCCCACCAGGTGATAAGGCCTCCTAAGGCTCCTTCAGCGCTAACTGATTTACCTTCTCCATTTACCCAAATATTATTCATGGCATAAATACTATGTTTCGCTTGCATTTTGGTATCCTATATCATGAATATTGTTTCCATTCTCTTAATTCTTTTTCTTGATTCCATCTTTTGCTTGCACCTTAACCGCCTACAAATTCTAGGAGACCACTTTCATTATTTCTTAAATAGTTGGGGTGGTACCTTGTCCTTCGTTTCCTCTGTAAATCCTTGGATTTTTTTCCCTACTGATATCCTTCCCTATTGATATCCTTATGTGTTGATATGAGCTGGTTTGCTTACACGCCGCTTTTTCTCAATTTGCTTCGTGTTCTCTTAGGGTTTTATTAGCCTTTCGTCCTTTTTTTTCCTGGGGCTCCAATTTTTCTTCTCTACTTTCCGATGTCTCTTCCATTTTTTACCTAGTTTTGTACCTTGTCACCGAACCCCCTGAACTTAGTGACACTTCAGGGCATATTTAAGCGTGAGACTCCAGTGGTATGATGGAGACATGGTTCTCCTCCTGGTCTAAATCTATCAGAACATTATTTTTTTCCTTGACCTTATAGTCTTCGTTTTCTTTTTCCTTGTCCTTGGAGACTTCCTTAGTTTTTTCCTCTAATGGTTCTTGTTCCTCCTTGTAGTCTTCATTGGAAAGGGATTGAAAACTATTTGAAGTGACCTTCCTCTTATTTGGAGATTGTGGGGGGTTAGGGTTTGTTTTGCTCCCTTTCTTCCTGGTCACATCATTCCATTCTTCCCCTTGTCCTTCTTCTGGTTCCTACTTCTTCCTTTTTGGAAAAATTCTTGCAAAGTGACCATATTCATGGAGGGTTTTGCATTTGAAGGGGATTTGTTCATATTCTACTATCTGAAGGTGATTCTGTTCATCCATAGAGATATCCATAGCTTTTGGTAGACCGTTTTCTAGATCTACATCAGCAGAAATTATTGCACATGAAAACATTGGTGGCTTAGACTCTGACTTGTCTATTTAGTTACCAAGAGATTTCTCTATTGCTCTCAAATATTCATCATTCTAGCAATATAGAGGAATATGGGGAAGCTTGACCTAGACTGGAACAACTAAAGGGATATCATTTTTCGAGTCAAAATATAGATCCCACTTGTTGATGTACATTCCTCTAGGGCCCATGAAGTATGTACCATTTATGAAGATCATATCTCTATCTTCCTTTTTCTCAAATAGGAACACAAAAAACCCTTTGCCGCAGAATATTTGTTGTACTTATCCTTGAATTAATGGCCTCTAGTTTTTGTTTATCCAGATCTCAGTGGTCTTGGGGGAAGGCCAAAGACTAGCGAAATGGCCGACTAATCCTTTCTCTAATAAGGCTACGAATTTGCATTTGGAAATTGCGAACGAGAGTTTCACTTCTGGAACTGTGGCTTTCTTGAAAAACTTAGAATCATTGGAAGGAGGGGATTTATTGGAGGCGGGATGTATTGCAACAATTCTACAAAATATTTCCTCCAATATCTTGCGCCAAGTGTTGGGCCTGGCCCATGTGGGTCATTTTGAGCAAGATATATTTTGCAACTGCGGAGCTAAGCACAGTTCAGTGGAAGGATTTTTGGTATAGGTTTTTGGGATGCTGCGAAGTTGCGCGCAGCGCAGTGTTTGTGTTAAGATTTAATATGCTAAGACAAAAAATAGCAGCATTACATTCCATTTCACAATAATAGCATATACAGGATCACTGAAGAAACAACAAGCACAGCATAAACACAAGAGACAGAGATTTATCCTGGGAAACCCTCATGGGGTAGAAAACCCAGCAAAGCTTCCTCAATATAGATGACCAGCAATATACAAAGATGAAACCCTGAGACATGATCTCCTCCTCAACAATAGCAGACCTCTCCTCCACAAGTGCGCTATCCTCAAGTGAGTGAGTGTGTATAATGAGGAACACACCTCCTCTATTTATACACTACTCTAATATATATTTTACACAAGTACATGTAGGCTCGTATTTAACCATTAGGTTAAATACCCCATTATAACTGACTAGGCCGACCCCGACATGGTGGGTCTAATAACCCTTTGACCCATATAACACATACAGGGCCGACCCCCACTAGGGAAGTCTAATAACCCAAGTTACCACATTCCTACGGAGGAATAAACATCTCCGGATATACAATAAGATCTTCACGGAGGAATGAAACATCTCCGGAATAATAAAGTACAAATATAATATTCTTTGAAGTTAAAATATCTCAACACTCCCCCTTAACGAGAAGGATATTATAACAACATCTGCATGAGCAAGGAGTCATCAACATCATACATGATACATCTATAAATCATTGGAAGCTTTCTCAACATCATCAGTAACTCAAGCAGTTACTGGAACATCTTCAATACTGGAACATCAACATCTTCAGTACTGAGTCTTTATCTTCTGCAGCACTCGAACAACTACAGCAACATCAACATCTGGATCCTCACGATCATCAGCATCATCATCTCACGATCATCAGCATTGTCATCACACGATCATCAGCATCATCATCAACATCATGATCATCAGCATCGTCATCACACGATCATCAACATCGTCATCACACGATCATCAGCATCGTCATCACACGATCATCAGCATTGTCATCACACGATCATCAACATCGTCATCACACGATCATTAGCATCGTCATCACATGATCATCAACATCGTCATCACATGATCAGCAACATCATCATCTAGATCATCACGATCAGCAGCATCATCATCTAGATCATCACGATCAGCAGCATCGTCATCTAGATCATCACGATCAACAACATCGTCATCTAGATCATCACGATCAACAACATCATCAATACAAGTATAAATATCATTAATACAAGTATCCTCATCAATACAAGTATATACATCATCAATACAAGTATCCTCATCAATACAAGTATACACATCATCAATACAAGTATCCTCATCAATACAAGTATACACATCGGCAATACAAGTATCCTCATCAATACAAGTATACATATCATCAATACAAGTATCCTCATCAATACAAGTATACAAGTATCCTCATCAATACAAGTATACACAATAGCAGCATACCCTGCAACACACAAGATCCAATTACGGGATGATCAATCCCTCTCACTTTAGGACATAGGTCCAAGGATGATACAATCCTGATCCGCTTACGGGATGATCAGTCCCTCTCGGTTTAAGACAACTCTCATGTCTATGGATGATGCAATCCAGATCAACTTACAGGATGATCAATCCTTATCACTTTAAGACACCTCACCATGTCTAGGGACGAGGCAATCCCAATCTATTTACAGGATGATTAGTCCTTATCACTTTAAGACACCTCACCATGTCTAGGGACGAGGAAATCCCAATCTATTTACAGGATGATTAGTCCTTATCACTTTAAGACATCTCAACATGTCTAGGGACGAGGCAATCCCAATCTATTTACAGCATGATTAGTCCTTATCACTTTAAGACATCTCACCATGTCTAGGGACGAGGCAATCCCAATCTATTTGCAGGATGATCAGTCCTTATCACTTTAAGACATCTCACCATGTCTAGGGACGAGGCAATCCCAATCTATTTACAGGATGATTAGTCCTTATCACTTTAAGACATCTCACCATGTCTAGGGACGAGGCAATCCCAATCTATTTATAGGATGATTAGTCCTCTCAATCTCATTTAGAACTATCCTTCCTTTTGGAATTACTGGATTTACTGTCCAAGGATGATTTAATCCATTCAATTCATTTAGGACTATCCTTCCTTTCGGAATTACTGGATTTACTGTCCAAGGATGATTTAATCCACTCAATTCATTTAGGACTATCCTTCCTTTCGGAATTACTGGATTTACTGTCCAAGGATGATTTAATCCACTCAATTCATTTAGGACTATCCTTCCTTTCGGAATTACTGGATTTACTGTCCAAGGATGATTTAATCCACTCAATTCATTTAGGACTATCCTTCCTTTCGGAATTACTGGATTTACTGTCCAAGGATGATTTAATCCACTCAATTCATTTAGGACTATCCTTCCTTTCGGAATTACTGGATTTACTGTCCAAGGATGATTTAATCCACTCAATTCATTTAGGACTATCCTTCCTTTCGGAATTACTGGATTTACTGTCCAAGGATGATTTAATCCACAACCGTACATTTAGGACCACGTCCAAGGATGACTTAATCCTCAACCATACATTTAGGACCACGTCCAAGGATGAATTAATCCTCCACTGTACATTTAGGACCACGTCCAAGGATGACTTAATCCTCAACCGTACATTTAGGACCATGTCCAAGGATGACTTAATCCTCCACCGTACATTTAGGACCACGTCCAAGGATGACTTAATCCTCCACCGTACATTTAGGACTACGTCCAAGGATGACTTAATCCTCCACCGTACATTTAGGACTACGTCCAAGGATGACTTAATCCTCCACCGTACATTTAGGACCACGTCCAAGGATGACTTAATCCTCCACCGTACATTTAGGATCACGTCCAAGGATGACTTAATCCTCCACCGTACATTTAGGACCACGTCCAAGGATGACTTAATCCTCAACCGTACATTTAGGACCACGTCCAAGGATGACTTAATCCTCCACCGTACATTTAGGACCACGTCCAAGGATGACTTAATCCTCAACCGTCCACCAAGGACTTCATTCTCGAAGACATATGTCTACGGCTCTTCTTTCGGACTGAAGTCCAGGGATGATCCAATCCCCTCACATGTTCACCAAGAACTTCATTCACGAATACATACGTCTACGGCATTTCTTTCAGACTGAAGTCCAGGGATGATCCAATCCCCTCACATGTCCACCGAGGACTTCATTTTCGAAGACATACATCTACGGCTCTCTTTAGAACAAGTGTACAAGGATGATACAATCCCTCTTCTTTCTCGGAGACACTTGTCTACGGCTCACTTTAGAACTTGTGTTCAAGGATGATGCAATCCTCACATGTATTCTCATCACTTACTATCGATCCTGGGAACCCATACAGAACCTGATTCACACTTCTTCTTTAATTACACCATTAAGCGAATGGTCTTATCTAGCCACTTGGAGCAAACATCTCATCATGATTCTCTTCTTCTTTCTAAGAGAATCTTCTAGCCACATGCCTTCTATAGTGTGTTTGATTTGAAAATCTTTTTTTTTTTTGTTTAACATCCATCGCTTGTTCAGTGTTCATCATTCATCATGATCTTTCCTACAAATCAAAATTAAGTACATGATTAGTAATACTTCATAATCATCAAATCATATTGACATGATAACCTATTATGCATACAGATATCATTTACATAGTTATGCAACTATTTTGACCAATACTTTGGCACAACATTTTCCCATATCCTGTATGCATACAGTGGCTATCTAGATGCCTTCCATCTCTACCAGAACATACTATCGAGAGTGTGCACAGCTCTCAGCATGTCAGCAAAGAGGTTTCATTCTAGACAAGCAACAATGGAATGTTTGTCCAACTTACCAATCATATGCATATTAGTAGTATACTGTTCAATGCTCTATGAATGTTTACACTCAGCATGATATATTCTAGGAATACAAATATGCATACAAGCAATATCATTTACTATTTCAAATAACAACTCAAATACTTATCTTTTATGTTTGTGTGGTTGCCTCCCACTTGATCTTCTGTATGTCTTTTGAACTTCTATTCATTCTGTACCACTGTGCATGTTCAAGTGTCATCCTCATGATCTCATACACAAACATACACCCATTAGTATGTTCTAAATGTTATCAAAACATTATAGTTCTAAATAATCTTGAGAATGTATAGTCATGATTATAGTTAATAAACATTAGTATTCAAGATTTCAGCGAAGTCTTCTTTTATTCATGCATATCATCAATCAAGATAAAAGACATAATATGCATAATCGCTTGATTACTAACTTTATGAATAAGCATAACCAATCATACCAAGTATACTTATATAAGGGATCCTAACACAAGGTAAGATTCATGGGAAACATACCTGGATTAGTATACCTACTTAGTTATGTACAACATACCTAAACAATCTCTTCAATGATTTAGAGATCCTGAGCTAGAACCTGCATGTCTCATAGGTTAAGCATAATATAACAAAGTCATACATACCTCGTAAGTAGAACAAGGATTATGGATGAGTCTTTGTCTTCATGTTTTCATGGTCATGGAACCTGATTTGTCTTTTGTGATGTACCTGTATCTTGTTAGTAGACAACATCAACCTCACACAACATCATAATGCATTAGTACAATCATATAGCCCTAATCAATGAATGTCTTTGATCATTCACATGCATTCATACTGTTACTAGGGTGATAAGACATATCTAACATTAATCAAGATTGTACTAATAAATAATATGAAGACAAACACATCATGAACTTAATCAAGAATTAGATTTCAAGACATACCTGAGCCTCCTTAAGTCATACCTATCGAGACTTCTTGTAGTCTTCTTATGTAAGGCCTTAGCCTCAACTCCCCCTGAAACTTGATCTGGAGCTTGATTAGGGTTTTCTAGAGAAACCCTAAAAATTCAATCTTTGACTTTCACACTTCTGAATGGATGAAAGAATATGTCTTGTTGAGCTGATCAAACTAGCATACTTCAATTTTGGAATTTCCAAAATTTGACCCCTCAAAATTGCCTTTGAAACTTCTGGATCTTCTGGATAGGATCCCGAACTAGGGTTTGATGAAGCCCACCCTTCTTCCTAAACAAAATGTTCGATCCAAGGCTCTAAACTCTTATTTTTCTTAGGAGCTTCCAGCCGTGGTTACAGACTTCAAAAATTCCAACTTTTGCTGAAGCCCTAATTTTCCATCTTTCCGATCAAAATCCCAAACTGGGGTTTGATCAAGCCCGGTCTTCCACCCAACCAAAAAATTCGATCTTGGTCTCTAAATTTCAATTTTCCTGAGTAGCATTCAGCCGTGGACTTTGATTCCAAAAATTCTAACTTTCTCCGAAACCCTAAATTTCGGAAGCCATGAATAAAGGTGCTCCAAAAATAATTATGTTTTGACAGAAATATGCACCTGATTGTTTCTGCTATAACTCTGAAATTTTTGCTCCACAGGGTCTGAAAACCGTTTCTGCAGTAGCCTGACCTGTCATCTTTCCATCCTGACAGGTCTGACCTCAATTGTATTTTCTGAGAGAGAGTTATGCCAAGTGTCGCAACGTGACCTGTTTACGGGATAAGACAGGAGAGCGAACTTGTACGGCGTGCCACGTGTCATTGGTTCACCTTCGGCCTCTGAAAATTTTTTCTGAGATATTATAGTCTGTGTACTACCTGTCACTTTTTACGAAATTTCATTTGGAGCTTCCTAGCCCAAATTATGCCAAGTGTCGCAACGTGACCTGTTTATGGGATAAACCAGGAGAGCGAACTTGTACGGCATGCCACGTGTCACAGGTTCACCTTCGGCCTCTGAAAAAGTTTTCTGAGATAGTACAGTCTGTGTACTACCTGTCACTTTTTACGAAATTTCATTTGGAGCTTCCTAGCCCAAGTTATGACCTTTTTTTCCAAGGTCACCTGATTTTGACTGAGATCTGGAAGAGGAAGAAACCCTAACTTGTACTGATCATAACTTACAAATTACAACGAATCTGAGGATGCACTTTGGACACAAGGTACCTGGGGATGTTATCTTCTACCTGTAAACTTTTCAGACCCTGAACCTTCGCCAAAATGGATTTATAGCGAAAGTTCCACGATGACTGGTGTTTGCTATGTAAAACCCTAACCTTCAAATTATCGTAAGTAAAGCAAGTGTCGTAAGTGCCATACCTTGTCTTCCTTCAGGTTAGCTCTGATACCATGTTAAAATTTAATATGCTAAGACAAAAAATAGCAGCATTACATTCCATTTCACAATAATAGCATATACAGGATCACTGAAGAAACAACAAGCACAGCATAAACACAAGAGACAGAGATTTATCCTGGGAAACCCTCATGGGGTAGAAAACCCAGCAAAGCTTCCTCAATATAGATGACCAGCAATATACAAAGATGAAACCCTGAGACATGATCTCCTCCTCAACAATAGCAGACCTCTCCTCCACAAGTGCGCTATCCTCAAGTGAGTGAGTGTGTATAATGAGGAACACACCTCCTCTATTTATACACTACTCTAATATATATTTTACACAAGTACATGTAGGCTCGTATTTAACCATTAGGTTAAATACCCCATTATAACTGACTAGGCCGACCCCGACATGGTGGGTCTAATAACCCTTTGACCCATATAACACATACAGGGCCGACCGCCACTAGGGAAGTCTAATAACCCAAGTTACCACATTCCGACGGAGGAATAAACATCTCCGGATATACAATAAGATCTTCACGGAGGAATGAAACATCTCCGGAATAATAAAGTACAAATATAATATTCTTTGAAGTTACAATATCTCAACAGTTTGAAGAGCTGCGAAGTTCAGTGCTGCAAGGAGACAACGCTGCGATGTGTCCAGTCTACATGGATCTGGAAAAGCAGAGTGTTGGAAGGAAGATGGCATAGATTCCGGTTAGACCAGCGGTGGTCTATTTTTGGTAAAGATTCTCCATGATTTCCAGGCGATGGGTAAGGATCAAAGCGGAAGAAAGCGACTCGTCACACATGTGGAAAAACCACTACCTGAACCAGTCACACAAGACTGTTAGAGGAAGAACGACTTGGTGAAAGAGACTCGTTGGCATGTATGCGATAGGAAGGCTGATAGAGACGTGAGGCATGCGCTGAAGGTGGCCGTGATGAAATATTCGCTAACAGAAGCCAGTAGTCCAGTTAAGGGAAAACCGTGATTGTTTTGTAGACCTAAGGGTTTTTTCCTTCGAACTATAAAGACATGACCTACATGAATGATCTATAAATAAAGCATATTTTGTATGGGAAAGGGTTGTTGAATCTATTGTTTTGCATTGTTATTGACTGAGTAGATCTCTGTTGAGAGACAATTTTGTAAGGCTCTGCAAGTTGTGTGCATAGAGGCCGATTGAGAGAGAAGAGAGTCGGAAAGCTGTGTGCGCAGACAAAGAACTGTTGTACCCTTCCCAAAGACTAATACAACAACAGTTCTTGTGGACATAGCTCCCATCCTAGGGGTGAACCACGTTAAATCCTGTGCAGTGTGATTGTTTGTATGTTTTCATTTTCTTATTTGCTTATAGTGGATGTTTGGATTCTCATTTACCTGTTGTTATGTTAATGCGTTTATATGTATTCGCCATAGGAGAAACATGGGAATAATATGTTAAGTCTTACATGTATGGATGAATGATGAATGCGCGGTAGTCTAAGTCTATGAAAGTATCATTTTATTGGATAATCACATATGCACGTAGAGTTGGGTTGTATAATGTTGTGACGCGCACCACCAGGTGTGCGCAGTATTGTTTATCTCATCTGTCTCCATCAGTCTAAGGCTAAATAATCTAAGGCAGCAGGTGAATGAATAAGTGTTAAGTAAAGTCATCAATATTAGTTGGGTCCACAGAGGAAGCGCATAAGTCAGTTGTGATGTCCTCTTATTTGTAGTCTGTCTGAACCGTGTATTCCTTAGATGTGCTAGTTGCGCAAGTACCTTAGCTTATAGACGCAAGGACCGCGACGCAGTCTATCATCGCGCAGTCTTCATCCCATAGTGTGAGCCCCATAATGTGTTGCACAGTAGATCTGTTCAATCAACTCATCACATCACTGTGGAATCTTGATTCTGCAGTACCCCCATAGCTACACCTCGGGTGATACCTCATCCTGTTCGCAGGTTGTTGCTGAAAGGGCCGGTGAGAAGGGGTTTTGTTGGTTCCTTGAAACCATGAAGAACATGGGTCTACATTGAAAACCTCTAGATCAGTATCTTAAGCCAACAAATGGTTATGTTGCCACGCTAAGAATCCGTGAGGAGATGAAGTCGGTATGTGCGAAGTAGAAGAAGTTGAGCTAGGTGTCGACTTTTTTGGTATCCAGACAAGAAATAAATCTGGGCTTGGCGTGACAAGATAGAGAGAGAATTCACAAGAAAGGAAAATAGACACCCACATCTCTCTAACATTCAGTGGTTGAATAAGTACCTATGGAAAGATGTTCATGAAGTTTTCTGGGCATCTTTTGGAAACAAGCTACATGAGTGGTTGTCAAGGCTCGTAGAGAAAATAAATTCTACACCGCGAGATGTACCGACCGAGTGGACACCAGAGCTTATTGAAAGGCTCAAAGCACTAGATAGTCCATTCATGAGAGCAGTCGACTTCTGGGTCGACAGCAAACTACAGATCTTTGTGACGCAGTTCACTGTGTACATGCTAAAGTCCTACAACGTAGCCGAAAGAGAGTTTTTTCAATGGATTCAGAGGTAAGTAATTGAACAACCTCAGTTTATACATTAAAATGCTTTTGGCAGAGAAAGGTGTTTTTAGAATGCAGTGAAATTTTGTTTAAAATCTGTCATGGTAGATAGTACATATAGTGGGTCTTATGAAGAAACACATAACCTGAGAAGTGGAAAGAGATACAAGTTCGTCACTGAGAAGAATCCTGGACCACATGGACTCCACGTAGATACCTAGATACCTTGTCAGCTTGATAATCAAACTGCACCTTTGTCAGCCAAGTATCAGCCTATTACGCCACAGAACCCACCGGTTGCACAAACCACGCCTCCCTTGTCTCAGAATCCGTCAATTCAGAACCCGCTGGTTGTGAACGCCGCGCAACCCACACCATAGAACATCAATACTGGTAACACCGTAGGACCGGGTGCCCAGGATATTCTGACTCAGCCTAGTCCGTCTCAAGATGTACCACTCCAGAATGTCCAACCTCAGATTATTCCTCAGAGTGTTATCCCTAGCACTACTCAAACAACTGTGCCACCTAGAAGGAGGATGGCTGATGATATTAAACTGCCGATATTCAAAGGAATGGGTCTAGAAGACCTTGATCAACATTGGTTTCTATGTGAAGCCGTATGGAGTGTAAAGCAAGTACAAGATAGGGGGGGTCAATTTGCAGATGGTTATTACTCTTTCAGGAGTATGACTTTGAGATAATAGTTAAACCTGGTAGATTGAACTTGGGACCTGATCATATGTCAAGGATTGAGTCAGGAGAAGAGCCAACGAACCTTGAAGACAATCTGCCTGATGCGAAGTTGTTTTCCATCCAGATAGATGATGAATAATACAAAGATATCATAGACTTTCTGATTACTGATTTGGCACCCATAGAGTTTACTACGTAGTAGAAGAAGCAGTTGGTAGTATGAGTAGTAGACTTCACCATAATCGCAGGTCAGTTATACAAATTGGGATCGGATGAAGTATTGCACAGGTGTGTGTTAGAGCACGAGAAACCATTTATATTAGAGGATGCACACTCAGGAGGAGCAGGAGGTCACTATTCCAGAAGAGCCACTGCGTAGAAGATATTTAGGGCAGGGCTATGGTGGCCTACGATTCACAAAGATGTGAAGGAGCACTGTCAGAGATGCGACATGTGTCATAGGACAGGAAGGCCATCGAGAAGAGACGAAATTCCATTGAATCCACAGTTGACATTACAGGCATTTGAAAAATGGGCAATTGATTTTGTGGGACCTATAAACCCATCAGGAAAAAGAACTGGTGTGAGGTACACTATTACTACAACTGATTACCTCACCAGATTGGCAGAAGTGAAGCCAATGAAGGACTGTATTGCAGGTACTACCGCGCAGTTCATATTCGAATACATCCTTCCAAGGTTTGGATGCCCAAATATTTTAATGAGTGATCAAGGCACTCACTTTTTGAACATAACCATTGAGGCATTGACAAAAGAATTATGCATTCATCATCAGCGACGTACGCCTTATCATCCGCAAGCGAATGGAACTGTTGAAGCATTCAATAAAGTACTGGAGAATGCGCTGACCAAGATATGCAATGTGAATACGGATGAATGGGATCTACACATTACCACTGTGTTATGAGCATACAGGACCACATGCAAGAAGTTGACAGGCCACACACCTTTTAGGCTGGCGTATGGACAAGAAGCAATAATGCTGATAGAATACATTGTTCCCAGCTCGAGAATAGTTGCTTTCATAGGCATGGCAGATCGTGACAAACTAGAAGAAAGGATTCTACACTTGGTTGGGTTGGAGGAGGATCTCTTCATCGCAGGATTTCACCAACAAGTGCAGAAAGAAAGGGAAAAATTATGGCATGATCGCCATATCAAAAACAAGACCTTTCAGGTAGGTGATCTAGTTCTCCTATATGATAGCAAGTTTATGAAGTTTCTTGGAAAGTTTAAAAAGCATTGGCTTGGTCCATATACTGTTGTGCATGTTAATAATGGTGTCGCAGCTTAGTTAGCCTCATTAGCAGGAGATAACTTTCCCAACCTAGTTAATGGGAGAAGAATAAAACCCTATCAGGATAGTCCTGCTTCGCAAAACTTTTGATGATCAGAAAGAAGGAAATTTTGAAGTGCCAAGTACAATTGAAATTGGGCATTGGAAAAGGGAAAGAGTCTTTACGCGATGTATGATGAGTAAGCATACATACTGCGCAACACTGTTAAGATGTGCCACGGCGCAAAAAAAAAGAAAAAAAAGAAAAAGAAAAGAGGAACTGCACAGTTGCAATGCTCAAAATGCAACTGCGGTGACCAAGTTGACCGAAGAAACAAGTTAAGTTCAGAGGCAAGAAATCAGGCCCTGTGAAGTCACTGCGCAAGAGTATAGATGACCACCGCGCATTTCGATGCAACATTCCAGAAAGTAGCTATTACAGTATCGGTCACAAAAATAGTCGTTATACAGTACTTTGCCAGTGACCGCTCGAGCATTTAACATAGAAATAGCTGTTCTGATCCAGTTAATGAAGGAAAGGACCAGATAATTTTCCCGATTTCGCCAATGGATACCGCATTTAATGCCGATATAGCCATTGAGGGGCGCAGAGGGGGTCAACTGCGCCTATAAATATTGTTGCATTCAGGTTTGCGGGCGTTACCGAACACTTAGAATTTTCTTGCGAGCACTAGTTTGCGAGTTGTTTTTAGCAAGCTAGCCGAAATCCTGTTGAAATTTCTCCAGTGAACATTTGAGAGGTCTACCATTGAAGAAGAGTTCACGGTCCAATAGACCATGAAGGTGTTCAAATATAGAGGGATCGAAGGGTTAATGAGAACCCTAGCCAAGAAGGTCGTCTTAGAACCAGGTCAAGCATCCAGAAGATCACCCAAACAAAGTCCAACAATGCAAGACAAAGGCAAAGATCAAGTGGGGCCGAGATCGAAGCAACCAAAGATGAGTTCCACAGTGCCGCAGGAGCCGATAGCAGATAAGGAGATTCCATTAACACTTACCCCTGATTATATCTCACCGCGTGCACTGGACGCACCGGTCCTCAAGCTAACGAAGAATTCTAAGTACGAGATTGCGTTCTCGCAATATCAAAGCATTTTGATGTCAATAAACCTTTGTTGGGTAAGATCCCAGAGTGTAAATGGGAGGACTATGATCTACTTCAAATGAGAAGGAACCCAATGAACTTAGGTTCCCACAGTTCCAACCTGACCAGTACATGTGCTAGAAGAAAGATGTGAAAAAAAATCTCACCTTAGTCGCGGAAAGCTAGTTGTCTGGAATAGTCTAGTCAGGACTGCTCAATCTATTGCGACTCCCACATTTTGACAGAACGCCAGAATTAAATACGGTGGTGCAAACTCTGATGTCGCGCATCCACCAGGGATATTTATGGCTTGACCAAAATATCGACATGACCATTGACATTATCCACCATATCACTGGGTTGAGGAAAAGGGGTAAAGACCCGCAGCAATTTTTCCAAGGGAAAGCCAAGGATAAAGAAGTAGTTGCGAAGATGAAGAAAACTCAAACCGTAGTCAAGGGCAAGAGAGGATTTCAAATAGATGACATAGATGATAAAGCCACGCGGTTTGTCATGCAGCTATTAGCCGACAAGATTCTCATAAAATGCAGGCCTTTGGAGGTACCTGCCGGTGCAATACTACTTAGTGCCACAGTCGCGGAAGGCGGGCAATTCAACTGGTGTCAATACCTATTGAATGAGTTCCTGGAGGAACTAAATGACACACAAATCAATGGAGGGAATTTTCATTTTACATGGTTAATAGTGTTCATCGCCTTTGTAGGATGGAAGGAGCCGAAGGATTACGTTGGAGTAATCATCGACAACAATGACCGCAATGGAGCCCGCTATTCAATCCTTTGGGCCAATTTGAATTCACAAAGGAAGTATGCGATAGCTGAGGTCTTCTACACCTATTATGATCAGCTGTGTGGAGCCATCATGCTGACACCGTAGATAACAAAGCAGGTAACGAGTAAGTATATTCGCACAATTGATTTTTATGCTGACATGCGTTGCATTCACATTTCAGCCAAGGCGCAGAAGAGGAACATTGAATGGTTCGCAGGAAGATATCATATGTATGAAGATGATATTGATACTATCATGAAGGAATGGCCTGCCGAGTTTCGAGTCAAAATTGTAGATGTCCAAAGTGACTCCGGCGAGGACAACCCCATTCCATGTCCCATTACTAAAGAAAAAGATATAGGAAAAAGAAAGGAAGCTGAGAGACCGGCATAGCCAAAGGGGGCACAAATGAAGTAGAAGGCCAATAAAGGCCATTTAGACGCAGGACTGCATGATGAGGATTATGAAACCATCACGGCAAAGTCACAGAGTAGATGGAAGATATGATGACTGAAAAGGAGAAAAAGGACAAAGCGATTCAGGAAATTCTGCAGAAGAATCTGACCACGCTGCAGGGGATTACATAAAAAATTGAGGAAGTACACAAAAGATTACCCTTGCCGTGGGACTCAAAGTCTGAAGGGAAGTCAGGGCGAACTTTGCAGGAGTAGCCGCCGCAGCTAACCGTAACCATGCCTGTGAAGTCTCGTGTTGTTCACCTTGATCCATTAACTATAAGGCTGCCACTGCCAGAACAAATAATGTTGCACATGAAGGATGTCGAGCATGTGGAGCTCGATATTGAGAAGATACCACTTCCTGGTCTACATTATTTGCATATGCAGGTTGTCGAGGAAATGCATGAGAGAACTACCGACGCGCTGAAAGGACAAGCTGAGCTACAAACAACTAATAAACAATTGGAAGAAGTTAGCTTGCGGAGAGGTATGGAACTGCAGGATGAGCACGATCACCAGAAAAGACTAGAATCTATGATCACTACGGTTGTAGATGATATAGAAGAATGTGACGTCCAGATAGACCCCATGGACACTATAGTTATGATTGGCGAACTGGTTAACAATCTTAAGGCAGAGATGCAATATATGGAGATCAACCATGAAGCTAAGGTTGCTACCTTGGAGGCACAGATTAACCCACAGACTCCGCCAGATCAGCAACAGCTAAGAGTTGAACAAGGGAAGGCCGTAGCAAAAAGAATATCCACTGAGGTGTCTAAGTGCCAAAGTCTGTTAGAGGAGGCGTCGAAGGCATTCACTGCCCTCAAAGAGGATCCAGGGTTGCTAGAAGTAAAGAACGCTGTGAAAAATAAGCAGACAACATTATAACAATTGGATGCAGAAGTCAAAGCGCTGCTCCCAAGAGAAATACATCACAGGTACAAGGAATTCCAGAGCCTAAAGAAATAATTTCAAGCATTAAGAGAAAAAGAGAGTGAAATTACAGACAAATCGCAGCCTTCTCTAGAGGCAGTCGACATGATCTCGTAGGAGATCGAGGAAAAGTTACATGAGTTGCGCAAAATTCAAGAACAGGTGGAAGGAGAAGCTGAGGATGATGAAATAACACCTCAGGTGGTAGAAACAGTGAAACAAGTTGAACAAGACACTAAGGATATAGTCGAGAAATTGATTGTCACATACAACGAGTTCATTGCGAAGATCAATCCATAGCTAGAGGAACAACTTGGAGAAGTTGTAGGTGGCTCAGGGACAAGCCACATGTAAGTGTTAGGGGCCTGTTGGGCCTGCCCCAAGTGGGGAATTTTGAGCAAGATATATTTTTCAACTATGGAGCTAAGCACAGTTCAGCGGAAGGAGTTTTGGTATAATTTTTTGGGATGCTGTGAAGTTGCGCATAGCGCAGCCTCGTAAGAGCAGCGAAGTTCAGTGCTGCAAGGAGATAGCGCTGCGATGTGTCCAGTCTACATGAATCCGGAAAAGCAGAGTGTCGGATGGAAGAAGGCACAGATTTCGGTTAGACCAGTGGTCGTCTATTTTTGGTAAAGATGCTCCATGATCTCTAGGCGATGGTTAAGGAGCAAAGTGGAAGAAAGCGACTGGTCGCACATGTGGAAAAATCACTACCTGAACCAGTCGCACAAGACCGTTAGAGTAAGAATGGATCGGTGAAAGCGACCTGTTGGCATGCGTGCAACAGGAAGGCCAATAGCGACGTTAGGCATGTGCTGAAGGTGACCATGATGGAATATTCGCTAATAGAAGCCAGCAGTCCGTTTAAGGGAAAACTGTGACAGTTTTGTAGACCTAAGATTTTTTGCCTTCGAACTGTAAAGACATGACCTACGGGCATGATCTATAAATTAGGCATATTTTGTATGGGAAAGGGTTGTTGAATCTCTCATTTTGTATTGTTATTGACTGAGTAGATCTCTGTTGAGAGACAATTTTGTAAGGCTTTGAAAGCTGTGTGCGCAGATGTCGATTGAGAGAGAAGAGACTCTGCAAGCTGTGTGCATAGACAAAGAAATGTTGTACCCTTCCCAAAGACTAATACAACAATAGTTCTTGTGGACGTAGCTCCCATCTTGGGGGTGAACCACGTTAAATCCTGTGCAGTGTGATTGTTTGTGTGTTTGCATTTGCTTATTTGCTTACAGTGGATGCTTGGATTCTCATTTATCAGTTGTTATGTCAATGCTTTTATATGTATTCGCCATAGGAGAAAGATGGGAATAATATGTCAAGTCTTACATGTATGGATGAATGATGAATGCGCAGTAGTCTAAGTCTGTGAAAGTATCAGTTTATTGGATAATCACATATGCACGTAGAGTTGGGTTGTATAACACCGGGTGTCCGCAGTATTGTTTATCTCATCTGTCTGCATCAGTCTAAGGCTAAATAATCTAAGGCAGTAGGTGAATGAATAAGTGTTAAGTAAAGTCATCAATATTAGTTGGGTCCATAGAGGAAGTGCATAAGTCAGTTGTGATGTTCTCTTATTTGCAGTCTGTCTTAACCACGCAGTCCTTGGATGCGCTGGTTGCACAAGTACCTTATCATGTAGACGCGAGGACCGCGATGCAGTCTATCGTTGCGCAGTCTTCAGCCTGCGGCATGAGCCCCGCAACGCGCTACGTAGTAGATCTGTTCAATCAACTCATCACATCACATCACTGGATCAAAGGTTTATTAGACCACCCTATTGGGTGTCGTCCCAATCAGCTTTGTGCTATGTGCTTAATTTGAGGCCGACCTAGTAAAGGTTATTAGGCAAGTCAAGTCAAGTATAAACAGAGTGCGGGAGGCACTCTATTTCATCATTCTATTCTCTCACACACTTTGGAGAGTGGCGCACTTGTGGAGGAGGAGAAGCTGCTGCTAGGAGATGTCTATCTCTTATGCTTGGGTTGTATCATTGCTCTATCTATCTCTGAGGAATTTATTGGGGTTTTTCACCTTTATGGTTTTCCCCAAGTAAACTCTATGTCTCTTGTGTGCTTGCATTATTGTGTCCATGATTGATATACTGTAGATATGTTGTACATGTTGTTCTCTCAGTTAAGATCCTAGATCAAATTGAAGTAAATTCTGAAAAACTAACATGGAATCAGAGCTAGCTTGAAAGAAGGCATGGTATGGCATGTATGACACTTGTTGCACTTGCAATGCTAGGGCTTGATATAGAAAAAACCAGTCATCGTAGCACTTTCGCTATAAATCCATTTTGGAGAAGTTTTCGGATCAAAAATTTTTACAGGTAGAATATCAGATCTCCATGTACCTTGTTTCCAAAGGACAACTTCTAATTCGTTGTACTTTGTGTTTTATGATCTGTACAATCTAGGCTTTCTACCTCTTCCAGATCTGAGTCATAAATAGGTGACCTAGGAAAAAAGGTCATAACTTGGGCTAGGAAGCTCCACATGAAATTTTGTAAAAAGTGACAAGTAGTGAACGGATTTTAATTTCTCAGGTAACGTTTTCAGAGGCCGAAACTAAACCAGTGACACATGGAACGCCGTACAAGTTCGCTCTCTTGTTTTATCCCATAAACAGGTCATGTTGCGACACTTGTCATAACTCTCTCTCAGAGAATCCAATTGAGGTCAGACCTATGGGGATGGAAATATGACAGGCCAGGATACCACAAGTAGAATTTTCAGACCTTGTGGATTGGAAAGTGAGGAGTTACACTAGAAACAAGCAGGTGCATATTTTTGTCAAAACAGAATTATTTTTTAGCACCTTGATTCATGGCTTCGGGAATTTAGGGTTTTGGAGAAAGTTAGAATTTTTGTAATCGGATACCACGGCTAGGTGCTTCTCATCAAAATTGAAATTTAGAGACCAAGATCATATTTTTTGGTTGGGAAGAAGACCGGGCTTGATCAAACCCCAGTTCGAGACTTTGATCGAAAAGATGGAAAATTAGGGCTTCTGCAAAAGTTGGAATTTTGGAAGTCTGTGACCACGGCTGGAAGCTCCTCAGAAAAATTGAAGTTTAGAGATTTGGATTGAACCTTTTGGTTAGGCAGAAGGGTGGGCTTTATCAAACCCTAGTTTAGGATCCTGTCGAGAAGATCCGGAAGGTTCAAAGGAAATTTTGAGTGGTGAAACTTTGCAGTTTTCAAATTCTGAGTATATAGGCTTGATCAGCTCATCAAGGTGCATCTTTCTATCCTTTCAGAAGTTTGAAATTCAAAGTTTGAATTTTTAGGGTTTCTCTAAAAAACCCTAATCCAACTCCAGATCCAATTCCTTAAAATCAAGTGGATTGGGTTAATCCTAGAAGAAAATGAATTGGTCATGTGCATAAGTGAAGAAGTTCCTGTCTCAGAAGGAGATGAGGCTAAGGCCTTACATAAGAAGATTAAAAGCAATCTCAACAGGTATGAATTATAGGTATGTTTCGAATTTTGTTCATGGTTAAGTTTATGATATGTTTGTCTTCATATCATTACGGTTAGTACAATCTTGATTAATTACTAGATGTGTCGTATCACCTTAATAAAATTATGAATACATGATAGAAGATATTCATTAATTAAAGTTTTGACACTTATGATTGTACTAATGCATTGTGATGTTGTATGAGGTTTATGTTGTTTGCTAACATGAAAGGTACACAAAGAAAGACAAATCATGTTCTACTTCAAGAACATATGATCATGGTGACATGTAGACAAAGATTCATCCATTTTCATGGATCACATAGAAGATCTACTTACGAGGTATGTATAACTTGGTTCTACAATGGTTAACTTCTGAGACATGCAGGTTACTAGCACAAGTCATTGAAGAGAACCAGAAGACATCATGCGGGTATGTTAGACATAACTAGCTAACATAGTAATCCAGGTATGTTTTTCCTATATCAAGTTAGACTCTTACCTTGTGTTAGGATCCCTTATATAAGTATACTTGGTATGATTGGTTATGTTTATTCATAAAGTTAGAAATGTAAGTAATCAAGGGTTTATGCATATTATGTCTCTTATCTTGATTGATGATTTGACTAACCAGAAGAGTCCTATGATCAAATAAGAATATGCATGAGTAAAAGAAGTCTTCCCTGAAACCTTGAATACTAATGTTTATTATCTGTGTTTGAAATGATCATGACTATACATGTTTAAGATTATTGTGTTTTGATAGTATTAAGATTAAACTAATGAATGTGTGATTATGTATGAGACCTCGAGGATAACACAATAATGATACTAATAAGCATGCATAGTGATTTAGGATGGATATAAGTTCAAGGACAGGTAATCTAGGAAGCAAAGATCAAGAGGGAGCACACTTCAGTAGTTTATACAAGGATGCAAATATTCAGAGGGAGTTGACCACTTCTCACAATCCACATCAGAATGGAGTTACAGAAAGGAAGCAAAGACTAAGAGGGAGTCAACCCAACAAACAAACAAATATAAGTATTTGAATTATCATTTCTTGCATATTTGATTGTTTAAATAATATTGTTCAATAATGTATATACCGATGTTCCTAGAATTAGGTTGTGCATAGTTGCATTGATGAACAATATACTACTAATATACATGGGTAAGTGGCCTATGGCACTGTACAACATTCCATTGCTACTTATCTAGAATGAAACCTCTTTGCTGACATGTTGGGAGTTGTGCACACTCTTAACAATGTTCTGATAGAGATTGGAAGGCATATAGAAAGTTACGGGATATGGATAAATGTTGTATTGAAGTATTGGCTAAGATAATTGCATGACAGTATGACATATTTATTTATGTGTAAGAATTTGTTCTGAAAACTATGAGATTTTTTGTAATCATGCAATTTAACTTGTTTTTTAGGAAAGATCGTATACCATCACCTACAAAAGAAGGACTACAACATTTATTCAACAACAAAATTATCTATTGAAGATATTAAAAATATTAAAGTTCCCAGGATTCGGGAAGAATGCCATGATCGAGGAGTAATGATCATGAAGAATGATGGTTGGGATGCAATCCCAAGACCTGAAGGGAAGTCTGCTGTGAATTCCAAATGGATCTATAAGATCAAGCATGCTGCAGATGGTAGCATGGAGAAATACAAAGCGAGGTTTGTAACTCGTGGCTTCTCCCAGAAAGAGGGATTGAGTATCAAGAGAATTCTACACCTATAGCCAGGCACACTTCCATCAGATCAGTACTTGCTCTGGCCGCAGTGATGAAATGGAAGATACACCAGATGGATGTCAAGACAACTTTCTTGAATGGTGTAGTCGAAGAGGAAGTGTATGTGGAGCAGCCACTCAGGTTTGAGACACATGACCCAGAGTCACATGTGTGCAAACTGAAGAAAGCTTTGTATGGTTTGAAATAGGCAGCCAACACCTGGTATGGCAGGATAGATGGCTTTCTATCCAGTTTAGGATTTACTAAGGCTAAAGCGGATTCCAACCTTTACTACAAGGTTGAGGAAGGAAATCCAATGATACTACTTTTTTATATGGATGACCTGTTTGTTACAGGTGAGGATAGATTGATTACTGACACGCAGCGGAAGCTTGCTTCCGAGTTCGAGATGAAGGAATTTGGGATGATGCACTAATTTCTAGGTATGGAGGTTTGGTGGAGTGCAGATGGAATCTTCCTTGTACAAGGGAAGTATGCAGTAGAGATCCTGAAGAGGTTCGGGATGATGGACTGCAAGGCCATGGCCACACCTATGGCATCAAACCTGAAGCTTTTGTGTGATGCTTCATCTGATCCGGTTGATGTCACTGTGTATCATCAGATGATTGGGTCCTTGATGTACCTGACGAACATGAGACCATATATTTGCTTTGCGGTGAACACATTGAGCCAGTTCATGATGGATCCCAGAGGTGTTCACCTAGTTGATGTAAAGCATATTCTGAGGTACCTGAAGGGTACGGTTGACTATGGGCTCAAGTATGATGTGAATCAAAAGTTTAACCTACAGGGTTATGTTGATTCAGATTGGGCAGGCAGTGCTGCAGATAGGAAGAGCACTTCTGGGTGTTGCTTTAGTATGGGATCAGGTGTGATCTCTTGGTTTAGTAGGAAGTAGTCCCATGTAGCACTGAGTACAGCCGGAGCAGAGTATGTTGCAGCTTGTTCGGCTAGTTGTGAGGTAGTATGGCTTAGGAAGATATTGTCTAAGTTATTTGATCTCCCGCTGGAGGCTACTGGTATCTTTTGTGACAACCAGAGTTGTGTGAATCTGTTTGAGAACCCGGTGTTCCATGATAGGTCGAAACACATAGAGATCAAATATCACTATATCAGGGATATGGTGCAAAGAGGAGCAGTGAAACTTCTGTATGTTGCGATGGATGAGCAAATTGTTTATGTGTTGATGAAGCCACTAGCCAGAGTGAAGTTTGAGTACTTCAGAGAGAGGCTTGGTGTTCTTCAGATCGATGACACTTTGAGGAAGAAGTGATGGAGACCTTTGCTGAATCCATTCCAAGCATGTTGGAAGGAGGATCCTTCACATGGCTGTGGATGTAAGCGCAGGATGATGAGCATCAAGATGATGCTCCAGGTACTGCTCTATATATGTATATGCATCATGTTGGATGCTTGATATGATTAGTTGGATCATTTATGTATGTATGCATCATGTTGGATGCTGGATATGATCAGTTGGATCATTTATGTATGTATGCATCATGTTGGATGCTGGATATGATCAGTTGGATCATGTGTTTATATTTGTATATGTATCAGGTGGATACATTGTATGATCAGGTAGATCACGTATGTTGATATGTATCAGGTATGATCAGGTGGATGCATTGTATGATCAGGATGATCATGGATGATGAGCTTCAAGATGTTGCTCCATATGACATGTGTCAGGATGATGTAGTGATGATGATCAGGATGATCATGTGTACATGAGGATGATGTATGGTGAGTTTCAGGTTGATACTCTGTGGCCGTTGACAGGTTGTGCAGATAAGCATATAATAGTGCCCTGGGAGGTTTGTAGATTCTCTTGCTAGGTTTTTCCTCTGGCATATAATATCTCCCTGGGAATAATATGTTAAGTCTTACATGTATGGATGAATGATGAATGCGCAATAGTCTAAGTCTGTGAAAGTATCAGTTTAAGGGATAATCACATATGCACATAGAGTTGGGTTGTATAACTCTATGACACGCAGCACCGAGTATGCGCAGTATTGTTTATCTCATATGTCTGCATCGGTCTAAGGCTAAATAATCTAAGGCAGTAGGTGAATGAATAAGTGTTAATTAAAGTCATCAATATCAATTGGGTCCACAGAGGAAGCGCATAAGTCAGTTGTGATGTCCTATTATTTGTAGTCTGCTTGAACCACGCAATCCTTGGATGTGTTGCTTGTGCAAGTACATTAGCTTGTAGACGCGAGGACCACGACGCAGTCTATCATCGCATAGTCTTCAGCCTGCGGCGTGAGCCCTGCAACACGCTGCGCAATATATCTGTTCAATCAACTTATCACATCACTGTGGAAACCTGATTCTGCAGTACCCCATAGCTACACCTCAGGTGAGACCTCAACCTGTTCGCAGGTTGTTGTCGAAAGGGCCAGTGAGTAGGGGTTTTGTTGGTTCCTTGAATCCATGAAGAACCTGGGTCTACATTGGAAACCTCTATATCATATCTTAAGCCAACACCATGTTGATGTATATGTAACTTCGGAATGTATTTCATATATGTATATTGTACTCCTATAGAGATGATATTATTCCTCTATACGGATGTGTTTGTATTCTTATAGAGATGTTATTATTCCTCTATACGGAAGTGTCATCATTTATATTGTAAGTGTCATAACTTATACTTGATGGGTTATTAGACCACCTTGTTGGGGTCCACCCTGTATAAGTCATGTGGGTCAAAGGGTTATTAGACCACCCTATTGGGGGTCGACCATGTGGGTCAAAGGGTTATTAGATCACCCTATTGGGTGTCGGCCCAGTCAGCTTTGTGTTATGTGGTTAAGTTGAGGCCGACCTAGTAAAGCTTATTAGGCAAGTCAAGTCAAGTATAAATAGAGTGCGAGAGGCACTCTATTTCATCATTCTATTCTCTCACACACTTTGGAGAGTGGTGCACTTATGGAGGAGGAGAAGCTACTGCTAGGAGATGTCTATCTATTATGCTTGGGTTGTATCATTGCTCTATCTATCTCTGAGTAAGTTATTGGGGTTTTTCACCTTTATGGTTTTCCCCAAGTAAACTATGTGTCTCTTGTGTGCTTGCATTATTGTGTCCATGATTGATATACTATAGATATGTTGTACATGTTGTTCTCTCAGTTAAGAACCTAGATCAGATTGAAGTAAATTCTTAAAAACTAACACACCAAGCCTTTGTATCAGGTTCTGGAAAAGGAGGAGGGTCCATCCCACCGAATCCCTAGTTTGTTTCTCTTGATCAGAAACACTGACACACCGACATTGCAGATTCGAAACCCAAAACTCCCTTCAATATTTCAGGTTTGCTCTGACACACACTAGAGGAATTCAATGTCTCTACAGAGTCTAACCTAACATTAAACATCTAGAGATCATGTCTTTCTTACTAATCTACTTGATATATTATTTCCTAGTAGAGGTACTGATCATGCCTTTATCCCTACCATTGGAGGTGTCAATACATTTGGTGGGTCGAGAGATTGTGATGATGATATGGTTCCTAGGGTGGACTAGACATGTATATCTCACATTTATCATCATTTTGATGTTATATATATATTATATGTCATTTTCCATTTTGCAGATGTTGATGTTGATGTTGATGATTATGTTGATGTTTATTTATATGTTGATGGTAATGTACTTGTGTATGTTAGGTCAGGTTCGATGATGTTCATTATGTTAGAAACTGGAACTTGTGTTTTTTTACATGTTATTGATAGATCATATGTGTGTTAGATGATGTTTAAATCTATAACATGTATATGTTAGATGAATATGCAGTAACATAATGTTTATGATGGTATGTTCATGCTTATTTTTATTAGTTTTATGTTAATGATGGAATGATGGTGTTTATTTTTATGTTTGTTAGAAGGTGATAGTGATATTAATGATGATACGCTTATGTTTACATAATATAATTTCAAAAATATCATTGAATTAAATATGTTTATGATTTTTTTATTGATAATGGATGAAGATGTGTCAACTAGCTATATGATTTATCTTGGTTGTATAATTTTTCATAGTATCATGTTTATGAACATCACAAAAAAAAATCTAAATTATATGAACATGGATATGACCTATCAATGTAGCATTCAATATTTTTAATTTGTAGATAATAGCTCAATTTGCAATGACAAATATCAAATCTTTAACAAGAATAAAAATAAATGGTTAATTAAAATAGCATCGTTTTTCTCTCAACTAATTTAAAGCCACAACTTGCATTCTCCAAATATATTATTATTATTATTAATCATTAAGTTAATTTTATGATCTTCAATCCATTTTTAATCTCTTATTCTAATTCAGAAAACATTTACAAACATTTGCAATTATAATGCTTAGCATTATTTATGACAAAAACATCATGAAATACAAACATTCAATTATTGATCATGTAGGTATTAAAGCACATTAAATTTTGTTATTATAAATCATTGTTATCAAGGCCATAAATTAAGTGATTGTAGAGGTCAGGCACACTAGTAAAAAATTTGTTGGATTTACAATCTCCACCAATGTTTCAAACGTGTCATTTTCTATGTTGGAGTTAACATTATAAATACAATAAAAAAATCCAAAAACATTACATTATAAGAAAAAATCAATTTAATCGAATCATATAATAATAAAACATTACATTCTAACAAAAATGACATAAATGAATGCAATTATAATTCTTATCATTATTTATAACAAGGAAATCAAGAAATACAAGCATTCAAATATCGATGGAGATATCAGAGAGCACCTTAGAATTTGTTGTACATTTCATTGTTATCGAGGCCATAAACGAAGTCATTGTAGAGCTCAACACTAGTAAAAAAATTGTTGAATTTTCATTCTCCATCGAGGTTGCAAACATGTCATTTTCTATGTTGGAGTTAACATTATGAATACAATAAAAAAATTTAAAAATATTACATTATAACAAAAATTCAATTTAACCGAATCATATAATAAAAAACCATTACATTCTAATAGAAATGTCATAAATTAATGCAATTATAATTCTTAGGATTATTTACAAGAAGAACATCATGAAATACAAACATTTAAATATTGGTGGAGAAATTAGAGAGCACCTTAAATTTTGTTGTAAATGTCACTGTTATCAAGGCCATAAATTAAGTCATTTTAGAGCTCAACACTACTAAAACAATTGTTGAATTTTCAATCTCCATCAAGGTTACAAATGTGTCATTTTCTATGTTGGAGTTAACATTATAAATACAATAAAAACATCGAAAAACATTACATTATAACAAAAATTCAATTTAATTGAATCATATAATGAAAAAAAACATTGCAGTCTAACATACATATCATAAATTAATAATGCAATTATAATTCTTAAAATTATTTATAACAAAAAAATCATAAAATACAAGCACTGAAATATCAATATAGAAATTTCAGACCACCTTCATGTCATGAATTAATTAATATGTTAGCCTTTATGTTCACCAAAATAAATTTGAATCATGTAATTTTTTTTCCATGGTGTATATATATGTATACAGAAAAAATAAAAAAAAAATAAAATAAAAAAAAAATAAAAAAATTAAAAAAAAAATTAAAAAAAAAATTAAAAAAAAAAAAAAAAAAAAAAAATATATATATATATATATATATATATATATATATATATATATATATATAAATAAAAAAAAATATGAGTCATTTGGACAATGACATATAATCATTCTATACAATTATAAATTAATTCATAGACATAAACCATATTTCGCATCATATAATTGGTTATTAACCAAATGAATTTTTTTAAACACTGCATCCAGTAATCAACTTTCCATTCCCACCGTCATAAAATGAAAAATAAACATTATAATTAGACAATCAAAGATAACAGTAACAAAATGATATCTTAATTTGTAAATCACAAAATAAAACAAGTACATATCACTCTATGTTTCCATCACCCTCATTATCTTCCTCGGTTGGCATTGTTAGAGCATTAAAACCCACTTAATACTTAGGATATAATTTATTTCACTTTTTATTAATTTCCTAGTTAGTTTTTACTATGTTTTGGCCACTTACTTGCCTTCCTAGGTCCACCACATGTCATACTTATCCACTTGAGATAATCCTTGGTCATCATTCCTTATTTATGGATATCCAAAATAGAAAGGGCGCATATCCTACTTTTGTAGTGATTTCACAGTTTTTTCATGCTTTTGGATGGATATGACTAAAGCAAGGCACTCCAGTGCTTTTGGAAACTACTAGATTTTGTGGCCAACACACCTTGCCTCTTTTTCACTCCAAAATCTATCATCTTTTACCTTTTCAATTCTACTTCACATTCCAAAATCGTTTTAGCCAATTCGTGAGCATCTTGAGTGAGTTGGAGAGAGATGTTTCTACCTTGTGGGTTTTCTCTAGTTTAGTAAACCTGCTTTTTGTGACCAATTCGAATGCATACATAACAATTTGAATTTATGATGCAACTCTATATATTTTCAGCCACTTTATGGTACATGGTTGGATGATGTACATTTATGCTAATATAGTTTAATATTGTGCATAATTCGGATTCTGATTTTGAGTGTTCTTGACAATTCTAGACTAGCAATTTGTGTGAGAAGTGTTTTCAATATTATGATCAGCCTGTGATATGATTTCACATGCTATCAGAGATATTTAGGGGAGAAAAAATGCATACAGTATCACACTATAAGTAAGGAGTTTCCACAAAAGTTCCGCGAACCATTTCCTTGTACTCTTTAGTTTAGCTCAAGAGGTCTATGTGAAAATCCTCACAGCAGATCTAAGAGATGATGTGTACCTCACAAGAGTAATTATGATTAAGCAAGAAAATAGAAGAAGAGTGATACATGCAGTATAATGAGCAACAGAATAATATGGTACAGTAGAACTCAGATAGAAGCAATAATACTTCGGTCATACTAGATTATTAATCACAAATGGACATATAAATAATACAATGCATGAGGAATTCGAATGCCTAAGGTGGCAATTCGAATTAGCCTTCATGGAGTGATCAAAGGATCACTGGAGTGTCATCGGAGCACAAGTAGGTGTTCTCATGATCATCGGAGCGCAACTGGAAGTCTTCATCATCATCAGTGGAGTCATCAATGCTCAAGTAACTGTCAACCATCAGTCAAACTAACTCTGGTAGGTGTAAATGAGTGTAACTCAATGTAACTGACTGTAACTGAATGTAACTGAGTGTAACTGAGTGTAACTCAGTGTAACTGACTGTAACTGACTGTAACTGAGTGTAACTGAGTGTAACTGAGTGACAACTGGACTGGTAGGTGAAGGAGGGCGAGTTGCTCCCTAAAATCAAGGAAGAAGGGTGCATTAAGCAACTGGAGGGATAAAAATGAATAGTGAGAAGATCCTAGGGGCTGGCTAACTGAGGACTAGGTGCTGGACTGATGACTGGGATGCATGCAAAATGCATGCAAACCCTAGAATGCATGCAAACCCTAAAAGGTGCATGCATGACTGAAAATGAAAATGATCAAAATACTGGTGGGACTAGGATGGAGTATAGGAATATCCTAACACCCCCCCTTAATCCATCCTGGGCCCTGGTAACTAAGACCAAAGGTCACCCAATACAATGAATAATGACAATCAATAAACCAAGGAAGTGGGAAAATTTCATGGGAAACATACCCCCTCCTCAAAAAATAGACTGTAAGGCACACATAAAAATAAATGCTCCACACTCAAGCATGTGTGATGCTTGGTCATATGTCTGGAGGTATCTTCTTCTTGGGAAGAAGTGGATCATGCTCAAAAAGCATGTGCTTGTACTTGCTCTTCAGATCGAATGTGATGAGAACAAATCCAACAGTATGAGAATGATCCTTGAACCTGTGATTCGAATTAGCTGAGGTAGGATCAAATCTGTGAAAGTGCATATAGTCTTTTGTCTTCTCCTTCGAACCACCATGGGTGAGATTATGCCAAAAAGAACTATTACATGTTTCCTTGAAATCAAAATCAGATTTAAGACTTTCAAAACAGTTTCTTGAGATCTCCTTTGAACCAGCAGGGGTGAGATCAAAACTATCATATGCATGAGAAATTTTCCCAAGCAGTAATTGCTTAGAATCCATATTAGATCCAAGAATTGAATCATGGTTTCTTGAGATCTCCTTTGAACCATGAGAGGTGAGATCAAAACCAGTAATTGCATGAGAAATTATCCCAAGCAAATGGCAATGGCCATATTCTTTAATGACCTTCTGAAAGCATGAATTTATGATCATATAGTAGTATAAAAGAGATGTTTGCTGAAGAGGAGCGAATGCATTACCTCCATTAGCTTATTTGACCTCTGAAATAATCATGTGATCATGATGCAAACCAACAGACTTTGGTGCAAGAGAGGATTTAGGACCTTCTGCAATATCTAGAGTGTGATCTGGCACAGAAAGAGAAGAAAGTTTGAGCATGAGCGGAGAATCTGCAAGTTCTTTGTCAACAAATTCAATATGAGATGATACTAGTTCATGATCTGAGAGACCATCAAGAGGAGTGAATGCATCACTTTGTTTTCTTTCGAATGGGTTGGGACCAAGTCCTTCATTCTCTCTGCCAAATTTTCCATCTAGGTGAGCCCATATCTCTTTTGGAGTCCATAACTCTCTTGGAATTTCAACACCATCACGGTATTTGAATTGGAATCTCTGGTATGCACACAAATAAAACATTATTGCTGCAAAGTGCATGTCTCTTTTATTTAACCAGTCAAACTTCTCTTCAGGGGATTCGAACTCTCTTTCAAAATATCAATCAAAAAGATCATGGATCTTCAAGTCTGCTATCATTCTTGGTTTCCATTCATCATAGTTGAGTGGATCAAGAGGAGTAATTCCTGATGAATACATTGAAGCTGTAGAGGACCTACAAAAACAATATAGAATAACTGCAACTGCTACTGCTGCAAAAATGCAGAAACTGTTGCAACTGCTGCACTCGAAATCTTGGTAATAACCTGCAAAAAACTCTCAAGAATGGAGATAAACAATTCTCTCAACATGCTCTGATACCATGTGAAAATCCTCACAGCAGATCTAAGAGATGATGTGTACCTCACAAGAGTAATTATGATTAAGCAAGAAAATAGAAGAAGAGTGATACATGCAGTATAATGAGCAACAGAATAATATGGTACAGTAGAACTCAGATAGAAGCAATAATACTTCGGTCATACTAGATTATTAATCACAAATGGACATATAAATAATACAATGCATGAGGAATTCGAATGCCTAAGGTGGCAATTCGAATTAGCCTTCATGGAGTGATCAAAGGATCACTGGAGTGTTATCGGAGCACAACTAGGTGTCCCCATGATCATCGGAGCGCAACTAGAAGTCTTCATCATCATCAGTGGAGTCAGCAATGATCAAGTAACTGTCAACCATCAGTTAAACTAACTCTGGTAGGTGTAACTGAGTGTAACTCAATGTAACTGAGTGTAACTGAATGTAACTGAATGTAACTGAGTGTAACTGAGTGTAACTAAGTGTAACTGAGTGTAACTGACTGTAACTGAGTGTAACTGAGTGTAACTAAGCGACAACTGGACTGGTAGGCGAAGGAGGGCGAGTTGCTCCCTAAAATAAAGGAAGAAGGGCGCATTAAGCAACTGGAGGGCTAAAACTGAATAGTGAGAAGCTCCTGGGGGCTGGCTAACTGAGGGCTAGGTGCTGGACTGATGACTGGGATGCATGCAAACCCTAGAATGCATGCAAACCCTAAAAGGTGCATGCATGACTGAAAATGTAAATGATCAAAATACTGGTGGGACTAGGATGGAGTATAGGAATATACTAACAGTCTATCTGGGCATGATGGACTCTTGAAAGTTCCTACTGTCATATTGCAGAGCTCTATAGTTTCAATCATTCTCCAAAAAAAAATTGGTGTTTTTTTTGCAGGTACATATCAGTCCTTTGTGTGCACATCAATCTGCTCGTGGATCCATATCAGAATGTGCTTTTGAATCCATTTAATTATTTTCAATGGAAGGCACAGATGGAGATTTTGTTGAGGTCGAATGGCCTCTACAGAGTAACAATGGGTACTGAAGCAGAGCCTACTTCAAATGTAGAGAAGTCTAAGTCGCACAATCAGAGAGATGAGGCTTATAGCCTTCTCTGCCTCAGTACATCGATAGATCTTCTATTTCATTTGGATGATCTGACTTCACCGAATGAAGTTTGGGAGAAATTGAAATCTTTGTTTGGTAAAACCGATGATCTGAGAGGACATCAACTAGAGAATGAGTTGATTTATCTAAGTCTGAGTAGTTTCGAGATCTACAGGATCATTTCTCCAAATTCATGTCACTAGTTTTGCAGTTGAAGCAGTGCAGTATTGAGAAAAAAGATGAACAATTAGTTTTGGCAATTCTTTTGAAATTGGGGCAAGACTACTTAGTCTTTGTTTCAACTTTCCATGCCACAAAACTAGCTGTAAAGAATTGGAATATGCCTAGTATGTCCAAATTCATGGATTCTTTGACTCAGGAGAAGAATAATCTTATGTTAATGGGAGCAATGAAGCTTTCAAAAGATCAATCTCTAGTTCCTGGTGACTTAAGGAATTCGAAGGCTAAGAAGAAGGTAAACTCCAAAAATACTTATGAGCAAAAGAAGGAGAGATCTAAGCCACAAGACGACACCTCCACCTCCAGAAAGGATCAATTAAAGAATAAGCAAAGAACCAAGTGCTCATATTAGCAAAGGGGCTTTCATCCTGAAAGCTCCTATATGAGAAATACCATAGAACAGATGCCGCAACTCCTTGATAAGAACCATATCCCCATTCCTGAAGGAGCGAGTCCATGCTCTAATGGACAACAAATATTCATCCACTTATTACACCATTGATTACAGAGCTTCAAGGAACATGGTTCAAACCAGAGAATCATTTTCTATTCTTAGTTCCTCTGATGGCCCATATCCTATAATTATTCTCGGAGATGACTCAAAAATGGCTTCAAAGGGTAAAGGTAGAGTAGATCTTGACAATGGATTGTTTTTTAATGTCCTCTATGTCCCTGGTGAGGATGAAAACTTACTGTCGGTCTACCAAATGACCCAAACCGGTTCAACCAGAATATTTTTCTTCACCCCTAATGATGTGGGTATCTCTGATATCTCCATAGGAAGAATTGTAGCATTGGGCACTGCAGATCATTCCACCAAAGTCTACAAGTTTTCACATTTTTTTCCTATCTCTCGATCAATAGCGCTCCTCTCTCATGCTAATGAATAAAGCAATATTTGGCATGAGAGGTTTTTCCATCTAAATTACAGACACCTTCATGAAATTCATGATAAAAAACATGGTTGTAGGGTTTCCAAACATCACTTTCACAAAGGGAGTCTGCCAAGGTTGTGTTCTAGGAAAACACCGAGAGAGAAAGTTTGAGAGATCAAGGCCTGGGATAACCTATGAACCTTTGGATATGATCCACAGTTGTATTTTTGGTCGTTTCCCTCACATGTCACTGAACAAATCCAGATACGTATTAAATTTCATTGATGATCATACTAAGTATTGTTGGGTCTATTTATGTAGTTTAAGTTTGAAGTTTTTGGCCATTTCAAGTTTTTTAAATCCTTGGTTGAGAACCAGTATGGAATTAAAATAAAGGAAATAATATATGATAATGTGGGATATTACATCAAATCTGATTTTCAGCAGCTCTGTTTAGTGGTTGGAATCGACATGCAACACACTGTACCATACACTCCTCAGCAAAATGGAGTTGGTAAGAGGAAGAATCGATCTTTGAAGGAGATGGAAACTTGTATGCTCGAAGCAAGGTCCTTAACACCAAATATATGGGATGAAGAAATCAACTGTACAGCCCACATAAAAAACATAGTCTCACATAAAGCACTGAAAGGAGTTACCCCTCAGGAAGCTTTGTGTGGTAAGAAGCCTGATATTACACATTTCAAGATTTTTGGTGTCAAGGCTTGGGCTAGAGTGCGATTTGAGAAGAGAAGGGTCTTAGATCCACAGATTAGGAAATTTTTGTTTATTGGCTACTCATAAGACTCAAAGGGGTACACAGTTCTTGATCTGATCATCCACAAATCATTCATGGAAGAAGTGTTCATTTTGAAGAAGAGACCCTACAAGGAGTTGAGATTGGAGAATCTTCTCAGCCACGATCGGAAGAAGAAAATGAAGAGTTGAATGAGGATTATGATGATGAATATTCATATTCATATTCAGATGATGATTTTCATGATATGATTGCAGACCCAAGCTCACCAACAAGGCCAAAGTGGGCAGCAAAATCCATAGAAGCTGCTGGTGAACTTTTTGGGAATCCTTAGGATCCTAGGAAGACAAGGTCACAATATGAGAATGCACTTTCAGTAAGGGACCCAAATCTTGCTGCGAAATGTTTTCTCATGATTGAATCAGATCCTCAAACATATGAATAAGCCTCAAAAGATCCAATATGGAGGTCTTATATGGATGAAGAGTTCCATTCCTTGCAGAAGAATGGAACTTGGGAGCTAGTCAAGCTTCCACTGGGAAGAAAGATAGTAAGATGCAAATGGATATACAAGACTAAGATGGATGTTTATTTTGATGTAGTTAATCACAAATAAAGTTTGGTGGCCAAGTTATTTTCACAAGTTGAAGGTCTAGACTATAATGAGACTTTCCCCAGTGGCAAAAATGGATTATATTCGACTAGTTTTGTTAGTTGTAACAACAAATTGTTGGGCAGTTCACCACATGGATGTGAAGTCTGCTTTTCTTCATGGTGATCTTGATGAGGAGATATATATGCAAAAAAATGAAGGCTATGTTACATATCCATCACTTGTGTGCAGGTTAAAAAAATCACTGTATGGACTCAAGCAAGCTCCCAGAGCTTGGTATGCAAAAATGGACCATTTGCTCCTGACACAAGATTTGCACTAGTGCAAATATGATACAAATGTGTATCTAAAGCACATAAATGGTAATATTCTTATTATAGTGTTATATTTTGATGATTTACTAATCACAAGAAGTTCCACTGATGAAATTTCATCACTAAGGATAGCTTTGCATCAATCTTTCTCCACACTAAGTTTTTTTGACCCAAAATCCGACGGCAAAAAATTCGAATTTGCTACAACCTATGGTCGCTCATCCGACAATCCCAGTATTTTTTTACCGTCGGTGGCATGTCAGCTAAAATCCAGCAAAGTTGAAGACGTCGGATATTCGACTTCCATGTCCGTTGGATATCGGACTTCCTCCAGCTTGATAAGTAGTCGGATAACCGACATCTTTTACTTCCTATATTGGTCGGATATATTCCTTTTTTCCTCGGATATGCGACACAAATTCCAAGCAAAGAAAAAGGTCGATATGACGTCCCTAGCCATCAAAAGTATGGCAAAGTCATCAGATTCTAACCTACGTAGCCGTCTGTTAAGCGGCGCAAATTCCAAGCAAAGGAAGGGCGGATCCGATGTCCCTAGCCGTCGGGAGTATGGAAAAGTCATCGGATTCTAACCTAGGTAGCCTTCGGTTAAGCATCGGCTATCAACCTGGCACCGTCGGTTAAGTGACGCACATATCATACAAAAAAATGTGGATCCGATGTTCTGAGCCGTCGGAAGTATGGAAAATTCGTCGGACTTTAACCTGCGGTCGTTGGTTAAGCGACACACTTTCCATGCAAACAAGAGGCGGATCCGACATCCTTGGCCATCGGTAGTATGGAAAGAACGTCGAAACCCATTGTAAAGATGTCAGATAACCCGGATTAAGTTCAGTGCCTAATAATTAAAAAGATTAGCTGTAGGTGGAACTTGTCCTTATTTTTTCAACATTCTCATCCTTTAAACTTTGCATCGAAATAAAAATAGGGTACGAACTGAACTGAGGAGATTTGCACCTGCGACCAGTTCGTACCCTGTTATTTTTTCGATGCAAATCATATGTTTTCTTTAATTTGTTGTTGACTTTAATTCCCTAGTGTAAGAGGAGCCATTATGGTCAAGTTTAATTCCTAAAAAAAGATGAACATTGACAACAAGCATCATGTTTCTAATTGTTGTCGGTGTATGCTAGCTTAGTTGCAAATATCATGCTTCAGAAGAAGCCAGCCTTGAATGGTAAATATACCAATTTGGAAGGGTTTAATGTGAGGTTAAGGATATTGATTCCAAGGAAATTACAGAGAAGGTTAAGGATATTGATTCCAGTGCATCATTTACTCAACCTTTGAAGTTGTGGAAACTCGAAATTGGTTATGAGGAGCAACCAAAAATCACAACAAGCTCCAAGAAATTGTCAAAATTTAGACGACACACGAGTGGGTTGTAGAAATACATCATCGTAGCCATTCATTGCGCTCCTCTCTGTTTCGAGAATAATTTCATATTCTCTACTGAATAGGGCCAACCACATGAAGGTGGAAGCTCTTATGGCCCCTCCCCCCCCTCACATCACTCTCAATTCCCCATACCCAATGCATGTACTTGAAAAAAACAAATATGTGCAAATTCATCCATATTTCATCATGAACTTTCATCCATTATTTATTCAATAAATGCTAACATTGGTTAAACCATTATTTCAGTCGATCAACACATTCATTCAATAAACCATTCATTAATCATTTAGTCAACACATTCATTCAATAAAAGCTGAAATTCAATAAAGGTAACAGTTTACTACACTGAATCATTAAAACATTAGAACATTCATTAAACCATCCATTCATTCATTAGGGAAAAAATTGTGGATGATATATTGTTATCAAAAATATTTAGAAGAGATTTGAACCTGCAACCTATTTCTAGTCCTAAGGATACCACCTTCAAGCTTGACCTTATCAATCAATTCCCATCGCCATTTCCTCTCATATGACGTCCCACAACCATCTCTCTCGACACCCACTCTTCATTTATTCTGCATGCATTTCACTATGCAACCGTATCAGATTCCCATTGCATTTTCCATCAATTAGTTTATCAATTTAGTATGACCCACGTCCGCCATCCAATGAGTGTTTCCGCGGTCTTTAGTTTCAGCCTGGCAATGGTGATGATTCATGGTATTACGTTTCCCTTCGGCTACAACATGGCAAACTCGTAGTTCACTATGAAGGTTTGTTTGACAAATGTGACGGTCAGAGAAATCTTCATAGTGAACTATGAGTTTTCCATATTGCAGCTGAAGGGAAACGTAATACAATGAATCGTCACCATTGTCAGGCTGGAACTCAAGACCACGGAAACACTCATCGGATGGTGGGCGTGGGTCATACCGAATTGATAAACTAATTGAGGGAAAACGCAACACGAATCTGAGACGATTGCATAGTGAAATGCATACAGAATGAATCAAGGTTGAATGTGGTAGCTCGCCATCTCCCATTGTGAAATGCATGTATAATGAATCAAGCTTGAAGGGGGTCTCCCATTTCCAGCTGCACTTCAAGCTTGAAGGTGGTAGCCTTGGGACTAGACATAGGTCGTAGGTTCGAATCTCCTCAATTCAAATCGTACCCTGTTATTTTTTCGATGCAAATTATATGTTTTCTTTAATTTGCTGTTGACTTTAATTTCCTAGCGTAAGAGGAGCCATTATGGTCAAGCTGCATTCCTAAAAAAAAGATGAACATTGACAACAAGCAACATGTTTCTAATTTTTTTCGGTGTATGCTAGCTTAGTTGCAAATATCATGCTTCAGAAGAAGCCAGCCTTGAATAGTAAATATACCAATTTGGAAGGGTTTAACGTGAGGTTAAGGATATTGATTCCAAGGAAATTAAAGAGAAGGTTAAGGATATTGATTCCAGTGCATCATTTACTCAACCTTTGAATTTGTGGAAAATCGAAATTGGTTATGAGGAGCAACCAAAAATCACAACAAGCTCCAAGAAAATGTCAAAATTTAGACGACACGCGAGTGGGTTGTAGAAAGCCAACATCGTAGCCATTCATTGAGCTCCTCTCTGTTTCGAGAATAATTTCATATTCTCTACTGAATAGATCCAACCACGTGAAGGTGGAAGCTCTTATGGCCCCTTGCCCCCCTCACATCACTCTCAATTCCCCATACCCAATGCATGTACTTGAAAAAAACAAATATGTGAAAATTGATCATCCATATTTCATCATGAACTTTCATCCATTATTCATTCAATAAATGCTAACATTCACTAAACCATTGTTTCAGTCGATCAACACATTCATTCAATAAAAGATAACATTCAATAAACCATTCATTAATCATTCAGTCAACACATTCATTCAATAAAATATGAAATTCAATAAAGGTAACAGTTTACTACACTGAATCATTAAAACATTAGAACATTCATCAAACCATTCATTCATTCATTAGGCCAAAAATCGTGGACGATATATTGTTATGAAAAATATTTAGACGTCGTTTTTCCTGTCACTTCTTTTTATAATTTTTTCTTCTCTTCAGTGGTACATAATCTCTAAGAAGAGCATCTACATCTGGACTTTCTCCTCCAGTTCTTGGTTCTTCAGCAGGCACTTGTGGTGATGTATGCATCCTAGCTGATTGTTGTTCTAGACGTGGATTTTGCGGCAAGGGGTTCGTATTTGCTGCAACGATGTGAAAATGTTACATAGTTATATTTTGCTATTGTAATGACAAGTTTTTCATTTTAAAAAAATCATTACAAAGGTGTTTTTTTACCTGGTGTGACCAAATCATGTTGTTGATGTTCTTGTCCAGTCTCAACCTGTACAGTTTCACCCTCTACATGCTCTGCAGTTGAAATACGGTGAACTACAATTCATGTTCACCATTTGCAATGCTATACATAAAATTGTAGCATATCAATAAATTCATCACCAAGATTCGAAACTTGATCATCGATTTGTTGTTGTCCCTCCTCGACACTAATGGTATCATTGCTTTCCTGTTAAAAATAGAGTCAATATTTTACATCAAGTATTTGTAACAAAAATATTGCACAAGCGACAAATCTTCATTAAACTATATAGATTCTATATACCTGTGCACCAGATGGATTGGTACCACAAGACTGTGTTTTCCCAAAGAATCTTCTTCGGCGTTCAAAAATAGCTCCAAATCCTTCCTGGAAGCCAAGCTTCATGTCTTCCTCTATGGGTACTTCATTGAATCGATCGGCCTGCATATTTGCTTATCGTCGTTAATTAACATTTTACGGTTCCATAAAACGAAAAATATTTTTCAATTTATTATTTGTATTCATTGTTGGTTTCTCGAAACTTACAATCTGTGCCGCCAAATTCAAATAACCACCAAGGCCATGCTTGTGCTGACCTATTTTTTCTAGTCCTTCCTTTATGGCCTTTGATGTGTCTGATAGCTTATGAAAGTGTTGAAATACATTAGATGTTCCAAGTTCGATATAGAAATTAAGGATAATAAGGTTTAGAATTACATTGCGGAAAGTATTGCATACCTCCCTGTGCCTGGTATCAGCTTTCCTTCTCTTCTTATAGCCCTCTCCTTTCCATCTTCCACTAGAGCTCTCCACTCCATTGCTGGAATCATTGGTGGGTGCTCATACCTCTGTTTTTTTTCAAGGTGGGTCCTATATTGGTCTCAGACAACCTTCATGTGTTGTCCAGCCTTTTTCAGGACATTGGCATGACTGAAGGTTTTGTCCTCGAATAGGCCAACCAACTGATTAGTGAGTTCATCTTTTAAATGTTTCAGTTGTCTATCCCACCTTGTTCGGATGGTGGGCCCGAAGATCTCCAAGGAAAATGCATTCATATGTTTATAGAAAACATCGTTTCCTGCAAAACGATCATGCCATGATCATACTTAGTTGATAAAAAATGTTTTATCGGTTTATTACAATGAAATTATAAACACTAATTAACCTGATCAACTATAATTAATTACCTGGGATCTTCTCTATCTTTATTGGGATGAGATCTTCATCCACCAAAAATGTTGTCTCCATTGTTCCCGTGCTTTTGACATGGGAAGATCCTGGAAATGTAGCTTCTGTGACATCAAAATTAGTAGGGGACTTGGTGTCGACCCCTTCTTGTGGACGATCCGTTGTGTGTCGGTCACTAGCGGTTGGTGTGCTCACAACGAGGGTCCATGGTGTTTCTAAACGTGTTGCCGACTGTTCAGTGGACAACAATGGCGAAGGATTCGAACCACGTGGAGTCGTTTGGTCATGATGCAAAGTCTCTCCACGAGCCTTGCTAGGGCCAACACCACCTTGACCACTATTGTGTGGTCCCTTATAATTCTGTAAATACACACCACGTCTTATACATTCAATACTATCATATAAAAGAGAAGATTATGAATATTTAAACGAAATATTCTATGATTCAAGATTCCTCAACTTACTCACAAGGTATTAGATCTATGTTCCAACAATGCAATCCTTTCTGTAATTGCACTTGTCTACGGAACCTGTATTAGTAGAGTAAGGATTTCCACACTATATCTATTCAACAATTTTTCTACCATCTTTAGCGGGTCTGTGGCTTCACCAAATTTTTCGCAATCGTGAGGCATCTCTGCCACTTCAGGTTCTAGCGAAAAATCTTGCGATGCTGATTCATACTGCGATTCACTAGTGGGCTCCAACAAACTTATATAAAGCACTACTGAGTTCTCTATTGATAGATTCCAAATTTTATATTAACGTAACATATCTATCATGATAGATTCGTAAAATTACAACACGGTTTACATTATCATAACGAAACCAGTATACACACGAAAAACACATAACAAAATTAACATTATGCTACGTATTATATTGGTACAATTGAAATGAATTATACCTGCAACCTCGAGGATCGCGATCCACTCATTGGATCAATGGTCATAGACGACTTGCCCCGATCTGCTAATATCTAGGAGCTGCCCCTAACAACACACTAAAAAAAAAAACATAGTGAACGTCACCTAAACGAATCCAAAACTATTCATGAAAAAACACATCAAAAAAATTATTATTCCTATTATATTTTTAATAATACAAAGATGTATACCCGTTGCGTGGACCCTAGTGTGACCGACCTTACCAAACTGGCCTGCATCAAAAACATAGACTAGAAAATTACGTAAATGAAACCAAAATATTCATTGAAACATTAATTTAATGCTAAAACATTTTGACATATTTTAATTGTACAATTAAAATCAGGTCTACCTATTGCCTCGAGGGTGTTGTCGTCTGATCAACATTCAGCGGGTGTCTTTCCCGATCAATGTTCTACATCAAATATAAATAACATTATATAAAACAAACCAATTTATTAATAATGGAAAAACAAAGCAAATAAAAACTCTTTTTTCTTATTATATTTGTACTATTAGAAAGATGTATACTTGCTCCATCGAGGAAGAAGTACTCCTTCGACCATTTGTTGGCAAGGATTCATCCCGATCACTAGCCTGCGAAGTAAATATGGGAATTTTAAATGAAATAAACTAACAAAAAATCCTTATGATGTTTAATTTATTACTAAAAGGTTGGGTAAAATGTTATAGTAACCTTGTTTGTATCTACTCGGTTCACAGGGTAATTAATAAGCAACTCGTCCCCTGCAGATATTGTTTTAATAGCAACTACAAAAACACGGTTTCCTTCACGCCCCTCGAATTCGCAGTTTGGTTGCTTAATGGTAGACCCTGGTTGTGAACTATTTATAAACCCTGCAATATTCACTGTGGCCTTTGGCCTTCCATCCATGTACAACGTTCCTCCTTTATTTTGATTTTTGTCTTTCAACTGTAAATAGTTTGTTGACAATCCATAGCTACGCATACTTTTTGTATATCGGACAAGGTGCATCCAATTGTTGTAGTTGTATATGGGTCCAACAAACTCCATCAATTCTGTACATGTCCCGTAACTGACCAAGATGCAATCCATGGAAAATAACCTGAAGCCATGTATCGACGACGGTGCAATTCGATATCTCCTCTCGTTCACACAAAAATCAGTGTTTGGTGGAGGAAGATCCTTCAGTACCCATTGTTTCACTAAATGTCTGTACCTCAAGGGCACCTTTTCGTCGTCTTTTGTCTCATCACCATAGGAACATGCCCCCCCTTGACCGTAAAAAAATTCATTGCGTCTATGGAATCTTCTTTTGGTTTTTTGACATCTAGTTGATACAATTCTTCTAGACCTATTGGATGTCTCACTTTCCTCTATCCCTCCTAAACTCCCCTCGCTCGAGGAATATAGATCAGACAAATACCTGTTTGGTTCTACCTGCACCATTGGAAAAAAGTTTAGATTCTACCGCAAGGCATAGCACCTCTTAAAATTTGACGTGTATCGCCTTTTATAATTTTACTTGATCCTCATTCCCTTTGTCAACATGTGGGCATTCAAGTGATGATCTAAAGACGGCCAATTTATCTTTCTAAGGAGTAGAAATTCGTGCAATATTTATGAGTTATTTTTTAATGCTAGTTTGGGTCTTGAGTCCCATATCACACCATCTTTTATATAATGTTGTGGAACTTTTATACTCTTTTTCAAAATCTAAAATGAAATATTAGTAAGGAAAACGATTAACTAATTGAATGTTGGAAAGACATGGGTAGTTTTGTAATCAAGCATGGTCTTCTTAGATGACTGAAAGTAATTGAATCAAGCAACATCGAAACCGTAAACATGTTAGTTGTTTTGAAAAATGGTAGCTTTCAGTCCTACTCCCAACTAACGATGCCTTAATTTGGAAAATTACTTGTAATCTTGACATAGGGTATTTATTGCATAACATAGATTTTCAATCATATTGAAACAAAGAAAAGTAGGGCTTTCTTTATATTATCATGACATAGTTGCAAAGACTTTCTTTTCAAAAAAATCAGCAATGCTTTTTTATTTCCCAGAAATGTGCTAATGAACAGTACAGTTATAACATCAAACAATGATTGCCATTTTGCTACCTTTCCTTTTGCTGTTGCAATTTTTATTGTGTTGTTTGGCACAAATGGAAGACTGGAGCAATATGTTCTTACCATAATAGATCCATCTTAAACCCGGATCTATTCAGCACCGAGAGGGATCCAATTTCTTGAGGTGTGAATTTTTTTATTGTTTACACTCCGTGCAGTAGTCACCATTTCTAAATTCACGTCGTTTCTAAATGGTCGACAAAAAATTAATTAGTTTATCACATTATGATCACTTTCTACTATTAGATGTAACGCTACATCACACATGTAACGCTACACATACATGTTAGAAGATCTCCCTCATAGTATCGCTTTTTAATATTTGATTTAACACTACATCACACATGTAGCACACATGAAACACTACACATACACGTTACAGGATCTCCTCTAATGCTGCAAGTCCTGGCTACTTAATGAAAATTATTTACCACATATTTGATTACCATCAATTTGATTACTTAAGTCTTACCAACACATATTTGATTACCTTAGTGTAGACATTTCCTGTAATATACTCAAAAGAGTTACTTTCATAAATGACTGTGCCTCTTAGAGGCCAGTCAACTCTAGGAACCAAGTGACCCTATGATAGGTCTAGTACAAACCAGAGACTGAGAGATGACTAGGCTATGGTACAGTCAATCAAATAAATTCAGTGATAGTAAAAAGGATCAGTACAAAGACCAACCAGTAAGGTACAAGTCAAAAAGAAAAGAATGGGTATAAAGACTTATAACCCTTGGGACTAAGGGGGTGTACACTACCTCAAACGTGGACAAACTGTTGATGTATATGTAACTTTGGAATGTATTTCATCTATGTATTTCATATATATTTATTGTACCCTTATAAGAGATGTGTTATTCCTCTATAAGGAAGTGTCGTCATGTGTATTGACAAGTGTCGCAAGTGTGTGTACTTGGCGACGGGTTATTAGACCACCATGTGTGGGGTCGGCCCTAAAATGTATATTATATTGTGGATGTACCTAGCTAGACAAGTCGACCCCATAGTGTAACTGGGAAAACAGAATAGTATAAATAGAGATCGGGAGATCTCTATTTTCATCACTTGGAAACTCACACTTCTCTCACTCAGAAAGTGGCGCACTAGTGAGGAGGAGGATCATCTGCTACTAGGAGACTATCTCAGTGTATTTTGGTTGTACTTTGGTTGAGCCATTGCTCTCTCTATCTCTGAGGAACTTGTGGGGTTTTTCATCTTAGGGTTTTCCCCACGGAAACTCTGTGTCTCTTGTCTCTCATGCTTTTGATTCTTGTGATTGTTATGCATTGATATACTGCATATGTTATTCTCTCAGTGAAGATCCTAGAGTATTGTGAACTAATGCTCAAAATTTAACACAAACTACCATAGTTATAACCACAAGACCAAAAACATAAAAGGAGGTACAAATCAAAAGATAATTCAAGATCACTAAAAGACCCAAAATGTAAGAGGAAAGGTACCACAAAAAAATGAAAGTACCAAATTTAAAGTACAAGTTACCACCGGACAAATAAACAACAGTGAGTGAGGACCAAAAGTAAATCAACCATTGTGGGGAAGGTACAAATAAGGTCAAATATATATTGCAATAACTCCTTGTAACTACCTGTTGTTTGACATGCCAAAGAGATGGAAGGTCAAAAAATGTCGAATATATGCAATAGCTCCTTGTAACTACCTCTTATATGCAACATCTGCTTGTAACTACCTCATATATGCAATAGCTTCTTGTAACTACCTCTTGTAACTCAAATAGTATCACCAAAAGGTATGATAGCATGCAATCTTGCTAACTAAGGTCAGGAGGGTGGTATGAAGTGGGTATAAAGACTCATGACAATTTGGAGAAAGTGGGTGTACCTCAAATGTGGACAAACTACCATAGTACCCACAAGACCAAAAACATAAAAGGTGGTACAAATCACAAGATATCCCAATATCAGTAAAACACCCAAAAGGTAAAAGGCAAGGTAACACAAAAATATTATCAACAAAATGAAAGGACCATAAGACAATCAACCAAGGTAGGGTACAACCATTCATCTCTCTCTCAAATGTACCATTGTTCCATTAACTTGAAAGACCATCATCATAGTAAACAGAAAAGTCCACATGGGTCATGTGATCACGTGGTCCTCTAGACTACTCTTACAGTCAAGCATTAGTGGCTCCATGAAGGGGTGTTCAGTCCCTTCAGAAGACCATCTAACTCAACCATCTCGAAGACGTGGGAGAAGAGGACATCACACATCATCATATAAGTATTGGTAACTACCGTGTAAGAACTCAAAAACCCTAAAGCAACCGAGCATGCAGAAGGGGAGCTATGAAAAGACAAGGCTCGCGGGCCAAAAAAACAAGCTCAAAAAACTGTACTGGGACCAATGTCACAGTAAGCGAGCTGAAACAAAAGTGGCTAGAATGCCAACAAGTAGCACTAAAAAGAAAAATACCCTCTAAAAAGGTGAAAATGCAAGCAAAATTCCTAACTAGGAGCTGGAGACCTCGACAAATCGTATCCTTCGCAAGGTGATGAAATCCAAGTCAAACAATACGAAGTGAGAGACCGAATTTGAAGGATATCCCTCTACCGAAAGGGGTCCTGGGTAAAAGAGCCCTAGTAGAAAAGTCACTAAGCTACCTCATTCATGACACGTCGGAAAAGGTTTTCGGCGCTTCTACCTTATCACCCTTGTATCACTAGTATGGTGGCTGGAGAATACAAGGAATACAATGATCGATGTTGCCTTAGTGATAAGTGGAGTGCGGCATTCCACAAAATCTGTCCTGTTCTCGATCTCGCGGCGGTTTAACCCCTGAAACAACAGGAGGCCCCTCCAGAAACTAGTCGATGACCGTGTCAACAAGTACAAGAGGATTTTAGCACCTTAGAGGAAAACAACTATGTCTCGGATGATAATTACAAGGGGGAATTATTTGGATTCCTATCCCCGGTGTCCTACCTAACTAACAAATTCTTTTTATCCTCAAGTGAGGTTAAAGTGTGTTGAGTTAACGAGTTAAATTTTAATGGTTGTATTACTCAGTCGGGTGATGGAAGTGAAACTCGTGGTGTGATGACTGACTCAAACCATGCAAATGCATATGAATAAAATAAGCCTTTCCTTTCAATAAATGCTAGCTAAGGTAAGGAGAGAGTTCTTTCAAACTATAACTACTCTTTCAAATTTTAATGAATCCAACAATAACTTTCTTCTACTTCTAATGACTAAAATGCATGACAATGTTTAAACCTTAGCAAGCATAAGCATGACATTGTGATATTGTTCATAGTCACCAAAAGATGAAAACCTCACGAATTGCAGGCATTCAGTTTAGAGTGTACGTAGGTGTATCAATTGAGTTTTTTAGTCTACATGTTGAGTCAATAAGTGTCATCATGATAGAAGTTCATGATCAGAATTTATAAATGACAGAGTTTTATTGTTAATTTATTTGCTTGATAATATTTGTTTTGATATCTGCATCACAATACTACCATGCTACACATTTATTGTCTAATGTCTTGTTCCCACAAGGCTTAATCTCTTGCAAAGACCCTTTAAGGATCTAATTCTAATTTTATTCGAACACATTTCACTATAGCTATGTTATTGTGGTGGAAATAAACTTTTCTAATGTATTTCCATTCTCTTTTGTTATCTCTTCCACCCAAAAATGTAGTGGCACACCTGGACTAATCTCATCATGTCCACTATGTCCCCAATAATACCCTCTCAAAGAAATTATATTTGGATGTCTTAAGTTCACAAATTTCTTCACCTCTATTGAAAAATCCTCTATGTGCCTTTCTAAGCCTTCCCTCATCGATTTCACTGTCAACGAATGGCCATTGTAAAGTGTTTCTTTATAAGAGGTCCCATGGCTACTTCTACTTAAAACCTTAGCAGGTGCACATGACAACTAATGTAGTCTATGTTATTTTCAAACGAGGAAATTACATGAGGGGACTCCTTTTTTTGTTTACGTGTTCATATTTGTATATTATCACGAATCACTTTGGTTTCTACATCCTTCTCCTCTAATGTTTACCTTCATAGTGGTCTTATAATTGAGATCAAACTAGAAATGTATACAAGTAAACTAATCACTACAGGCCACCTTCAAGTTCACATTCAATGCATCCCCCAAATATTCATATGTTGAGAGATGCTTAAAAGAAGTGGATTTGTCAGCTATCTTCCCATTCATTTCTCCATTACGAGATGCTTTCACTTTAGCATCCTTCTTCCAGTACCCGACCTCTTCCTTTGACTTCTTTAAATATGCTTCCAAGTTTAGTTTGGCTATTCATACATCCTCTAGCTGCTCAGATGATTGATTGGCACTTTGCCTACTCTTCTCAAGGTCCAAATTCACCACATGCAAGATTTCTCAATGCGATTTTGATTTTCCCAGAGTTGGATAAGTATTCTTTGTGGGAAGACCCTATGTGTGTGATTACCTCATGTTTATTAGCAAGTGTTGAGTACGTTTATATGTGTCTTTTAGTATTGGGATTTATATGGCATTGATAAATAAAAGGTGCCAACAAGCTCCACTAAATCTATCATCTTTAAGTACACAATATCTTACAGTATTGCAATTATTTCTACTAGATATCTAAGTCACACCACAAACTCCACTTTCACAACCTATTCAATTAAGACAAGGACTCTGATTGTAACAATAGGTTTAGGTGTACCATAGGGCCCTTGTAGGTCAACATCATTGGCTTCTTAATAAGCTCAAGTTTCATTGATAGCACCAGTTGTAGTATTAATTGCAATTTTCACAAAAGTTGTGGGGATTTAGTGACCAACAATGGCACTAATTGCTGCAAGGGTGATGCACCTACTCTAGAGGCACAATCATTACTAGTTCAAAAACTCAGTGTGGTGGTGAATCCATTCATAGCTTCTGGTATGGTATCTATGAAAAATGAAATATATTTGATAGTGGAGACAATAGTGGTAGTACCAGTGGATAGAGAATATTTGAGGATTTCCATATTTTGATCTTCTAAATTATATTCCTCCACAACATCATCATTTGATGTTGGCAGGGATCTTGTTTTGCCTACAGAAGTTCAAATAAAGTGTGATAACCTTCACACCATGCATAATCCTTATGGTTCAAAACCAACTAAATATCTTGCAAATTCTTGTATCAAATGGCCTAACTATTTATCCAGAAAAGCAGAGAGTACCTACATAATCAAAAGGGTTTCCTTCACCTCAACCCCACCCTAGCCAACCCTACCTCAGGTTTTGTCGAGAATCTGAGGGAGATTTACTTACCCTAGGAATGTTGTATTTGGTACTATGGACAGAGTGTTGAATGCAGCTTCCATTCTTAGTAGCAAAAATAAATTCCTTTGCAAGGGAATAGGGTATGAAAATGCACATACCGAATTCATCACTAGGGTCTACTCTGTTGATATGTGGCATGGTGAGTTGACCTGATGAGACACTATGGCATTTTATAGTTCTCTACAATATGCTTTTGTCTCTCTTCTATATTAGTATCACCTCCACACTTCTACTCATACTATGGATGACCAACACCTAATGGAAAAATGAATTGTTTTCCCTTATTTTGCTAGGTTTTTTATAGCTAGAGTTAGGGTTAGATTTAGAGTTTTGAAATTCTCTTGGAAACTCTATGATACTTTTAGAAGTAGAAGTCCATATCAAAATTATGGTGAGATGACATCATTTCCACTTGTACCTACCTCATATTATCTCATTGTATTTTGGGTTATTCATGCTTTCTAACCACATGTGGGAATCCTTAGATAACCTATAAGCAAATTGTGAACCCTAAAGATAAAAAAACATTGCCAAAATGCATTAAATGCTTATTGTAATTTGAAATATCAGACCTGTAAGATGCATTAAAACACACTAAGCAAGCAGCCAAAACACATATTTACACCTAAGGAAATGTAAAAACATTAATGTCGAAATTATGGTCAAAGTGAATTGTTTTCCCTTTTTTGCTAGTTTTTTTATTAGCAAGAATTGGGGTCAAGATTTGCATTTGCAGCCAAAATATCTGGTCCTTCTATAGGAGTTAATTGATAAATATCAGATACCCAATGATCTTAGTTTTTCTTTATGGACTTGAATCAGATATACACGTGCATTTCCTTCTTTGAGCACTCGTAGGCAGCTCAACTGCATTAGAATTTTGGCCTTTTTGGTATTGATGCAATCAAGTGACAACCATGAATAACTGGGCGCATTTTTTTCAAATGATCCCGAGTTTATGAATGATTTGATGAAGGTGTTGCAATATGATATATTTATACTAGATAACATAAGATCATCTGCTATTTGGGATTTAGGATACCAGTTTGCAGTAATCTCTGCATCTCATGAGAGGAGTGGGGTGTTAATAAATGTTCCAAATATTGTTAGGAATGCAGCAAATCTTGTGTTTTTATCGAGCTTGTCGCAGAAGGTTGTCATGTCATTGCCTACTATGGAATCATATCTTGTTGAACTATTAGAGGGGGCTTTGGGATTTTTTTTTGGCATATGTGACATCATCATCAACTTCTCCAAGTCCTGTGAGAGAAACTGGACTAATTCCATCTCTTCTGCCTTTATTAAAAGACACAAATTCTTGTCATACACACCTTGTCATCTTTGTTGTTAAGATACTCCAAAATTTTATGGATTACAGCAATCCAACATTCACTCTATTCAGATATCTTGGAGGTCTAGATAGTACTATTAAGAGACTACAATTTGAGGTTGCTAGATTTGTGGAGTTGTCAGTAGAAAGCAGTATTGCATCTTCAGCATGTGATGATGATAAAGGAAAAATTCCATATTCTCAGAGGTGTTTTATCAAGGCCTTACTGAAGGCACTAGGATCAACAACGTATGCCCCAGCAAGGCCCATAGGCTTAGAGTAGAGGCCAAAGACAGATTGGATAGTCCTGTTCCTATGGATACTGATTCTGAAGATAAGCATAATGAAAGGGTTGGCACTAGTGGATTGTCTCTTGAAAATATGAGTAATGAACGCTTTCTACAATTAAGCATTTCACATGCCATGGTGTTTGTGCATATGGCAATGGAAAATCCTGAAACTTGTAGAATATTTGTTGATAAAAAGGGCATTGAATCCCTTATGAGGTTCTTGACTCTTCCAAGAATTCTGCTATCTTCAAAAGGGATGTCTGTAGTTGTGCACATGGTTGCAGTTTGCAAAGAATTCACGCAACAACACTCAGTTTCCCTTGCAAGGGTATTTTGTGCTCATCTGAAGGAACATCTCAAGACTACATTAAATGTTTTGGATCATGTTGAAGTGACTAATTTATTAGCCGCAAAAGATGAAATGAATCGGAAAGTATTTTGGTTCTTGTTTGTGGTACAATTTTTTGTCTTTCTAGTTGATGCTACTAAAGAGAATTGATGGTTGGTAGCATTAATGGTAGAGTTTGGAAATTATAGCAAGGATTTGCTTCTTGATATTGGGATGATACATCAAGAAATACTATGGCAAGTTGCACTTACTGAGGATTCAAAGGCGCTACTAAAGAAAGATGATGGCAATGTTTCCCACTGTCAGTCTTGCTTCCAAATTTGTAGCATCTACATTTTCAACCATATTTCTGGTTGATCTAAACTTTGGTGGACATGCAAGTACATCACAGAGGGAGTTTCCATTCTCAGTTAAATGTCGCTATTTGGGTAAGGTTGTTGAATTTATTCAGGCTGTCGTTGTGGACAGACAAGAATCATGTAACCCTGTTTTTTTAAAAAGCTTTTATGCGCATGGTGTGTTAAAGTTGATACTAACTACATTTGAAGCTACTAGTCAATTAATCTAGACAGTACTGCAGACACCTGTCTTGATGGAAACAGACAGTGTCAATAATGATGAAAATGACAAGACCTGGATATTTGGTACACTAGTAACTTATGTTGGGCTGATCGTACACTAGTAACTTGGCACACAACTCCTATTAAGTCATGAAATCTTCTCAACTGTATATCTCTATCTCCTGGTTAAAATAGCATTAAAATAGAGTACAAATCTCAATCCAACCATAAACCTACATAAATGGAAAGTACCCATAATGAGGAAGAGATTGTTAAATACTACATAATGGAGACAAAAGCTCCATTTGGAGCTGAAAATATTGGAGCAAAAATTGAAGCTGGTGGATGCTTAGAGGAATCGACCAAGGGCCAAAAAGATTCTCAGTGTACATATCAATGTGATTCAGTCCATTGCCAACCAAGATCTCAGGATGAATTGCTTAAACCCTAGTACTAAATCTAATAAAATCTACTATGGGATTGATACAACCGTAGAGACTTTGCATTTCAGAAATTGAACTTTAATCGTATAGGGATGATGGGAAAACACACTTTCATATAAACATCACACCCTTAATATAGGTAATAGGCTACAGAGTTCAGGGACTGCATATTAAAACCAGGCAATCTATTTTGATGCATATGTTCACCAAAGAAAATGAATCAACCTAAAAGGGCGAGCTAAGTCTAGACGAATACTAGGGTTCATGATAAACCTTGTTATTAGATTTGATGACCTATTCTAGATAATAAGAAGAACATAGGATATGATAGATGGACCTCAGGTTAAACAAAAAGGGTCAAAGACCAAACTTATGCACGAAGAACTTTTGACTGCTAGCAAGCAAAAATAACAACAAGCCACCCTGGAGGTCGAGCGATTGATTTGGGAAAATAAGTAATCACACAAGGCTAATAAGTCTATCACAAATGAGTTTGGAGAGGGTTTTACTCACCGATTTGGTAGGCATTGGCTCCTATCTGGCTATTCTCAATCAATTCAATTTCCTTTGTGACCTCCGACATAGTAGGATCCTACCCCTATCGCAATCAAACTCAAACCCTTGGCTCCCTCCAAATTTTCTATCTCCCTCTGCTTGCTCTTCGGAGCTCCTGATACTATGGATGGACGAAATGCTATAGAGGACTCCAAATCGGTGCCTATCTCCCTTGGCTTGCTCGCCGGAGGTCCCGATACTGTGGAATATGGGAGAAATACTATTGTGGAGGTCCCTATCTCAATTGAACTCGAATTGGCCTCAATGGCTCCCTCCAAATTGACTATCTCCCTTTGTTTGCTCATCGGAGGTCCTGTGGATGGACGAAATTCTTATATAGAGGAAGTAGCGCAGGCACGAGAGGTAAAAATGAACTATCTCAATTGAACTCGAACCGGCCTCAATGGCTCCCTCCAAATCGACTAATGAGAGGTAAAAATGCACTATCTCAATTGAACTCGAACCGGCCTCAATGGCTCCCTCCAAATCGGCTATCTCCCTTTGTTTTCTCATTGGAGGTCCTGTGGATGGACGGAATGCTAATTATATAGAGGAATTAATGCATGCAGGCACGAGAGGTAATTAAAAATGCAAATGATACAATGGACGGAATGCTTATATAGAGGAAGTAGCGCAGGAACGAGAGGTAAAAATGCACATGATACAATGGAAAGCATTGTTTTGTACATTGGATACATGGATACATAATTATATGTATGTGTAAGGTAATTAAGCTCTTTTAATTATTGATACATGGATAATGTTTTTACTTCCTAAACAATATTAAGTATGATCAATATTATAATTATGAATATACATTGTATTTACTAGTTTTAGGTAGAACAACATTGTTGATGTAGAATTTGTGTACCTTTGGGTATATTAAAAATTTGAGGAAATCATGCAAACTAAGAGAGTCAAATATTGGTTGAAGATATAGGGAGATAACTCATGGTTACCTATGTGAAAACTTTGGACAAATTTCATCACTGACACTTGCTTACTGATTTGGTGAGATGTTGGTTTCCTTCCTAGGATGAGGCCATACAATTCACACATACAATAGATAAAGGTGAAACAACATCAAATAGCTACTAAAAAACTCTTATGAGACCCCTAGAGCATATATTGTGTTAGCATATCCTAGACTAAAGTTTGTAGATTTATTTTGAGGAGTCAACCCTAGGGTTCAAATTGAAATTAATTGGGTCTATGAGACTATTATGTATATATAAGTGACTAAATGATGTGAAAATTGAAATTTTGATGAAATCCTAGCACAAAAAAATATCTTTGGTAATTGACCTTGTGTTTAGCATAATCACACATCATCACCTGCACTCAGAGTGAAACTCATTTATATAGAACTAATTAATTCTTCTTATCAATTAAACACTATAATAAGATTGATAAAGTACACATCTAGTTCACAAGCCTAGAGTTAGAGGAGGGGAAATAGTCAGAGTCATCATTAGAACCGTGAAGATTTAGCACAAGAAGTGCCAACTTTGAAATGGAAAGTGAATGAGAAGTTCTCATACCTTCATGGAATGAAAGTAATGGTTGAGCCACTGAGATATAATAAGAAAATCTGGAAAACATATCCTTAGTCCAAGAGAACCTTTATCGATAGATCAATCACTTGGAGAAGAGAATTTGACTAGTGATAGAATTTTAACCCAAAAATGTAACTTGAATTAAAAGGAGAAAATAGGTCAAGTGACAATTTGGAGTTTACCAATCACAAAATAAAATGATATTGATGTGAAATTTAGTACATAAATCCTACTAGTCTCCTAAAAAGAAGAACCAAACAAGAGGGATAACGAATCACTTGTAGATAAAGCGCACTATAGGGGATTCAATTAAAGGTAAAGTTTATACAACGACAATGATGATGAAGACGAAGATGATTACGATGATGATGATGACGATGATGATGATGAAAATGGGAACGATGATGATGATGATGATGAAAACAATGATGACGATGATGATGATGACGATGATGAAGATGAAGATTTCAAATGACGATGATGATCATGATGATGAAGAATGGTGACAATGATGAAATCAAAGATGATGATGATGATGATGATGAAGATGATGATGATGATGATGATGATGACGATGATCATGATGATCATGATGAATGTGATGATGATGATGATGATGATGATGATGATGATGATGATGATGATGATGATGATGTTGGTGGTGATGAAAATGACAATGATGATGAAGACGAGACGATTATGATGATGATCATGATGATCATGATCATGATGAGGAAGAATGGTGACAATGATGAAGATGAAGATGATCATGATCATGATGATGAAGATGATGATGCAGATTGATGATGACGATGATGATGATCAGGATCATGATGAATATGATGATGATGATGATGATGATGTTGGAGGTGATGACAATGACAATGATGAAGATGATGATGATCACGATCATGAAGATGATGATGATCACGATCATGAATATGATGATGATGATGACGATCATGAAGATGATGATGATGATGATGATGATGATGAATGTGATGATGATGATGATGATTATGATGAAGATGATGATGATGATGATGATGATGATGATGATGATGATGATGATGATGATGTTGGTGGTGATGACAATGACAATGATGATGAAGACGAAGATGATTACAATGATGATCATGACGATGATGAAGATGAAGAGTTCAAATGACGATGATGATCATGATGATGAAGAATGGTGACAATGATAAAGATGAAGATGATCATGATCATGATGATGAAGATGATGATGAAGATGATGATGCAGATTGATGATGATGATGATGATCATGATTATCATGATCATGATGAATGTGATGATGATGATGATGATGAAGATGATGAAGATGATGATGAAGATGATGATGATTATGTTGGTGGTGATGACAACGACAATGATGAAGATGATCATGATCATGATCATGAAGATGATGATGATGACTATGATGAAGATGATGATGATAACGATGATGAAGAAGAAGATGATGATGATGATCCTAGAGATGATGATCAAGATGGTGATCATGATGAAGATGATATTGATGATCAAGCAGTACGCCATTTGGGGTAGCATGATAATTGTGCTTTTCCTTAATATATTATAAGCTTCTCTCTGTTTCGAGAATCATTTAATATTCTCTACTAAACAGGGACAACCATGTGAAGGTGGAAGCTCTTATGGCCCCTCCCCCCCCTCACATCACTCTCAATTCCCCAATATAACCCGACAAAAATATCTATGTACAAAAAAATTAAATGTGTTTTCTCATTCATACTAAATAACAAGACAGGTTTCTAATTTTAACATACAGGAAAATGGAAATTAGCTAAGAAACAGTTAATAATTTATTATTAGTACTGCATACCTGATCCTAAAATTCAATGGTCTTCATGATCTTCTTCATCTGAGTGATCATCTGTACTATCATCCGATGATCCAGATTCAACATTGTAAGGATTGGCCATATCATCATCGTCGTCGATGTCAGTTACGATCATCATGTCATCGTCGATATCATCTTCATGGACATTGTATGAATATACATCATGATCTGATTCAAGAAGTTCTTCGACATCTTCTTCTGGAACAGGAAAATCATCTAACTCATGTTGATCATGATCATCTTCAACGACATCTTCTTCTTCGAGAATGTCTTCATTACCTTCATCTACGTTATACTTTACCGGCCTTCCCCTTGGATTGTGTCTCACAGCAAATGACCAACCCGCTGTACCTGGAACCCTAGAGTAAAATACCCGTTCACATTGGGTTGGAAGAACATAGCGCTCCGTTCCTGGCTCAAACAACCTTGTATTTACCATGGTAAAAGCATTATAATGTTCAATAATTATTTTATCGTGATCACGTTGATTCAATCGACATCTGTACCATTTGACAACGAACAGAAATATCTTGAAGGAGTTAAACTTACACTGAAGAATGTCTTCCAAATACCCATAGTATCGATTTTCAGATAGTTCTGGATGTCTATCACTTCTAGAAGAAACATTGGTCACCTCAAAGACTGCAGATATCCCACAATCAGATGTTTTCTTTGCTTCATCCAACTTTTTGATGCGATATCTACATCCATTGCACCACATAGCCTTATGGTGTTTTACCTAGTACAACAAGCCATACAGGAAAAGATTACATAATGACCCCATATTTATTATAAAGTAGTGCATGTTTATTATAATGCCATACAAGGAAAATAATCAGCGTGACGTATGACAATATTTAAAAAAATAAATAAATAGTGTCGTTGATTAATATGCTTACCTGCTTATCTTTTAAACCTCTTGCTAAATCGATTTCCCTTTGTGTTATATTGGTGTCTCCATTGCAATGTGCAACTTTAACCAATGAAGCCACACCTTCCCATGATATTCCATGACTAGATTGTTCACATTTTTTTATCCATACCTTCATCCACTCTAGATTGTTTGCGATGTATAAATGAATCGCATCCCACTCTCGACCAACTGTTTGATGACAATAAAATTAAAATTCAATGAAAATGTGTATTAGTCATTTAAAAAAGTATATAATTACACTATAAAATGATGCAAAATACTAAATATAAATATAGAATATGTATGATATATAAACATAAAAATCACCAGTGAAATGTGCTATATTACCTTTCACCTTCCTCGATCTACCTTTCCCCTTGGGGTACTCCCCTTCGAAATCATTTTTGGAGTCTGGATCACAAATGCGACGTAAAACGAGCTTTGACGCCAATATAGGAAGATATTCACTAATGTACAACATGTTTTGGTATACCATATATCCCTCCATCATAGAACCCTCAACATATGCTCGTTGTCTGACCAAACCCTTCATAAATTTCTAGTGCCTCTCAACCATCCACATGGACCTTGAGTGCGCAGGTCCACACAGTTCAATCTCCTCAACTTGGTGTATGAGGTAGTGTTCTTGTGCATTGAAAAATGCTGAAGGTAGATGCTTCTGCATTTCACACATGAGACGAGGAATTTCTCTCCTCCAATACTTTATGTCTTCTTTATGGAATTCTTTAGATGAAAACCATCTACAAGTGACATGACAACCCAATCAAGAGATTAAAGAAAAAAGTCATTATATTACGTAACATGAAGTAGAGAACAAAAATCAAAGAATAAGATCTATGTTGAATTAAACAAATAGTAAGCACATGGAAAAATCACCACTCACCTCATGTATTTCCCGAGACTATATATTATTTGCTTGACATTGTTGTCAAAGTTGTCTGGGATAGAGAGAGGTAGAACATACTGTGACAATAATATAAAAATCGTTTTAGTATATAAAAAAAGAGTACTAGACAAACAACAATACAACCATATTCACTGGAAAAAGAAAAAGAAAATATTAAATGCATACCAAAATAATTATTACCTTCATGAAGACATGCCAATCGTGCGTTTTCACCCCCGCGAAATCACCTTTCTTTGTTATGATATTCTTAATGTTTGCACAAAATCCGGTGGGAAATTTAATTTTTCGAATGACTTCTTTTACAACATTACTTTGCTAGTCCATTAACATCCACGGAAGTGAGTTTATATTAATTTGCTCTTCATTGCTATGAAATTGAATGACGTCTTTCATTGCATGGTTGTTATCTTGAGTGTCTTTGCAAATTTTGACAATTTTTTCTTTGTCACTCCTTCCATCCAATATTCGCCATAATGTTTCAGTCACATTCTTTCCGATATGCATTGTATCAAATAGATGAGCAATTTGTAGGTGCTCATAGTAGGGCAACCTACTAAATTTTCTAGGATAACTTTTCATTCCTCGTGGAAACCCATTAATGCCTTCATGATGATCACATGAACGACAATGATGAAATTAAATAAATCAATATCAATTACGCTAAACAACACACAATATTATAATAAAATACAATATTATCATATATGATGATTGATTATACGTACCTTGACGATTTCTATTATATTGCAACTTCCATAGCTGAGGTGTCATTCTCTTTGGTTTTAATGCAGTCTCTTGCTTTCCATTGAAAATATGTTTTTCGGTAGTTCGATACCTGTGATTCTTGGAGAGGAAGTGCCTATACTCATCAAACACCTCCTTTCCTAAGCTTTTTGAGCGACGAGATTTGATATTAGGACCACAAACTGGACATGCAAATTTCCCCTTTGTCTGAAGACCTAAATAAAAAGATGGAATATCAATATTGTTTATTATAATTATATAAAAAATGACTGGATTATTTAGAAAAACATGCATGCGTATTATATTAACTAGTAGTTCGTAAGATTAAATGCAACTAAAGTGGAACTTATAATTACATACCACAGAAATGGGTTAACCTTGGGGCATCATTTATTGTCCATACAAGCATTGCATGGAATTGGAATTGCCTTTGTCGTATTGGTCTAGATACGTCATACATAGTGATGCCATTCCATAACTTCAGTAGCTCGTCAATAAGAGGTTCGATATATACATTCATATCTTTGACTCGGTACTTACCTGATTGATATATTTGAACATATAAAATAAATATTCTAATTATGAGATGTACCATTTAGATATATAAACCATATTTCACAATAGAAAAACTTTAATAAATATATATATGACATTATGAGACAAAAAACGACAAATGACAATATACCACTGCATTAAAAAAAAAAAAATGTTCGTACCTGGAATAATCATCGACAACATTATGTGCTCCCTCTTTATTGTCAACCATGGAGGAATGTTGTTGTTGATAACAAAAATAGGCCACACCGAGTAAACAGTCTCATCTCTACAAAAGGATTGACACCATCTGCTGCCAAAGAAATCCTAAGATTACGAGGTTCGTCTTTAAAGTGAGGCCATTTTTCCTCCATATCTCTAAATCCACACCCATCTGCAGGCATCCGAATAATGTCGTCTTGACTTTTGTTCCGTGCATGGTAATCCATAAACTGCACTATGTTTTTGCACCTGAACAATCGTTGCAAATGAGGAATAATGGGAATATAACGTAGAACCTTGCGAGGCACCTTTTTAGTTACTTGATCTATGCGATATCTACTTATATGACATTTAGGACATTCTGTTGCAAATTCATGTTGGTTGTAATAAAGAACATGATCATCAAGGCATACATGAATTGCTTCATACTGCATTCCAATTTCTTTCACGATGGCAGATAAATCTCGATATGTGCGAGGTAAAATATTTGACGGTGGTAACAAATATTCACCTATCATGCTACAACAAATTAAAATAAAAATCTAGTTAATATAATATAGAAATAATATTAATGAAACAAATTTCATCTGTGGTAATTTGAATTATATATGAATCAACCTAAAAGGGTGAGCTAAGTCTAGACGAATACTAGGGTTCATGATAAACCTTGTTATTAGATTTGATGACCTATTCTAGATAATAAGAAGAACATAGGATATGATAGATGGACCTCAAGTTAAACAAAAAGGGTCGAAGACCAAACTTATGCACGAAGAACTTTTGACTGCTAGCAAGCAAAAATAACAACAAGCCACCCTGGAGGTCGAGCGATTGATTTGGGAAAATAAGTAATCACATAAGGCTAATAAGTCTATCACAAATGAGTTTGGAGAGGGTTTTACTCACCGATTTGGTAGGCATTGGCTCCTATGTGGCTATTCTCAATCAATTCAGTCTCCTTTGTGACCTCCGACACAGTAGGATCCTACCCCTATCGCAATCAAACTCGAACCCTTGGCTCCCTCCAAATTTCCTATCTCCCTCTGCTTGCTCTTCGGAGGTCCTGATACTATGGATGGACGAAATTCTATAGAGGACTCCAAATTGGCGCCTATCTCCCTTGGCTTGCTCGTCGGAGGTCCCGATACTGTGGAATATGGGAGAAATACTATTATGGAGGTCCCTATCTCAATTGAACTCGAATTGGCCTCAATGGCTCCCTCCAAATTGACTATCTCCCTTTGTTTGCTCGTCGGAGGTCTTGTGGATGGACGAAATTCTTATATAGAGGAAGTAGCGTAGGCACGAGAGGTAAAAATGCACTATCTCAATTGAACTCGAAACGGCCTCAATGGCTCCTTCCAAATTGACTAATGAGAGGTAAAAATGCACTATCTCAATTGAACTCGAACCGGCCTCAATGGCTCCCTCCAAATCGTCTATCTCCCTTTGTTTTCTCATTGGAGGTCCTGTGGATGGACGGAATGCTAATTATATAGAGGAATTAACGCATCCAGGCATGAGAGGTAATTAAAAATGCAAATGATACAATGGACGGAATGATTATATAGAGGAAGTAGCGCAGGCACGAGAGGTAAAAATGCACATGATAAAATGGAAAGCATTGTTTTGTACATTGGATACATGGATACATAATTATATGTATGTGTAAGGTAATTAAGCTCTTTTAATTATTGATACATGGATAATGGTTTTACTTCCTAAACAATATTAATTATGATCAATATTATAATTATGAATATACATTGTATTTACTAGTTTTAGGTAGAACAACATTGTTGATGTAGAATTTGTGTACCTTTGGGTATATTAAAAATTTGAGGAAATCATGCAAACTAAGAGAGTCAAATATTGGTTGAAGATATAGGGAGATAACTCATGGTTACCTATGTGAAAACTTTGGACAAATTTCATCACTGACACTTGCTTACTGAGTTGGTGAGATGTTGGTTTCCTTCCTAGGATGAGGCCATGCAATTCACACATACAATAGATAAAGGTGAAACAACATCAAAGAGCTACTAAAAAACTCTTATGAGACCCCTAGAGCATATATTGTGTTAGCATATCCTAGACTAAAGTTTGTAGATTTATTTTGAGGAGTCAACCCAAGGGTTCAAATTGAAATTAATTGAGTCTATGAAACTATTATGTATATATAAGTGACTAAATGATGTGAAAATTGAAATTTTGATGAAAACCTAGCACAAAAAAATATCTTTGGTAATTGAGCTTGTGTTTAGGATAATCACACATCATCACCTGCACTCAGAGTGCAACTCATTTATATAGAACTAATTAATTCTTCTTACCAATTAAACACTATAATAAGATTGATAAAGTACACATCTAGTTCATAAGCCTAGAATTAGAGGAGGGGAAATAGTCAGAGTCATCATTAGAATCATGAAGATTTAGCACAAGAAGTGCCAACTTTGAAATGGAAAGTGAATGAGAAGTTCTCGTACCTTCATGGAATGAAAGTAATGGTTGAGCCACTGAGATATAATAAAAAAATCTGGAAAACATATCCTTAGTCCAAGAAAACCTTTATCGGTAGAACAATCACTTGGAGAAGAGAATTTGACTAGTGATAGAATTTTAACCCAACAATGTAACTTGAATTAAAAGGAGAAAATAGGTCAAGTGACAATTTGGAGTTTACCAATCACAAAATAAAATGATATTGATGTGAAATTTAGGACATAAATCCTACTAGTCTCCTAAAAAGAAGAACCAAACAAGAGGGATAACGAATCACTTGTAGATCAAGCGCACTATAGGGGATTCAATTAAAGGTAAAGTTTATACAACGACAATGATGATGAAGATGAAGATGATTACGATGATGATGATGACGATGATGATGAAGATTTCAAATGACGATGATGATCATGATGATGAAGAATGGTGACAATGATGAAGACAAAGATGTTGATGATGATGATGATGAAGATGATGATGATGATGATGATGATGACGATGATCATGATGATCATGTTGAATGTGATGATGATGATGATGATGATGATGATGATGATGATGATTATGATGATGATGATTATGATGACAACGACAATGATGATGAAGACGGGATGATTATGATGATGATCATGAGGATCATGATCATGATCATGATGACGAAGAATGGTGACAATGATGAAGACGAAGATGATCATGATCATGATGATGAATATGATGATGGAGATTGATGATGACGATGATGATGATCATGATCATGATGAATATGATGATGATGATGATGATGATGTTGGTGGTGATGACAATGACAATGATGAAGATGATGATGATCACGATCATGAAGATGATGATGATCACGATCATGAAGATGATGATGATGATGACGATCATGAAGATGATGATGATGATGATGATGATGAATGTGATGATGATGATGATGATGATGATGAAGATGATGATGATGACGATGATGATGATGATGATGATGTTGGTGGTGATGACAATGACAATGATGATTAAGACGAAGATGATTACAATGATGATGATGACGATGATGAAGATGAATAGTTCAAATGACGATGATGATGATGATGATGATGAATGGTGACAATGATAAAGATGAAGATGATCATGATCATGATGATGAATATGATGATGCAAATTGATGATGACGATGATGATCATGATCATGATGAATGTGATTATGATGATGATGACGATGATGAAGATGATGATGAAGATTATGATGATTATGTTGGTGGTGATGACAACGACAATGATAAAGATGATCATGATCATGATCATGAAGATGATGATGATGACTATGATGAAGATTATGATGATAATGATGATGAAGAAGAAGATGATGATGATGATCCTAGTGATGATGATCAAGATGGTGATCATGATGAAGATGATATTGATGATCAAGCAGTACGCCATTTGGGGTAGCATGATAATTGTGCTTTTCCTTAATATATTATAAGCTTCCCTCTGTTTCGAGAATCATTTAATATTCTCTACTAAACAGGGACAACCATGTGAAGGTGGAATCTCTTATGGCCCCTCCCCCCCCCTCACATCACTCTCAATTCCCCAATATAACCCAACAAAAATATCTATGTACAAAAAAATTAAATGTGTTTTCTCATTCATACTAAATAACAAGAAAGGTTTCTAATTTTAACATACAGGAAAATGGAAATTAGCTAAGAAACAGTTAATAATTTATTATTAGTACTGCATACCTAATCATAAAATTCAATGGTCTTCATGATCTTCTTCATCTGAGTGATCGTCTGTACTATCATCCGATGATACAGATTCAACATTGTAAGGATTGGCCATATCATCATCGTCGTCGATGTCAGTTACGATCATCATGTCATCGTCGATATCATCTTCATCGACATTGTATGAATATACATCATGATCTGATTCAAGAAGTTCTTTGACATCTTCTTCTAGAACAGGAATATCATCTAACTCATGTTGATCATGATCATCTTCAACGACATCTTCTTCTTCGAGAATGTCTTCATTACCTTCATCTACGTTATACTTTACCGGCCTTCCCCTTGGATCGTGTCTCACAGCAAATGACCAACCCGCTCTACCTGGAACCCTAGAGTAAAATACCTATTCACATTGGGTTGGAAGAACATAGGGCTCCGTTCCTGGCTCAAACAACCTTGTATTTACCATGGTAAAACCATTATCATGTTCAATAATTATTTTATCGGGATCGCGTTGATTCAATCGACACCTGTACCATTTGACAACGAACAGAAATATCTTGAAGGAGTTAAACTTACACTGAAGAATGTCTTCCAAATACCCATAGTATCGATTTTCAGATAGTTCTGGATGTCTATCACTTCTAGAAGAAACATTGGTCACCTCAAAGACTGTAGATATCCCACAATCAGATGTTTTCTTTGGTTCATCCAACTTTTTAATTCGATATCTACATCCATTGCACCACGAAGCCTTATGGTGTTTTACCTAGTACAACAAGCCATACAGGAAAAGATTACATAATGACCCCATATTTATTATAAAGTAGTGCATGTTTATTATAATGCCATACAAGGAAAATAATCAGCGTGACGTACGACAATATTTAAAAAAATAAATAAATAGTGTCGTTGATTAATATGCTTACCTGCTTATCTTTTAAACCTCTTACTAAATCGATTTCCCTTTGTGTTATATTGGTGTCTCCATTGCAATGTGCAACTTTAACCAATGAAGCCACACCTTCCCATGATATTCCATGACTAGATTGTTCACATTTTTTTATCCATACCTTCATCCACTCCAGATTGTTTGCGATGTATAAATGAATTGCATCCCACTCTCGACCAACTGTTTGATGACAATAAAATTAAAATTCAATGAAAATGTATATTAGTCACTTAAAAAAGGATATAATTACACTATAAAATGATGCAAAATACTAAATATAAAAATAGAATATGTATGATATATAAACATAAAAATCACCAGTGAAATGTGATATATTACCTTTCACCTTCCTCGATCTACCTTTCCCCTTCGGGTACTCCCCTTCGAAATCGTTTTTGGAGTCTGGATCACAAATGCGACGAGCTTTGACGCCAATATAGGAAGATATTCACTAATGTACAACATGTTTTGGTATACCATATATCCCTCCATCATAGAACCCTCAGCATATGCTCGTTGTCTGACCAAACCCTTCATAAATTTCTAGTGCCTCTCAACCATCCACATGGACCTTGAGTGCGCAGGTCCACACAGTGCAATCTCCTCAACTTGGTGTATGAGGTAGTGTTCTTGTGCATTGAAAAATGCTGAAGGTAGATGCTTCTGCATTTCACACATGAGATGAGGAATTTCTCTCCTCCAATACTTTATGTCTTCGTTATGGAATTCTTTAGATGAAAACCATCTACAAGTGACATGACAACCCAATCAAGAGATTAAAGAAAAAAGTCATTATATTACGTAACATGAAGTAGAGAACAAAAATCAAAGAATAAGATCTATGTTGAATTAAACAAATAGTAAGCACATGGAAAAATCACCACTCACCTCATGTATTTCTCGAGACTATATATTATTTGCTTGACATTATTGTCGAAGTTGTCTGGGATAGAGAGAGGTAGAACATACTGTGACAATAATATAAAAATCGTTTCAGTATATAAAATAAGAGTACTAGACAAACAACAATACCAACCATATTCACTGGAAAAGGAAAAAAAAAATTATTAAATGCATACCATAATAATTATTACCTTCATGAAGACATGCCAATCGTGCGTTTTCACCCCCGCGAAATCACCTTTCTTTGTTATGATATTCTTCATGTTCGCACAAAATCCGGTGGGAAATTTAATTTTTCGAATGACTTCTTTTACAACATTACTTTGCTAGTCCGTTAACATCCACGGAAGTGAGTTTATATTAATTTGCTCTTCATTGCTATGAAATTGAATGGCGTCTTTCATTGCATGGTTGTTAACTTGAATGTCTTTGCAAATTTTGACAATTTTTTCTTTGTCACTCCTTCCATCCAATATTCCCCATAATGTTTCAGTCACATTCTTTCCGATATGCATTGTATCAAATATATGAGCAATTTGTAGGTGCTCATAGTAGGGCAACCTACTAAATTTTCTAGGATAACTTTTCATTCCTCGTGGAAGCCCATTAATGCCTTCATGATGATCACATGAACGACAATGATGAAATTAAATAAATCAATATCAATTACACTAAACAACACACAATATTATAATAAAATACAATATGATCATATACGATGATTGATTATACGTACCTTGACGATTTCTATTATATTGCATCTTCCATAGCTAAGGTGTAATTCTCTTTGGTTTTAATGTACTCTCTTGCTTTCCATTGAAAATATGTTTTTCGGTAGTTCGATACCTGTGATTCTTGGAGAGGAAGTGCCTATACTCATTAAACACCTCCTTTCCTAAGCTTTTTGAACGACGAGATTTGATCTTAGGACCACAAACTGGACATGCAAATTTCCCCTTTGTCTGAAGACCTAAATAAAAAGATGGAATATCAATATTGTTTATTATAATTATATAAAAAATGACTAGATTATTTAGAAAAACATGCATGCGTATTATATTAACTAGTAGTTCATAAAATTAAATGCAACTAAAGTGGAACTTATAATTACATACCACAGAAATGGGTTAACCTTGGGGCATCATGTATTGTCCATACAAGCATTGCATGGAATTGGAATTGCCTTTGTCGTATTGGTCTAGATACGTCATACATACTGATGCCATTCCATAACTTCAGTAGCTCGTCAATAAGAGGTTCGATATATACATTCATATCTTTGACTTGGTACTTACCTGATTGATATATTTGAACATATAAAATAAATATTCTAATTATGAGATGTACCATTTAGATATATAAACCATATTTCACAATAGAAAAACTTTAATAAATATATATATGACATTATGAGACAAAAAACGACAAATGACAATATACCACTGCATTAAAAAAAAAAAATGTTCGTACCTGGAATAATCATCGACAACATTATGTGCTCCCTCTTTATTGTCAACCATGGAGGAATGTTGTTGTTGATAACAAAAATAGGCCACACCAAGTAAACAATCTCATCTCTACAAAAGGATTGACACCATCTGTTGCCAAAGAAATACTAAGATTACGAGGTTCGTCTTTAAAGTGAGGCCATTTTTCCTCCATATCTCTAAATGCACACCCAGCTGCAGGCATGCGAATAATGTCGTCTTGACTTTTGTTCCGTGCATGGTAATCCATAAACTGCACTATGTTTTTGCACTTGAACAATCGTTGCAAACGGGGAATAATGGGAATATAACGTAGAACCTTGCGAGGCACATTTTTAGTTACTTGATCTATGCGATATCTACTTATATGAGATTTAGGACATTCTGTTGCAAATTCATGTTGGTTGTAATAAAGAACATGATCATCGGGGCATACATGAATTGCTTCATACTGCATTCCAATTTCTTTCATGATGGCAGATAAATCTCGATATGTGCGAGGTAAAATATTTGACGGTGGTAACAAATATTCACCTATCATGCTACAACAAATTAAAATAAAAATCTAGTTAATATAATATAGAAATAATATTAATGAAACAAATTTCATCTGTGGTAATTTGAATTATATATTAATTAACAATAAAATACATGACAATCATATATATTTTGTGATGGAATATATTACATACTTTAACTTCCGTGTGACTGATATGTTTGAAAGACCATTCAGAACCTTCAAGTTCATTACCAACTATATAGCAGAGAGAAGATTTGTCTTGGAGCTATCATAAAAGGGTTCGTATGCCTTGTCAAGAAGAGGTATATCATGAATATCATCAAAATTTTCATCATTTTCATGATCATCATCATGATCATAATCATCCATTCCAACATTAAATGAACCATGGATCAAAGTATTTGTAACATCATCTTCAACTATGTTATCAGTATGATCATCTTCTTCAATGTGATCATTAACTTGTTCTCCATTAATATTCATAGCTCCATGTTCCTCCGGTACCTTTTCTGGAAGCACTTGCTGATCCGGACGATATGTTGTAGGATGTCTTTCCTTTATAATTACATAAAACAATCAATAGATAATATTTAATATAAGAAATTCAAACGCAAAATGTAAAAATTTCAAACACAAAATGTAAAAATTTATGTGATACATTAAAAATTTAACAAATTGTGTACTGTACTTGGGATGAAAAGAACAACGACCAATTATACTATTGGTCAAATAGGTGCATCCAAACTATCCAAGAGACATAATAATTGACCCAATTACTGAGCAAAAATACTCAAAAATAAGCTAAACGATGTTATGGTTTATATAGAGAAAATATAAGAGAAATTACAACAGGCCAATATAGTCATTATTTCTATTATCATGATCGAAAGTGTCACAAATCTAGAGAGTTAAGTGCTTTCCCCGGTAAGTGGGTTAGTCTCATGACTAACGAACAAATAAATGATACATAACTAAATATAAATTAATATAAGAAATATTATAATAATACATAAATTTACAAAAGCAATCAAAATAAAAACATATATAATGCAAAACATACAAATGCATGGTATTCATGTCCCCCCTCGGCGTGCCCATGCTCCCTACAATGTTTTGTGGCTGTTGTTATCAAAATTCTTCTCCTCTTAAAGCCCCTGCATTGACTACATGGACAATAGCATTTCCCATCACCCCTTCTTTCAACTCCTTCCCACAATCTAGCAAGCAATTGTCGATTTTCTTCGTCTGGATCAGGAATATTGCTAGTTGACATTTTCTCGTAAAGATCTTAAATGAAGATTATCGATCCTAGAAAATGAAGCTCCATAGTACTTTGCTCTCTTGAATCACAAAAACAATGAAAAACAGTCTGCCAAAGAAAAAAAACATCCGCAAACCGTCGCTGGTATGGCAAACATGTCGGAATGTTTAGATATTTATAGATTTTAAAAGTTAAAAATTCAAATAGACGTCAGATATCCGACGCCTCTAACCTAGTTACCGTTGGGAAATATTCGTCAGATTTGAAATGGCGTCGGTTATCCGACATCCCAGGCGTCAGATATCCTCATAAGCGTCGGATATCCACATAGCCGTCGGATATCCTAAGGGCCTCGTCGGATATTCAAATTGTCGTTGGATCTCCAACGGACACTTCACGAAATTTAAAAAAAAAAACAAAAAAAAAAATTTTTGAAAGAAAAATATGACAACACAGTCCTTTTCGTCGAAGTTCGTCGGATTTGCTCGTCAGATTTTGGGTTCAAATCTACTAGTGCCATGACAGACTTGGGGATTCTTAGGCAGTTGTGGGGGCTTGTGATCACTTAGTAACCCAATGGAATCACTATATGTCCGTATAAATATGATTATGATCTGTTAATAAGGTTCAATATGGCATAATTTAAGTCTTAAAATACTCCCTTCCTTTAGGAGTTAGGCTAGAAGAAGGGGATTCTACACCCTTGGTGAACAACACTCTCTATAGGAAACTAATTGGAATCATGTTGTACTTGAATCACTCTCGACCATATTTTGCATATGGAGTAAGTCATGTTTCAAGGTATATGTAGAAGCAACATGAGCTCCATTGGAGGGTTGAAAAAATAATCTTGCACTTTGTGTAAGGCACCAACACATATGGGATCCACTATGCTGCCAATTCCTCATTGGATCTAGTTGCATTTTCTGACTCAGATTGGGTTGGAGATAGAACAGACTGGAATTCCAATTGTGTGTTTGTATTCATTCTTGTAGTAGTTCCTATATGTTTTTATAGTCAAAATAAAAGTGAAATTTCACTCTCTTCAATAGAGCCAGAGTACCGGGGAGCAGTGAACACATCTACTTAGTGCATTTGGTTGCAAGGAATTCTTGGTGATTTCTGGATTGAATTTAGCACTCCCACTGATAGTTGGGTTGATAATTAGAGTACTATAAGGATATCATCAGATCCAGTACTCAGAAAAATAACCAAGAGCATTGAAGTGCACATCCATTACAACAAGATTCTGGTGCACGAGAGATTGATTGTGTTGGAGTATTGCCCCATTGTAGAGAAAACTGCTGACATTTTAACTAAATACTTCACAAAGAAGAATTTAAACCATCTTAATTTGTTGCTTGGAGTGGATTAATATGAAGCGAAGGATACTTGAATATTAGGTTTCAAGGTTTTTTTTCTTTTCCATTTTGAGGGAGATTTTTGTCCCATGAGGTTTTCCATGTTTCCTTGGTTTTTGGACAACGATATGTAAAGGGTGACCAAGAATTTGTTGCTAGGACCTAATATTTATGATATGTTTTTTCACTTACATTCAGTCTTAAGGGATGGTGTTAGAGCATTAAAACCCACTTAATACTTAGGATATAATTTATTTCACTTTTATTAATTTCCTAGGTAGTTTTACTATGTTTTGGCCACTTACTTGCCTTCCTATGTCCACCACATTCATCCTTATCCACGTGAGTACATCCTTGGTAATCCTTATTGATTTAATGTCTATATAGAATGGAAAGGGTGAATATCATGCTTTTGCATTGCTTTCACAACGTTTTCCTGCTTTTGGATGGATAAGGCTAAAGTTAGTCACTCCAGTGCTTTTGGCAACTACTAGATTTTGTTGCCAACACACTTTTCCTCTTTTTCACTCCAAAAGCTATCATATTTTTTCTTTTTAATTCTACTTCACATTCCAATATATTTTTATCCAATTCATGAGCATCTTGAGTGAGTTGGAGAGAGATGTTTCTACCTTGGGGGTTTTAGCTAGTTTAGTAAGCCTTCTATTTGTGACAAATTCGAATGCCTCCACAAAAATTTGAATTTATGATGCAAATCTATATATTTGCGGACAATTTATGGTACATGGTTGGATGATGTACATTTATGCTAATATAGTTTAATATTGTGCATAATTCTTAGTCTGATTTTGAGTGTTCTTGACAATTCTAGACTAACAATTTGTGTGAGAAGTGTTTTCAATATTATGATCATATTGTGATCTGATTTCACGAGAATGATAGCATTGATTTTATTAGAAACATGTTTAAATCTAGGTTTGTATCTTAATATTAACCAACAATCTCTATCCAACACATCTGGGTGAAAGAACACTTGGTTGTAGTGTTTTGGGAAAACATAAGGCTCCTTAATTTCATCCCACATATTTCTAGAGTTGACACATATCATCCCACTATCATGATCTTCCTTTACATTATTCTTGTTGAATGTGTCCCACCACCTGCACCTAAAAATAACACATTGGAAAGATGGGAAGTCCACTTGAATGATCTTTTGTATCTTTCCGACATAACCCAACATCCCTCCTACCAAGTTTCAATCTCGGTGGCTAGCTTGACTAGATTGGCTGAACTCGACTTCCTCTCCACAATCTTGTGTAGCATGCCCATTATCATCCTCCTCGGTGCAAAAATGATGTCCATAATCCCACATAGATGGGAGCAAATGCACCTATAAGAAAAGTTAAAAAATGATGATGTTATATGTCTATTAACCCAACCATTAATATATTAAACATAAATTTTATAATTCAAAGTTGCATTATAAAGTTAAAAATTATGTACATAAATATTTTATTACCGAGTTGTTGCACCCGATCCCAATGTTTAGCGCATCCTCCTCTTCAGGAGGGTAATGACAAGATGCACCATATTTCTCTTTGACTTGGCATGCAACCCAACTGTTGGGACAAATGATTAGCATATTTTCTTTTAAATGAACTAGAAAAGGCATGCTTCTACCATGCAATCTCCTGAATTATTTTATGTCAATGTCCCATTTCCTCCTCTTCTATTCATATAATGCGACCCACGATTGTGTTTCCTCCGCGTTGTAAAGAATGAATTTATTGATTGCAACAATTTATGAATTTGTTGTTGTATTCATGGAAAAAAAACCACATTCAGTACGTATGGGATCAAATATATATTTTGATGTTTGCTGTGAATATAAGTTACTATGTGGAAAATTGAAGATTGAAAGATAAGTGAATTACTCTTATCATGGTCATTTTTTGATTTGTTTCTAGTACCTCCCCTCCCCTTCTATCCTCATCACGTTCATCATCTCAAATCACTGCACATAGTGTGCCATCGATTCTCTTGATGTACTCACTGGCATAATAGAACGACTCATATACTATATACCCCTCTACCATAGACCCCTCGGGTGTTTCCCTCTGTCGAACAAATCCCTTCACTTTTTCATGAACCTCTCTAAGAAGAACATCCAGTGACAGGAGACCACGCTGACTAATTCAACCTTATCGACTAGGTGAATTAGAATATGAATATACAAGTCCATGAAACTTGATGACAGTTCCTTCTCAAACATATAAACAATCTCATCTCTCTCTTCACGCCAACTTGGAATGCCAGTGATGTAAATATCCTTTGGTGTAATCCATTGTGCAAATGCATATATTCTAGATATGTTATGCCGCAGGTCATCGGGAAAGTCATGGTTCACACACCCACGCATGAACAAAGGATAATGAAAGTACAAAGTAAACACAAAAGGTTAAGTGCATTTTAACTTTTGTGGAAAAAGAGATAAACAAATAGTAATAACAATTGTTTGGCATTATACGTACCCTTAGAAGGTGGACATGGTCATGTGATTTCAAACCCAATAAAAAAAAATTTGACGTACTAAAGCAGCATCGTAGAGTATACCCATAAAAAGAGGGTTCCTTCACACCCAATATAACTTATTTTTCCAAATTAAGATCATCTTTCTTAAAAATCAATGGGAAATCACCTTTTTTAAATGAAAAAGAGGGGTCATCCTCTCCTCTATTTTCTGTTAGGATATTTAGACACTTAGGAGTTAGTTAAGATCAACTTGTGTAATATATCTGTTAGGTAAAGTGTATTTCTTTAGTATGCATTAGTATGCATTTGTAAATATTTAATACGATGGTCATGATATGTTCTAGACATAGAGTGATCCGACGGCTCAACTTCTCTTAGATCATACCTACCCTTGATCTGTGGCTTAACACCCGATTGGTCCATGATCTCTATTTAAAGATCATGGAGGGTCATTGTCTAGTTGATCGATTATGAGAAGCTCATTTGTAACTTTATTTCTTTTGCATAATAAACTGCTATGTAGAAGCTATTTGGCCGGGGCCGTGGAGTGTTTCCCTCTCGAGGGTTTAAACCATGTCAAAACATCGTGTGTTGCTCTGTGATATGTTTGGGTGAAGTGGTTTCTCTAGGTGTTCAGTCTTTTGGGAGTACCCTGTGTACCCGAACATGGTATCAGAGCGTTTATGAAGAGCCGCTTTTGGTTATGATCTAGATCTTGAACTGGTATTGCCGAAACTTGAAAGGGTTTCTAGTTCTGAAATTTCTGTGCATTTATGGGTTGTGGGAGGTGTTCCATTGCATCTAGAGTGTCGTTTCCATTGGAAAATAGTTTTCGTTTGATCGAAAACGATTTCCGGTTGCTTCAGAAACGCGTATTTCATCAGATCTGAAGGTATAATGTTATAGTGACGTTTTTTATTTTCTATTTTAAATATCTCATATTTTATCAAATTTTATTATTAGATATTTTTAGTTTCAGATTGTTGCTTTCCCTGTCTGCGTATGCTCTTTTTCGTGCACCTTATGCGACCTCGGCGAATCAGAAACAGAAAGGGAAAGGGTTTTTCTCGACTGTGTATGCTCTTTGCCGTGCACCTTGAGCGATCTTAGCAAATAAAAAACAGGGAGTAAATGTAGACTTTCCGGGAAAGCCAACGAGATCTAACCCCAAAAGTGTGGAAAAGTTTTTTTTGTTTCGGTTTGTGGTGTGATTTGCAGGAAAAGAGGAAAGCATGGACACCGAGAGAGAAGAGTAAAAAAAAAAAAACCTTCATCCTCCCTTCTTGTACGTACCTTTTAACATTAGCTCACTTAGTTCAAAGTTGTTTTATTCCTTAATAGTTCTTGAGTTCAAGTCTTATTAAGTCACTTTTAAACAAAGGTGCATGCAATTTCTATTTTTAAGTTACTTTATTGTAAAAGTGCCTCTCACTTAAATAATAAAAATAAAAAGTGAGTCACTTAAGTTCATTTTTTTGCTGCACTATTTTAAGTAACATCATTGTAAAAGTGAAAATCACTTATTTTACAAAAGTGATTCACTTAAAAACAACTTTCTTGTAAAGTGATTTTTAAAGGTTCATCTTGGGAAGAGGGGGGTTCTTTTTTCTAGCTGGACATTCTTTATCTGCCACATCACTATTGGGGACATCTTCAACTTTTTCTTTGTTCAAGCATAACTTCATCATACGGAGTCAGTTTTCAGTGTCGTTTTTTTTAAAACTACCTATTGTTTTCGAGCTCTTCGCATCCAGATTATTCGTTTCTTTTTTTACAGCCATTAATTTACAATATGGCCGCCCCTTTTGATATTCTACTTACCAGTTCCAACTATTTCTCCTGGAAATATCGTATGGAGGATGTTCTACGAAGTAGGGGACTTTTCAGAATTACCTCAGGGAAATAAATAGAACCCACTGATGATGATAAGAAAATAAAATGGGAAAATAGATGTGACGAAGCTCGTGGATTGATTGGGATGTCAATCTCTACTGATTTGTGATTCCACATATCTGGAATTGATGAACCTGATACTGCTTGGGACAAGTTGGAAGCTGTGTTTAGTAAACACAATGAAATTCGAGGTCACCAACTCAAAAATGAGTTGATTTCTTTAAATCCAAGTGATTTTTTATGCATTCAAGATTATTTATCTAAGTACAAAAATCTTAAACTCTTATGTAAAGACTGCAAGATTAAGAGGGAAGACAAACAATGCATTTATCATATTCTTTCAAAACTTGGACCTGCATATTCTGTTTTTGTATCTACATTTTACTCCATGAAAGAATCATTGAATGCAGCTAGCTATCAAGAGCCTAGTCTTGAATCCTTTTATGATTCCTTGATTAGAGAGCAAGATAAGCTCATCCATCTTATAATGATCAAAAATACAAAAACATCTGGAAAAGCCTTATTGTCCCAACAAAAAGACAAGTCCAAGCCTCCCAAGAAATAAAATTTTCACAATAATAAGTCAAACAAGGGTCCCAAACCCTCTAAGTCATCTCCTTCTTTAAAAAATGACAAAGGATCCAAGCCAAAAGGAAAGAAGATTGAGCTTCATTGCAACAATTGCGGTAAAGATAATCATGATGAATCTAAGTGTTTCAAGAAGATGGCATTCTTGGAAGCAACAATGAAGAAGCACCACATCAGCCTAGATTTGCCTTCAGAATATTACCTTGGAAGCAACAATGAAGAAGCACCACATCAGCCTAGATTCACCTTCAGAATATTACTCTCATGGACATGCACTTTGTGCTTCTAGTTATTCTTATACTACATATTCTTCTTCTACTTCAAATGAATGGCTCATTGATTATGGAGCATCGTATCATATGGCTAAGGATCAGGCCATCTTTTCTACTATGCATGAATGTAACACCAAACAAATATTTGTTGGTGATGATAGATCTCTAAGTGTTGTAGGATCTGGAACAGTTCCAGTAGATAATGGTAATTTTAGTGATGTACTATGTGTTCCAAGAATTTCCTGCAATTTGTTATCAGTCTATCAAATCACTCATTCCGGTGAAGGTAAAACTGTGAGGTTTACACCTCACCAAATTGTAATCAAGGATTTTAAAGATCCTCAACATGTCCTAGCTACTGGAATTGTTGATGATATTACCAGGTTGTACAAATTTAACAAATTTGGGTCATCACCTTTTCCTTCAGTTTTTGTTGCTCATAGTGATAACTTGAGCAAACTTTGGCATCAGCGATTTGGTCACTTAAATTATCGCTCATTGCAAAAACTATGTTAAGACAATATGGTGACAGGTCTTCCGATGGTATGTTGTAGGGATGGTGTTCGTTCTGGTTGTGTACTCAGAAAAAATCATCGGGATAGTTTTGACAAACGTGCCTCTTGGCACGCCTCGGTTCCCTTGGATCTTGTGCATAGTGACTTGTGTGGTCCTCTTCCATCTGCTTCCTTTTCTAGTTTCAAATATTTCTTAACTTTCATTGATGATTACTCTAGACACACTTGGGTTTATTTCCTAAAACTTAAGAGCGAAGTATTTAACATGTTCTTGGCCTACAAAGCCCTTGTTGAAAAACAATCTGGTCATCAAATTATTAAGTTAAGATCTGACAATGGAGGATAATATGTTAACAAAAAGTTCACTATTTTCTGCATTGAACAAGGAATCCAACAACAACACACTGTTCCATATAAACCACAACAAAATGGTGTAGCTGAACAGAAGAACCGCACTGTTGTTCATGATTTCTACCTTATAGCGAGGAGAGGGACACTACCAACTTCTGGGGTGACAGCTAAACACGTTGATCATATCACATAGACTTCTACAAAAGAAAAGAGGTCAAGATTCTTGAAGGCATACCTTATTCATGACATTCGATCCTAGCTCTTGCTCAATCTTCTGCTTAATCCTTCACTTGATCTTCTGCTTGATGAACCTGCAATACAAAAGATACCTTCTTCGGCGTATCTTGACTAATATAACAATGATGAAATTGAAATACAACTTAGACATCAAATACAATCAAGCACTTAACCAAACAAATATGCAATCCATTAGACATTTGATTGGGACAAGAAGGATGTTTCAACCTTTATTGTCAAAAGCAAATAACCAGTACAGTTATGCCTGATCATTCAGAGTGCTTGTGCAACCGAATTCTGGGCTCCTGCTCTTCACACTAACTTTGGAATTCCTCCAGCATAACAACCCTTAATGCATAGTTTCTCCTCCACCTTCTCATCTATCCCCCTTGTATTTATGGGACGAGGTAGGTAGTTTGTATCGAGAGGTAGTTTGATTGGGAGGTTGGGGAAGTTGAAAAATCAACTTCAACTAATCTCAATTCGTCAAATTAATATATTTTTTATTACAGTTTAAGATGTAGGTGAGTTTTCTTAAGTGGAGTAGCGCATAATATGCAACTTTCATGCTTTACAACTAGTGTTTGCAAGATTTTTAAAGGTGTACGCTAGTCTACTGAAGCAAACTAGAGTACATTAGCAGGTGTACGCTAGTCTACTGAAGCAAAGTAGACCATACTGAGAGGTGTACGCTACTCTTATTCCTATAGGGTAGTGTTCATGTCAAAATGCAGGTAAAAACAGTGTTTTTTTCAGCTGCAGAGGGGTAAGTCTAGTCCATACATCATCTAGGGCAATCTTGCTCTTCAATCCAAGTTGTCATTTTGTGTGATCGACAGCTAAAGGTGATCACGGACGGAGAAGTGCAGATTTGACCTATAACAGATGCCCCCTAATGTGTGAGATCAGAGGGAAGCGATGGCCAAAATACATTATAATTCCAAGGCAGAGGAAGAGAAAGAAACCGCAGAACCAAGTCACAAAAGTACCTGAAATAATGATCAAGGTCAGCGAGTAATTACAATCTTGACATCATATAGATGTGTAGTATTATACAACATGATCTCCGATACATAACTAGGAGATGTATATATAGCATGGCCACTGAAATACAAGCGTGGATCCATGTCAAAATGAGAGATCGTAGCCATAGCAACAAACTAGATCTATGTCTCATGAAGAGCCAAAATGAGTGAGGCTCAGTCTTGCGCAACTTGGGTGATAACATAATGGAGTAATGCTATCAACATCCCAAGGTCTTCATCCAAACAACCCAAGGTACAAACCCTAACCATGTGAATAATGAGTTGAAGTCGAACATGGGGGGAATCGTTTGATTACCGGTCATTGATGTATACCATTAACAAATGCGAGGGATTCCACCAATAATGATAATGGGGCCCAAGGTACCTAGTACGATCCAACAAGTGTGAATAAGTGGACTTGAAGTCGAACACCTGAGGAACCTGTCGAATAAGATACATTGATGTATTCTCATTATCCAACAATGAGGGAAACTGCCACTGATGACTGCAATCCCCAAGGTACTAACCAAAACTCTAAACTTCATTCCCATAGCAAAATGATTTGATGTCGATGGGAAGAAGTCCATTGGAAGGGAGGCCTTAATGCATCCTCCATCATCCAACACGAGGAACACTCGAAGGTATGAGATGATGTAGAGTAGTAACAAGATTGACACTAAGATGGCCGACACTTGAGGTCAAGATAAACGGTAGAATGGCTGACAAAGGATGTATACTTGAACAGTGAGCACGACACAAAGTGACTTAGGCAGTTTTCAACATGATAGGGAAGTGATATAAGCCTGCAATGTAGGAGACATTAGAAGACCCTCCATATGGTTGGAAGAATAACCAACCGGGGGAGTAGAAACTCGGAGATCAGGTTCACCCTAAGGTCAAAAACTAAACCCAACTGAAATGATAGACTCAAATAGGTGTTGTTTTCAAGGATAGGACTGACTGAACTGCCTTTGAAACTGCAAGATGTGATATACCCTTCTTATCCCTTATTCTTTTTAGATAAAATAATACCCTTCTTGTTTTTTTAATGAGTCCAAGAAAGAATGAAAACTCAATAAGTCCAACCATATGAAAAATTTAACAAGCCCATGGGAGGAAGACTCAGGACCTTCTTCATTATTTACAGAGTTCAAAGAAGAGATAGAAGATTACTCTGTAGTACTGATCTCTCAATTTTAATATCAAGCCGAGATCTGTTCTTGCTTGTCGGTGTTTTCAATTTTAAGGAGTCTGAAAAACATAAACAATAACTCCATACACATACTCGTGGATTTTAATATCGAGCCCAAGTAGGTTAATGCTTGCCGGTGTTTTCCTGTTTATAGAGTCTGAAAAACTTAAACAATCCTCTATTTACCCTCTAGTGGATTTCACATCGAACATGAGTAGGTGAATGCTCGCTTGTTGTTTTCATGTTTTGAGAGCCTGAAAACCCTAAAGAAGGCTCCAAAGGTCTTTTTTCGTACAGTTAGTCTCCTCCCCCGAAAAAGTGTAAAACAATGGAAGAAGAACTCTTCTAGCCACGGATGACTAGAGTATTCCTTTTTCATAAGTAATCCACAAAAGTCTGGAAAAGGGTTAAACTTATACTTAAGCGAATGTCACTTCAAATCCTTTAACGAGTCTGAAATGACAACCATACTCGGCAATATTGTCATATTTAAAGAGTCTAACAAGAGCTTAGAGAGAACTCCATAAAAATATTTTTCATAAAATTTTAACGAGCCCAAAAAAGTAAACTAGTGACCTCCTTACTGTTTTTAACGAGCTCAAAGGAGAGATGGAAGAATGCTCATAACTTCCTTATTGTTTTTAACGAGCTCAAAGTGAAGGTGGAAGAATGCTCATAGCTTCCTTACTGTTTTTAATGAGCTTGAAGGGAAGGTGGAAGACTACTGGTCGACTCCTTCAAGTAGGGTCGATGCCTAGAATCTCCTCATGAGACCAGGCAATGACGTCATGGAATTCGTTAAAAAGATTGGTATACAGAACGATATCTTCCAGATAACAGTCTGCTCTAATGAAGATGTTTTCAGTGACCCCAGGTTCAGTGGAAATGTTAATCGGGATGGTTCTCGTTGTACTCGTCCTATTCCCTTCAGCAAAAACAACTTGTGAAGTGGAAGGGACAGAGGACCAATCAACATTCTCATTGGGTCTCGAAAAAAAATCACCTCTCTCAATCAAGTATAGAACAGGAAGTAGATAGGTCGTGGGGTGCAAATGTTCCCAAGGGTGTCTCAGGCCTATCATAGCTTCAAAAAATGTTTCGTCAGAAGGAAAAACCATGTCTAAACTATCAGGAGAGAGGGTAGAGTCTATTGACCGTATGGGAGCAGGGTCCATATCCGACTCGACAGAGACCAATGGAGTCGTGATATGTTATGTTGCAGGTTGTTGTGAATCCAAGTGGATTACTTCTACGATAGATTGAGGCACACTTGGTTCTAGTTCAGTAGGAAGGATCCACGAATCATTCCTTAAACCGACCGTGAAAGTTTCAGTAGATGTACCTTCATCAGAAAGCATGAAAAGAATGGGAGTGGGTAGGTCAAAAGTTCCCATTAATGACCCATAAATCCCTGCTCCTAAACTCTCGCTTACTGGGGCAGATTGATCAACTAAAGGAATTGTTGATTCCGATGAAGTCTGGTTGTTTCACCGAGAGAACAAAAGTTGATCGACTGTGACGATCTTGCCTTCGTGAGGGAACATTACAACTCAGAAAACTGCCGATGGAATAGCTCGCATGGTATATTTCCATCTCCTACCTAACAACATATTGTAATCAAGCGGAGCATCCAGAACTTCAATCTCTACCACAACTGTCTTACCGGCAAGTGTGACGTCAAATGATGGCAAGACTCCATGTGGACGGAAGGTTCTGCCATCAAATGCAGTAAGCAGTGTGTTAGAGGGGGCTCACTTGAGAGAACCCAAGGATTTCCAACAAGAATTTTACATTACGCACATAGATGCGCCCTAATCTACGACAGCTCGTCCAATGGTCATACAACCATGAACTACCTCTATCTGAAGAGCAACGTGGTACGGCAACAGGTACTTGATATTAGACATATCAAAACGCGTAGTCATGTTGGATGATTCCATACTTCCAGTTGTTGCCAGAAGTGCATTTTGTTGTAATGGACAACTTTGCAAAAATTCTAAGGTGGACATGGCACAAGGGGTCTGGGATAGATCTTCAACCACATTGTAGTTGGCAGCAGCCCATGCGTTGGGATTGTGTGAAGCCCGTTTCAAGACACCTTTCGAGATCTTGTGCAGTGAATCCACAGGTATGTAGAGAGGAGTGGAAGATTGAGGAATATCTTTATCCTTATTCTGCGAATCCGGGGTATAATTTCTTGCCCGTGTTTGTAAAAGAGCATATGAGTTAACCATATTAATAAAATTTTGATCAACTAAAGCATGGGTGGTGCCCCCAGCATTGGAGTTGCAGAAGCTAAGCCCTTCCCTTTGGGAAATGGATCTTTAAGGACGGCAGGTTTCTTTTCTTGAAGCAGCTTCTGGGCTTCTTCAATTAGAGGGCATTGGTGAGTGAGGTGGTCCTGCTTGCAAAGCTTGCAAGTGAACTTAACCTTCTTCTTTTCTCCATTACACTCCTCAGCATTTTCTTTGTTTTGGGGCTTCTGATGATTCCCCTCTCCTTTCTTGCCATTCTTTTTGTTGTTGGGCTGCCGAGGGCCCTTTTGATTAGTCTGAACCTACTTTACAGATTCAGTAGTAGAAAGAGAGGTTGTGACAGAAGTCGCTTCTACAGTCGATTGTTTGACTGATAAGGCATGAACCTGTTTAGTCAATGCTTCTAAAGCTACAGAATCAACTGAACCTACAATGTCGTCAGCATGTGGTCCAGGTTTTGGTCTACCTAGATCAGTGTTTGATCACGGTGCATCAGGTATAATCTCGTAAAGGAGCCCAGACTGAGCATAAACCAAGTCTAGTTGTTGTGTCCTTAAAATGGCTTCTTCTTCCGATGACACCCCAGAAGTAGATACTTCCTTAGAAATATAAGGAATGAGTGATTTCAAATACCACTCTAATAATAACTCTGGGCAGATATTGGCCTTAATGAGACTCTTCCGTCTTCGCCACTCTTGAATATGATCAAATAGATGGGTGGCTTTGTTTTGTCTAAAGGTAGACAAAAGATCTGTCCTGGGATCGTACCGAACAGGAAGCTGGAAGTGGTTCAGGAAGACTATGGTGAGATCCCGAAAGTTAAAAAAGGTGGTTGCATGTGACTTAATGTACCATTTGGCTGCAACACTGGTCAAGGTTCTTTGAAAAAATCTCAACCTAACGGAATATTCATTCAACGAGTTCGAAGAACACATGAGATGAAAAGTGGTAACATGATCACCAGCATCCTCACCAGTTTTACCTTCGAATTTTGGAATGTCTGAAGGTAGCTTAGTGGGAACTGGTGGCCACGTAACGTTATGGCACACCAGATTGTTCATTAACTTGGAAAGATATGGAAAATTCAAATTTGCCAGAAATGGTAAACGAGGTCTATAAGATGGCATTTGATAAGTTGGAGTCATGAAGGGGGAACCTCCCATAGTTTGACCCATAAACTGCTGGTTAGGGTTTCCCCCAACCATTTGTTGGTAGGGGCTTCCCCCAGCCATCTGCTGCTAGGGGTTTCCCCTCGCCATCTGGAGGTAGGGGTTTCCCCCAGCCATTTGTTGTTGTGTGAAAGTGTTGTTGAAATTCCCCCACCCAAATGAAAGTGGGTTGGAACCCTGTGCATTTGTCCATTGTGGCTGGGTGTTAGCCCCACCATATTGTTGGTTAAAGATATTACCCCCTCCTCTAGAAAACAACGAAAAGGGGATGTTTCCTATAGGTATATTACCTTGATTCATATTTTAAACTGCAAAGGTGTTAAAACCAGGGGTAGTCGAGGTGGACGATGCAGTCATGGTACTCATGATAGGCATAGTTGCAGAGGGATTTGGCCCAACATTGGGTGTGGAAATCCAAGTACTAGGTATATGGTATGACTGTTGAGTCGCAGGAGGTGGAGTGACATTCAGTGCATTATTGGGTCCAAAAGTAGGGGTAGCGATTGAGGCAGATGTCTAAGCTACTGAGCTTGGCATGCCTAAAGTACCAGCATTATAACCAAAGGACAGAGTTGAAGCAGAAGCCATCTGCGATGAACTCGGTGTAGTAGTGTTTATGGAGGAAGGATTAACAATCGTTGTATTCATACCCATTGTAGGAGTCTGTGGAACTCCCTGCTCGTCTCCTGGGTTAGTCATAATATAGCCAGGTGTGAAAAGATATGCACTATACTCAGGTTGTTGAAAACCTACAGGTACCAGAAGCGGATCGTTAGGTCCAGTAAGAGGATGGTTGAAAGGAATGTTGAACTCACTAGAAGTAATATCCTCAACCTCGACAGTATTAAGAACTTGTCGATCCAGGGTTTTGGGTTGTGGTTCACCAGGAACCTCTATTTCACCAGTAAGTTCAAAAATACTACTGGAGTCTGTCCTCCGTCGCCACAGTGGCGGTAGTGGCTCCACAATGAGTGGGGTAATTTTTTGAAACCTACGAGACCTATGAAGCTGCTGGTATTCCACAATTATAAAAATAAACTAAGTAAAAAACCTAGTGGCCACTAAGAATAAGGACCAAACAACATACCACTAAAAAAAATCCTAAGTAATCAAACCAATCCAACAGATAGCACATACTATCGGAAGCAAGTCTGGGATGATCAAGGCCCAGAATAGACTAACAGAGCATCAATGGTCAGTTTCATGGCGTCCACTGGAGGTCCACTGGGTGCAAGCACTTGAATCACCAAACTGCTTTCCCAGGATTATTGCCAGAGGGTTACCTTCCACGCCTGTCCGAGGTGAAGTGGGAATAACCACCCACTCTACCTTTGTAGAATCCTAAAGGTATGATACTAAGGCTACCATCAATACGAAATAACCTGGGGGGACAGTCGTCAGCCTAGTCAAAACGCATGGGCAGGGTAGCAAATCCCGATGTCCGAAAACGTGAATCGACTCTAGTTTATGGTCAAAAGGAAAGTAAGGGGATATCCTCAACAATTCCAGTCTCCCGTGGCCTCGTGCTTAACTCTGGTTTGAGTAGAGCATCCCAGGACTATTTGACAGAGATGGATTTACCTATAAGACAGTCGTACTATGATTGTTGAGTAATGAAGCCAGTCTCGAGCAGTTTAAGGTGTTTTAAGCTCGAAACTCTAGCCTAAGCTAGTTGATGTCATGTATTCCTAAAAAGAAAAATGTTTCTAATTGATTTTATTAAAATTTATTTTAAGGCTACTTTTTACTCAACGGGGTAGTGCATTGTGTGGAATGGTTTGATAAAGTAAAGTGCAAAAGAAATAAATTTCGAAGCAACAAAAGCCTCTTTTTCTTTTTTCGTTTATGCTCTTTCCAAAATGAAAACCAAGCAAACCAAAAAAACAACTCTCTTTTTTTTTTCTTTTCAAATTCAAAACAAAGTAAACTACGCTACTTTGAAATGATCATAAGTCTTACTACTTTAAACTACCAATCAGATTTTTTTCCTTTTCTGATATATGTAAAAGAAAAAGAACTCGAAAATGGAAGCAATTAAGACCTAAAAGAGCAATGTAAGTAAGGAAAAGAAACTCTAAAGTTCACAACAATCAACTTGATGACTTGACAAAGACTTGTCCTACAAAGTTTTTTTTTTAAGGAAAAAGATTTGGACTTGGAAACAAAGTGAAAAGAAAACATGGATAATAGGCACTTGTAACGGAAAGGAAAATCCTCCAAGGTTGCTCCAAAGCACCAAAAACCCTAAGAAAGCACTAAGCGAAGTAAGAGGCAGGAAAGTGAACCAAAGATGACCTTACAATCACAAAGACTCAAATGGAAGCAAACTAAAATACTTCAACTTACTTGAACTGAAACTGACAAAGAAATCAGGAAGCGTCTGGACTCAAAAAACTTTTGAAAACACCCTAAGGACTCCAAATTTGGGTCAAACCCTAAATCAAAGGCCAAGACACTATCAAAGTGTGCTTAGTGTTGCCACAAAAAACAAATGTTATAAAACAAAGGTTTGTATACTTCCAACAAGCATCTAGGGTATAGGAGTGCAGCTATGTCCAACAAGGAACAGTATGCAGTCTTCAAAAAGAGTCACAAACAAACAAGACACCTCAAAAGTACTTAAGCAAGCAAAAGATGACCTAAGGGACTTAGGAGAGGCAAACAAGACTAAAAAAAGGCATAAAGACCTCAAGGATAAATTAAGAAGGCAAAGAAAGAGGCTGGAAATCAAACCAAACAAGTGGAAATCAAATCTCAAAAGCAAACAGAGACTTACAAGAAAATACTCTACTGTGCAGTGTATAAACCTGTGTATATTGGGATATGTACCCTACTGTGCACTAGGAAAACCAATGTTTTTCATCTACTGTACGCTACTGTATGTATGGTAGACCAATGTTCATGTCAGGAAAGGTCTGAAACAGGCTTTGAAACTTCAAACTAAGGTGAATCAAGCAAGAAACAGTAGGTAAAAGTGACCTACAAGGCATCTCAGAGGATCAAAAAGACCAAAAGTACTGGAAGGAAAACTAATTATGTCTCCTAGAGAAGAAAACAACCAGTCCCCAACGGAGTCGCCAGTCTGTTGTTCAAGATTTCTAACTTATAGCAAGGAGAGGTACACTACCAACTTCTAGGGTGATAGGCAAACACATTGATCATCACATAGGCTTCTACAAAAGGAAAGAGGTCAAGACTCTTGAAGGCATTCCTTATTAACGACGTTCGATCCTAGCTCTTGCTCGATCTTCTGCTCAATCCTTCACTTGATCTTCCACTTGATTAACCTGCAATACAAAAGATACCTTCCTCAGTGTATCTTGACTGATATAACAATGATGAAATGGAAATAGAACTTAGACATCAAATACAATCAAGCATTTAACCGAACAAATATGCAATCCATTAGACATTTGATTGGGACAGGAAGGATGTTTCAACCTTTATTGTCAAAAGAAAATAACTAGTACAATTATACCTAATCATTCAGAGTGCTTGTGCAACCGGATTCCAGGCTACTTCTCTTCACACTAACTTTGGAATTCCTCCAACATAACAACCGTTAATGCATAGTTTCTCCTCCACCTTCTCACCTATCCCCCTTGTATTTATGGGACAAGGTAGGTAGTTTGGATCGAGAGGTAGTTTGATTGGGAGGTTGGGGAAGTTGCAAAAACAACTTCAACTAATCCCAATTCATCAAATTAATATATTTTTAATTACATTTTAAGATGTACGCTAGTTTTCTTAAGTGGAGTAGTGCACAATATGCGACTTTCATGCTTTACAACTAGCGTTTGCAAGATTTTTGAAGGTGTACGCTAGTCTACTGAAGCAAAGTAGTGTATATTAGCAGGTGTATGCTAGTCTACTGAAGCAAAGTAGAGCATACTGAGAGGTGTACGCTACTCTTATTCCTGTAGGGTAGCATTCATGTCAAAATGTAGGTAAAAACAGTGTTTTGTCAGCTGCAGAGGGGTAAGTCTAGTCCATACATCATCTAGGGAAATCTTGCTCTTCAATCCAAGTTGTCCTTTTGTGTGATCGACAGCTAAAGGTGATCACGGACGGAGAAGTGCAGATTTGACCTATAACACGCACTTTAAAAGAAATAGCTATTTGTATGATCCAGTCTAAGGGACTAAGTCTTCAATTTTGGGTTGAAGCCATAAATTGTGCAAATTACATAGTTAATCGCACCCCCACTAAATCTTTACAAGGTATCACACCGGAAGAAGCATGGAGTAAAATTAAACCAGATGTAAGTCACTTCCGTGTGTTTGGTAGTGAAGCATGGGCTCACATTCCGGATGAAAAACAGAAAGCATTGCAGCCTAAAAGTGAAAAGTGCATATTTGTTGGATATTCAAAAGATGTAAAAGGTTATAGACTTCTTCAACCTCATTCTCATGATATAATCATTAGAAGAGATGTTAAATTTGATGAAAATATCTTGGCCTGTGAGCCTAACTCGGCGATTGTGCCATCTTTGGCCTGGGAGCCTTATTTGGCGATTGTGCCTTCTTCTACTTCCAACTTCTTTGACAGATTTCCAACTCCAGTTTCTAATGATGACAGTGAGGATGAAAATCCACCTCCACCTGCTAATGTTCCTCCAGTTGCACCAGCACCAATGCTTCCTCGATGGATCCTTTCAACATGTGAAGCAGCTAGTGATCCTAGAGATCAACGTCGAACACGTTCTCAGTTTCAGCGAGCCTCTTCTCTTTTGGCTCAGGTTTCCGAGAATCATGATCTAGAAACTTTTGCAGAAGCTTCAAGAAATCCAGATTGGGATGCAGCTATGGATGAAGAATATCGTTCCTTAATGGCAAACGATACTTGGGATCTTGTACCTCTTCCAAAAGGAAGAAAACTTGTCACATGTAAATGGGTGTATAGAACTAAGTATGCATCAGATTGAAGTGTTGAACAACTTAAGGCAAGGTTAGTTTCCAAAGGTTTTTCACAAGTTGAAGGGATTGACTACAATGAAACCTTTGCTCCTGTCGCAAAAATGAACTCTTTCTTCCTTGTTCGTTCCCTTGCAGCCTTACATAACTAGGAAGTCCATCAAATGGATGTCAAGTCTGAATTCTTACATGGTGATTTACAGGAGGAAATTTATATGGAACAACCTCCTGGATATGTTCAGAATAACTCTAGCCTTGTCTGTCTCCTTAAGAAATCCGTATATGGCCTTAAACAAGCTCCTAGAGCTTGGTATGCCAAAATGGATAGCTCTCTCCTTGAAACTGGTTTTTCTAGATGCCATTTTGACCCCAATGTCTATACCAAGAAAGTAAGAAACCATCTCATCATACTTGTTCTATATGTTGATGACCTTATTCTTACTGGTAGTGACCCTAAGCTTTTAAACCATGTGAAATCCATCCTTAAGCAAAATTTTGTAATGTCATACTTAGTACATTTGCATTATTTTCTTGGTCTCCAAGTCCTGCAAACCAAAGAAGGAATCTTTCTTTATTAGTCTAAGTATGCGTGTGACCTTCTTCGTCGCTTTCACATGGAATATTGTACATCAGCCCCTTCTCCCTTCCAGTCTGGAGTCAAACTTTCTGCCACTTGTACTTCACCTGAAGTAGATGCCACCTTGTATCGTCAACTTGTTGGTAGTCTCTTATATTTGACCCATTCCCGTCCTGACCTTTCCTTTGTCGTTTACTTCGATATATTCGAGGTACAATTCGGTTTGGGATTCATTACAGTACAGGGGGGAAACCTTTGTTGGTTGGTTTCACTGATTCAGATTGGGCCAACGATCCTGATGATCGAAAGTCTACTGCAGGTTATGTTTTCAGTCTGGGATCTAGACCTGTCACTTGGGATTGTAAGAAACAACAATCTCTTTCTATCTCTTCAAGAGAGGCAGAATATCAAGCCACAGTTAATGCCAGTTAGGAAGCTTTATGGCTTCGACAGATCCTTTCAGAGTTTAGATTCGAGCAGCAGCAGCCTACTCCACTTTGGTGCGACAATCAAAGTGCCATCAAGCTTTCCAAAGATCCAGTTCTACATCAACTTAGCAAACACATTGAGCTACATATGCACTTCATCAGAAATCTTGCTCATGATCGTGTTCTTGAGGTGCTCTTTTTCCCTATAGATGATCAAGTTGCAGACATCTAAACTTTGATCTATGTTAGGAGTTCAAGAATTTGTCCATGAGGGGGAATAGGCTCTAATGCCTCCTTCCTTCTCCTAATAGTGTCACTTTTGTAAATCCTTCAATCCTATCCCAAGTTGTTCTTAAGCGGGGATGTTAGGATATTTAGACACTTAGGAGTTAGTTAAGATCAACTTGTGTAATATATCTGTTAGGTAAAGTGTGTTTCTTTAGTATGCATTAGTATGAATTTGTAAATATTTAATCTGATAGTCACGATATGTTCTAGACATAGAGTGATATGACAGCTCAACTTCTCTTAGATCATTCATACCCTTGATCCGTGGCTTAACACCCGATTGGTCCATTATCTTCATTTAAAGAGCATGGAGGGTCATTGTCTAGTTGATCGATTATGAGAAATTCATTTGTAACTTTCTTTCTTTTGCATAATAAATTGCTCCGTAGAATCTATTTGGCCGAGGCCGTGGAGTGTTTCCCTCTTGAGGGTTTAAACCACGATAAAACATCGTGTGTTGATTTGTGATATGTTTGTGTGAAGTGGTTGCTCTAGGTGTTCGGTCTTTTGGGAGTACCCTGTGTACCCGAACATTTTCTTGTCTTGGCCAATGCTTCTTTTTAGTATTTAAAGCAATAAGGTATTTCCTGACTTTCATCTTGTCACTTTTTTTGGATGATATGTGATGCCACATAGAACATGAAACATTTTTAAATATATGCATGGGATCTAGTAAGTGGGAAATATTAATATGCTCCCAATATGGGAGATCATAATGATATCAATTTCCTTTTCATCCCTATGGGAGTTTTCTCAACATAGGCGTCGAAGAAATTAGGATCATCGATCAAAGGTTGCACATTTGAATAGAACATCTCTGTGTATTCCTTCTCCTTCTCTCTGTCATATTCCCTATGTGAGTGAGTTGGTGTCATTATTTCATGCCTTTGGGTTCTCTATCGTTTACCATTGAAAGAGGATTTTTATCTTCTATAAGAGTGGTTTTCTGGAAGCAATACCGTAGAGAAGTCGTAGACTGACTTTTGTAGGTCTTTGGACCACCTAGCCTTGATAGAGGGTCCACAACATTTACATCCATAATAACCTTTTGTTACAAGACCTGTGATATTATAGTAAAGATAGCACGTTAGTGTTGAGGATGAAGACAATCAGACCGAATTAAATATGTCAAAATTTATTGCTTTGAATATAAAAACAAATAAAACAACATATTTACCCAAACAAAATCCTAACCCCAGATAATCATGTGTGGTGTACACACATATGCCATGCAGTGTAAAACTCCTCTGTGATGGAATGGGTCTCGACATATCATATACATGTATCCCTTCGCATATTCTTCACTTGATTTTTACCAGGGACTATAAGAGCCAACATAAGATGTTCATTCTTCATGGAAAACCATGGGGGGATATTGTTATTGATCACTACTACAGGTCAAACAATATAGATATTTTTTGGTTGGGAATATGGGTTTACACCATCAATGGCTATGCTCAATCAGAGGTTACGTAATTCATCCTATAATTTATCAAGCCATGTAGATTCTATATGCTTCATGGCTATTGAATCTTTTAGGATTAGCGTATCTCCTTCCTCACTTCGATTCGATGCATGTCATCCCTACAACATAGCTAATTCTTTGCAATGAAAGAGCCTTTGAATATTTGAGATTATAGGCATGTGACTCAATATCTTATGAAGAGGACCATGTTCTTTAGCCTTGTTATTCGATTCTTTGTATCTTTCATGCCCAGATTTTGGACATATCCCTTTGTATGCATATCCGCCTCTATATAAAATACAATCATTGGGCCTTGCAGGATAAGATATGTACTCTACACCCAACATTTTCAACATTTGTTTGGCCTCTGCATAGCTTCCGAGCAAGACATTATCATTCGGAAGTACCTTATATTTGAATAACCTACAGTTAGTGTGTAATACAAATGTACAATGTCATTTAAAGTTCATAAAATTGACCATTTTCAATGATGATTGTGTCACAAGATTACTCAAAATATAATGTAGTTGATAGTAAGTTACCTCAACATTTTCAAGAAACATGCATCTGACATGCTATAATTTGCTTTCAAGTTGTATAGTAATATTTTTGTCCCCAACTGTGTAGACTTTGAGTGGCTAGATCAAAATAGAGGTGTGGTGGAAGCCGATTTAAGGATTTCGAAGAAGGATTCAATAATATGAGCATCATCCCCTAGCTCATTGTCCTAGAATGTATGGAACAACATTGCATCCAAGCCACTCCTTTGTTGTAATAACTCATCCATACCAACCTCTACTTCATTATAGGCATTCTTGATTGGTGAGAATAGACATAGTGGAAATTGAATAGGTGGTTGATTCAACCATGCTTGGTATGCTTCCTCTCCAAGTTGCACTCTTTTTTCATCCTTCTCTTGATTTGACATTGTACTGGGGTGCAACGGAAGACGGTAGGAAGCTCTCTCATCATTAGAATCCTTATTTCAAAAATATTGAACATTACATCAATTATGTTAGTAAGCACAATACACTTGGTTTGATCTCGCATTATAGAAAAGAATTATTACAGAAGCACGAGAATCACTTCCAGTAGAAAATATTAAGTTGCAAATAGTTTATAAAGAAGATGTTCAGATTGAGTGATAGATTAACATCAATTCCAGATTAAATATGAAAATTTAAAATTGAGTAACACATTTCAAATTGAGTTTATAAATTAAATTAACAATTTATAAAACATAATTTCAAACTGAGAAATACATTAATATGAATCCATTGAAAATTAACAAATACAATTAATCAATGTTTTTTGGTCTTACGCCCCAAAGGAATGTCTCTTGGGCATGGCCCAAGTGGAGCAGTTTTGTGGTGCGAGGTTCCAACACAACAGTATTTTTGGCAAGAAGTACAAGCAAAGCAAGGTCTAGCAACGACCTATTTTGGGTAAATGAATCTACAAATCCTAAGAGCAGGGTGAGGAGCGGCGCAGAGATGGAGGAAAGGGACCTGTCGCCTTAGCTAAGACAGAATACTAAGGACGATCAGGATAGCTGAGGCAGTTAAAACATCGGACTGGCAGCAAAAGAAGAAGCAGAGCGGTGGAAAGAGACGTGCTAGTATGCAATCAGAGCTGCGCAATCAGAGCTATGTAGTTAGAGCTGCGCAGTCAAATTTGCAGCTGTCCGAAGGGCATCAGAGCCAGAGGCGACGTAGAAAGTAGGTCGAAGTCAAGTAAATTAGATGTCGAGTATGACAAGCCTAATTAGTGGGGTAACTGCGCCATTTTGGGGGGTTTTGGGCCCACAGTGATTGTAAAGATGTGACCCTCGGGCATGATCTATAAAAATGGAAATTTTTTAAGGGATGGGTTGGTATTTTTGGGGTTTCAATGAAAAACTAATTATTGTAAGAGCAAGAAGAGAGAAGGAGGCTCTGCAGCTGTGTGCATAGAGACCCATTATAGAGAGAAGAGTCTACAGCTGTGTGCACAGACTAGAACTATTGACCCTTTCCATTAATATAAACAATAGTTCCCGTGGACGTAACTCCAATCCTGGGGGTGAACCATGTAAATACTTGTGTTGTGTGATTGAATCTGATAGATTTCTCATGTTTATGTTTATGTTTATGTTTATGTTTATGTTTATGTTTATGTTTATGTTTATGCTTATGTTTATGTATGTTTGTGCTTTTATATCTATTTTCAAATGTATGGTTGATGAGAATAATATGTTAAGTATTGAACGTGTATAACTGAATTTCCAAGTAATTATGAGTATGTTGAATGTGTAGTTGCATGGATAAACACTAAGTCAGCGAAGTATGTAATGTGTGCAATTTCTTAGAAGCGTAGTCCCAGAGTTGCGTTGTTATAACACAATGTGGTAGTTACGAAGTGCAAATTCCCATATGTGCGTAGTAGCATCAAAGTACATGCAAAATATTGGAAGAACTTTTCCAGAGCTAGCCCATAACGATGCATCACCTGGTTATAGAAACCTGCTTCTGTAATCCCCCATAATTTCACCTCGGGTGAGACCTCATCCTGTTCGCAGGTTGTTTCCAAAAGGTCTGGTGGAGAAGTGGTATTGCTAGTTCCCTAACTACGCCGAACCTGGGTCAGTGAAAGAAAGTTAAAATAACACAGCTAGCCAACAAATGGTTCCGTTGTCACACTTGAACTGGTGATGTTCTCTGATAACTGGCATCTTGAGCGGACAAAGATACAGAACTAGGTAACTAAGACCGAGGCAGAGTTTGCGAAGAAATAAAATAGATATCCTCGCTTATCTATGGAAGAGTGGTTACAGAGATACCTCTTCTCTGGAATACACAAAGTTTTCTTCACATTCTTCAGCAATGAGCTACACAAGTGGATATCAAGACTCGCAGAACAAAAAAAATGATTTCAGGGTGGAGAACCTACAGAGTGGACTCTAGAACTGGTTCAAAAACTTAAAATAGTAGATAGCCCAATTTCAAGAGAAGTAGAATTCTAGCTCGACAACGTACTAGAAGGATACGTTATAGAATTTGTTGTGGACACTTTGAAGTCTTACAGCGTAGTAGAGGCATATTTCTTCAAAGGGTTTAGAGGTAAGTACCTGAAAAATCTCAGTCTATATATTAAAATGCGGTTGGTAGAAAAAGGTGTCTTAAGAAGGCAATAAATACCTTAGGAATTTGAATATGTAATGTTCAGTAACACAGACAGTGACACTGAGGAAAATATCTATACATTGCGAAGTGGTAAAAGATACAATTTTAGCATAGAGAAGAGGTCATATGAACTTGGACCTTGCATCTCTCTAGAAACTGAGTTAGGAAGTAATAGGGACTCATATCAGGTTAAGACTTATAGTGATAGACCCATTGGCTATCATCTCATTACTCCGTAGAAACCTCCAACTGATGATGGAAATACTACTAACCCACAGAACACCAGTAGTAGAAATGTTGCAGGGGCAAGTACTCAGAACGTTCCAAGTAGTAGTATACCTAAGTCATCATAGAACACTACGCCTCCTAGAAGAAGAATGACAGATGACATTAAGCTTCCTATAATTAAAAGAACTGGTCTCGAAAACCCAGAGCAACATTGGTTTCTTTGTGAAGCCTGTATGGAATGTTAAACAAGTACATGATGATGCTATTAGATAAGCACAACTAGTTACCACATTCAGGGACAAAGCCTTAACATGGTTTATGAAGTACTCTATTGGACAGAATAGGACACCAGCAGAGATCAGAACTACACTCATCGAAGAATTTAGAAAACCTAAGTCATAATCGCAGTGTATCACAAAGCTTAAAGAAATTAAGCAAACACCTAGTGAGTGAGTATGAGAATTTGATCAAAAGTTCAAAGCATTGTTAGATCAAGTAAGCTTTGACATAGCACCACAACAACACCTAGAATGGTTCATAGTCGCATTGTTAACACATATCACGTTACTGTTGATGCTACAAAAGGTTACTTCATAGACAGAGGCCCTAGAAATTGTGATGAAATTAGAGGCTTCGCCTATAGGAGAAACTAGCACAGGTATGGTTCAGATAGAGACCCAACTAGAAAATTTGGTATTACAACTGCAAGATATGAAGAAAGGAAAAGAAACCCGAGAAGAGGTCTGGTGTACAAAGTGTAAGGGAGAAGGACAGTTTAAAGAACTATGTACGGTATTTAGGGATTACATCTCTAGTGGAGCACCAAACCCATTAAATCAACAGCAAGGACCATGGTGTGAGATTTATGATGTAGAGGACATCTCCTAGAAGACTGTTATCTAATTCAAAAATATGTGCAAACACCAACTGCAACTAGCCATGATGATAGCAACTGCAGAGTATATGACCTCATGATGGAAAGAAAACATGAAATCTACAGAGTTCAAGGGGAAATGCAGAATAACAATGAAAATGTGCAGTATGACCAAGGCACGTATAGAGGATGTGGTGGATTCAGAGGAAGAGGACAAAACACTGGATAAGGATGAGGAAGAGTTCATATTATGTTACAACTGCACTCAACTAGGACATCTAGCTAGAGACTGTATGAACCCTTGTACTACTTGTAAATACTGTAAATCATTTGAACATGCCATTGAGGCATGCCCTGTTTTGCAAGGAAAAATTCAAGAGGGAATACCAGAGGCATAGAATCATAACATACAAATGATCGTAGTTGAAAAACAAAATATAGATTGCAAAATTCATGTTGTGACACGAATTGGAGCCACGATAGGTGGAGATCAAAGAACTGAAGCTTCGAATTCTGAGGATCGCTAAGCTAAACAGAAGCCTACTGAAGGGGCTTGGATAATAAAAGAAACTAGAAAAACATCTGCTTTCAACCTGAACAAAGAAAAATAGGTCTTCATGGAAGCAAGAGAAACCTTCAAAGAATCAGAACCTTTAACTCCAAGAATCAAGTTGCAAAGTGAGACAACACCTGTTATGGATATGCCAGCTTCGTATGATTGATCACGTACTGCAGCAGACCTAGTGAGTCCTATTGTGCAGCTTTTACAGAGCTGTATGAACTTGTTAAAAAATCAAAATGCCTTAGCAGAACTACAAATCCTACTGAGTCATTACGAGCATCGTAATGTAGTAAATGAAGCACATAGAGTGGTTCATCATACTAAGAATCATAAAAGAACTGGAAGAGAAACGAGACTAAGTGCGCAGATCAGGGATTCTGAAATGGACGATATTATCCTTGAATTATGCTCAGAAGTAAATGTCTTGACAAAGAAGACATGGGTGTGATATTTTCAATTACTAAGAACTAGATTCATAAGACAATTTCACCATGGAATATTTTAGACAATGAGAGAAGAAGAATAGAGAGAATAAATTATGGAAAACACTTTGTATCTTATTCATTTATATGATAACAATATATAATACATCCTCCATGGAGAAAATCGAATTGCTTTGATGCAATATGGAAAGACAAAAAAGAAAGGCTTAGAAAAGACAAAAAACCCCCTAGGTGGCAAAAGCAATTTCCAAAACTGTGCTAGAGGATCGCGGATTTGGCAAGTATGGTATGGAAGCTCATGAGTGAGGTAAATGGAATGTAATGATTTCTTTATAAGGTTAGATATGATGTGGAGGTAGAATTGGTCAAGTGGCAAAAGATTCCAAGTAAACTAACTTTATCTTTTCCACTAGAAAGCAGAAAAAACAGGACAAAGCTAACTAAAACTGGATAGTGTCTTTCTAATTCGAGAATGGAATAAATCAGACAGAACCCAAGGAAATCTTATCCAAAATCTATCCAAATTCATTTTTTGTGAATGAGGATAGCATGTGGTCCACTAAAAGACAAAACTGGCCTATTCTACCTAGTCAAAACTCAGGAAATTAATCATAAATTATTAATTAATTTTATCCCAAGTCTAGAATGACATAGTGGGTTTTTTAAATGTTCCAAAACCCCCCCTTAAGCCTAACTTTATGTGATGGGAATTAGAAAATATCAGAAATATAGGGCCCAAGCAACAAGTCTTATGGTCACCCCAATACAAAAATAACTAGTCCATGTAAATCGAGGAAACAGGGAAAACCTCATGGGAACAAAACCCTCCCTAAAAAATGGACATGCTTGATGTCTTCATATTGTCATGTTGCTGATTTGAATGAGCTGAATGACCTGAATTATCTGAATGGGCTACTTCCGAGTAAATGGCTTGATGAAGAGATTGTGGATGTCATGACCATGCATCAGTGCATCGATGTTGTGTAGGAAAGAACCATGTGTTGAAGCTATGAAGTTCATCTTCTGATGATGGAGGAGCATCAAAAGAATTTTTCTTGCTGCTGTAACATACATAATCAAATCTGAAAACATAATCAATGATGGAAATAATATCTATGCATACTCCTTCCCAAGGAGAAACAATGAACTCAACAGGATCAATTTCTTTTGTAACTGTAATGTGGTGTACTAGTTCTTGTACTTTCTTCTCAAACTGATGTAGAACCTTTCTGATATTTAAAATGAGATCATACAGCTCTAAAATATCAGAATCTAAGTCATATGGAGCAGCAACCAGTAAATATGTGGAGTCTCCATGATCGAACATAATTTCAGTAGAAAAAATTTGAGAAACTAGATCACCCGAACAGCTGAGCGAGCCTAGAGAGTGTGAGGACTTGACTTTTGAACCATGAGTGATGGGGTCATGTCCAGATGTGTGGAATATCGGTCCAAATAATTCCAAAACAATGGTTGTCCAACCAATGAAAGATATGCAAGACAAAAGTGCAACAAAGGCAAGTGACACAGTGTAGAAAAACGTAGAATTGTGTAGTTTCTTAACTAGAGAACTTGGGGTTTGTAGGGTCTTTTGTGCATCCAAAGGTTGGGAATTGTTAAATTTTCTGAATTTACTTCAATATGATCTAGGATCTTAACTGAGAGAACAACATGTACAGCATATCTACAGCATATCAATCATGGAGACAATAATGCAAGAACACAAGAGACACAAAGATTTACTTGGGGAAAACCATAAAGGTGAAAAACCCCAATAACTTCCTCAGAGATAGATAGAGCAATGATACAACCAACCAAGAGAGATAGCCATAACCTAGAAGCAGATCCTCCTCCTCCATAAGTGCGCCACTCCTCCTTGAGTGCATGTGTGAGAAGTGAGTGAGCAAATAGAGTGCCTCCCGCACTCTATTTATACTTGACTTGACTTGCCTTTTTACCTAACTCATGTAGGCTCGAACTTAACCACATAACATAATGCTGACTGGGCCGACCCCCAATAGGGTGGTCTAATAACCCTTTGAACCACATGGCCGACCCCCAATAGGGTGGTCTAATAACCCTTTGACCCACATGACTTATACAGGGCCGACCCCAAACAAGGTGGTCTAATAACCCATCAAGTATCAGTTACGACACTTACAATATAAATGACGACACTTCCTTATATAGGAATAATACCATCTCTATAGGAATACAATATACATATATGTGAAATACATTCTGAAGTTACATATACATCAACACTCCCTCTTAACTAGGAAGGTATTTCTCAGCATAGTTCTTCTAGCACAAGTCATCTTCTCTGGATCATCGTCACTGGATAATCCTCATCGAGTCATCATCATCGTCACTGTTGCTGCTATCTCAATCAATCTCTGAATTTACTCGTCATAGGAAGTTCTACAGAGACAGTCCTTTTTCATACTGGATGTAGGCCCACCACCTGCAGGTCTTCACCATCACTGGCCATACTGTGGAATCCTCAGGACTTATTACGTGCGTCACAAAACCTTGAAAGAGAATCCCAGGATGTTACGGGTACACAACTCCGACCTATAGGATCTCCCAGGGCGCTATTACATGTGACCCCACCACAAAACCTCGAAAGAGCATCCCAGGATGTTACGGGTACACAACTCCAAGCTGAAGGATCTCCCAGGGCACAAATTACATGTGGTCACCACAAAACCTAGCAAGAGCATCTCAGGATGTTACGGGTATACAACTCCGACCTGAAATCTCCCAGGGCACAAATTACATGTGGTCATGGAAAAACCTCGAAAGAGCATCTCAGGATGTTACGGGTACACAACTCCGACCTGAAATCTCCCAGGGACCAAATTACATGCCACAGGACAAAACCTCGCAAGAGCATCCCAGGATGTTACGGGTACACAACTCCGACCTGAAGGATCTCCCAGGGCACAAATTACATGTCCTCCCAGAGCAATGTCTCGAAAGAGCATCCCAGGCTATTACGGGTACACAACTCCGACCTATAGGATCTCCCAGACATGCTCATCTGCACAACCTGATCCACGGCCACAGAGTATCAACCTGATACTCAACATACATCATCCTGATGTACTCATGATCATCCTGATCATCATCACTGCAACGTCCTGCTGCATGTCATCTGGAGCAACATCCTGAAGCTCATCATCCATGATCATCCTGATCATCACTGCAACATCATGTTGCATGTCATCTGGAGCAACATCCTGAAGCTCATCATACATGATCATCCTCATCATCACTACAACATCCTGCTGCATGATCTACCTGATCATCAATGCATCTACCTGATGCATACCAAGTATCTACCTGATACATATCATCATCCATGATCCTCCTGATCATACAATGTATCCACCTGATACAAATACATGATACATATCACCATACATGATCCATCTGATCATACAATGTATCCATCTGATACATATATAGATACATGGTCCAAGCATCCAACATGATGCATATACAAAATACATACACATGATCCAACTGATTATATCCAGCATCCAACATGATGCGTACATATAAATGATCCAACTGATCATATCCAGCATCAACATGATGCATACATACATACATAAAAATGATCCAATTGATCATATCCAAGCAGAAACCAGAACATCATCCTAATGCTCATCATCCAGCACTTACATCCATATCCATGTGAAGGATCCTCCTTCCAGCATGCTTGGAATGGCTTCAGCAAATGTGTCCATCACTTTTTCCTTGAAGTGTCCTTGATCTGAAGAACGCCAAGCCTCTCTCTAAAGTACTCGAACTTCACTCTAGCTAGTGGTTTCGTCAGCACATCTGCAATCTGCTCGTCCGTTGCAACATACAGAAGCTTCACAGCTCCTCTCTACACCATATCCCTGATATAGTGATATTTGATCTCTATGTGTTTCGACCTGTCATGAAACACTGGGTTCTCGGACAGCTTCACACAAATCTGGTTATCACAGAAGATACCAGTAGCCTCCAATGGGAGATCAAATAACTCAGACAGTAGCTTCCGTAGCCATACTGCCTCACAACTAGCTGAACAGGCTGCAACATACTCTGCCTCAGCTGTACTTAGTGCTACGCAAGACTGCTTCCTGCTAAACCAAGAGATCACACCTGATCCCTTACTGAAGCAACACTCAGATGTGCTCTTCCTATCTGCAGCACTGCCAGCCCAATCTGAATCAACATAACCCTGCAGGTTAAACTTTTGATTCACCTCATACTTGAGCCCATAATCTACTGTACCCTTCAGGTACCTCAGAACATGCTTTACAGCAACCGGGTGAACACTCCTCGGATCCGTCAAGAACTGGCTCAATGTGTTCACAGCAAAGCAAATGTCTGGTCTCGTGTTCATAAGGTACATCAATGACCCAATCATCTGACGATACATAGAGACATCAACCAGCTCATATGAAGCATCACATAGAAGCTTCAGATTCGATGCCATAGGTGTGGCCATGGCCTTGCAATCCATCATCCCGAACCTCTTCAGGATCTCTACTGCATACTTCCCTTGTCCAAGGAAGATTCCATCTGCACTCTGCCACACCTCCATGCCAAAAAAACAAATAGTGCATCATGCCCAAGTTCTGCACATATATATGACTACACCATGCTGTCTTGAAATTCATCTGGTGCATCTTCTATTTCATCACTTTTATATTTCTCAATGCTGCCGTCTGCAACATGCTTGATCTGATAGTTCCATATGGAAGTCATAACAAACTTCCCTTCAGTTCTTGGGACTAAATCCCAAACATCATTCTTCATGATCGACGGATCATGGCATTCTATTTCTTCATCCCAGATCCTGGGAACTTCAATATCTTCAATATCTTCAATAGATATCTTTGTTGCTGGAACAAATGTTGTAGTTCTTCTTTTGTAGGAGATAGCATACGATCTTTTCTACACAACAAGTTAAATTGCATGATTAGAAAACATCTCATAGTTTTCAGAACAAATTCTTACACATAAAGAAATATGCCATACAGTCATGCAATTATCTTAGCCAATGCTTCAATACAACATGTATCCATATTCCGTAACTTTCTAGATGCCTTCCAATCTCTACCAGAACATTGTTAAGAGTGTGCACAACTCCCAACATGTCAGCAAAGAGGTTTCATTCTAGATAAGTAGCAATGGAATGTTGTACAGTGCCATAGACCACTTACCCATGCATATTAGGAGTATACTGTTCATCAATGCAATTATTCTAATATGTATAATACACAACCTAATTCTAGGAACATCAGTATATACATTATTGAACAGTATTATTTAAGAAATGACAATTCAAATACTTATCTTTGTTTGTTCGTTGGGTGGACTCCCTCTGAGTCTTCGCTTCCTTGTAGGAGCTGCTGGAGTCCTAATCTGAAGTAGCTTCTTCTACACCTTTCTGTTGTGGGATGTAGAGAGATCGTCAACTCCCTCTGAATATCTGCATCCTTGCATAAACCACTGGAGTGTACTCCCTCTTGATCTTTGCTTCCTGGATTACCTGTCCTTGAACTTACATTCATCCTTGGTTCCTATGCATGCTTATTAGTATCATGATTGTGTTATCCTTGTGATCTCATATAAAATCATACATTCATTAGTATACTATTAAAACACAATAATCTCAAGCATGTATAGTCATGATCATTTCAAACAGAAAATAATAAGCATTAGCATTCAAGGTTTATGTATAATTCTTAAGGTTAGTCAAATCATAAGAAACATAACATGCATACAACCATGATTATTCAAACCTATGACTTCATGAATAATCATTATCAACAACAATATAAGATCCTAACACAAGGTAGGATTCTAACTTGATATAGGAAAAACATACCTGGATTAGCATGCTAGCTATTTATGTCTAACATACTCACATGATGTCTTCTTGTTCTTCTTCAATGACTTGTGCTAGTAACCTGTATATCTCATAGGTTAACTATTACAAAACCAAGTTATACATACCTCGTAAATGGATCTTCTATGAGATCCATGACAATGGATGAATCTTTGTCCTCATGTTATCATGATCATATGTTCTTGGACCAGAACATGATTTGTCTTTCTTGGTGTACCTTTCATGTTAGTAGACAACATAAACCTCATACAACACCATAATGCATTAATACAATCATAAGTGTCAACACCCTAACCAATGAATATCTTCTATCATGCATTCATAATTTTGTTAAGGTGATACGACAAATCTAAAATCAAAATTGTACTAACCGTAATAACATGAAGACAAACATACCATAAACTTAATCATGGACAAATATCGAAACATACCTCGATGAGTCATACCTGTCGAAATCGCTTGTAATCTTCTTATATAAGGCCTTAGCCTCATCTCCCTCTGAAACAGGAACTTCTTCACTCATGCAGATGATCAATCCATATTCTTCTAGGATTAACCCAATCCACTTGATTTGCAAGAACTGGACCTTGAGCTGGATATGGGTTTGTCAGAGAAACCCTAAAAATTCAAACTTTGAATTTCAAACTTCTGACAGGATAGAAATATGTGCCTTGATGAGCTGATCAAGTTAGTATATTCAGAATTTGAAAACTGCAAAGTTTCACTCCTCAATTTTGCTTTTGAAACTTCTGGATTCACTGGACGTGACCCTGAACTGGGGTTTGATGAAGCCCACTCTTCTGCCCAATCGAAATGTTTGATCCAAATCTCTAAGCTTCTATTTTTCTGAGGAGCTTCCAGCCGTGGTCACAGATTTCAAAAATTTCCATTTTTACAGAAGCCCTAATTTTCCACTTTTCTGATCAAAGTCCCGAACTAGGGTCTAATCAAACCCGGCCTTCTTCCCAACCAAAAATTCTGATATTGGTCTCTAAATTTCTATGTTTATGAGTATCATCCAGTCGTGGTCTCCGATTACAAAAATTCCAACTTTCTCCAAAGCCCTAAATTCCGGAAGCCATGAATGAAGGTACTCAAAAATAATTCTGTTTTGACAGAAATATGTACCTGATTGTTTCTGGTGTAACTCTGAACCTTTTAATCCACAGGGTCTGAAAATTTTTACTGAGATATCCTGACTTGTTATCTTTCCATCCTGACAGGTCTGACCTCAATTGGATTCTCTGAGAGAGCGTTATTCCAAATGTCGCAATGTGACCTGTTTTGGGATAATTCAGGAGAGTGAACTTGTACGGCGTGCCACGTGTCACTGTTTGAACGTCGGCCTCTGAAAACATTTCCTAAGATATCTTTTCCTGTTATCTTTCCATCCTGATAGGTCTGATCTCAATTGCACTCTCTGAGAGAGAGTTATGCCAAGTGTCGCAACGTGACCTGTTTATGGGATAATACAAGAGAGCGAACTTGTACGGCGTGCCACGTGTCACTGGTTCAACTTAGGCCTCTGAAAAAGTTTTTTGAGATAGTAAAGACTGTGTACTACCTGTCACGTTTTACGAAATTTCATTTGGAGCTTCCTGTCCCAAGATATGACCTTTTTCCCAAGGTCACTTGATTTTGACTCAGATCTGGAAGAGGCAGAAACCCTATATTGTACAGATCATAAATCACAAAGTACAACGAATTAGAGGTTTTCCTTTGGACACAAGGTACCTGGAGATTTAATATTCGTCCTGTAACAATTTCAGATCTGAAAACTTCGCCGAAACGGATTTATAGCGAAATTACTATGATGACTGGGTTTTGCTATATCAAGCCCTAGCATCGTAAGTGCAACAAGTGTCATACATGCCATATCATGCCTTCTTTCAGGCTAGCTCTGATACCATGTTAAATTTTCTGAATTTACTTCAATATGATATAGGATCTAAACTGAGAGAACAACATGTACAGCATATCTACAGCATATCAATCATGGAGACAATAATGCAAGCACACAAGAGACACAAAGATTTACTTGGGGAAAACCATAAAGGTGAAAAACCCCAATAACTTCCTCAGAGATAGATAGAGCAATGATACAACCAACCAAGAGAGATAGACATAACCTAGCAGCAGATCCTCCTCCTCCATAAGTGCGCCACTCCTCCTTGAGTGCATGTGTGAGAAGTGAGTGAGCAAATAGAGTGCCTCCCGCACTCTATTTATACTTGACTTGACTTGCCTTTTTACCTAACTCTTGTAGGCTCGAACTTAACCACATAACATAATGCTGACTGGGCCGACCCCCAATAGGGTGGTCTAATAACCCTTTGACCCACATGGCCGACCCCCAATAGGGTATTCTAATAACCCTTTGACCCACATGACTTATACAGGGCCGACCCCAAACAAGGTGGTCTAATAACCCATCAAGTATAAGTTACGACACTTACAATATAAATGACGACACTTCCTTATAGAGGAATAATACCATCTCTATAGGAAGACAATATACATATATGTGAAATACATTCTGAAGTTACATATACATCAACAGGAATATGATGTGGGATATGTAATGAAATGCATATCAGACTATAAATCATCTTCTAAATCAGAATCTAAAAGATTTGAATGATGGTGGAAAGACCTTTCAGAAGACAAGTCAGAAGCTAGTAAAAAATGACTAGTTTTGAGAGTACACTTGGATGAACTGACTGAAGATTGTTCCAAGGAAGAGGTCGAGGTTTCTGATTCTGATATATAAGAATGTGAATCAATATTAGATACATCAGAATTATATTTCACTCTAGCACTCAAAGCATAAACATTATTACCTTTGGGAGAGGCTTGGAGATAGAGTTCTTGTTCTACAGCAACCTTGCCTTGTTCTTTATTTGCAAAGTCAAGAACATCTATGTTATGCTCTTCAAGCATATTGGCCATGATGTCTAATTTATTCATGAAGCAAGATTTCTCAGGATGAGTGCCTTTGCAGCAATAAGAACACTTGGGCTTCTCCTTCTTCATCTTCTTGGATTTGGAATCTCCATCAGAATCCTCTTCATCTGACAATATCTTCTGTTTGGATTTGTCATTCTTGAAACTCTTTGCTCCATGAGCAATAAGTGCAAAGTCTTTGGAGGGTGATTGATCCCTCATTTGGACCAGCTTGTCCTTTTCTTGAGTGAGAGAATCAATGAATGCATCCAAGGTTGGCATCTTCCACTTGGAAACTGCAAGTCTTGTAGAATGAAAAGTAGACACAAATACTGAGTATTCAGAGCTCAGTTTTGACAGAATGGTAAGGATTAATTGTTCATCCTTCTTCTCTATATCACATTGCTTGAGTTGAAGCACTAGGTTCTTGAATTTTCATATGAACTCCTCCATAGAATCGAAATTACTTGGACTAAAAGAGATCAGCTCAATCTCCAACAAATGACCTCTGAGCTCGTCCTGTTTTCCAAAGAGAGACTCTAGCTTTGTCCACACTTCATTTGGAGTTGATAGAGAATCGATATGGAATAGAAGATCTGGAGATACATAGAGAAAAAGTAACCCATAAGCTTCATCAAGCCTATTGAACCATTTGGATTTTAATGCAACAACTCCTGGCTCAATTTCAAGCCCCATAGTGACTCTATACAATCCTTTGCTCCGAAGCTGGATGATCATATGCACCTTCCAGTCAAAGAAATTGCAGGGAGTGAGAGTCACAGCTTTGGATTGATTTTTCTCCATACTGATGCGCTCCTGGTAATGGTAATACCTGCAAAAAACACTCTTGGAAATTTTTTTGAATCAAGCTAGCTCTGATACCATGTGATATTTTCAATTACTAGGAACTAGATTCATAAGACAATTTCACCATGGAATATTTTAGACAATGAGAGAAGAAGAATAGAGAGAATAAATTATGGAAAACACTCTGTATCTTATTCATTGGTATGATAACAATATATAATACATCCTCCATGGAGAAAATTGAATTGCTTTGAAGCAATATGGAAAGAGCAAAAAGAAAGGCTTAGAAAAGACAAAAAACCCCCTAGGTGGCAAAAGCAGTTTCCAAAACTGTGCTAGAGGCTCACGAATTTGGAAAGTATGGTATGGTATATCATGAGTGAGGTAAATGGAATGTAATGATGGCTTTAGAATGTTAGATATGATGTGGAGGTCGAATTGGTCAAGTGGCAAAAGATTCCAAGTAAACTAGCTTTATCTTTTCCACTATAAAGCAGAAAAAACAGGACAAAGCTAACTAAAACTAGATAATGTCTTTCTAATTCAGGAATGAAATAAATCAGACAGACTCCAAGGAAATATTATCCAAAATCTATCCAAATTCATTTTTGTGAATAAGGATAGCATGTGGTCCACTAAAGACAAAACTAGCATATTCTACCTAGTCAAAACTCAGGAAATTAATCATAAAAGATTAATTAATTTTATCCGAAGTCTATAATGACATAGTGGGTTTTTTAAATGTTCCAACAATGGGAACAAATGGGAAAGTCGAAGTTATCATGGTCACCAATACAGTTGAATCTAGATAATCAACAAAAGGTTCTACCCTTTGGAATATTATCAAATGTCCTTGTCAACATTGATGGAGTGTGAATTCAAGCATATTTTGAGGTCATTGAGATTATAGATGATAGAAATCCATATCCTGCACTATTGGGGATAGACTTGTAAATTGATAACCTCACAATTATCAACTTGAAAAAGAAGCAGATGATATTCGAAGGACCAGATATAAGGGTCATCGTACCCTTGGATCCTTTATAGGGGCCTAGATATACTGAACCAATATGAGAAGAATGCAGAACTCAAGATCTAGATCACATCTACAAGATGACGGTGAACCAGGAAGACTACATCAATCCTACTAATGATGGCACATTGATTTGGCGATATGATAGTTCTTGCATATCAGAATCAGATGTAGGACTAGAGAACTGGCAGAGCAGAATGCACGAAGTATCTGCAAGAAGATGTGCACAGCTCACTAAATCATTGTGCTGGATTGGAATAGAGGTAAGTTCAATCAATAATTACGATGTATTGAGTAATATTCATGTGCATTTTAAAAGATATTTCATATCAGTCTCAGATGAATATAAGTTAAGAGGACTAGATACATAACTGCGTGCTACACCTGCTAGATGGTGGGATTCACATAAGCAAAATCTGACCACATGGGAAGAATGTAATCACATGATGGAGATCAAATTTATAGAAGAGACTAAGCATGTAAAAGTGAAATATAATGGATAGACTGATCCTAGAGATCACATAGATATTTTCCTGAAAGCATGGACACACGTACCACAAGAAGAATGGGTCCATCGGTTTGTGCACACATTGGAGCAAATTCCAAAGAACTGGTACACAGGAACAGAACTTTGCAAAGAAACAGTAGAATGGTCTTCCATGACTAAGAACTTCCAAGTGACTTTCAGTTTTGAGGATGACTCTCCAAGTATAAATGAGGCTTTCAGATCATCAAAAATAAGGTATTCAATGACACACTAGAACCTGTGTATCAACAACCAGAGTGGGAAATACAGCTAGAGCATGCCTTGGAATGCTATAAATTCGCTTTAGAAGAAGGTGAATATGAAGATGAAGATTTGCGTGATGTCTACATACTTGATTCATAAGGCGAGCGCGAAGTAGAAGGGCCTCCATTGGAAATTTTGTATCTGATTAATCCCGTGAAAACTTGAAAAGTGAACATCTGATTAGTCGCTTCTATAGGGGATTATTGGCATGAGTAAATGGTAGCGCATATAGCAGACTTACTGCATGAATATGAAGACTTGTTTCCTACAAATTTTTCCAAAATGAAAGGCATTTTGGGGGACTTGGGAGTCATGAAAATACCTCTCAATCCAGATGCGAAGCCTATTAAGCAGAGACCCTCTCGACTAAATCCCACATACAAAGAAAGAGTAAAGGTAGAGATTGATAAGATGCTCGATGCAGGAATCATTGAACAAGTAGAAGAGTCATAATAGATACGTCCCATGGTTATCCAAGAAAAGAAAACTAAAGGTGAAATTAGGATCTGTGTAGATATCAGAAAGCTAAACGATGCATCATTGCATGACTCATTTCCTACTCCATTCACAGATGAAGTATTAGATAATGTTGGAGGGAAGGAAGCATACTCCTTCACTGATGGATTTTCTGGATATCATCAGATCAAAATTGATACAACAAATAGACACAAGACCACATTTTCCACTGAATGTGGCTCATTTCAGTACACAGTTATGCCATTTGGTTTGAAGAATGCACATGTTATCTTTTCTAGAGTAGTTGTTGCTACATTGAAGGATTTTATCCATAAATTTTTAAAAGTGTATTTTGATGATTGGACGGTATTTGGGTTATTGAAAAACCATCATGTGAACTTAAGACTGATGTTAGCAAAGTGTAGACAAAATCAGATCTCCCTGAACCTAAAGAAAAGCATCCTCTTTGTTCCGTATGGAATTCTACTGGGACACATTCTTTGTAAACAAGGACTGTCGATGGTTGATCCAGCAAAAATCACAGTTATTGTGAATTTACCAGCACCTAATTTAGTAAAATAGCTACACACTACATTGGGACAGAGAGGATACTACATGAAGTTCATCAAAGGATATGCACAAATCACTGTGCCTAGGGAAAATTTATTGAAGAAGGAAGTAAAGTTCACATGGACTGAGGACTGTTAGAAAGGATTGGATATGTTTGTGCCAGAAATTGTTACTAAGGCTAGGGTAACAAGCCAACACAATCTCAAGAGTAAAACTCAAATCAAACTAGCATTTAGGGTTTTGTTTTATATGTTTTTGGTTATAAACTTCAAGAGCATGCAGGGAATACATTCAGCAGATAAGCAACAACTAAATCATACACATATATCGATAAAGATGCATATATATCACAAAAATCCAACAAAAGACTGTACTGAAGTTCACACATAAAGGACAAGCACCACTAGAGAATACACATTAACCAGTAATGAATTTTTCATTCATGAAACTAAATAAGTTCAAACATGAAGCCAACACAGACCAAATGAAGGGGAAAGAGTCATATATTCATAATTTCATCAGTAAATGTATATAAGAGTTACAGTACCTATCTCTGAATAAGTCTGAAAGTACAAGCAGCTAGCAGACCTCCTGATGCTCCCAAAAATCAGAACCCTCACAATGTTTTGCCTCTCTTTCTAAATAGTTCTCTTCCCAAAAACAGTTAGGTTTTTCCTCCTAACTCTCCCTCGAATCACTAGGCTAGGTAAAGTAAAATTTACACTTTTTACAAAATTACAAGGTTGCTAAAATAGCAAATTCTTAACTAAAACAAAAATGCTTATCTTAAATAACCCCTAACTAATAACTGCCTCATATCTCCTTCACTGCCTCCACAAGAAGAGATATACCATCTGGACTTGAAGACCTTTTCTTTGTTCTTTTATGCTTCTTCTCCATATCAGCTATCTTTTTCTGAAGGTCTTCATTTTCTTGCTATAAACTTTCAACTGTCTTTTCCAGCTCTGATCAGTGCCTGTCAGAAGCCCTTTTCCTTCTAAGTGCTTCCTTTGCATCAGCCACTAGTTCCTGAAAATTGTCATGAACATCCTGGAGATCTTCTCTTAATCTTCTATTGGCCATCAACAAACCATCATTGACCTCCTGCATATAATTCATTTGGTGCTTATATTGTTTGACAATCTTCTGTAAATTTTTCCTGTCAGAATTAGCCATTTTCTCTATTGCAGAATCTTGCTCTTCATTAGGTTTCCAAGGAATGTCAAACTTCTTAAAGATTTCTGCTTCTTCTGTCAACAGTTTCTCAGAAGTGTCTTCAATGCTGAGCTTTGGGTCTTCTTCATCTGCTGCTTTCACTGAATTAATCTCTTCTTTTAAACATGGCTGCAATTTATCTATCTCTGATTTGTCATCATCCATGGACCCTTCATCTAAGATAGTCACCTTATCTGTGTTTAATTTGGGATTTAACAACTTTTTCATGTTTAACCTCAGCTTATTTTTCGACCTAGTTTTAGGTCTCCAGAATGTAGCTGCCTCTCCCATCATCTTCATTTCTTTCCCTTGGTACTGAACAGAAGCTAATTGCACCACTTCCAGCTTGTTTCTTTTCTTGTTAGGCCTCGTGGTTTTGCCATCTGCAACTTGAACTTCTTCAATTTCAGTTTTGACTTTAATCTCAGAAATAGGCTGTTCTTCTTCTAACATGTATCCTTCATCATCCGAAAGAATTGTGATGGGGCTTCTTGGCTGAATGTGGATCTCTTCTTTAGCTACAGGAACCATTTCAATGTCACCATTTTTCTCCTCCTGAGGATCTGCTATAGGTGTTGGATTCTTTTCAGGCAATTCCTTTTTGTCTTCAAACAGTGTGAACTTACTTTTAGGGTAATCCGAAACTGCTTTGAGCTGACTGTCATCCTGTCTCTGTCCTGCTACCTGCTTTGTCACCTTCTTGGCTTTAACATCATCTTTACTTGTAGATTTGACTGAGTGACCTAACTTTTTCATCATTACCTTCCCCTTATCAGTCTGTCTCTTTGGTTGCTGGTCTTCTTTTTTAGGATGAACATCTGACCAGAACAAAAAGAAATCCCAAGTCCTTCCCTCATGTTGCAACACTGTGGTGATGATCAGTTTAATGAGACTGTGGTGAAAAAGTGACTGGGAAGTGTGATCATCATGTTGCTTTATCTTACTTGACATTTTCTGCAGGCTTTTAAAGAAAAAGAAGGGCAGATTCATTTTAGAAACTCCTGCCATGTGTTGAAGGAACCTGAGATGATATTTAAATACCAATGAATATCTTCCTTCACAGGTCACATAACTTTGAAGTATCCTTATGGGCTCAATCCACTCCTTCCTGAAATTTTGAATGAAGGTACCCTTGTTCCAGTCAGGAGTCACATTAGGAAACAAGTACCTTTGGGGTTCAAACTCGAAAGGTGATTTTTTAAACTAGTGCTCACCCTCATTGCTGATCTCAGTAGCTTCTGCTATTAATTCCACAGTCAATTTGAATTTCAAAGTATCCATCATAATCATATCATTTTTAAGTCCCTTAGCAAACTTGCATGAGACCTGAGTATTGAAGCCATCGATCTTCTTGAAAAACTTCAACCAACCTGCCTGCTGAAACAGTTCTGCACAGTCAGGAAGCTTCTGAATCCAGGTTAGGTCTGTGGGCTCAGCCATGTTGACCTTACCACTTTTGCCACTTTTCCCCATATTCTTCTTTTCAGAAAATAGAAACAGTTATGACTTTAGGTTTCAAAAATATTTTGTAAACTGGTTTCTTGTGCTTTCGGCTCCTTCAAAATTTGCTACACACTCCTGGACAGGCCTTCAAGTTCAACGTTCTCTTATCTCAACCATACAACTAGGTCTGTATAAGAAAGCAGACATGTTTTCCAAGCAATTGAACATGGTTCTCCAAGTAAGTGATTTCACGAGTCATAACAATTTTCAACAGCTTTTAAACCACTTAAACAAACCAACAAAACACCTTCTGTGTAAGAAATGAGCATAACAAATCAATCTGTGAGTCCTCTCAATACTATTTCCTGTAGATTCTGATTTACAATGGCATTAGGTCATGAGAAGAACCCATTCAATTAGTTCATTGTACCAATCTGCATCACTATCAGAGTTTTTGAATGTATAGGAGAGCAAATGATAAACAATCTTCGTTCAAACTGTCATTAAAATTTCCCCAGCTGAATACTTTAAGCTTAAGACTACTTTACTGCTCTGTTCATACAAATTCCTCATACTAGCTTCAGATAGCTATTTCTGTGGTGAAGTGTTTATTTTATGATCTATTCTATCATCTCCAGCAACCAATTTCTCCAGATAATCGTGCAGCGAAAAAGACCCAAATTTTCCAGTTATTAGGGTTTGTATCGGAATACCTGTCAATTACTCATCTGTCGTGGCTTAAAGCTTCGTTTTGGGGTATCAATGGTCTCTTCTTATGAGAATAGGTGTCTTCATATCATTTCCTTGATTGCTGGTAAATGAATTCGGAAGCCCTAATTCTAGCTGGCATTAAAAAACACTTGTCTTCTCTTCACAGCAACACTATCCACCTTTTTAGCAGTTAACTCTCCTTCACGAACACTTCCTCTCCTATAATAATGCGTGTAGAAAGAGAAATTTGACAGCTTAGACCGGGATTTGCTGGTTTTTTGTGCAACTGATTCCGCATACCATGCAATGATGAGCTTGTTCTGCTTTGTGACTGATAACCAACTAAAATCATGCTTAAACTGCAGTAAACACGTGTTAAAACACTCACACAAGGCGATTAGTCACTCACATACTGCATCATGATTGAAATCCGTTTGAAATTTGAAAAAACAAAGGGCTGTGATATTCCTGTAGCACGCCCTTTGTTAAAATTTTGTCTAGCGCTACAAGAATAGCTGCCATGCCAGAATTTCACAGTTTTTCAACTTTCTGCTAATTTGTCGGAGGTTTTAAAAGTTATTTGGTGTAAGAAACAAGTCTAACTGGTCTCTAAACACATTAATGAATCAACTGTTGAAAATATGACCTTCTTTAACCCCCTTTAAAATATAAAAGATCAACAAAAATCAAATAAAATCTAAAAAGAATGGGCTCAAAACTTATTCAATCACCCATAGAGTTTCTAAGGAGACTAAAACTAAAACTTAAAACCAAAAATTTAACCGAGGTAGATTGAAAAACAAACCAAAACTTGAGAAAATAAATCAAAAATGGAGAAAAATTTACTGTCTTAACATCTGGCTCTAGCTACGGGATGAAGTCCTCCCTGTGAGGCTTCAAGAACCTGTAGACTAGTGCCTTCTGTCTTCAATCTAACTGCTTGCAAACTTCCATTGGGTTATGGAGTCTTTATTCAATCTCATTCACACCGGTATATACAATGAAAAGTGACAATGATCCTCATTAACTGTAGAAATGCTTGAGGAATCGCCCATTGACAGGGCTGAGCAACTCCTCACCTTCAAGGGACTGCAAGATGAATGTATTATTTTCCAAAACTTTAGATATCAGAAAAGGGCCAAACCATAGATTATCAAATTTTCCATGCTTACCCTTCTGTTCCTTTCTTGCACCCCATCTTAAAACCAACTCACCTTCTGAAAAAATATGCTCTTTAATATTTCTGTCCAACCTGTTTTTCATTTCAGCTCTGTACAGCTGTGCTTCTTTGTCTACCTTCTCTCTATTTTGCTGTAACTCAATCATTTTGAAGATTCTCCTTTGTAAATCATCTGGTTCCTCTTGAGAGTTCTGAAGGAACTTCATTACTGGAATCCCCAACTGAACTAGAAATACTGCTTCTGTTCCATACACCAGCTGAAAGGGAGAAGTACCAATGGCTTGCTTCACAGTAATCCTATCTGCCCACAATGCATATTTCAACATTGAATCCCAAGACCTTTTATTATGTTTCAGCAGCTTCTTGATGCATTGAATGATATTCTTGTTAGATGATTCAGCCTGACCATTTCCCTGAGGGTAATAGGGAGTTGAGTGCTTCAAAATAATACCATTTTTCTCACAGAAGGCCACCATTGCCTTGGATTTGAATGCTTTGGCATTATCAGTAATCAATCTTTGTGGACAGCCAAATCTACTCAGAATATTATTTTCAATGAACTCCATAATCACCTTATCTGTAGCATTTCTTGTTGGAATAGCTTCCACCCATTTTGTAAAGAAATCTGTGGCAGTCAAAATCCAATGATGCTGGCCTGAAGATGCTGGATTTATTTCTCCAATAAAATCCAGACCCCACTGTTGAAAAGGGGCATTGACTGCAATAGGCTTCAAAGGTAAAGATAATAATTTCTGTTTACCTGCAAATTTCTTACAAGGTATGCAAGCTCTTACCTGCTGGTAAACATTTGAGAAGAGGGAAGGCCAATAGTAACCAGCTCTCAAAATTTTATAGGCTGTTGTTTTCCAGTATTTATGTCCTCCACAAGCTCCTTCATGAGATTCTGAAATTACTTCTTCTATTTCAGCCTGATCTAAACACCTTAACAAGATTCCTCCTGGGTCTTTCCAAAACAATTGATCTTCCATCAAACAGTATTTAGTAGCTTTCAATTTCAGAGATCTGGAAGCCTTCCTATCTAAGTGTTCTGGGCATTGCAAAAATAACAAAAAATGAACAATATCAGCATACCAATCTGAAGATGAATAAGAGTCCATGATTCTTTCTTTCTCCAAGAATGCTTGCTTTTCTTCAGGTGCTGATTCTTCTGCCATAACATGTAATCCTAATGCTTGACAATTTGAGTCAGCCAGCAGTTTGGCCAATCCTTGTCCTTTGACCAGCTTAGTAGGTCTGATTTCCACTTCATATTCCATAATTTTGGCAATCCACTTTCCCCTCTTTCCTTCACTATCAGGTTGTGTCAAAACGTCTTTCACTGCAGCGTTTGGAACAAATGAAATAACCTTGGAATGTAAGATATAAATTCTGAAAAATTTTAAAGCCTTCACCAGAGCATAGGCTTGTTTCTCCAAGATATTGTAATTCAGCTCTAAATCTCTAAGTGTTTTACTGAAAAAGGCAATTGGTTGCTCTAATCCTTCATTATTCTTCTGAAGTAGGACAGCAGCAATAGTATCCTCTGAAGCAAAAGAAAAAGTAAGGAATTCTTTGGCAAAATCAGGGCTTACCAAAACAGGTGCTTCAGTCAGAGCCACCTTGATTTTCTCAAAAGCTGCCTTTGCTTCAACAGTCCACCTGACTTCTTGGTCCTTTTTTAACATTACTGTGATTTGTTTAATGGTCTCAGCAAAATTAGGAATAAACCACCGCAGAAAGTTTATCTTGCCAATGAAAGATTGAACATCCTTTTTACTCTTGGGCAAGCTAATCTTCAGTATTGCTTTGACTCTCTCAGGGTCAATTCTAATACCATCAGCTGACACCAAGTGGCCAAGTAATTTACCTTCTTGTATAGCAAAATGTGATTTTTTGGGGTTCAGGGATAAACCAAATTTTCTGCATTTTATGAAGGTTTGCTCCAAATGCTTCAAGTGTTCATCATCTGATTTTGAGAAGACAGTAATATCATCCAGATAAATAACCACAAACTTATCTTTCTCACCCACGAATGCAATGTCCATGGCTCTCTGAAAGGTTGCTCCAGCATTCATCAAACCAAAAGGCATCTTGTCATACATAAATGTCCCCCAGGGGGTTGTAAAAGTTGTCTTTTCTTTTTCATCAGGGTGCATGGCAATCTGATTGTACCCTGAGAAACCATCTAGCATAGAAATCCTTTGAGCTCCAACTACCTGCTGCAAAACCTGTTCAATCTTGGGAAGAGGATAATTGTCTTTTAATGATGATCGATTCAGATTTCTGAAGTCAACACATAATCGAATTTCCCCATTCTTCTTTCTAACAGGAACCAGATTAGCCACCCAAGAAGAATACCTAAGAGGCACTATTATCTTTGCATCCAACAACTTCTTTAGTTCTTTTTCAATTACAGGGAACAAGGCTGGATTGATTCTTCTTAGTTTCTTCCTGAAAGGTTTGACATTAGGTTTCAAAGGGACCTTGTGCTGAATAATTGATGTATCATAAGTTTTTAGTTCCTTATAAGACCAGGCAAATGCATCTATATATTTTTTCAACAGCTTAATATATCTACTTCGTTGCTCCAATGTTAAGAATTTAGAAATTTTTACCATTCTTGGATGTTCTGCTAAACCAATATTGTAGTCTTCTACATTGTCTTCTGAAGATTGAATTACTGGCTTTGAAGGTGTATCATCTTTGGTGAATATTCTTTCTAAAGGTACTAGACCTTTCGGAATGAAATTGCTCTTCAACCCAATGATTTTATGCCCTGCTATCTCTTCTGCAGCAAACTCATTTAACTGTTTATCTCTTTCATCTTCTTCTTGATCAATTTGAGTATTTGCAAACTCATCTACAAGCTCAAGAAAATTTTTTATTTCAATGTCATCTTCAAAAACCCTCCAGTGCTTTATATTTTCAGGAACACAAGGTCTATACCTCACTTCTATAGGATACTTTAGCTGAGTGATTTTAGGGATTCTAAAATATGTGGCAGCCAGGGCTAAAGAATCTGCAGTCTCATTATGATTCCTGGGAATATGAGTGATATTAAATGCTATAAAATAGTTTTCAAGCATATCCCATACCTCATTTCGATATACTTTCAGCAAACCCTGCTTTACTTGATATTTTTTCTTCACTTGTTGAACAACTAGTTCGGAGTCGCCAAATGCAGAAATTTGCTGAATTCCCAAATCTTTAGCAGCTTTCAATCCCAATAGCAAAGCCTCATACTCAACAGTATTGTTAGTGGTAACAAACTCCAATTTATACATGAGTTTCACTGTTTCACCGCCAGGGGAAATGAGTAAAACTCCAGCTCCAGCACCCTCTCTACATGAAGATCCATCAAAATACAACTGCCACACTGCATCTTTTTCCTATATGCTGTGTTTTATTGGCTGATCTTTTTCCACTTGTAACAGACCAGCAGAATTATCCTCTTCACTAAACTGTAATATGCATGAACCAAGGTCTTTGTCCACATAGTACATTGGGTGATTGCTAGGGTTTTTATCATCTGTGACTATGTAAGCAAGCTGTAGCTCTCTGTAAAGTCTTCTATTTTCTCCACCAAAAATAGGAATGGTGGCATAAGAGAGGTCCATCTGTAAGGTTCCTCCAACCTTCTTTGCCCAGGATCTTGAAAGAAGCAAGCCAAACTTTGGGGTGATATCAGCCACTACAACATCCATTATGACACTCTTCATTGGCAACTGAGCAAGGCTGACAACCATATCTTTAATCACTCCTAGACACTTGACAGCTCGGGAGTCAAAGGCATATAATTCATGATAAGGTTTGGTAATACAAAGACCCAGGGCTTCCATCACAGCTTTAGGCATTAGATTATGGGATGCTCCAGAATCTAATAGACAATTATGGATCATCTAATCATGGACAGTTAAGGTAACATAGAATGGAGGAGAAGCACCAGCTTCATTTTCTGTTTTCTTAGCTAAGGCAGATCCAATGAATATCTTTGGACTTTCTTCTTGCAAATTGACAGTATCTGAAACAGGCTGGCTACTAGCAGAATTCATAACTTTTAGGACTGTTTGTTTATATGATGGATTTTTGATAAGCTCAGAAAAAGGCACAGGAATTTTTAGTTTACCTAACTCATTTTCCAAACTGAAATTTTGAACTGACTTGTTTACCTCCTCAATTTCTACATTCTTCTTGGATTTTTCTGCAGATTGCTTCTTTTCTGTTGCAGGATCAGGAACTGATTTATCAGGAATAACTGGAGCAGGAACAGCAGCTTTCTTCTTAGGAGCTTGGACTACCTGTTTCGGGCCAGATCTGAGATTAATAGTCTTCTTAATTCCATTCTGATTAGCAGCAGCATTTACAGTAGTTTTTTCAAATTCCAAGTCATCTTCAACTTCATACAAATCTGCATCATAGTACTCAGCATTTAGAAAATCTTCTTGTGTTACAAAACCTTCAGATAAACCATCTCCAAAATGGTTCACATCCTGATTTGTTTCAGTTTCTTCAAACAGTAACTGTTGATCAATTTCTTCTTCATCCACCAAATTATTCTGAAAAGGTGGGGGTACTTTTTGATCCTCATTATCCCTCCTTTCTCGCTGAATATCATTATTTCTGTGCTCTCTTGGCATGAATCTAGGAGCAAATTGCCTCTTGAACTGATTTTGGTTATTTGGATTTCGATCAGCTTCTGGGACAGGTTTAGCAGAATTCTTTTCAAGTTCTAGTTTGTTCAACTTGGCAGTGAGAATCTTTACAAGCTTAGTCATTTCATCTATTTTAGCTTCAGCAGACTGAGGTGCAGCACTTGTGGAAACAACTTCCTTCTTTCCCTTTCTTTCATACTGCTGCTGAGGTGTTTCTTTCTTGAGTCTGTTAGAAGCCAGCAAATTGGACTCTACCTCCAATGCCGCCTCTTGCATGTTCAGCAGGGTGATAGGTCTTCTCTCTCTGAGTAATAAAGAGAATTCATGATCAAAAGCATTTGCATAGGTCAACTTGGCTGATGTTTCAGTGGGTTTGATTTCTGCAGGAATCCTACTATACATCTTGTTAAACCTTTTGGCAAAAGTCAGAAATAGTCTCATCCTTCTTTCTTCTCAAAGCTCCAAACTCAGTTATGTAATAAGTGTGATCCTTGGTGTCTCCCCACTGTCTCAGAAAAAGATCTTTGAGTTCTTCAATTATGGTGATAGAATTAGCAGGCAGTTGTCTGAACCATTTTCTCACATCCCCATCAAGACTTTGTACAAATACCCTCATCCATACATATTTAATTTCAATGTTCTGATTATCTGCATAACTCTCAAAAGCCTCCCAATGTTCTTCTGCAGTTGTTTCACCTTGTCCATTGAATCGGGGCATATACTTTTGGTAATCATGTGTAGGCAAGGCATGTAAAGGTTGAGGTAAAACTAATGGTGCATATCTAGCTGCAACCATGCGGTCCATCATATCCATAGGTGGATTTTGGGCTGCCATTATGGACTGAGGTTTAGACTAAGGTTTTGAAGAGGAAGAAATTTGACTGGAACTTTTTTGAAAAGGATTCCTTCCTACTTTCAACTGAAAGATTGGTATTTTATCAGGGGAAGAAGTTCTAGCTTTCAAAAAACTTCGAGGATTAGTAAAAACCTGGAAAGTGCTTTCAGAGATGGTAGGTTTTGCACAAGGTAAGTTCTCAGCTGGGTCTAATGATTCACCCAACTGGTGAGAGTCACAAGAGGCTGGTAAAGATTGAGACTTTCTGAGCTTTCTTGTTGTTTTTATGACCTTTTCAGGGTCTGTCACACTCAGCTGTAATGGAGAAGTAGGTCTGCTTTTAGTTCCAATTCTGTTAGAAGCCACTGTGACGACTTTCTGGTGAAAATAGCCTTCAAAAAATGCTAGTTCAAGTCCACCTCTTAAACCAGAAAAATGATGAGTATCCCAGGGAAGATATGCTTCAGCTTCGTCCCCGGCAACGGCGCCAAAGATGTTTGTGCCAGAAATTGTTACTAAGGCTAGGGTAACAAGCCAACACAATCTCAAGAGTAAAACTCAAATCAAACTAGGGTTTAGGGTTTTGTTTTATATGTTTTTGGTCATAAACTTCAAGAGCATGCAGGGAATACATTCAGCAGATAAGAAACAACTAAATCATACACATATATCGATAAAGATGCATATATATCACAAAAATCCAACAAAAGACTATACTGAAGATCACACATAAAGGACAAGCACCACTAGAGAATACACATTAACCAGTAATGAATTTGTCATTCATGAAACTAAATAAGTTCAAACATGAAGCCAACACAGACCAAATGAAGCGGAAAGAGTCATATATTCATAATTTCATCAGTAAATGTATATAAGAGTTACAGTACCTATCTCTGAATAAGTCTGAAAGTACAAGCAGCTAGCAGACCTCCTGATGCTCCCAAAAATCAGAACCCTCACAATGTTTTGCCTCTCTTTCTAAATAGTTCTCTTCCCAAAAACAGTTAGGTTTTTCCTCCTAACTCTCCCTCGAATCACTAGGCTAGGTAAAGTAAAATTTACACTTTTTACAAAATTACAAGGTTGCTAAAAATAGCAAATTCTTAACTAAAACAAAAATGCTTATCTTAAATAACCCCTAACTAATAACTGCCTCATATCTCCTTCGCTGCCTCCACAAGAAGAGATATACCATCTGGACTTGAAGACCTTTTCTTTGTTCTTTTATGCTTCTTCTCCATATCAGCTATCTTTTTCTGAAGATCTTCATTTTCTTGCTGTAAACTTTCAACTGTCTTTTCCAACTCTGAACAGTGCCTGTCAGAAGCCCTTTTCCTTCTAAGTGCTTCCTTTGCATCAACCAATAGTTCTTGAAAATTGTCATGAACATCCTGGAGATCTTCTCTTAATATTCTATTGGCCATCATCAAACCATCGTTGACCTCCTGCATATAATTCATTTGGTGCTTATATTGTTTGACAATCTTCTGTAAATTTTTCCTGTCAGAATTAGCCATTTTCTCTATTGCATAATCTTGCTCTTCATTAGGTTTCCAAGGAATGTCAAACTTCTTAAAGATTTCTGCTTCTTCTGTCAACAGTTTCTCAGAAGTGTCTTCAATGCTGAGCTTTGGGTCTTCTTCATCTGCTGCTTTCACTGAATTAATCTCTTCTTTTAAACATGGCTGCAATTTATCTATCTCTGATTTGTCATCGTCCATGGACCCTTCATCTAAGATAGTCACCTTATCTGTGTTTAGTTTGGGATTTAACAACTTTTTCATGTTTAACCTCAGCTTATTTTTCGACCTAGTTTTAGGTCTCCAGAATGTAGCTACCTCTCCCATCATCTTCAGTTCTTTCCCTTGGTATTGAACAGAAGCTAATTCCACCACTTCCAGCTTGTTTCTTTTCTTGTTAGGCCTCGTGGTTTTTCCATCTGCAACTTGAACTTCTTCAATTTCAGTTTTGACTTTAATCTCAGAAATAGGCTGTTCTTCTTATAACATGTATCCTTCATCATCCGAAAGAATTGTGATGGGGCTTCTTGGCTGAATGTGGATCTCTTCTTTAGCTACAGGAACCATCTCAATGTCAACCTTTTTCTCCTCCTGGGGATCTGCTATAGGTGTTGGATTCTTTTCAGGCAATTCCTTTTTGTCTTCAAACAGTGTGAACTTACTTTTAGGGTAATCTGAAACTACTTTGAGCTGACTGTCATCCTGTCTCTGTCCTGCTACCTGCTTTGTCACCTTCTTGGCTTTAACATCATCTTTAATTGTAGATTTGATTGAGTGACCTAACGTTTTCATCATTACCTTCCCCTTATCAGTCTGTCTCTTTGGTTGCTGGTCTTCTTTTTTAGGATGAACATCTGACCAGAACAAAAAGAAATCCCAAGTCCTTCCCTCATGTTGCAACACTGTGGTGATGATCATTTTAATGAGACCGTGGTGAAAAAGTGACTGGGAAGTGTGATCATCATGTTGCTTTATCTTATTTGACATTTTCTGCAGGCTTTTAAAGAAAAAGAAGGGCAGATTCATTTTAGAAACTCCTGCCATGTGTTGAAGGAACCTGAGATGATATTTAAATACCAATGAATATCTTCCTTCACAGGTCACATAACTTTGAAGTATCCTTATGGGCTCAATCCACTCCTTCCTGAAATTTTGAATGAAGATACCCTTGTTCCAGTCAGGAGTCACATTAGGCAACAAGTACCTTTGGGGTTCAAACTTGAAAGGTGATTTTTTAAACCAGTGCTCACCCTCATTGCTGATCTCAGTAGCTTCTACTATTAATTCCACAGTCAATTTGAATTTCAAAGTATCCATCATAATCATATCATTTTTAAGTCCCTTAGCAAACTTGCATGAGACCCGAGTATTGAAGCCATCGATCTTCTTGAAAAACTTCAACCAACCTACCTGCTGAAACAGTTCTGCACAGTCAGGAAGCTTCTGAATCCAGGTTAGGTCTGTGGGCTCAGCCCTGTTGACCTTACCACTTTTTCCACTTTTCCCCATATTCTTCTTTTCAGAAAACAGAAATAGTTCTGACTTTAGGTTTCAAAAATATTTTGTAAACTGGTTTCTTGTGCTTTGGGCTCCTTCAAAATTTGCTACACACTCCTGGACAGGCCTTCAAGTTCAACATTCTCTTATCTCAACCATACAACTAGGTCTGTATAAGAAATCTGACATGTTTTCCAAGCAATTGAACATGGTTCTCCAAGTAAGTGATTTCACGAATCATAACAATTTTCAACAGCTTTTAAACCACTTAAACAAACCAACAAAACACCTTCTGTGTAAGAAATGAGCATAACAAATCAATCTATGAGTCCTCTCAATACTATTTCCTGTAGATTCTGATTTACAATGGCATTAGGTCATGAGAAGAACCCATTCAATTAGTTCATTATACCAATCTGCATCACTATCAGAGTTTTTGAATGTATAGGAGAGCAAATGATAAACAATCTTCGTTCAAACTGTCATTAAAATTTCCCCGGCTGAATACTTTAAGCTTAAGACTACTTTACTGCTCTGTTCATACAAATTCCTCATACTAGCTTCAGATAGCTATTTCTGTGGTGAAGTGTTTATTTTATGATCTATTCTATCATCTCCAGCAACCAATTTCTCCAGATAATCGTGCAGCGAAAAAGACCCAAATTTTCCAGTTATTAGGGTTTGTATCAGAATACCTGTCAATTACTCATCTGTCATGGCTTAAAGCTTCGTTTTGGGGTATCAATGGTCTCTTCTTATGAGAATAGGTGTCTTCATATCATTTCCTTGATTGCTGGTAAATGAATTCGGAAGCCCTAATTCTCGCTGGCGTTAAAAACCACTTGTCTTCTCTTCACAGCAACACTATCCACCTTTTTAGCAGTTAACTCTCCTTCATGAACACTTCCTCTCTTATAATAATGCGTGTAGAAAGAGAAATTTGACAGCTTAGACTGGGATTTGCTGGTTTTTTGTGCAACTGATTCCGCATACCATGCAATGATGAGCCTGTTCTGCTTCGTGACTGATAACCAACTAAAATCATGCTTAAACTGCAGTAAACACGTGTTAAAACACTCACACAAGGAGATTAGTCACTCACATACTGCATCATGATTGAAATCCGTTTGAAATTTGAAAAAACAAAGGGCTGCGATATTCCTGTAGCGCGCCCTTTGTTAAAATTTTGTCTAGCGCTACAAGAATAGCTGCCATGCCAGAATTTCACAATTTTTCAACTTTCTGCTAATTTGTCGGAGGTTTTAAAAGTTATTTGGTGTAAGAAACAAGTCTAACTGGTCTCTAAACACATTAATGAATCAACTGTTGAAAATATGACCTTCTTTAACCCCCTTTAAAATATAAAAGATCAACAAAAATCAAATAAAATCTAAAAAGAATGGGCTCAAAACTTATTCAATCACCCATAGAGTTTCTAATGAGACTAAAACTAAAACTTAAAACCAAAAATTTAACCGAGGTAGATTGAAAAACAAACCAAAACTTGAGAAAATAAATCAAAAATGGAGAAAAATTTACTGTCTTAACAGGATACATTGAAAGAATGGATGGTCACTGCGCCTATTCTAGTTTTTCCAGACTGGAGTAAACCATTCCATATACATGTATATGCTTCATCCATAGCACTAGGAATTATGCTAGCTCAACCAGGTGAAGGAGGCATCGACCATCCTATTTCATTCTCAAGCAGAAAGTTTTCCTAAGAAGAAAAAAATTATACAACGACCGAAAGAGAAGGATTAGCTATGGTGTACACACTGTGGAATTTCAGACACTATCCTCTATGTGTGCACTTCTATATTTTTACTGACCATTCAACTTTGAAATACCTAGTCAATAAACCAGTTTTAGGGGGGGTAATATGTAGATGTTTTCTACTCTTTCAAGACTATGATTTTGAAATCATTGTTAAGCCAGGAAGGCTGAACTCAGGACCTGACCATCTTTCCAAAATTGAGTCAGGCGAAGAACCTACCAACCTGGAGGATAGTATACCAAATGTGCAGTTGCTTGCTATTCAGATAGAATATGACTATTATAAGGACATTGTATAATTCTTGACTACCAGTTTGGCACCTACCGATTTTACTACACAGCAGAAGAAACAGTTGGTAGTAAAAGCAGTTGAATTCACCATAGTTGCAGGACAATTATATAAGCTAGGACCAGATGAAGTATTGCACAGATGTGTGCTAGAAAATGAGAAAGCATAGATAATTGCTGAAGCACATTCATGGGTGTTTGGAGGCCAATACGCAGGAGGGCCACTCCGCAGAAAATTCTAACAGAACTACTATGTTGGCCTACAGTCCACAAGGATTCAAAGGAACATTGTCATAGTTGCGATGTTTTCCAAAGGAAAGGGAAGCCATTTCGTAGAGATGAGATGACATTGATGCAATAGTTGAATTTGCAAGCATTTGATAAGTGGGCTATTGATTTTGTGGGACCAATCAACCCACTAAGAAAGTGAACTAGTTAGAGATACATCATTACAACTACAGATTATCTAACTAGATGGGTAGAGGCCAAACCAGTCAAGGACTGTAGCATAGTTACTGCTGCGCAGTTCATTTTTGAAAACATCCTCACAAGGTTTGGATGTCCAAAGGTACTAATGAGCGATCCGGGAAATCACTTCCTGAATAGAACTATTGAAACCCTGACTAAGGAATTTGATATTTACCATCAGAAGAGCACACCATATCATCCACAAGCTAATGGCATTGTTGAATATTTTAACAAAGTGTTGGAAAAGGCGCTGACCAAGGTATGTAACACAAACATTGATGATTGGGATCTGCGAATACTAGCTATGTTATGGGCATATAGGACAACTTGCAAGAAGTTGATAGGTAATACACCTTTCAGGTTAGCATATGGACAAGAAGTTTTGATGCCAATGGAATACATAGTACCAATTTTGAGAACTGTAGCATTCACAAACATGGTATATGATGAGACAATGGAAGAAATCCTTCTACACTTGGTTGGGTTGGAGGAAGATTTCTTTATTGCAGGCTTTCACGAACAAGTGCAGAAAGATAAAGAAAAAGCATGGCATGATCGCCACATCAATTACAAATTCTTTCAGGTAGGACACCTTGTCCTCCTCTATGACACTAAATTCATGAAGTTTCCTAGAAAATTTAAAATGAATTGGATAGGGCCATATGTTTTCAAGTACGTTACTAATGGTGGCGCAGTTTAGCTAGCCACATTAGTGGGAGAAAACCTACCAGGTATTATTAATGGGAGTAGACTAACACCCTACAGGGATAGTCCTACTTCTCCAGACATCAGTTGATCAACAATGAAGAAATTTTTTAAGTGTCAAGTATAGTTTCAATTGGACACTAAAAATTGAAGCATAGTCTGTACACAATTTTAGTGAAAAGTGAAGTCCCATGAAATGGAAACATCTGATGCGAAGTGCATGTCGCAAGTTGAGATAACTACACAGTTGCTGCAAAGTTAAACATAGGAAGTGCAGATACAAAGTTAAAAATGAAGGAGAATAAGTACGTAGAGGAACTTCATGAATTTTATCTAAGCCATGAGTGAAGTTCAGAAAAACTAGTCGTTATGTCTTTTCAATCCAAAAAGTAACCATTATATAGTGTTTTGTAGACGGTCGCATTTGCATTTAACGAAAATTTATCCGTTTTCGACGCATTCATTGAAGGAAAGGACTAAGATCTTTGGTGGATTTAGACAACGGTCACGACATTTAATGTCTATCTATCCATTTGAGGGTGCGAGTCAGGCCTGTTGTGTCTATAAATAAGGACGACCACATACTTACTGGAGTTATAATAATTTCTTATTTTTACTATAGGTAACTTTGAAGTTTTTACCAATACGAGTGATCTTGAGAGCACATAGATAAATTACCTAGTGAATGTCTGAGCAATCATCACTAGACGAGGTTGTGATGGATTTTAACAAGTCCGGACTTCTGGGGTTAATGAAAATGCCCGTCAATAATTTTGTTCCAAAGAGGGGTTCTGCATCAAGGAGTTCGCAACGCCACACACCAGCAATGCAACGAAAGGATAAGCAATCGGTTAAAGACCCCGAGAATCCAAGGGCAGGAGCGAGGCCAAGGCCCGGTCCACCGCTGCCACTAGGAGACAGACCAATTTACCTCACATTGGATTATGTTCCACCAAGAAGGGTTGATGCACCAGTGGTTCAGCTACTGAAGAATCCGCAATACGAAATTCCTCTGCCACCAAACTCTAGCCATGTGAGTCTTCGTGAGAACCTGTTGGGAAATATAGGGGAGTGTAAGTTCTAGGATCATGATCTATTGGAGGGGAAGGACCCTAAAGATTCCACATACTCTCAGTTCAATCCCAATCAATACATGTGCCGGAGGAAGGAAGAGAAAACTAGGAAAACTATTATCCACGCACAAGACTGAATCAATTGATTGGTGCCATCAGGGCTGTTGAACCTCCTGTGTATCCCACATTTTTACCGAAGCTTTGAGCTTATGGCGGTGGTGCGCACTTTATTGTCGTTCACGCACCAGGGCTATCTATGGTTCAACCGCAAGATCGATATAAGTATCGATCCCATCCACGAAATCACCCATATCAGCAAGTGAGGTGATGATCCCGTAACAGCGTTTGTGGGAAAAACAAAGGACAAAGAGCTCTCCAAGAGAATGAAGGAGTATAAGTTAGTAAAGGAGAGCCAAGGTTACATCACAACTGGAATTGAGGACCAAGCTACATGGTTCATAGTCCATCTGTTGGCAGGAAAATTCTTGAGGAAGTGCAGACCAAAAGAGGTGTAAGCCGCAGTAGTTCTCCAAGTTGCGAAGGATAAGGATGAAATGCAATAGAATTGGGCAAGTTACCTACTGAACGCGTTCTTGGAAGATGTCCGCGAGACTCAAGAGACTCGAAGCCCTTTCCATTACAGTTGGTTGCTTGTGATCATTGATTTTGTAGGCTAGAAAGAGCCACCGTACCAGAAAAACCTCCCAGTACTGTTAGGATATTCCTGAGGAGATAAATATGCCAACATGTGGCAAATACGAGGCACGAAAGGCAGTGAGTAAACAATGAGAAACTATTTACCTACTATGCCCAGTTGTGTGATGTGATTCAGCACACTCTGCGCATCTCCAAGGACCTCACAACAACATACATCCAAAATTTGGTATTCAAGGCCGACCTACACTACATCTACATTCAACCAAGGGATGAGAAACAAAATCACGAGTGGTTCCCAGTGAAATATCAGCACGATGCGCAAAAAATCGAGTTGATTATAGAAGATTGGCTAGCAGAGTGGAAGTTCGATTTGCCAGTAATAATGCAAACAATATCAGACAAAAATGAAGCTAAAGATCCAACAAATGAAGTAGAAATGGGCCAAGGAGAGGCACAAAAATATATTGCGTAGACGCCAGCCGGAGAAAAGAGAAAGGACTTTGGAAGCGCAGCAGCAGAAAAATGTCCCAGGAAGAAACACAAGGAGACCAAGACTCCGCCAGAGGCGATGTTACATGAAGATGATTATGATTGCATTGCACTGCACGTCACTGAGAACTTAGGAGAGGTGCTCACGCTAAAAGACAACAAAACGAAGAAACTCAAGTGCAAATAAATGACAACCTTGCAGAGATCAAGAGCATGGTTGCGAGGATAGAACAAGTCTAGAGGGACTTGGTGTGAGAGTCTGATTCAGAAGGAAAATCAGGTGAATCAAGTCAAAAGAAGCGAAGGCCACCTTCCATGAAAATGAAATCTCTCTTGGTCTGAATGGAGCCAATTAGTATCATCTTCCCAAATGATGAGTTAACCGAAGGTTCGAAGAGGTTAGAGCACCTAGATATCAACGTTGGTATTCTACCTCTTGAGGGGTTGCAAAATCTACATCTACAGGTTGTAGAAGAGATTAGACATAGATACATAGTCTCTTACAATCAACATCTGCATTTAGAAGAAAATTACAAGCAGGTACAAGATGAATGCGCGCAGAAAACAAGAGAACTTTTTGGTGCGCAAGAGAAGTGAAGAAGGATGGAAGAAACCATTGCTTCAGTATGTGTACAGATTCCATAATGTGAAGAGAAACCGGAGATAGAAGATACCATTCTTAAGATTGGAACTTTAGTAATCGATCTTAAAGAAGAGATGGAAGATATGGAGATTTCCCACAAATAAAAGGTTGCTAGCCTAGAAGCTAGAAACCCACCTAGTACTCCACCAGGTATGGAAGAAGAAGCAGTTGCAGCGCTAAGGGATTCAACAGAGAACATATCCATACAAGTAGAAAAATGCCAAGAACTACTTGAGGAGGCTACTAAAGTATGGGATACGCTGCTGGAGGATCCTAAGCTACAAAAAATCCAAGATGACCTACATCAAAGATAGGCAGAGCTGGATTTCGTGAACGTAGTTATGAAGACCCTTCCACCCAGGAAGAAAATCCAGAAGTTCGTTGAAGTCAAGGAATTGCAGCGAGAGCTGAAACTGATAAGGGAGAAGGAGGTTGATACCTCTGCGAGGTTACATCCCACGCAGGAAGAAGCACTTTCCCTCTTAGAAGAAATTGAAGAAAAGTTACAAGAACTCAGCACCACGGCGCATACTATCCAAGAGCATGCCCAAGAATTCATGTCACAAGAAATGCTAGAAACTATCAAACATTTTGGACAAGAATCTAAGGAGACAGTTGTGTGGCTAAGTGTAACTTACCAATACTTCAATGTGAATTTAAACATCCAAGAGGGTGTGCAACCGAAGGAGCCTACTGAGAGTGGCTCGGGGACGATCCACATGTGAGTGTTAGGGACCGGTTGGGAATGTACCAAGTGGGGAAGTTTTGTGGTGAGAAGTTCCAGCAAAGCAGTATTTTTGGAAAGAAGTACAAGCGAAGCGAGGTCCAACAATGACCTATTTTGGGTAAATTACTCCGCAAATATCGATAGCAAGGTGAGGAGCGATGCGAAGTTGGAGGAAAGGGACCTGTCTCCTTAGTTAAGACAGAATACTAAGGACTATCAGGACAACAGAGGAAGTTAGAACGATGGACTGACAACGATAGAAGAAGCAAAGGGGCGAAAAGGGACGTGCCACTACATAGTAAGAGCTGCGGCTGTCAGAAGGGCGTCAGAGCCAAATGCAGCATAGAAAGGAGACCTAAGTCAAGTAAAGTAATTTTCGAGTATGACAAGCCTGGTTAGCGGGGTAACCACGCCATTTTTTAGGGATTTCGGGTACTATAGGGTTTTTGTCCCACAATGATTGTAAAGATGTGACCCTCGGGAACGATCTATAAAAAGGGAAATTTTGTAAGGGAAGGGTTGGTATTTTTGGGTTTTTGATTAAATATTACGTATTGTAAGAGCAAGAAGAGAGAAGGAGGCTCTGCAGCTATGTGCACAGAGACCCATTGTAGAAAAAAGAGTCTGCAGATGTGTGCGCAGACTGGAACTGTTGACCCTTCCCATTAATATAAAAACAGTTCCCGTGGACATTGCTCCCATCTTGGGTGTGAACCACGTAAATACTTGTGTTGCGTGATTGAATCTGTGAGATTGCTCATGTTTATGTTTATGTTTATGTTTATGTTTATGTATGTTCATGCTTTTATATGTATTTTCACATGTATGGTTGATGAGAATAATATGTTAAGTATTCAACATGTATAACTGAATGTTCAAGTAATTCTAAGTATGTTGAATGCGTAGTTGCATGGATAAACACTAATTCAATGAAGTCTGTAATGTGTGCACTTGATTAGAAGCGTTGTCCTGTAGTTGCATTGTTATAATACATTGTGGTAGTTACAAAGTGCACAGTCCCATATGTGCACAGTAGTGTCAAAGTATATGAAAATTATTGGAAGAAATTTTCCAGAGCCAGTCCCATAACCGTGCATCACCTGGTTATAGAAACCTGCTTCTGTAAGTCCCCATAACTTTGCCTCAGGTGAGACCTCAGCCCATTCGCAGGTTGTTTCCGAAAGGGCCGGTGGAGAAGTGTTATTGTTGGTTCCCTAACTACATCGAACCTAGGTCAGTGAAAGAAAGTTAAAGTAACACAGCTAGCCAACAACGTCTAAAGGTAATCCCAATGCAAGGTGTCTCTAATGAGCAGTTGGTGGTCTACAGAAGTTGTAGTTTATTAACAATTCATCACCCCGAGAAAAACTACGTATTGCATGTACAACAAAAAATATGGATGCTTTCCTTTTCATAAAGAAATCCTGGTCACTGAAGTGTTCCTCAAATGAACAATTTGGGGAAAATAAAGAGCACCTAGAACTATTTATGAACCCTGCAATGTTCCCATGAGTGCATGGACGGCCATCTATATACAATAGGTTCTTCCTGTTAAATTTTTCAGAAACATAACCATTCATACACATACTATACATGGAAATGTTGTGCTTGTATTTAACAATATTCACTGGTAATCAGACTGATAATAGATAGGACAACAAAATGGTATAAGTGCTACTGACTGTTTAGGAGGAACAAGTACATGTGAAAGGATAAACAACCCAATATTTACAGCATCTATATTAGACTTGGTAATCATAAAACGACTACCACAAAAGGATAATTTGGTTCCAACATCAGGCACGGGTAGAGAGGACAACCAAGCGCCATATAGAGCATGATTGTAAGAAGTTTGATATTTACTTTGTAAATTCACAGGAAGGGAGAAGTCATCGCTACCCTCCAACAATTGGATGGACCTCGGTGTGTACTCCAATAATTTTTCTCTCAGCTCATGCAAATTTTTGGATCTTCTAGTAGAGGTGGGTTGGGTGGAATTCATATCATACTTTGAATCACTAGAACTTTCAGATGACTATGCATAAGCCGATGGGTTTGTTAATTTAGGATGATACATATTTGTTTTGGCTTCCAAATTTTTCAAAAATGAGCATAAGCAAGTTTTCCTTCCTGTCTTTTCTATATCACCTATTAGATTTTTTACTATAGTAGGGGGTATTAGACCATTGACATTAGGTAATCTATAATTGGTGTAATGGGTGAGTGTGACACAACGACGGTTCTCCTTCAACCCTTGACATTTTGAATAACCACAAACTAATGGGGTGTCATAAAAGAGTTCCAGCTCATAATGAATTACTTTCGATGAACTAGGATGGAGGCTTGAAGATGGCATGTTACAATTCGTGGGGTAAAGTGGATGCCCATTTTTATCCATGAATTTCTTGCACTATCTTGCTCCTAATAAGAGCTTGCGACGTTCTCAAAATGGTGGAATGTATTTTTCATCTGAACTCGAACCCGAATCGTGATCCTACAATAGAGAATAAATCGATATTTAGGTTCACATGGATAAGTAACATAAATTCAAATAAGTAGTCAAAAAATATATAAAACCTGAACTTACCAGGAGTGTAATGGGGGAACTCGTCGACCTTTGAACAAAATGGTATGAGCTGGAATCTAAAGAATTGTCCATTTGATACTACAAAATTTTCTTCTTTCATTTGAGCTAAATAAACAATCAACATATATATACTATAAGAAATTGTAATTGGTGTGGTTAAATAGTAAAAGGACATTTGGTATGAGTATATAATTTTAAGTGGACACATAAAAACAAAGAATTTACAAAATAAACTGGTGTGTTTATTCATACATAAACGCCTTGGTGTGCTCACATAAACCAGATGCACCAGTTTGTAACCAACATAAACACACCGTGGAAGAATATCCGCGAAATCCCTCGCGGTGGAAAGCATCTGCTATTCCTACTCCAATAAGATTGCTCCTCTTCACTTAAGGTGTTCCCACAAATTTTCCATAGACTATAATACCTTAGACGTGCAAGTTTAGTTCTACTTAACCATGTTTTCCAACAATGGGCACATGTGCAATGGTGGCATTTAAAACATCCTAGCAATACTTATCCAATATTACAATAGTTATCCATTACAATGCAACAAAGGAAATATAACAACATTTATCTTACCATAGGGAACACAAGGTGGCATGTGCAACCGACACCTACTGCAGATGCCTTCAACTTTATTAGATAAGTATGTAACAATGTACAACAAAGGAGTGAGGCCAAATACATGTATCTATTTCTATATACTAATTAGAAAAGGAACCTCTTTCTTAGAACTATTAATCGAACCCATGTTCAACTACCATAGGCCTTCCTCCTATAGGTCCTTTTCACTTTTTCTTTTTGACTCAACAAGTCCAAATTTTCCCTACCGTATGTAAAACCAATAACTTATCACAATCACAGAGCTCACTTTGAACTTATGTCTTAATCACTTACCATTATTGAATCTACAATTATTCCTTAAACACTAATATGAACCCCCCCATTACACCCCTAGGGAGGGTCTTAAAACCCCACCCCACTTAGAACAAAATTGTCCTCAATGCTTGATGTGAGCAGGTACAACCATTAACCAATACTATAAACAAATGATGATCTCCATGTAGAAGTAGGCTAAGGAATGATGGTCCCATGTACAAGTGTTATCCACCCTATGGAAGTAATCCATTGAGATCTATCCCAAGCCTAGGTCCCATCTCCAACTTTTGACTTTCATGGTGAAGTATTCAATGTCCCATGTGCAAATACTAAGTGAAATATCAAGGTAGTCCAAGTGAGTCATCCATAAACTCAGATCCAATGTACATGTGCTTTAGATGAAAACCCATTTATGACACCTAACCTCCAAAAATCATTGAGTGTTATGATTCATATGCTCATCATGTTGATGTGGAACCAAATAAATATAACCATCCAAAGAAAACATATCGTCCATATATCAAGAAAATGATGGAGCAAAGACGAATGCTACTACCATATAAGTAGCATAGTGGAAATTGGTAGGCACCACTTGTTGTTTTGTTTCCTCCATATGTTTCTCTTCACAATATAGAGAAGATTCATTAAAGAGAAAATGTAAGTATCTATCTTCCCAAAAATTACAACTATCCATATGCCAATCCTCATAAGCATCTTCTAAATCATACCATTCATATGTTTCTTGGTTATACTCTTCAATGATGAAAGAATATGTTGTCATGTTCCTTCCTCATTGGCTACTTGATTAATTCTTGGACCCTTTTAGTCCCTAAGGGTCTCAGAGAAAATAAAAGAAAGGCATTATTAACTATGTGGGATAAATTTTGGAACCATACATATATTAGTTAGTAAGTTAATACTTTTAATAATTAAAGTGCCTTGTAATTATGTTTATTTTACATGAATAAATTAACATTGGTATAAATTTGATGCTCAGGTGGCTAGGATGGCGCATGAAGATAAGGTGGACCTCACTCACATGAGAAAAATATAGAAACAAGAATAAATCAGTTAAAAGCAATGTGACAGCAAAAAGAAGGAAATTGGTAAAAGCAGTGAAAAGTAGGCAAGTGCATAAAGCAGGAAAGTGTACAAAGTAGGAAACTGCAGAAAAACAACCTGTCTTGAAAAGCAGGAAATATCTAGAAAGAAAAGGATGGCGTAGTTTCTAAAAGCAAGAGAAAATCACATAGCAAGGAGAGTTGGAAAAGTAGGAAGGCTGTACAAATCCAAGATGTTGCTAATTCTTACTAAGGAATGCGCACTCATCCAATAACACATACTAATTAGTTGCTCATCAATCCATCCATTACATAAAAGAAGTCCATTGCACTCCTCTCTCATCTTTTGGTCATTTTTTTAGTTATTGAGATCTCTTCTTCTCAAGGTTGAGTGTTGTGCCTCAACCAATATTGGGATATGTGCCCCAATGGAGAATGTGTTCCAATTTTTCGTGATCTTGTCCATAGCTATTGAGGTATGATATACATGTATGAATCAGCCTATTGTTGAATAATTCAAGCCACCAAGAAAAGATCCTGAGTTTTAGTTGAGTTAGAGAGAGTTCTTGAGGAGATCTATCCAGAGGAGAAGAACCATTTTGGTGAATGCGCCCTGTGAGTAGCCACTGAATCCTGGTGCACCTTCCATGAGCATCCATCTTCTCTTTGAAGATGGCCTTTATTATGTTGTTTATGAGACTGAACACTAAATATCATATTTTACAAATCTGGAAGAGTCCAACTCTCAAGCTTTGGGTGGGTTAATCCATGACCAAGTCTAGTTTTTCATGACTAGTTTTGATAAGTAGTTTCAATTTGTGATAATTTATGTTTTAAATTTTGAAATAGTGTTAATATCCTTTCAAATCATATCTTAGGATATTACAATGGTATTAGAACATGTTCCTCTACACCTGTGAGAATAAATACCAAGCTTCATATACTCTCACTAAAGAAAATTGTAGATCACATATTTAAGCTACAATTATGAGGCTCATATAAAACTTTGAGCAGTATGAAGAAGAAGAGGTAATATACATAGATGGAGGTTCACATATGTCAGGGGAGGAAGTTGAGTTATTCTGTGAACAAATATATAGAAATGAAAAAATTCTTGATCCACAAGTGGCTAGCATAGAATATATCTTAGCAAAGAGGATGGAAGCAATTAAAAAAATTCCTAAACATTATCATGAGTATTTGTCTTTGGGTGAGAAGATATGCACAACTATCTCCTTCAAATGTTATTATATTTACAAGTATGGAATTTGGCCTCAAAATGTTTATGAGGATTCTTTTGGGAGAAACAAACCATCCATGGAGGAACAAAGTTTTTTCATCCCTTGGGGTAAAGAAGAATAAGGAGGAGGAGCCAAAGGTGAAGTGGCATCAAATCCATCTGCATATTCAAGCATTATGAGATTGTTTATTTTTTCTTCAAGAAGAGCCTCCAAAATTTGTGATCTGAGCACTACTCAAGATGGAGAATTAATAAGTTGCTTGGAGGAGAAGGGAAATGAAGAAGAAGTAGAGATCCATGAGGTGGAGCAGAGTGGACCACAAATTGCATATGTAAATTTTCCTGAGCCAATGACTAAGGGCGCATCCAGATATTCCTAGATGTGAGACTAAGAAATTCCATAGTCGAAGATCAACCATCCGATGAGAATGAGAGGCACAACAATATCTTAAGTGAGGACCCAATCACATCAGAAGATTCAGCGACCCATCATTAGGTTGTTGGAAGTAAGGGATGTGAATTCACTTCCAATTTCTTTGTTGGTGATTTCAAGATCACTGCAAAGGAGATTGATCCGGTTTATGGTGGTGAGACATATTTTGGATCAGATCCAAAATAGGAACATAAATCAAATTTCCAGTCACTATTTGGGATCCATGGTGAAGTAGAATACAAGAACTCACTAGTTGGGTGTGAACCATAGATTTTGGCAGAAGAATAGACCACCCTAGATCTGCCACATAAAGAGAAAACTGTGATGCAAATGTATGAACCAAATTCATATTTTTATTTTCCTATGGGTCATTATGATATTGCAGCCACTTCTAGGGAGAAGATTGGCATGGTTGAGTCCTAAGTGATGAGGCTAAAAATTATGGTGATAAGGAGGAATGCAGTGGGATGGTTGAAATGTTGGATCAAAGTTGGCATGATTCTCATATGGTGGAGGAGATCACATGTGGAAACACTCACTTTGTTGTAAGGAATCCATGGACTCACTTAGATAGCCTTCTCAAAGTCACAGAAGAAAGGATATTGCAAGTGAACCAGTGGTGCACATAAGGTTCTTGAAGATCTTGTTGGAAGAGTTCGGATGGAGGAGAGACAAATTACAGTTGTGGGAAGAGTCTCTAGCTATGAACTATGCATCATAAAAAGAGAGCTATAATAAATGAAGGGTGACTACTTATAGTTGTTCATGGATAGAGATATGGCTCTCAAATTTGTTGAGGAAAAAGAAACAGCAGAAGGGGAGCAACTTCATGTTTATTTTGGGAGTTCACATTCTTTTCCTAGAGCCACTGGTGATCAGATGTGTGTGGTCGATTGCACACATAGTGTGAGCATGAGGAGTATGCAGAACTGCAAATTCTTGGGGAAGAAATTGTCTTGGAAGTTGTTGACCAAGTATTTGTTCTATGTCAAGGGGACCATTAGCTGTCTCTATGTGAAGGAGACTCACCTATAGTGAAGGTGGCTGACTAAATATCATTTGGATCAGCAAGCAAATAATCCTATTCATCCTTTGCTTGGATGGATAGATACATCCCCGAGATGGAGACCCAAGGTTGTGTAAGACTAGCTCACATTGGTAAGAGTTATTTTTGTATTAGTGATGGATATATTGTTGCATTTGAGTTTTTTATGGTCTGTGAGAAGCATCCAAGAAATCTATGGCTGCAATATGATGCATTCCCTACACCTCTATTCATACCTTGGTAAATAAAATACATAGCGGATGAGGTGTAATCTCAAGGAATGAGTTCCATTGTGAAGCATGGAGACATTGAATGGGCTGCTAAAAATTTCAATACCACTCAAAGCACAAGCATGGACCTCTCACATCATCTTCAAGACATTGAGAAGTCACTACAAGTTCCTAAGAAGGTTCTTGAATACCTTCCACTGGTAAGACCACCTACTAAAGGAGTGAAGTACAAGGTCAAGTAACTTGAATATGGGTGCACCAACCAACATGATATCATCTTCCAAGCATCCCATTGCTTTGGAAATTAGAATCTCGTAGCCAAATGAAAGGTATCATATCATCTTTGACATAGCCATCATCATCATCATGCATGCAATGGCTAATTCTATACAATACTCATTGTGGAGTGAAGGGGTGGTCAAGGTTAATCACATCGGTTGGATGCATTTCATGATACCGAAGAAGCTTAAGGATTGGAAACAAAGATTGGTAAATGAAGTCTAAGTTTATAACTATGATCATGAATGTAAGAATATAGTAGTGGATATTCTTCTTTATTCGAGGGAAGACTTATTTGTTTTGGAAATTCATTTAGTAGTAGAGTATCACAAAGGAGGATTTGCATATGAGCTCCTGAATGGTTGGGCTCAAGAAGAACAGTTTGACATCATGGAGGAAGGAATATTTTGGGTGGAAAAAATAGTTTTTATTGAGGCGTTTATTAGGGCTTCCCATAATTTGTTCATAATCGAGCACTTCCTTAAAAGGGGAGTAAAGGTCCAACGAAATTTCACCCACACATACAAGATATAAAGAGGTTCAAAGGTGAGGTTAGAAAGCACATGAATGAATATTTTTCACCAAGATTCACCAAGATTTATGTGAATCCAATTGCATTCAAATTACCTTGTGCAAGGAAGAGGAATGGATGGCATGAGGACAAGTTTTTTCTCAAGTTTGATCTCCACCTTGGTCATCACCAATTTCAAATAAATGAAGAATTCCAATGTGACTATTCAAGAATTCCGAGCATGGGAACTGGATTATTTGGGGCACTTGAAGCATGCCAAAAGCAATTTGGTAAGCATGTATTTATTCTTTTGGATGACATGTGGGTTCACTATGGGTTGTTCGATAATTATTCTCCTAGTTTGGGAGTTGCATTGCATGTGTAACAAATATAAAATAATATATTAATTATAATTTATTAATTACTAAGTGAAAGGGTGTAACCCTTCACTATGCACACTCAAGCCTATAAAGGCGAGCATCATTGTAAAATATTATCATCATCTATAATTCATACTTTTATCAATATTTATTTATATCATTGAAGATGGAGCATCTTCCTCCTTAGTATCTAGATACAAATTCTCTTTACACTTGGATACGGTGTAACATTGGTATCAGAGCCCCTTCTTGGGAATATTCCAGTCGTTGGCTATTACTGGGACTTTCTCTTTCCAATTGGTCTTTGACCATAGAGTGGTCTTTGGACAAAGTCAAATTCTCCATCTCCACGTTTTCTCCACTTTTCCCATGCACCACTCAACCTCCAAACCTCATCCATTTCTGCACTCCCACTTCATTACTCTCCTCCACTCCTCACTACCCCGTGACTTGCAATCTCCCTCCTCCTCACCTCTCGCAACACCCTCCAGTCACACCTACATAGCCCGCATCCTCTTTCACTCCTGCACCCACCTGCTCCATGCCACCTCCACTCCTCTTCCCACACTCCCTTGCTTTCCTGCACACCACACTGTTGTGCCTCGTCTTTTCCATCTCCTTCCTTCCACCACCACCACCTCTCACATACCTCCCTTCCATGCATCTTCCTACGCCTGCACCACCACTCTTATCACCCTCTACCACCACCCTTTTACGCCACGCCTTCATACTCTCCACCTTTCGGCTCTTTCCTCCTGTGCCTTCATTCCATGTCCCTCTCCTCTCTCTTCTGCGCTCCTGCAACATTCTCTACAACCACTCCCACACTACACTCCCTTTCCCACATAGACCCCTCTGTCTTTTCTCTCTCCTAATCCCACGCCACTCCACCCATGCCCACACACAACTACCTGCGCCACTCCGCTGTCCTCCATCTCGTGGCCACCATCCTGGATCGCATCCCCACAAATCCCTCCCACTCACCTTTCTCACATGTCCTCCCTGACCACTGTCCCTCCAAATTTCAATACACAACAACAACTGCCTCACGTGATCTCCTTGCACTTGCTACCCAACCTTCCACGCTCATATGTTTCCGACAACCAACACCACCGCGTCCTCGTTTCACCTGCACTATTCGGCTCGGCCAACAATCTCCACACGACCACCATAACCAAGGTTAAACCCTAATTCATTTTCAAAACAAAAAAAATTATTATAATAATATTATTATTTCTAATAATATATATTATTATAATATAACCCTTAAAATAAACATATCCATCATCATAATAATAATATTATTATTATCTTTTGAAAATAATAATTATTTTGGTAAAAGGAAAAGAAGGACAAAATAAAAAACGAAATCAAATCTCGGAAGATATTGAAGAAGTCATTGGAGCCAATTGTGGATCTATTGAAGAACTATGGATTCCATACATAAATTCAAATTCTTGACGAAGTGTCCTTATTGTGAAATGGAATTCCAATATCCGAGACTTTTTAAGAATGGAAATTGCTCATGTCTGATATGTAGAAAATATTTTACTATGGAAGAATATCAAGGTCAATAACAATTGCAATTGCAAATACTGAAATTGGAAGGTGTATTACGATACTACAAAGAAAGCAATAAAAATCTACAATGTGAGATAAGTAAGCATAACATTCTTGATCAGTTAACAGAACGATCGAATCGTCGCTTAAAATATCAAAACCAAAAACTAAAAAAAAACTAATCAAGATATCGAGAAAATTTTATCATCTGAGAGTGAAGAAATATCTCGATTAAAAAATCACAATCAAGATCTTGAAGACAAAAACAAAAAGTTCGAAGATAACAAAGAATCATCGTATAGAAGTGATAACAATTTAGAAGAAGACATAAAGTGTTTAAACTAGCTCGTCATGGACAAAGATGATGAATTGACGCAAATCCAGAGAAAGCTACAAAGTCAAGAATCAAAGATAGGTCAATGGCACCAAAAGAATAAAGAACTCCAGCAGACGTACGATGTTACTAAAAAGGCACACAAGTTGGAAATTAAGAAAATCAATGACATATTAGCAAGCAATACCGAAGAACTATTTTGACTAAGAATTCTTAGCAAAACATTACTTATGAAAATCAAAAATTTGAAACATAGTCATAAGATTGAACACTCCAATGAAGACCTAGAAGGAAAAATACTAGAACAACAAGGAGAAAACCATCATCTGAAAAATCATAATCAAGAACTAGAGAATCAAATTGAGAAGTTTAAAGAGGACAAAAAGTCGCAATATGAAAGATTCAAGAAGATTCAGAGTAATAACAATATATTAGAGAGCAAATTAGAGCAAATCCATCAGGAAGTATCTAGACTATTTGAAAAGCAAAGTCAAGTTCAAGAAAACGAATCCCATTTAGTAAAAGATCATACAACAAGGTCTCCTTATCGTCACCCAAATTATAAAAAGCATTTTGACCAACGATAGGGTCAAAATAAACATACATAGAGGAATTACGATGTCAGAGAAGCAAGAACCTCAAATCATCATACCAAGAAACAAACAAAAGACCCATCCCACAAAGTGATCAAATAGCTCCGATAAAAATAGATCTTGGATGGACCACATCAAAGATGATGCGATGGTTCTTCTTTGGAATTCGTATTTCTCTTGGGCATGGCCCAATTAGGAACAATTTTGATAAAGACACAATTTTGGGACTTGTGCAGTGATTGAGCTGCGAAGTAAGAAGGAACAATTTTGGAGAGTGCGCATCTCGGGATGCATACTCAGTTTTGGCGCAGCTATGCTGATGCCCAGTGCCAGCACAGTAGCTATTTTTGGTAAAAGAGTACATAGGAAGGTCGAGATGAGGAAGCAACCTATTTTGGGTAAGAAGCAAAACGAAGCAAGAGGAAAGCGACCTGTAAAAGGGAGTGGCGGAAAGCAGTTAAGGAGCTAGGCCACTAACTCAATGATGAAAGGAAGGATAAAAGGATGGAAAGTGATAGGCCAGGATGCAGTGCAACCGTTTGGTAATGACTGTGGCTGTCAGAAGGTTGTTAGAGCCATGAGTGGCTAAGTAAGGCAGCCGAAGCGAGTGGAGTAACTTGGAGACGACGACAGGAAGGGTGGTGGGTATCCGCACCAATTTTGGGAACCTTAGGGTTTTCTCCTATGCATTGTAAACACATGACCTATGGACATGATCTATAAATAGGGACATTTTGTAAAGGGAAAGGGTTAATCTCTCGTTGAATAATATTCATTGTTGAATCTTCTGAGTATGAAGTGTAACCTCTGTTGAACATTAACTCTGTTGAGAGAAGATTGTAAAAGCTCTGCAAGTTGTGTGCGTAGAGGCCTATTGAGAGAGAAGAGAGTCTGCAGCTGAGTGCACAGACTGGAACTATTGTACCCTTCCCAAAATAATATAACAACAGTTCCTGTGGGCATAGTTCCCATCCTGGGGGTGAACCACGTTAGATCCTGTGTTGTGTGATTGTTTATATGTTGCATTTGCTTATTTGCTTACAATGAATGCTTGAACTCTTGCTTATTGGTTTATGTGTTTACTTTTATATGTATTCGCCATAGGATGAAGATGGGAATAATATGTTAAGTGTCGCATATGTGGATGAATGATAGAGGCACAAGTATTTTGAAGTCTGTGAATGTATGAATCGGTTGGACAATCACTTAATAGAGAAGGTATATGCAGTGCACAACACCAAAAGTGCCCAGCATATTATGTTTGTCATATTGCATGAATCATAAGATAAATAATACGAAGAAACGATGGATGCATAATATTTGTTAAGTAGATTTAATTGAAGTAGTTAACTACCATGGAGGAAGCGCAGCTATCAGTGGAGTTGTCCTACTATTGAATAGGACCCGAGCTGCGCAGTCCTTGGATGGGCGAGTTGCGCAGCATCCTAGCTCGTAGAAGCATCCTCTTGCAACGTAGGCACTTCAGTGCGCTGCCCGTCATGTCTGTTTAAAGAACTCATCATCCGGTTGTGGAAACCTGATTCCACATCCCTCCCCATACCTTCGCCTCGGGTGAGACCTCAGTCTGCTTGCAGATTGTTGCCGAAAGGGCCAGTGAAAAGGGGTTTTGTTGGTTCCTCGAACTGCTAAGAACCTAGGTCTACATTGGAAACCTCTAGAACAGTTATTCAAGCCAACAAATGGTTCAAGCAAAACATATAAAAGGATCTAGAGATCATCAAGTGTCACAAATACTAAAAGAAAGGATCTAGAGATGACGGTTCAAGCAAAAAATCAGACATAACCCTTGTCTTTAATAATCTTTGAGGACAAAGCTTCCCTTAAGGGGAAGGCAATGTAACAAATATAAAATAATTTATTAATTATAATTTATTAATTACCAAGTGAAAGGGTGTAACCCTTCACTATGCACGCTTAAGCCTATAAAGGCGAGCATCATTGTAAAATATCATCATCATCTATAATTCATACTTTTATGAATATTTATTTATATCATTGAAGATGGAGCATCTTCCTCCTTAGTATCAGGATACAAATTCTCTTTACACCCGGATACGGTGTAACAACATGCTTGTAAAGACTTTACATTGCTTGAGTGTGAAATTGGAGGAATAAAGAAAAGGTACCTCAATATCATCCTTGAGAAAGGTGAAGCTTATGTCTACATGGAGAGGATTCAGTCCACCTTTATTTGTTCCATCTCCAAATATGTGAACAAGAGATTGCAGCTCCATGGGAAGCATTATCCACACCATGACAAGGATATTCTATCCCATATGTGTGCATTGGATAAGTGTATATTTGAGGGTGGGATTGAACTCAATGAATGGAAGCAAATATGGTTTTCATGTGATTCTATGGATGGGTTGATTCATGAATATCAACATATGACATTCATCCACCTTAAAAACCCTATCCACTTAGTTCCCAAGTAAATATTGAAGGAGGATATTTGTAAAAGCTATATCACAGTAGGATCTATCTAATATGGATTACCTCACAGTTGAAAGAAATAACTTACTATGTAATATTTTAGTGCAAAACGAATTATGGAATATAAATGATCAAAACCAGTCACAAATGATAAAAAACCAGTAAATAAATTATCAAAAACTAGAAACACAAAAGATCAAATATCATAGTTTATTAACTATCCAACCCAACAATGATTTTGGATCATCCTTATATAACAATAGGAATACATTGAATACCTTAGGAGGCTTGACAAGTGGCTATATTAGATTGGACCTCAATCCCCCCTAGGTTGACCAAGAGGCTCCCAAGTCATCCGAAACAGTTACTAAATGGTCATGTGAACGTTGGGTGAGCATGGTAAGTCATAAATGAATGTCACACATGTGGTGGATAAGATTGGGTGGTGGTTAGGTATCCAAGGAGAGGCCAAAATGACTAGATTCATTGCATGGGCGCCCTTAGTCAAACTCAGATCAATAAAACAAGGAAATAGGGTGCCTTAGGCCAAATAGTGGTAATAAATGTTGGAGGTGGTCATAATGATGGTGCCTTATAGCTCAGTTAACCAATTTTTTCCCATAGAATGGTGGATAAGTCATCATTTGGCCTAACTAACTCCTAACAACCTTCTAACAACCTTGGATTGCAATTATTAACCTGTTTTGTGTGATATTTTACAGGATAGATCACACAACTAGAGTAAATTTCACTCAAGAATTGGAGAGAAGAAGAAGAAGAATTGAATCAATAATCACTCATTAACACAAGAAATGACAAAAACTGTTGTAATCATACATCAGTTGTAAGTTGGCACTGTGAAAGTAGAATAATAACATAAAACAATCAAAAGAATTCGAATTCTCCTCAATGTGTGGCTTGGATGACATTGGAGACATCATCCAATTAGTGTTAGTAGTCACAAATAGTCAAATATCAGTCAAATGAGTCTAACTCAGTCTAACTGGTGCATGTGGCACAAATCTAGGGAAGGAGACTCTAATGTGGGCGCATGAGGAGCTGTCAATATTTAGTAGAGTTGAACTAGTCTCTGTAGGTGTATATCTAAGTGCTTCAGTCAGTTAACTAATCAATCAATCCTCAAATCAAGGAACTCATCCACTAATCATGGAACTAACTGATGTAACTCCTAAATAGGTCGAAGAGGGCACAGTTGTACTCCAGTGATGGAAACAAGGATGCATATGTGGCTAGGAGGGATAGAACTGAGTAGAAACAGGTTCATGGGTATGAAAAACTGGGGACTGAGTGTTGGGAGACTACCATACTGATGACTTGATGCATGCAGTATGCATGCATGCATGCAAGTATAAAAAATGATGGTGAGAATATTCCAACATAGCCTCTAAGCCAAACTATGAGGAAGTAACTGAAAACTAGTAGGGCCCTGGTAAATGAGACCAAAGGTCACCCCATACAACAATATAAATAAATAAAATGAGGAAAGAGGAAAAACCCAGTGGGAAGAAATCCCCCCCTCAAGATAGACTCTGGTAGGATAATCAATCATGTACATCACTCACCCCAAAAGGCAAGTGGACTTCTCCACCAAAGAAATATCTATCGGCAAGAAATGGATCAGTAATGTGAGAAGGATGAAACCTTCCATTTTGATAATCAGATTAAGTTCTCCTTTGATCATGTGGATCTCCCACAATATCTCTAGTAGATCTAAGAGTAGTGGTTTCCCATCTAGGAAGAGGAGGATTTGGAAGTTGTAGATCTGGATCTTGGTCTTCCATTCGCTCATCTTCACTAATAGGTGCTTGTTGGAGTCAAGGACGTAGCTATGGTAAAGCTGCGAATTTTGGGAAAAAAGCCCAAGTATGGAAGGAAAGTGCTAATTTTGGGACAAGCACTAAGTTTTGGACAAGAAGGAGACGGTGCGCAGTACGGTGCCAGATAGACAAGCTCAGCGAAGATCACGGACCGGAAATCGCGGAGCTCGCGCGCACGACAGAAGAGAATGAAGGTTGAATAGAAAGCTCAGCTACCATAATAAATAAGGCGATGGAGTAGAGGGCTCAGCTACCCTCATTTAAAGGCTTAGTACAGAAGTTATGGTTGCTCGGATCAAGGAGGAGCAACGGGCCAGAGCATTGAAGGCAAAGGACAAGCGCCCATACCCACTATCTGCGCCGAAAATCAAGGAGCCTGCAGGAAGCGGCGACGTGACTGCAAGCGGCGCCTACAGTACACCTAGCCATGTGCGTGGTTAAGGTCTTTGGGAATCACTGTTGGGAAAGGCCCACAGTTTTGTAAAGGTGCGACCGCCATGGCCACCTATATATATGAACAATTGTAATGGATAGATGTTAGTTAGAGTTAGCAAGTAAGAAGTAGATACCCTTGGGATAGTTTGTTAGTTAGACTGTTAGATAGTCAGTCTCAAGGATAGATCATGTGTTGAATATCCTGTGTTAAGTGTTCTACCGAGTCTGTAGAACTAGAAAAGAATCGGATAGCCGAGGAGCTAATCCCTGAGTAGCCAGACAGTCTGTGTGACGTCTGCGCCTTTGTAATCTCTGTAGAGAAGAGACTAGATTGAGAGAAGGGCTCCCAGCTGTGTGCATGGAGTTTCCTGTAAGAATCTAAGACTGCAGCTGTGTGCGCAGCATATTGTATAACTCTATGGTTTTCTGGTTAATATAACACTCCCGAGGACGTGGTTTTCCTCGAGGAGAAGAGCTTCCCATATTTCCACTTGTTATAATGTTTGTGTGAGTGATTAACTGTTTAAGTTCATTACCTGTGTATGCAAAACTCTTGTGTTATCTTTGCGACGGTTTGATCGAGTTTGGGAAGGTCCCTTGTTAGCCATAAGTGTTAAGGCCTGAAGAAATCGTGGAGCGCTGTCGCTGCAGTGAGCGAGGAATGCGTTACTGCGCTGGGTGCGCAGGGTGAGGAAGTACGTAACGCTTCGACGCACGGGTTAGTTGCCCTCTGCGCCAGAGAAGAAGGACTCCGCGCAGCTGCGTCGAGGGGCCTGCGGGAAAGTCCGACCGCCAATATCTGAGGAACCAGAAGAGGAGAGAACAATCTTTGCGTCACCAAGGTTGAGGAAACCTGATTCCTTAGCCCCCCCATAGCCACTTCGGGTGAGACCTCAAGCTGCTGCGCAGCTCGTTGCCGAGAGGGCCATTGCGCCAAGGGGTTTGTTGCTGCGCTTCATTAAAACCCGGGTCTGCCCAAGAAAGCAGCCAACAAATGGTTCCGTTGCCGCATGACTAGAACTTGCTATTTTTGCGACGTAGAAGGTTGTTGCTCAGCCAACAAATGGTTCCGTTGCCGCGTGACTAGAACTTGCTATTTTTGCGACGTAGAAGGTTGTTGCTCAGCCAACAAATGGTTCCGTTGCCGCGTGACTAGAACTTGCTATTTTTGCGACGTAGAAGGTTGTTGCTCAGCCAACAAATGGTTCCGTTGCCGCGTGACTAGAACTTGCTATTTTTGCGACGTAGAAGGTTGTTGCTCAGCCAACAAATGGTTCCCTTGTTTTGCGACTTGCTGTTGTGAGACTTACTAATTCCCCGACGTCTGAGATTGTTGCTGAAGCCAGCAAAAGGTTCTGTTACACTGAGACTTGCTCAGTTCACAAATGTGCTACTGGAATCCCACAGCTAAAGAAATTGGAGACTGGTTTGATTTAAAGGCTAAAGAGTTCGCTGAACAAGAAAATAGAAGCTCTACGCTCCAAACAGAAGACTGGTTACAGAATTATATTTATACTGACCTTCACGAAATTTTCTTTGTTACATTTGCACCAGAATTGCACGCTTGGATAGCCAAGTTAGCAGACTCTAGACCTACTGTGCATATTGATCGACCCGTCGCTTGGACGCCTGAGCTAGTCATTATTGTGAAGCGGATAGACAATCCTGTGTCCCGCGCAGTCGACTTTTGGTTGAATAGTCTACTGAAAGGTTTCATCACCGAATTTGCAGTAGATACAAGAAAGAGTTTCAGTGAAGCTGAGAGGAATTTCTTCCAAGTACACAGAGGTAAGTTCTTAAATTCTCTGAACTTATGGATTAAAATGCTTCTGTATGAAAAAGGAAAGCTATGTATTACTTCTGATGAATAGCATAGACAAGTAATGTCCGTAGATTCTGATAGTGATCCTGAACTTATTGGTTGCACTCGTAGTGGAAAACGATATAAAGTAGGCCTTGACCAATATTCTTTTGAGTCTAGCCCAGACAATAGCCAAGTCCCTGGACCAAGCCATATAGAAAGACAAGGAAGTGATCATATCCCTTATCACCCTTTTACACCGCAAAAACCAGACCAAGCTCAGTATAACCCTACAGTAACACCTTCAAGTAGTCCACACGGTACTTCTAGCACCTCTGTACCACCTTTATTTAACCAGCCCAGAAGCACTGCTATAGCAGCCTCACCTCAACCTAGCACAAGAAGGATGGGTGATGACATGAAGCTACCAACTTTTAGAGGAACAGGGATAGAAGACCCTGAGCAGCACTGGTTCTTATGTGAAGCCATTTGGACAATTAAGCAAATTAATGATGATGCTGTTAAACTGGTTCAGTTAGCAACCACACTAAGAGATAGAGCCTTGACTTGGTTCATGAAATACTCAGCAGCACAGAATAGAACGCTTGCTGAGGTGAGAAATGCTATGATTCGGGAATTTAAGAAACCTAAATCAGAATCACAGTGTATAACAGAACTCAAAGACATCAAACAGTTACCTACAGAATCAGTATGGGACTTCGACCAGAAGTTCAAAGCCTTGATAGATCAAGTAAGCTTCGAGTTTGCACCACAGCAACATAAAGAATGGTTCATTGCTGCACTACTTCCACACATTAGACTTCCTCTTATGCAACAGAATCTCAATACTCAGGAACAAGCTCTAGAGATGGCTATGAAACTAGAAGCTTCGCCAATTGCGGGAACAAGCAACGATGTTGCGCATTTACAGAACCAATTAGCAAACTTAACCTTGCAAGTGCATGATATTAAGAAAGGCAAGGAGATTAAGGAAGAAATTTGGTGTACAAAATGTAAAGCCCAAGGTCATTCAAAGGACCATTGCCCCGTTTTCATAGACTATATTGCAACTGGAGCACCTAACCCTTTACCACAGGCACAAGGGCCTTGGTGTGAAATCTGTAGAACTAGAGGTCATAGACCACAAGAATGCCACTTACTTCAGAAATATGTACAAACTCCAAAGAATCTATATTGTAATTTCTGTAAATCAGTAGGTCATGATGAGAACAATTGTAGAGCATATGATCTTATGATAGAAAGAAAGCATGATGTTTATAGGGTACAAGCAGAGACACAAGGACCCATAGCAGGTCCACCGTATGACCAAACCCGCGACGCCCGAGCAGGAAACTACAGGGGACGTGGACGCACAACAAATTTTGGTCGCGGAAGAGGACAGATCACTTGTTATAATTGTGGAGCACAAGGTCACTTTGCTAGGGATTGCCAAAATCCTACAACCCTCTGCAGGTATTGTAAATCTTCTGACCATATCATTGAAGAATGCCCTCAGTTACAGGCTAAGATGCAAGCCAAGACCCCACAGGTCAATCAGAATATTCAGTTGATTGCAGCAGAAAAAAGAGAACCAGACCCTACAGTTAATATAGTGACACGCAGTGGAGCAACCACTGGTGCGCAAGAGATGGGAATAGGAAAGCAAGCGACGCAATGGGTGCGCCGCGCTAATATTAAACCAGCTCCACTTAACCTGCATAAGCAAAAAGAAGCATTCAAGCAAGCTCAAGAGTATTTCTCAGATCCGAGAGCTTCAAGTTCTGCCGCAATTCCGCCGAACAATATTAGATCGCAAGTGCTAAGACAAGACAACCTTGTACAAGAACAGGCCACTACAGCTGGAAGACCCGACGAGGAGCATGCACTAGGAAGTGTTCATGCGTTCCTGCGACAATGTTTAAAATTGTTGCGCAATGAAAAGGCAACTCTAGAACTCCAACACATGTTGGACCAGTGCCAACAGTCTGCTTCGACAAACACACCGCAGTGTGCTGTTCACCAGATTAGGAGTCACATTAGAACTGGAAAAGAGATGAGGCTCACAGCGCAGATTGGAGCATTTGAAATGGACGAAGTCATGTTAGATTTGGGCTCAGAAGCTAATGTTCTCACTATGCAGACATGGGAACAGATGGGAAGCCCTCAGCTTACAAGATCCCCTATCCAGCTAAGACTCGCGAATCAGCAACGAGTCTCTCCATTGGGCAGACTACCCAATGTACCTATTGATATTGAAGGAGTCAGAAGCTCTGCAGATTTTGAAGTAATCAAAATCATGGATGATAGTAGACCATACCCAGCACTTCTAGGAATAGACTGGGCATTTGATAATTTGGCTGTCATTAACTTGAAGAAAAGACAGATGACTTTTGAGGATGACCAGATTAGGGTCATCGCACCACTTGATCCTATTCAAGGACCAAGGTATATAGAACCCATTCGCGCAGAAGAAGAAGCGCGCCACATGGAAAGTTTGTACCAAATGACTACCAACCAGAGTGACTATGTCAACCCCATAGCAGACGGACATATCAACTGGCGATGCGATAGCTCGTGCACATCAGACTCAGATGCAGGATTAGAAAACTGGCAGAATCGTTTACATGAGGTTTCTGCAAGACGTTGCGCTATGATGACTAAATCCATTCGATGGATTGGCACAGAATTAACTGACACTCCAATTTTTGATGGTTCAACAGAAGTAACTAAATTCATACAGGAATATGAACAAAAGCTTCCAGAACCGCAGCGCATACAGGCACTGGACGTAGCATTGCGCGCCACACCCGCAAGATGGTGGGTTGCGCATAGGGAGAATATTCATACATGGCAAGACTGTCGCAGACTGATACTGCGCAGATTTCAGGACACCACAGCCGAAGTCCTATACAAGTATAAGGGACAGAGTGACCCCAGGTCACACATTGAAGCATGTATTCAGCAATGGTCAGATATTCCGCAAGATGAATGGGTTCACCTATTCATCCACACATTGGATACAGTTCCAAGGAACTGGTATACTGAAACAGAATTACGCAGAGGCACTCTCACTTGGCCTCTAATGATAGAAAGTTTTCAACTCACCTTCAGTTTTGAGTCAGAACATCCAAGTATTGATCAGGCTCTGAAGTGTATTAAAAAGAAGGTATTTGAACCATGTCTAGTAATAGAATATTCCCAACCAGATTGGGCTGTCCAGATAGAACATGCCCTGGAATGTTATAACTTCACCGCTGAAGATGAGGAGGACAATCCTCGCAACATCAATATCCCAGAATCAGAAGGGACGCGCAATATTGAAGGTCCTGAGCTTGATATTCCTGCCATCACAGAAGACATCAAGCTCAAGAAGATTAACATTGGTACAGAAGCTGAACCAAAGTTTGCTTCTATAGGAGATTATTGGGATGATGAAACTGTTGGACATGTTTCAGAATTATTGCGTGACTACCAGGATATCTTTCCTACCAAGTTCACAGAAATGAAAGGCATCCTAGGAGACTTAGGAGTGATGCGCATACCTCTGAAACCAGATGCTAAGCCAGTAAAGCAGCGCCCATACAGGTTGAACCCGCGCTATAAAGAAAAAGTCAAAGAAGAAATTGATAAGATGCTTGCAGCAGGTATTATTGAGCCAGTAGAGGAAAGCGATTGGATTAGTCCTATGGTGGTTCAAGAAAAGAAAACGAAAGGTGAAATAAGAATCTGTGTCGACTTGCGCAAACTCAATGATGCATCAGCGCACGATCCATTTCCCACTCCTTTCACAGACGAAGTACTTGATAATGTTGGAGGACAATAGGCTTACTCTTTCACTGATGGTTTTTCGGGATATCATCAGATCAGAATTCATCCGGACGACCGCCACAAGACTACTTTTGCAACTGAATGGGGCTCATTCCAGTATACGGTAATGCCCTTTGGTCTTAAAAACGCACCTGCTATCTTCTCTCGAGTTGTTGTTGCTGTTTTTAAAGAATTTATTCACAAGTTTCTAGAAGTCTATTTTGATGACTGGACTGTATTTGGCCTATTAAAGAACCATATTGCAAATCTGCGCATGATGTTAGAAAAATGTAGACAGCATCAGATTTCCCTTAACTTGAAAAAATGTATCTTCTGTGCGCCCTTTGGTATTTTGTTGGGACATATTGTATGCAGACAAGGACTCCTGATGGATCCTGCGAAGGTTGCCATCATTGCTAATTTACCTGCGCCCAACTCAGTTAAGCAATTGCGCACTACATTGGGACATACAGGATACTACAGAAAATTTATCAAGGGTTATGCAAAGATCACAGCGCCTATGGAAAGATTGCTCAAAAAGGATTCGAAGTTCCAATGGACAGAGGAATGCCAACAGAGTTTGGACACACTTAAAGAAAAGATGATCACAGCGCCTATTCTAGTTTTCCCGGACTGGAGAAAACCTTTTCATGTTCATGTTGATGCTTCTTCCATAGCATTGGGGTTTGTGCTTACACAGCCTGGAGAAGGAAGTATTGACCACCCGATTGCTTACTCCAGCAGAAAGCTATCTACAGCCGAGAAGAACTACACCACCACAGAAAGGGAAGGATTAGCTATGGTGTATGCCTTACAGAAATTTAGACACTACCTGTTAGGCGCTCATTTTAAAATGTACACTGACCACTCTGCTTTGAAATATTTGGTCAATAAACCAGTGTTAGGAGGAAGAATTTGCAGATGGCTACTGCTCTTTCAAGAATATGATTTCGAGGTCATTGTAAAGCCAGGCAGACTGAATGCAGGGCCTGACCATCTATCCAGGATAGAGTCAGGAGAGGAACCTACAAGTCTGGAGGACAATCTGCCTGACGCACAGTTGTTTTCTATTCAAGCAGCAGATGAATATTATTCTGATATTCTTGAGTTTCTCACTACCGGGCAAGCGTCGGCTGAGTTTACAATCCAACAGAAGAAGCAACTTGTTGTCAGAGCCGCAGACTTCACTTTGATAGCAGGCCAGCTTTATAAGTTGGGCCCTGACGAAGTTTTGCGCAGATGTATTTTACCACATGAAAAGAACTCTATCATCGCAGAAGCGCATTCAGGTACTGCAGGAGGCCATTTCGCAGGAAAGCCAACCGCGCAAAAGATATTAGCCGCAGGTCTTTGGTGGCCGACATTGCACAAGGATACTAAGGAATTCTGTAAATGTTGCGATGTGTGCCAGCGCACAGGAAAACCCTCAAGGAGAGATGAAATGCCGCTAAGACCCCAGATTACACTGCGCGCTTTTGATAAATGGGCCATTGACTTTGTAGGACCTATTAACCCACCTGGAAAAAGAACTGGCGCAAGATACATCATTACAGCTACTGAATACCTCACCAGATGGGCTGAGGCGAAGCCAGTTAAGAACTGCGACGCTGCTACGGCCGCGCAGTTCATTTTTGAAAATATTATCACTAGATTTGGATGTCCACTGATCCTCATGAGTGATTAGGGTACACATTTCCTCAATAAGACTATAGAGGCCCTTACTGAAGAATTCCAAATTAGTCACCATAAGAGTACACCCTACCATCCTCAAGCTAATGGTACGGTGGAAGCATTCAATAAAATTCTTGAGAATGCCCTGACGAAGATCTGTAATCAACAAAGAGATGATTGGGACCTTAGAGTCACAGCTGTATTATGGGCTTACAGAACCACTTGCAAGAAACTAACAGGTCACACACCTTTCAGCTTGGTGTATGGACAAGAAGCAGTTATTCCCATGGAATACGTTATCCCTAGTCTTAGAATTGCGCAAATTACAGAAATGGCAGATCCTGATACTATGAATGAAAGACTTTCGCAATTGCTTGCCTTAGAAGAAGACAGACTCTTAGCCGGATTCCATCAACAGGTACAGAAGGCAAGACAGAAAGCTTGGCATGACAGGCATATTAAGAATAAAGTCTTTCAGGAACGAGACTTGGTACTCCTCTATCACAGTAAATTTACCAAGTTCCCAGGCAAGTTTCGTATACATTGGTTAGGCCCTTTTCAGGTGATAAAAATAACAGACGGAGGCGCAGTTCAGCTTGCAAAGCTTGATGGAGAATTACTACCTACAATGATCAACGGGAGTCGGCTCAAGCTTTATCGCGACGGCCACTCCGCTCTGTCGACCTAATATATTGCTAGTGATGCAGATGCCCAGTGTAGTTGAAACAGGCACCGCATTCAGTCTACACGGAAGTTGCGAGACACTCAGTCTCCGGCTTCCTACGCAGTTCCTAGAAACATCCGCGCATGTCTAAATTTTGGTTGGAGCGAACATAGTTGCGCTCTTGTGAAGCTTCTCCCCGGACCGTTGAACTATCGCTCTTGCGGAGTTCCCTTTGATAATTTGCCGCTTGAGAAAGTTTTGTTATGGACCCTTAGAGGCACAGTTCCCTAAGTTGAAATGACCCGCTGGAAATTTTGAATTACAGCAGTTATGTAGCCGCGTCTGAATAAATGAAGGATAAGTCCGCTATTTAAGTCTAGCTGTTCTGACGGATTCGGCTTGATCTCCGAAAGATTTGCATTTAACTCAGGCGCCGAAAGCATTAGCTTCTCCCGGAAGGATGTCAGAGCCCGTCAATCACACTAAATGCACCCCTACGGCGACGAGGATAGCGTGTTGTCAACTCACCTATAGCCGCCTATAGCTACGTTACCCCACTTGGTCGCATTTACTCACATCTGGCTATAAATACCTCACACTTGTATAATTTTTGGGTTACTTTCCTTGAGTTGCTAGCTTGTTTACGAATCCAAGTTATTGTTTTCAGAGCCGAGTCGTGCAGAGTCTTTTCCCTTGTTTTCAGCGTCCATATCCTACGAAGGTCCGCCATTTGCTGTCCAGAGTTTTGTTCCCTACATCGATTCAAGACGGAGAACCTGTCAACTTAAGAAGTTGTTCGTCAATTCCTGCGCCGAGGCTTAGATTTCGGCATGACTACTCCAGTCACGGCCTCGACTTATGTACATCCTGGTTATCAGGATCCCAGACAGTCTCCGGCTACAAGAGCGTCGCCATCCCAACCAGAAGAACCTGTTCCAGAGCCGTTGGCGACCATGGAGAACTATATTCCGCCGCGTCCAGATGATGCGCCAGAAGTACAGATCCTGAAGAATGCAAAGTATCCCATTCCGCTACCGCCACTACCGGCTAGTGTGCGGGTAGAAGGGCAACTGTTGGGACACATTCCACTGGTCAAATTCTCTGATTTCAATCTGGGAGACTATAAAACGTATCCCCAGTTTGCGCCAGATCGATATCTGACGATAGTGCACAATCCCGCCCGAAAGTTTGATGAATTTATTCCAAAGGGATTTGCAGCAAACTTGGAGAAGCCAGGTTTGTTGAATTTATTGAAGCTACCGCACTTTGGGCGTAGCAACGAAGTCAATGCAGTTGTTAAGACGCTGCTTACATGTGTTCATGGAGGTTATCTTTGGCTAGGGAGGCCAATTGATTTAAATGTTGATTTAATTCACCGCATTACTGGTCTATCTAAGGCTGGTAAGGATCCCAATATTCATTTTGTGGGAAAGGACAAGGACAGAAAATTAGCTGCACAGCTAGTGCAGAAGTATAACTTGACAAGAGGAGGTCGGGCTTATGACCTCACTATAGTAGAAGATGAGGCACTTCGATTTACAGGAAGTCTGCTTGCAGGCAGACTTCTCACAAAGTGCCGACCGAAGGAAGTCACTGGAGCTGTCGTGGAGCTCGCCATCGCAGCTGCGGAGGGAGAACAGTACAACTGGTCTCTCTTCCTGCTGAATTCTTTCTTGGCTGATTGCCTGAATGTGCAGGACAATGCAGCCCAAGCATTCCATTTTTCATGGCTTCTAATTTTATGCGCTCTCGTTGGGTGGAAGGAGCCCCCGAATACTCAGTTCCTTCCGCGCCGTGCAGGAGAGGTTGCCGGCATGCGCTACATCAACCTCTGGGATTCCCCTAATCCCGCGAAGCGCAAGATGAATCGCGCTGTCTTTTGTGAGTACTACTTTCTCCTCCGAGATACCATTCAAGAAATGCCAAGGCTGAGCGAGGAGACAGCCACGTTATATGAGGGAAAGTTGGCTTTTACTGCCGACATACATCAACTTTACCTCCGCCCTTGCGGCATTCCAGATGAATGGGCGCTAGGCCTTTACAGAATGACTACCGAGGATGTTGAAGAAACCATCAAGTCTTGGTCCGATGAGTGGAGGGAGGCCGCCGATCTCGCATCCGCGCTGCCAACCGCCGCTACGAAAGAAAAGGATAAGGGCAAGGAAGCCCGTGAGCAAAGAAGTGATGAAGGCTCCACAGAACCGGCCACCAAGAAGCAAAAAGTGTCGCATCCCGCTGAGGCTATTCCCTCAGGGATCGACCAGTACCTACACGAGCAATTTCGTGAGCTGCGCAATGCGCATGCTCACATCAGAAGTGCTTTAGATTTCCAGTTTGTAGAATTGAAAGGTCTCGCAGGAAGAGTTGCGCAGACCCATGCGCCAGCATCTACTTCGCAGGCGCCACAAGAAATTCCAAGTGCCAAGCGAGTTGAAGAACTCATTGAAAGGCATACTGTCGTGCATATTCCGACTACCAGCATGACACTTCCAGATCCGCTAACTGCACTACAGGTAAGCGCCGTTGGGCCTGTTGAAATCAATTTGTCTCTAATTCCTATAGAGACTCTATAGCTAGTGCATGAGAAAGTTTCTCTTGAGTTGAGAGCTAGAGAGCTCTCTACATTTCAGGAAAATCAGCGACTGCAATCGCAGGAGTTAGAGTTGAAGGCAATCCATCAGAATACCTCTGAGAAGCTTGCACTTTATGAGGCGCAAGACATCGGTATCAGAAACGCAGTGGATGAGATTGCCCAGTTATTGCTGGCTTGTGAGATTCAACCAGACCTCCCTCTGGTTGCAAAAGTTCAAATTATTGGCGAAAGGGCGAAAACCCTGGAGCAAGAAATAGTTGCTATGGCTGAAGGCCATCGAACCCAGATCGCTGAGCTAGAAGCTCGCGTTGCTGCGCATCCTATGGATGATGCGCAGGTTCAATTTGAAGCACTGAACAGAGCTTCCACGCAGATGAAGGATCGAGTACAGGAAGCTGAGAACCTGATGAACCAGGCTATGGAAGCTTGGACGGAGCTTGTAAAGCTCCCTTTTAAAGTTGGACTGTCAGAACAGGTGCAAGCTGCAGAACAATCTCTCACTGTTCTGAATGAAGAAGCTAAGGCCTTAACAGGCTTGCCAAAAATGAAGAAAATGGGCGAAGTGCGCAAAATGCAGCAGCAACTGCACAAGCTCAGAACTGAAGATGAGAAGCTCACCAACAGCATTCAGCCATTCATGGATGACTATGCTGAAATCGTTGCCCAGGTTGAGACAAAAATCAAAGAGATTGCTGAATCTCAGGAGATCATTGATACCATCACTCCAGACGAAGCAACCGCAGAAACAGTGCAGACAGCTGTAGAGTGTGTCGATGAATTGGACTCCGCTATTGCGAAGTGGAAGAAAACACTCGCGGAGACACAAGCAAAAGCAGATGCGCAAATCAAGCGACCACACGCCAGTGCGAGTGGCTCGAGGGCGAGCCACAAGTGAGTGTTAGGGGCCTGTTGGAGTCAAGGACGTAGCTACGGTAAAGCTGTGAATTTTGGGAAAAAAGCCCAAGTATGGAAGGAAAGTGCTAATTTTGGGACAAGCACTAAGTTTTGGACAAGAAGGAGACGGTGCGCAGTACGGTGCCAGATAGACAAGCTCAGCGAAGATCACGGACCAGAAATCGCGGAGCTCGCGCGCACGACAGAAGAGAATGAAGGTTGAATAGAAAGCTCAGCTACCATAATAAATAAGGCGATGGAGTAGAGGGCTCAGCTACCCTCATTTAAAGGCTTAGTACAGAAGTTATGGTTGCTCGGATCAAGGAGGAGCAACGGGCCAGAGCATTGAAGGCAAAGGACAAGCGCCCATACCCACTATCTGCGCCGAAAGTCAAGGAGCCTGCAGGAAGCGGCGACGTGACTGCAAGCGGTGCCTACAGTACACCTAGCCATGTGTGTGGTTAAGGTCTTTGGGAATCACTGTTGGGAAAGGCCCACAGTTTTGTAAAGGTGCGACCGCCATGGCCACCTATATATATGAACAATTGTAATGGATAGATGTTAGTTAGAGTTAGCAAGTAAGAAGTAGATACCCTTGGGATAGTTTGTTAGTTAGACTGTTAGATAGTCAGTCTCGAGGATAGATCATGTGTTGAATATCCTGTGTTAAGTGTTCTACCGAGTCTGTAGAACTAGAAAAGAATCGGATAGCCGAGGAGCTAATCCCTGAGTAGCCAGACAGTCTGTGTGACGTCTGCACCTTTGTAATCTCTGTAGAGAAGAGACTAGATTGAGAGAAGGGATCCCAGCTGTGTGCGTGGAGTTTCCTGTAAGAATCTAAGACTGCAGCTGTGTGCGCAGCATATTGTATAACTCTATGGTTTTCTGGTTAATATAACACTCCCGAGGACGTGGTTTTCCTCGAGGAGAAGAGCTTCCCATATTTCCACTTGTTATAATGTTTGTGTGAGTGATTAACTGTTTAAGTTCATTACCTGTGTATGCAAAACTCTTGTGTTATCTTTGCGATGGTTTGATCGAGTTTGGGAAGGTCCCTTGTTAGCCATAAGTGTTAAGGCCTGAAGAAATCGTGGAGCGCTGTCGCTGCAGTGAGCGAGGAATGCGTTACTGCGCTGGGTGCGCAGGGTGAGGAAGTACGTAACGCTTCGACGCACGGGTTAGTTGCCCTCTGCGCCAGAGAAGAAGGACTCCGCGCAGCTGCGTCGAGGGGCCTGCGGGAAAGTCCGACCGCCAATATCTGAGGAACCAAAAGAGGAGAGAACAATCTTCGCGTCACCAAGGTTGAGGAAACCTGATTCCTTAGCCCCCCCATAGCCACTTCGGGTGAGACCTCGAGCTGCTGCGCAGCTCGTTGCCGAGAGGGCCAGTGCGCCAAGGGGTTTGTTGCTGCGCTTCATTAAAACCCGGGTCTGCCCAAGAAAGCAGCCAACAGTGCTAGATCTTCAGGTTCTTTTGGATTTGGATCTATCATTCACTCTTCATCGTCTTCACTTTCATACTCTGAATCTAAACTCTCATGTGATGAAGATTCGCTCTCTTTCTCATCAAACAGTGGTGGTGTGGTAGGAAAGCTCTCTTGCTCAACAAGATGAGCATCATGAAGTGTCCATTCCTCAAACTGTACACTCCTATCAAGGAATGTTGTCATAGTATAAGGATCAAGAAGCTTGTAGGATTTTTCACTCAATGCATAACCCACCATAATACACTCTCTGCTTTGGGGATCTAGGGCTCCCCTTTTCTCTGTTGGAATCCTTTCCCATGCTCTAGATCCAAACACTCTTAGATGAGATACATCAGGTTTGTATCCCATCTATTCTTATAAAGGAGTCGTATCTTTGATTCCTTTGTGAGGAACTCTGTTTTTAAGGTAGGAAACATAGTTGATGGCTTCTTCCCAAAGACTAGGGTGCAACCCTTTCGACTTTAGCATGCAGGTTTCCATCTCTTTTAATGTTCTGTTCTTTCTCTCTGCAACACCATTCTGCTGTGGTGTGTAGGGAACAATATGTTTCATATCAATGCCTTCTTCATCACAAAAGGTTTGAAAGTCACCTTTGATGTACTCTCCTCCATTATCAGTGCGAATGGCCTTGATCTTTTTATCTGAAAACTTTTCTGCAGAAGACTTGAAAAACTTAAAGTATCCAAACACTTCTGATTTTAATCTGATAAAGTATACCCATGTAAATATTGAATAATATTCAATAAAAGTAAGAATATAACTTTCCTTGTTCAAATATAGATCTATAAATGGCCCTCCAACATCACTATGAATCAGATCTAGAGGTTGAGAGGCTCTCCTTGCCTTCCCTTTCTCAAAATTCTTTTTTGGATGCTTGCCCATCAAACAACCATTACAGTTTCCCTTGGTAAACTTGACTTTGGCTAATCCTTCAACCATCTCTTGATTATGCATATATTGTAGGTACTTGTAGTTGAGATGCCCAAATATTTCATGCCATAGGATACTCTCTTCATTTGCATGAGTGTGAAGAGAAGACTGTTTTGAGAGAGGTAGAAAGTGGGAGAACTCATATAGTTTCGACTTGTGGTTTGCAACAACTTATGCAATGGTGGATCCTGATACCATGTCTTGGATTTCGACCTCATTTGGAGAGAATATCACCCTCTTGGGCTCTCCAGTGTGGGTCATCTAGTAGACTGAAAGTAGATCTGCAGTGAGTGTAGGGACATAGAGCACATATGATAAGTACCCATGATCCCCTCAGAGGAGACCTCAGAATCATTCCCCAACATGATGGAAGGTCCAATAGTGGATTCGAAACCAGTAAAGAGATATTTGGAGGAAGACATGTGTCTTGATTCTCCTGAATCTATAATGAAGGAGGATTGCGTGCATGCACCTTCCATGAGAGCATGACATCTCTCTTTGTCCTATGATCTTGATGGTTCACCTTCTTTCTTCCTAGCACATGCAGGTACTCGAAGGTTATTATTTTCAAGAAGTGAAGCCATGAGATCTATGGTCTTCTTCATACATGAACTCTCGGGATGAAATCCTCTATTTCAATAGGTACATTTGGATTTCCCCTTATGAGTTTGCTTGTCTTTCATGGAATTCGAAACTCCTTCTGACTGGTTTGGAGCCTCCTTCTGCTTCTACTCATTCGAATTTATGTCAAAAAAAATTTGCTTGCCCTTTCCATTCGCTCTCTTCATTTCAGTGGCAACAAGTGTTGAATCCAACTTGGGTTTTATCATTCCCATATGAACTAACTTCTCCACCTCAAGTGTGAGATACTGGATGAAGTCTTCAAATGTGTGAAACTTCCATTTTGGGATGGACATCTTCGCTGACTGGAAGGTAGAGACAAATGACTGAGTAGTCAGGGCCTAGTTTTGATAGTATGGCAAGGATGAGTTGCTTCTCTTCTTTCTTAATACCATATCTCTTCAATTGTGAAATCAGATTTTTGAACTTGTTTAGAAACTCAATGATGGAGTCGAAACTGCAAGGGCTCAAGGAGATGAGCTCATTTTCCAATTTGTGACCCTTCAAGTCATCTTTTTGTCCAAGAAGAGATTCAAGGTTGTCCCAAAATTATTTCGGAGTTGTTAGATCTATGACATGAAAATGGATGTCTTCGAAAACGCTGAGGAGAAGCAATCCTACTGCTTCATCAAGTTTATCCAAGTACTTAGATTTCTCAACTACACAAGTGGGTTCAAATGCAGTGCCATTCAATACTCTAGAAAGGATTTTGGACTTCATCAAGATGTCCATCTTGGATTTCCATTCGAAATAATTGAAGGAGTTCAGTTTTAGATCCATTGATACTGTTGAATTCAAATTGAAGAAGGAGATAACCTACAAAACAAATAAAATTGTTGATGGATATTTGCTGCAAATTCGAATTGAAAACTGCCTTAGGACAATGAGCACATGTGACTAGATCCTTCACACCTAGCTAGACATCACTAGATTGCTCCAGTGAATTCAAGACAATTGCACCAAGTGATTGTTGTGGAAATCCAGAGGCTTCTAGTGCTCAATGAAAGACAACTGCTCAAAGAATTGTTGCAACTGCTGCTGCTGAAATTCGAATAGCTGACTCCAACTTTGATACGATGTGATATTTTATAGGATATATCACACGGCTAGAGTAAATCTCACTAATATCACTCAAGAATTGTAGAGAAGAAGAAGAAGAATTGAATCAATAATCACTCATTAACACAAGAAATGACAAAAACTTCTGTAATCATACATCAGCTGTAAGCTGGCACTGTGAAAGTAGAATAATAACTGAATACAATCAAATGAATTCGAATACTCCTAAGTTCATTCGAATTCTCCTCAATGTGTGGCTTGGATGACATTGGATACATCATCCAATTAGTGGTAGTAGTCACAAATAGTCAAATATCAGTCAAATGAATCTAACTGAGTCTAATTGGTGCATGTGGCACAAATCTAGGGAAGGATACTCCAATGTGGGAACATTAGGAGCTCTCAGTAGTCAGTAGAGTTGAACTAGTTTCTGTAGGTGTCTATATAAGTGCTTCAGCCAATTAACTAAGCAATCGGTCCTCAAATCAAGGAGTTGATCCACTAAACATGGAACTTACTGATGTAACTCCAAAATAGGTGGAAGAGGGTGCAATTTTACTCCAGTGATGGAAACAAGGGCACATATGTGGCTAGGAGGGATAGAATTGAGCAGAAACAGGCTCCTGGGGCTAAAACACTGGGAACTAGGTGTTGGGAGACTAGCATATTGGTAACTGAATGCATGCATGGAGAATGCATGAAAAGCATGCAAATATAAAAAATGAGGATGAGAATATTCTAACATTTTGGACCAATTAATCAATAATGTGACTTATGACTAAGGTCCTAAGGTGTAATAATGCTCTAACGCCCCCCTATAAGCTAGACTTGTGTCAATAATCAAAATAAGGCCTTGGAAACTAGGCTCAAGTCACCTTTTACAATAATAACGTTTATTTGTCCATGTAACCAAGGTAAGGAGGAAAAATACATGGGAAATAAAACCTCCCCTAAAAATGGACATGTGGCATATATGGAAAATACACCAATATTCACCATGCATCACTCACTTCAAGGAGTAATCTAACGTAAGTGAAGGTATTCTCAGTGAAACTCTTGGTGAATATATCAGCAGTTTGCTCAGTAGAAGGGAAATATTGCAATGCTATGATATGGTCATGCACCAAGCCTTGATCAGTGAAGATCTTGATTGTTCTTTGATTATCACACCAAATGACTGTGGGTGAATCAAACACAAATCCAAAGTCTCCAAGAATGCCTTGCAACCACACACATTGTGTAGCTGCATTCATTGCTCCCCTGTATTCAGAGTCAGATGAAGATAAGGAGATGGTGTGTTGCTTCTTGCCTGACCAGCAAATGGGACCATGTGCAAGCATAAACACATAACCAGAGGTAGAATTCTGATCAGAACTATCACCATCCCAATCAGAATTAGTAAAACCAACCAGTTCAAGAGACGAACCAGTTGCATAGTCGATGCCAAAATGCTTGGTAACCTATACATAATGAAGGATCCTCTTGGATTCCTTCTATTGATGTATATGTAACTTTGGAATGTATTTCATCCATGTATTTCATTTATATATTATTGTACTCCTATAGAGATGTGTCATTCCTCTATACGGAAGTGTCGTCATGTGTATTGACAAGTGTCGCAAGTGTGTGAATTTTCCGTTGGGTTATTAGACCACCATGTATGGGGTCGGCCCTGAAATATATATATTATATGTATGATGTACCTAGCTAGACAAGTTGGCCCCATAAGGTCACTGGGAAAACAGACAAGTATAAATAGAGATCGGAAGATCTCTATTTTGATCATTCGGAAACTCACACTTCTCTCACTCAGAAAGTGGTGCACTAGTGAGGAGGAGGATCATCTGCTACTAGGAGACTATCTCTGTATATTTTGGTTGTACTTTGGTTGATCCATTTCTCTCTCTATCTCTAAGGAAGTTGTGGGGTTTTTCACCTTAGGGTTTTCCCCACGGAAACTCTGTGTCTCTTGTCTCTCATGATTTTGATTCTTGTGATGATTGACATGCTTGTTATGATTGTTATGCATTGATATACTGTACATGTTGTTCTCTTAGTAAAGATCCTAGAGTATTGTGAATTAATGCTCAAAATTTAACATGGTATCAGAGCTAACCTGAGAAGAAGACATTGTGCAATGATGGAAACTAGGGTTTTTTGTTTATTGGGTTTCTCTCCACAGATTTTGGAAAAGCAATATAGTAGATTTACTCTACTCATCAAGGAGAATCTATCTGTCCAATCAGAATTCAATTCTGAGCATTTTTAGATTTGGCCCTAAAAATTAGGGTTTCCACAAAAATAGGAATTTTCTAAATCTAAAGACATAGCGGGAAGCTCCTTGCAAAAATTGAAGTTTAAAGCTTTGGATAGAGATTTTTGGCTAGGTAGATCTCTGGGAAACTCAAACCCTAATTCAGGGTCCTCCTTAGTGAACCTAGGAAGACAAAAAGGCATTTCTGAAGGGTGAAGCTTTGCAGATCTCAAATTTTGAATACACCAGGATGATCAGCTCATCAAGGCACATCTTTCTATCCTTTCAGAAAGTTGAAATTCACTTTTTGAATTTTTAGGGTTTTTCTGACAAACCCTAATCCAGGACCAGATCCAGTTTTCAGCAAAGCAAGTGTTAAGACCTAAATATTTTCTATTTCCATTTGAAGTACTCTGTAAGATGTTTCACCACACCAAGCTTGAGGATAAGCTTTAAGGGGCTGATAACTTCCAAGCCTAGAAGTATAGGATTGGGTTAATCCTGAAAGAGAATGAGTTGGACTCATATATAAAAGAAGACATCCCTATCCCAGAGGATGAAGAGGCTAAGATATTGCATAAGAAGAACTTGGTCAAGGCAAAGAGAATAATTGTTGATTCTATCAAAGACTATCTCATCCCCAATGTGTCATCTCTGAAGACACCCAAAGAGATGTTTGACTCCCTGACCAAGTTATTTGAAGGGAAGAACATAAATCAGAAGATGACTCTGCGGAATCAATTGAAAGGGGTCAAGATGTTGAATGGAGAAACCATTCAATATTACTTCTCCAAGGTCTCTCAGATCAAGGAACAACTTGAAGCTGTGGATGAAGTAGTGGACAATGGTGAAGTTGTTATGACCACTCTGAATGGCCTACCTAGGTCATGGGACTCCTTTATTCAAGGAATCTGTGCAAGAAATAAATTGATCTCTTTCAATAAACTGTGGGAGGAATGCTCTCAAGAAGAAGCTAGGTTTGTAGCTCGTGAAGAAAAGATGGGAGGTGAAGATCAAGCTCTCGCAGCTCACACCAAAAGAAGCAATCCCAAGAAGGAGCACTCTCAGTACAAGAGATCCTATCACAACCAACAAAAGAATAAGAAGGATATAAGATGTTTCACATGCAATGATAAGGGTCACTTTGCTTTAGAATGTCCCAAGAATAAAAGGGATAACAACAACTCCAGCAAGAAGAAGAAAGGAAACAAAAAAAAGTTCCATGCTCATGCTGCTGAAGATGATGAACCTCCAAAGAAGAAGGCTAGGGCAGAAAGTAATGATGACTCATCAAGTGAATAAGAGTATGTTCTAATCTCTGCTCTAACAAGTACTATCTCTCATGGTTGTAATTATTGATTAATTCACAGTGGGGCTTCCAAACACATGACTGGGTTTAAAGAATCTTTTGTAAATCTATCTGAACATGAATCACCCCATAAAGTGAAACTTGGGGATGACTATCAATACCCCATCAAAGGAAGTGGTGAAGCCTCCTACAATCTAGATTCTGGAAAGTCTTTGAAGATGAAAGATGTTTTGTATGTACCCGGGCTCAAGAAGAATCTACTCTCCATATCCACATTGGATGCAAAAGGTATGAGGGTTTCATTTGTGGATGGCCAAGTTCTAATATGGTAAAAGGGAAAGACCATAGATGATGCAGTAGTGATTGGAGAGCAAGAGGGAGGATTGCACAAATTAAAGGGACAACCTGAACATGCTATGAAGACAAAGATTCATCCATAGTCATGGATCACATAGAGGTATATATAATTTGTTTTTGCAAAGGTTAACTAATGAGTTATGCAGGTCATTGAAGAGAACAAGAACACATTACTAGCAAATATGATGACCAAGGATGTTTTTGTTATATATATCATATACTTTTGTATGATTGATAATGATTACTCTTGAAGTTACAAGTTTGAGTAATCTACGGCTTATGCATATTATGTTTCTTACCTTAATTGGTGATATGACTAACCAAAAGAGTCATAGGTTTGAGTAATCACGGGTTTAGGTATATTATGTTTATGACTAACTATAAGAATGCTTATTATTTATGTTTGAAATGATCCTGACTATACATGCTTGAGATTATTGTGTTTTGATAATATTAATATTTTACTAATGAATGTTTAATTATGTATGAGACCTCAAGGATAACACAATGATAATACTAATAATAATGCATAGGGATCGAGAATGAATTCAAGAACAGGTAATCCAGGAAGCAAAGATCAAGAGGGAGCACACTCCAGTGGTTTCTGCAAGGATGCATATATTCAGAGGGAGTTGACTATCTCTCTACATTCCACAACAGAAAGGTGTAGAAGAAGCTACTTCAGATTAGGACTCCAGCAGCTCCTGCAAGGAAGCAAAGACTCATGGGGAGTCCACCCAACAAACAAACAAAGATAAGTATTTTAATTGTCATTTCTTGCATATTTGTTGTTTAAATAATATTGTTCAAATGATGTATATGCTTATGTTCCTAGATTTAGGATGTGTATTATGCATATTAGAATGATTGCATTAATGAAGAGCTTACTACTAAATGGGTAAGTAGGCCTATGGCACTGTACAACATTCCATTGCTAATTATCTAGAATGAAACCTCTTTGCTGACATGTTGGGAGCTATGCAAACTCTTAACAATGTTCTGGTAGAGACTGGAAGGCATCTAGAAAGTTATGGAACATGGATAAATGTTGTATTGAAGCATTGGCTAAGATAATTGCGTGACTGTATGGCATATTTCCTTATGTGTAAGAATTTGTTCTGAAAATTATGAGATGTTTCTAATCATGCAATTTAACTTGTTTTGTAGGAAAGACCATATACCTTCACCTACAAAAGAAGGACTACAACATTTGTTCAGCAACAAAGTTATCTATTGAAAATATTGAAGATATTGAAGTTCCCAGGATCTGGGAAGAATGCCATGATCGAGGAGTACCAGTCGATCATGAAGATGTTTGGGATGCAGTCCTAAGACCTGAAGGAGAGTCTATAGTTACTTCCAAGAGGATCTACAAGATCAAGCATGCTGCAGGTGGTAGCATAGAGACTTTTGCTCCTGTAGCCAGATACACTTCCATTCGATCCGTACTTTCTCTGGCTGCAGTGATGAAAGGGAAGATACACCATATGGATTTCAAGACAGCTTTCTTGAATGGTGTAGTTGAAGAAGAAGTGTATGTGGAGCAGCCACTTGGTTCTGAGACACATGACAGAGATTCATATATGTCCAAAACTTGGTATCCAGTTTGGGATTTACCAAGAGTAAAGCGGATTCCAACCTTTACTACAAGGTTGAGGAAGGAAATCCAGTGATACTACTTTTGTATATGGATGACCTGTTTATTACAGGTGAAGATATATTGATTTCCGACACGCAGCGGAAGCTTGCTGCCGAGTTCGAGATAAAGAACTTGTGGATAATGCACTATTTTCTAGGTATGGAGGTGTGGCAAAGTGCAGATGGAATCTTCCTTGGACAAGGGAAGTATGCAGTAGAGATCCTGAAGAGGTTCGGGATGATGGACTGCAAGGCCATGGGCACACCTATGGCATCAAACTTGAATCTTCTACGTGATGCTTCATCTAAGCCGGTTGATGTCACTATGTATCATCAGATGATTGGGTCATTGATGTACCTGACGAACATGAGACCAGATATTTGCTTTGCAGTGAACACATTGAGTCAGTTCCTGATAGATCCGAGGAGTGTTTACCTGATTGCTGTAAAGCATATTCTGAGGTACCTGAAGGGTACAGTTGATTATGGGCTCAAGTATGAAGCGAATCAAAAGTTTAACATGTAGGGTTATGTTGACTCAGATTAGGAAGGTAGTGCTGCAGATAGGAAGAGCACTTTTAGGTGATGCTTCAGTATGAGATCAGGTGTGATCTCTTGGTTTAGCAGGAAGCAATCCTGCATAGCACTGAGTACAGCTAAGGCAGAGTATGTTGTAGCCTGTTCAGCTAGTTGTGAGGCAATATGGCTTCGGAAGCTACTATCTGAGCTATTCGATCCCTGTTGGATGCTACTGGTATCTTTTGTGATAACCAGAGTTGTGTGAAGCTGTCTTAGAACCCAGTGTTTCACGACAGGTCAAAACACATAGATATCAAATATCACTATATCAGGGATATGGTGCAGAGAGGAGCAGTGAAGCTCCTATATGTTGCGATGGACGAGTAGATTGCAGATGTGCTGACGAAACCACTAGCCAGAGTGAAGATCGAGTACTTCAGGGAGAGGCTTGGTGTTCTTCAGATCGATGACACTTCAAGGAAGAATTGATGGACACATTTGTGGAAGCCATTCCAAGCATGTTGGAAGGAGGATCCCTCACATGGTTGTGGATGTAAGCGCTAGATGATGAGCATCAGGACGGTGCTTCAGTTACTGCTCTACCTATGCATCAGGTTGATGCTGGATATGATCAGTTGGATCATTTATATGTATATGTATGTACGCATCATGTTGGATGTTGGATATGATCAGTTGGATCATTTATATGTATTTTGTATATGCATCATGTTGGATGCTTGGACCATGTATCTTTATATGTATCAGGTGGATACTATGTATGATCAGCTAGATCATGTATGTTGATATATATCAGTTAGATGCATTTGTGTGGATCATGTATCAATGTATGTATCAGGTGGATACATTGTATGATCAGGTGGATCATGTATGATGATATGTATCAGGTAGATACTTGGTATGCATCAGGTGGATGCAGTGTATGGTCAGGATGATCATAGATGATGAGCTTCAAGATGATTGCTCCAGATGACATGCAACAGGATGTTGTAGTGATGATGATCAGGATGATCATGTGTACATCAGGATGATGTATGATGAGTACCAGGATGATACTTTGTGGCCGTGGATCAGGTTGTGCAGATGAGCATGTCTGGGAGATCCTATAGGTCGGAGTTGTGTACCCGTAATAGCCTGGGATGCTCTTTCGAGACATTGCTCTAGGAGGACATGTAATTTGTGCCCTGGGAGATCTAAGGTTGGAGTTGTGTACCCATAACATCCTAAGATTCTCTTGCGAGGTTTTGTCCTATGGCATGTAATTTGTGCCCTCGGAGATTTCAGGTCATAGTTGTGTACCTGTAACATCCTGAGATGCTCTTTCGAGGTTTTTCCATGACCACATGTAATTTGTGCCCTGGGATATCCTTCAGGTTGGATTTGTGTACCTGTAACATCCTGGGATGCTCTTTCAAGGTTTTGTGGTGGGGTCACATGTAATAAGTCCTGGAGATCTGGAAAGGATGAAAAAGGCCTCAGATGCTCTTTAGGGTTCTTGCTAGTCAAGAGACTCTTTTAAGGTTTTGTGACGCATGTAATAAGTCCTGAGATATCCACAGTATGGCCAGTGATGATGAAGACTTGGCCAGTGATGATGAAGACTTGCAAGTGGTGGGACTACATTTAGTATGAAAAAGGACTGGCTCTGTAGAAATTCCTATGACGAGTAGATTCAGAGATTGGTTGAGATAGTAGCAGCAGTGACGGTGATTCGAAGTTGATGCATCGATGAGGATGATCCAGAGAACAAGACTTGTGCTAGCCGATCTGTGTCGAGAAATACCTTCCTAGTTAAGAGGGAGTGTTGATGTATATGTAACTTTGGAATGTATTTCATCCATGTATTTCATTTATATATTATTGTACTCCTATAGAGATGTGTCATTCCTCTATATGGAAGTGTCGCAAGTGTGTGAACTTGCCAATGGGTTATTAGACCACCATGTGTGGGGTCGACCCTGAAATATATATATTATATGTATGATGTACCTAGATAGACAAGTCGGCCCCATAAGGTCACTGGGAAAATAGACAAATATAAATAGAGATCGGGGGATCTCTATTTTGATCATTCGGAAACTCACACTTCTCTCACTCAGAAAGTGGCGCTCTAGTGAGGAGGAGGATCATCTGCTACTAGGAGACTATCTCTGTATATTTTGGTTGTACTTTGGTTGAGCCATTGCTCTCTCTATCTCTAAGGAATTTGTGGGGTTTTTCACCTTAGGGTTTTCCCCACGGAAACTCTATGTCTCTTGTTTCTCATTCTTTTGATTCTTGTGATGATTGACATGCTTGTTATGATTGTTATGCATTGATATACTATACATGTTGTTCTCTTAGTAAAGATCCTAGAGTATTGTGAATTAATGCTCAAAATTTAACACGTTCCAATGGACCTCATGATGCTCTTGCATGTTCCTTGCAACAACCCCAATAGCATAAGAAAAATCTGGTAGAGAGTTAGTAAGATACAACAAGCTCCCAACTAGTTGTCTATACAGTGAGTTGTCAACTAGTGGTGAAGAAACCCAATCAGTAAGATTAAATTCAGAAAGGAATGGGAATTTTGTAGACTTAAATTCATCCATATTGAACTTCAGCGGCAGATCTGAATCATATCTAGATTGAGAAACAAATATCCCATCCACATTTTGATAAATCTCCAAACCCATAAATTGTTTCAACAATCCTAGATCGATCATGGCAAATGCACTGTGCAATGCAACCTTAACCGAGCCCAATTATTTGGTGCAGCTACCATTTATCAAAATATCATCAAAATACAGTAGAATAATCAATATCAAGTCACCAACATGTTTCATATAGATATTAGGATCATACTTACATCTCTCAAAGCTTTGTGACAACAGAAAATTGTCCATCTTGGCATACCAAGCTCTAGGAGCTTGCTTAAGACCATAGAGGGACTTCTTCAACCTGCAAACAAGTGTATGATCTATAATGAATCCTCCAGGCTGCTGCATATATATATCCTCATCAATATCCCCATGAATAAATTCACTCTTCACATCCATGTGATGAACCTCCCATCGTTTGGAAGTAGCAATGGCTAAAACTAGCCTAATTGAGTCCATCTTTGCCACCGGTGCAAATGTCTATGTATAGTCCACTCCATGGAATTGAGAGAATCCCTTAGACACTAACCTAGCTTTATACTTGATATCATATCCATCATATTCAATCTTGGTTCTATAAACCCATTTACATTGCACTAGTTTCCTCTTGGGAGGAAGAGGGACCAAATCCCATGTTTCATTGTCATGGAGGGAGTTCATCTCTTCCTGCATGATTTTTTTCCATATTGGGTCTGTTGAATCTTCTAAATATGATTGAGTATTAGATCCAACCATAAGAAAACATCTACCATGCATATCTGGATCACAAGATGAAAAATCATTGTGAAACTAAGATCTAGTTTTCCTAGGATCTTGAGGATCTCCTGCAAGCTCACCAGCAGCTTGTATGGTTTTATCAACTCACTTGGGCCTTAAGGGAGGTTCATGATCATAATACATGTCATAATCATCATCATAAATCTCAGAATCATAAGTATCATAAAAATAACCATCACTTACATCATCTCCAAGCAGGGGGTTTGAGCATTCCACATCACCTTGTTCTGTAGCATGCATGGGCTCTTCTTCTTCGAACTAGACACTCCTTTAAATGAATTTTTTGTGAGATGATGGATCAAAGAGCTTGTATCCCTTTGCATATTCTGCATATCCAACCATGATAGACTCATTTCTTTGGGGATGCAAGGCATTTCTCTTCTTTGGAGGAATTCTAGCCCAAGCTTTTGAGCCAAACACCCTGAAAGGAGAAACATTGGGCTTGTGGCCCATCCAAGATTCATATGGAGTCATGAATTCCAAGGCTTTATGTGGTGCTCTTTTTTGAACATATGCAGCACAATTCATAGCTTCATCCCATAGCTTAGGAAACAAAGACTTAGCCTCCATCATGCATGTGGCCACCCCCTTTGTGCTATATTCTTGCACTCTGCAACACCATTTTGCTGAGGTGTGTAAGGAACAGAATGTTTCATTTGGATGCCATGATCTTCACAGAGATCTTGCATGTACTTATTGACATAATCCCTTCCATTATAAGCCCTCAAGAACTTCATATTCCTCCCACTAAAGTTCTCCGCATAGTTTTTGAAAATTTTGAAACATTGGAAAACTTCATATTTTTGCTTGAGAAAATACAACCAACAATACCTTGAGAAATCATCAATGAAGGTGAGCACATACTTTGAGATTCCATAGGAGGGAGTGGGGAGTGGACCAATCATATATGAATGTACTAAACCAAGAGGTTCAACAGCTCTTCTTTCCTTCCCTTTTTCATATTTCTTCTCAGCATGCTTCCCAACAATGCACCCTTTGCAAGTGCCATTGGAAATTTTGATTGTTGGAATCCCTTCAACCATATCTTATTTTCTCAAAGATTGAAGATATATGTAGTTGAGGTTACCAAACCTCTCATGCCATATATTGATGACTTCATTACCATGTGACAGAAGTGCATTTGGAGAAGACTACCCAAGAAAATGTGAGAACTTGTACATCCTCGAATCATGGTCTGCAACACCCACTGCTACAACTTTTCCAGTCGAAACTTCTGATATCTCCACATCATCTTGGGTGAATATCACTCTCTTGGATGAACCAGTATGGTTCATTTGGTATACAGAGAGTAAGTTTGCTGCAAGATCAAGCACATACAGTACATTACTGAAGTACCCATTTTCTAGTGAGATTTTCCCAATGCCTGTAGCAAGGATTTCTGAGTCATATCCCATGAGAATGGAAGAACCAGTGTATTGAGAAAGAGTAGAGAATGAATATATTGAAGAATCCCTGTGCATTGAGGCACATGAATCAATGATGAAATAAGATACGTTTGAGGTACTAGCCATTAATGCATGGCACCTATCCTTATATTCAGAAACACCCTCTTTCTTCTTCAAACTTTCTGGAAGAGGAATGTTGTTTTTTTGTAGGAGATGGGTCATCATGTCTATGGTTTATTCATGCATGAAATCTCAGGGTGCCAACCCTTTTGACAATAGTTTCATTTTGTCTTATCTTTCTTCTTTCCCTTGTCTTTGACAGGATTCAAACCCCCATCAGAAGATTTGGGATTCTCCTTGTCTTTCTTCTTCTCTTGTGGTTTCAAAACCTTGAGATTTTGCTTGGCTCTCCCTTGTTTCGAATCTCCAACAGCAAGAACTTGATCTTTTTGCTTAGTGGAACCCATCAAGACCAACTTATATTTCTCTTGAGTTAACATCTCCATGAAATCAACCAAAGATGGCATCTTACAATTTCTAACTGTGAGCTTAGTGGAGTGAAATGTAGAGAAAAAAATTGAATACTCAGGACCCAACTTCGAAATGATGGAGAAGACGAACTGTTCTTCTTTCTTGTCAATGCCACACTATTTGATTTGCAAGACGAAGATCTTGAACTTGGTGAATAAGTCCTTGAACTTGGTGAATAAGTCCTGGATGGAGTCGAAGTTGCGTGGGCTCAGTGAGATCAACTCATTCTCAAGTTAGTGACCCCTCATCTCATCAGTCTTCCCAAACAAAGACTCAAGCTTGAGCCATACTTCATTTGGTGTAGCTAGACTTTCGACATGAAACAAGAGATCTCTCGAAATACTGAGACAAAGGAGGTTGAATGCTTCATCCATTCTATTGAAGAACTTGGACTTGTCAACTACAGAGTTGGGCTCAACCTCAGTACCCATGGTTATTCTGAAGAGACCCTTGTATCTAAACTGGATGGCCATTTGAGATTTCAACTAAAAATAGTTGAATGGAGTGAGAAAATGAGCTTGAGTTTTATCCATCTTCTGCTTCTGGCGCACTTGTTGACAATGGTGCACTTGTGTACCTACAATAAAACTCTCAACACTCAAGAGGGGATCTATGCTAACAGATTCGAACCCTGTTTGATAGTGGGTACATTCGGGAGAGCATCACACCCTGGATATACTCCAATGGATTTCTCCAATGGCTTCAATGCAATGGTTCCACTGACTTATTTGGTTTCTCCAATGCTTTTGGCACACCACTAAAACAATCTTTGGTTCAAATAATAGCTCCAAGAGATCTGATACCATGTAAAATATATATCACAGTAGGATCTAGCTACTATGGATTACTTCACAGTTGAAATAAATAGCTTACTATGCAATATTTTAGTGCAAAAATCATTATGGAATATAAATGATCAAAACCAGTCACAAATGATCAAAAACCAGTAAATAAATGATAAAAAACTAGAAACACAAATGATCAAATATCATATTTTATTAACTGTCCAACCCAACAATGAGTTTGGATCGTCCTTATATAACAATAGGAATAAATCAAATGCCTTAGGAGGCTTGACAAGTGGCTAGATTAGATTGGACCTCAATCCCCCCTAGGTTGACCAAGACGCTCCCAAATGATCCCAAACAGTTACGAAATGGTCATGTGAACGTTGGGTGAGCATGGTAAGTCATAAATGAAGATCACACATGTGGTGGATAAGATTGGGTGGTGGTTAGGTATCCAAGGAGAGGCCAAAACAGCTAGAAATGGGCCAAAATGACTAGATTCATTGCATGGACGGCCTTAGTAAAATGCAGATCCATAAAATAGGGAAACAAGGGGCCTTAGGCCAAATAGTGGTAATAAATGCTGGAGGTGGTCATAATGAGGGAGCCTTGCAACTCAGATAACGAATTTTGGCCCATAGAATGGTGGATAAGTCATCATTTTCCCTAACTAACTCCTAACAACCTTCTAACCTTGGATTGCAATTATTAACCTGTTTTGGACCAATTAATCAATAATGTGACTTATGACTAAGGTCCTAAGGTGTAATAATTCTCTAAAACTATTTTGGGTGTTGTTCATGTTCCACTCTTAGATAGTCACCATGGTTGTTTGAAGACTCACATGAGGGTGAGTAAGAGGTTTTTATGGAGGAGTTTCAAAGAAGATGCATTCGATAATATGGAGGAGTGAAGCATATCAGAACACTATGTGATGGAGTATACTTTTTTTTTTTTGGTTTTCCATCTCGATTGGAAACGACAGCTTGGTGGCAATGTACAAGTTCTTCAAGCCCATGTTTTTCACTGCTAGAGGACAAGCAATATTGAGAGGTGGGGGGGATGTCATGTTCCTTCCTTAGTGGATACTTTATTAATTATTGGACCCTTTTAGTCCCTAAGGGTCTAGGAGAAAATAAAAGAAAGGCATTATTAATTATGTGGGATAAATTTTGGAATCATGCATATAGTAGTTTGTAAGTTAATAATTTTAATGATTAAAGTGACTTGTAATTATGTTTATTTTACATGAATAAATTAACCTTGATATATGTGTGATGCTCATGTGGCTAGGAGGGCGCATGAGGATAAGGTGGACCTCACTCACATGATAAAAATATACAAACAAGAATAAAGCAACTAAAATCAAGGTGATAGAAAAAAGAAGGAAACTGGCAAAAGCAGTGAAAAGCAGGCAAGTGCATAAAGCAGGAAAGTGTACATAGTAGGAAAGTGCAGAAAATCAACCAGTCTTGAGGAAACATCCAGAAAGCAAAGGAGGGGGTGATTTCTAAAAGAAATAGAAAATCACAAAGCAAGGAGAGTTGGAAAAGCAGGAATGTTGCACAAAGCCAATATGTTGCTAATTCTTACTAAGGAAGGCACACTCATCCACTCACATGTGATAATTACTTACTCATGAATCCATCCAGTCTATAAAAGAATCCCAGTGCGCTCCTCTCACATATTTTGGGCATTTGTTTAGTGATTGAGAGTTCTGCTTCTCAAGGTTGAGTGATGCGCCTCAACCATGTTTGGGAGATATGCCCCAATGCAGAATGTGTTCTTGTTTTTCACAATATGATCCATAGATATTGAGGTATGATATACATGTCTGAATTAGCCTACTATTGAAAAATTCAAGTCACTAATAAGAGATCCTAAGTTTCATTCCAGTTAGAGAGAGTTCTTGAGGAGATCTACCTAGAGGAGAAGAACCGGTTTGGTGAATGTGCCCTATGAGAAGCCACTGAATTATGGTGTTCCTTCCATGAGCAGCCAACATCTCTTTGACAATCAATGTTCCAGTTCCAGTGAAAATATTCCTTCTTCTTCTCTCCTTTGAAGCACACTTCTTTGATCATTGTAAGAATTCAATATTGAAGACTCTCTATGTAGTCTGAGATCAAAACATGTATATTTTCTTATTGGGAGGCTTTGTTAATGTTTGTTGCTAAACATTTAATGATATCTATGTGATATTAACCATTTAAGTAAGAATTTGAGATCTCTAGAGGTTGTTTGTACCCATAATTATCAAGACTGGCTCTTTAAGCCTTAATAATTGACTAGTTTTGCAGTATTGTTGATTAAAAGTTATTTTGTTTCCTATTTTCAGTTATGTCAGTCATCTAGGGTTCTTAAGATAGTGATGAAGTGCATCCAAGTCTCAGACTGAGGATTCGTAGACCTCTCTGTCTGTTTGGGAGAGCCTGAAAGTAAGCCAGGTGGGAATTCTTCCATAGCGTTCTTCCTCCTTTTACCTACAAAAACTACCAAATTCTCCCAAAAACTCTGTAAATTTTGTCTATTAGTATATTTGAGGTTAAATACCTTATATCCACCCTTTGGTTTCTTTCAAGTGTAAGCGGCGGAGTCTAGTATGCATACCCTGGTGTACCCAGGAAGCCTTGCTGTATGCTTTAGCGGTAGCTGTTGTTGAACCATAAATGGTCCCAGTACCTTGTGCATGTGTATTTGAAGCTAGCCTTGATTCTGTTGTTTATTCTACTGCACACTCAATATCATATTTTCCAAATATGAAAGAGTCCAACTCTCAAGCTCTAGGTGGGTTAATCCATGACCAAGTCTAATTTTTCATGACTAGTTTTGTTAACTAGTTTCAGTATGTGATAATTCATGTTTTTAATTTTGAAATATAGTTAATATACTTTGAAATGAGGTATTAAGATATTACATGTGTGGTAATATTAACATAATCCTCCTTCAATTTAACAAATTTCTCTTTAACTTGCATAGATTTCCAATTTTCATGCATATCGTAGAAATAGTTTGGCACTAGCATATGCGGTCCTTGAATGGAATGTTCCACCATGTTTTCATCCTCCAATTCCTTGAGAATTTGAGGACACAATCTTGGGAGGGCTATGTAATTCTTTTTATTGGATGGAAATGTCATATTATATGCCATATGAAATCACTAGAAATTTTCTATTAAAGGTATTGATCTGGTTGTGATCACGCTACAAAAATTTATGTCCTAAGCAAGATCAATTATCATCATCATAAACCCTAAAAGATAGCAAATTTCAAACCACTAGTGCTTCCATTGTAAAGTTTGAATAAAAAATCTCAAGAAGGATGGCTTCCGTTAGCGTTGGTAAATTATTTGTTGGAGTATCGATTGCAAGGTTTGTCGTTACACCAAAACTTGCAAATCTTGGTCAACATTTGAAACCAAGCACATAGTCCCATGATTCCAGTGTGGTGATTAGTCCACATTATGTTATGAGGTGCGATAGTTATTCAACCGATTCTCCAAGACCCCCCCTTTGGCGTAGCTCAGGGGAATTGAACCTAGGACTTGAGCTTTGATACCATGTAAGGTTTTCCGTTACACCAAAACTTGCAGATGTTGGTAAACATTTGAAATCAAGCACATAGTCCAAGTATCCCAGTGTGGTGATTAGTCCACATTATATTCTCAAAGGTACGGCGGTTAAAACCGATACTCCAACATCCTCCCTCTGACGTAGCTTGAGGGAATTGAATGTGGGACCTCAACTCTAATACCATGTAAGGTTTATAGTTACACCAAAACCTACAGATGTTGGTAAACATTTGAAACCAAGAACATAATCCCATGATTCTAGTGTGGTGATTAGTCCACATTACATTGGAGGGTGGGTATTGAAGTATTGGTCGAATAACCACCGCACCTCGAGATATAATGTGGATTAATCACCACACTAAGATCATGAGACTATGTGCTTGGTTTCAAATGTTTACCAACATCTGTAGGTTGTAGGGTAACGACAAACCTTACATTTTTACCGTTAGAATAACTAGAGATTCCAGCTCAAGATTGACAGTTGCAATGAGTGTCGGTCTATCGTTACCCTTAAGTAAATTAGAGAATCCATTTTTTTTGCTAAGCTATTTGTGTAGAAGAATATAAGAATGAACAAAAATTGAAGCTAATGGCTCTAAAATGGTTTTTGGGGTTTGAGAGTTAATTTGTTAGAAATATTTTGGATATTTTTTGTTCTAATGCGCATTATAGAACATATCTTTGCACTTAAATAACTTTTTTCTCTTTTAAAGAGAGTATGAATATTGTGCAAAGTTTAGTATAACTTTTGATATTGAGGCTCTAAAATGGTTTTTGGGGTTTGACAGTTAATTTGTTAGAAATATTTTGGATATTTTTGGTTCTAATGCGCATTATACAACATATCTTTGCACTTAAATAACTTCTTCTCTTTTAAAGAGAGAGTATGAATATTGTGGAAAGTTTAGTATAACTTTTGAAATTGAGATAAGCGTGAGTATGGTTTTTACGTATTTCCAAAGTATTAATAAAATGCTAAACATGTGTTTATAACCAGTACGCTATGACTGAAATGTATTTAGCCTATCATAAATTTGTATACTTAAATTACATTGCATAATATCATTTTTTTAATAAAATAATGAAACTATATCATAAATTCACATGCAATGTAGAAAACGTATAAAAACATTTGGAAAATTAAGAAGAGACGTAGATCTCTTGGAGGTTTTTGGTTTTCTTGTTAAGACGACAGAAGAACAAGTATCCAGTTGTTCTCTGTTTGCCTTTTACCTTTTTCATCTCACAAGTAGAAGACGAACGTACACATATTTGGTTTTGATTTTTGTCCCAAGGCCATATTTAATACCATTTCTTCACATGTTTGGTTTTGATTTTTGTCCCAAAGCCATATTTAATACCATTTCTTACATCAATATTTTGAAAATGCATGCTGTCCTAAAGTAAGATTGGACTGAAAGATGAGTATCACGTGCTCCTCTTAACGCATTTGACATGGGACTTGGGATTTGGGAGTCTAAGTCATAGTATGAAAAATATGGAGTATCAAGTTCTAAAAGATTATATTGAAAAGTATTGGCCCAAAGGTTGTTAATAAATAGAGTTTTAAAATCTCATAAGAATGTGAGTTATGGGTGAGTTATGGAAAAGCAGTTAGGTGATCCTGGTTGTGTTAATGTGGAGATTAGCGTTTAAAGTTAGGTGATCCTAGTTGTGTTAATGTGGAGATTAGCGTTTAAATCTAGTAGGTATGATTGTGATGGTTTAGGGGACTCAAAAATGCACTACAAGTTCAAGAGCCGAAATCATTGTGAGTCAATGGAGGAGGTGGGTGGTGACATCCACCTTGATCAATGGTAGTGTTAGAGTATACGCTTTAAGTAATGTTGTTAATTAAATGAAAATTAGTTAATAAAGTGCAATGGTAAAAGAACTACCTCATGGATGATCCATAAAAGGGGATCAACCCCATTGTATTAATTGATTGCATTGTAATAAAATAGATATCTTTTACATGAGTTTGATAAGCCGATTGATAATTATGTTTGCAAGTTGTCTTGATGAAGAAACTCAAATCAATTTCAAATTAAGTATTGTGGATGAAGGAAGCAGAAAGAAGGTAACAATGTTGAAATGTGAATGTGTTAAAGTGCACAGAAAGAATGTGACAATGTTAAGATGTGAATGTGCTACCATGCATGTTGCCACCATTGTAAATTAAATACATAAATCCATCATGCCACCACTGTAAATTATATACATACATAATGCCATCATGTTAAATATTTGACGCTGTTATGTCAAGAAATTAAAGCAAATATAGAAAGCCACTTGTTGTTGAAGAAATTTAAATAAGCCACCATAGAAAGTTGAAGAGATCATATATGCAATTGCCAAGGAAAGGAGAATCATCATCGTCAAAGAGAGCCACCATAATTCCATATCAATACCATTTTGAAGGGTTTTAAATAAGTGCCACCACATAACTATACAATAATGATGTCAAAGGATATCATTCATTGAATAAAAAATGGTTGTTGATCCATCAATTTAAAGATAGACAGGTTCAAGGGAATATTTTTTCAAGCAAAGGTGATTCGAAGAAGTCTTATTTATTTGGAATCAAACAACATCCATATAGTCATAGAGATCACATAGTCAACTCAAGAAATCATAGTGGTTCTGCTAAGCAATGAAACCTTGGAACACATGAGATCAGAGCTACCACTCCTCCATATTTTCCTACTCCATCTTAGTTGTCTAAAATGAAATTTGAATTGTTCATATATTGTCTAGTCAGAAATTATATGAAAAATTCTATGAAGCATAGTTATCAAGGGTATCTCATATGCAATTGACATCACAATTTATCAACATATAGATACTAATTTGTGGCACTTTAAGTGCACCTAGAAGATGATTGTGGAGTTGCTTATAAATAAAAGTATGAAAGGGCACTATGGCATGAAGGGAATCCACCTTTTGACGAGTGGACTTGATGAGGGCACTATCATGTGTAGTGCAGGCTGTTGTCAAGGTTGTGTGAAAGAGACGTTGTTGTGTAAGTGAATAAAATATACCAAAAATCATAAATTTAAAAAAAAAAATTATAGATAAAATAATACCATCAATCAAGGTGTGTTATCTAATTTATGTTCATTGTATTCCAATTAACTTATGAACATAAATTCGAATCATACTTGCCAATTAAAATACCAATGTGAGCATAAAAATACATCTTTCATAATACAATCATAACCTTTATCCTTTGTATACCTTCCAATAATAGCATGAACCTAACCTATATCTTTAAAGACATTTTCAAGGAATATAAAAAAAAATTGTTATTTGGAATGTATTCCTATAGAATAGGCACATAATGTAAATCGTACTTTTCTCATGTATTTTGATTGAATATATTAGGAGTATAATATATTTTGATTGAATACAATAAAAACATAATCCTCATCATTTGTATGCATCCAAATTGGCATATAAACATGAATTTAAATTATATCTTCAAATAAAATATAATCATAATTTAGAATATATTTTATATGATTTATGAACTCGAGATAATCCACACTTTTCTAATATAATCCAATAACATGGTCTTATTTCCAACAAATTGGCATATAAACATGAACTTAAATTATATCTTCAAATAAAATATAATCATAATTTAGAATATATTTTATATGATTTATGAACTCGAGATAATCCACACTTTTCTAATATAATCCAATAACATGGTCTTATTTCCAATAATATACTTTATTGAAAAACATACATAGCCTAACCCATATCTCGCTAATGTAACCCTGAGCATGATACACATAATATTATACTTGTTTCAGTGCCATCAAGTTATAACATAAACTTGTTCCTTAAATACATTTAGCTTGAAATGTAACTTAAGCACACCATAAGAAGACACTTGAAACGAGCTGCCAACGTGAGTTTCCAAACGTTCCTCGAGATTTCCATAGCAATCAGTGAATCGTCTCATTCATGTACTGAATGGAGTACAACGTTTACTATCTCTATTTTAACGCAGGTAAAACAAACCAAAACAAATAAGAACTTGTCCCCGGTGATTGATCCATAGTAAAAACATCTAACAAAAATACTCTCCGCATTTGAAAGTATTAAACAAACATGAAATTAAAATGCTTACTTGAAATTAAAAGGGAAAAACACTAGGCTTCCTAGATCTTCTCAACAGTAAAAGATAACAACTATATTTACTTTCTCAACTTTACCTCCGAGCTTGACCACCACTATAGACAAATAAACTCATTAATACCTGAACGCCACACTCTTCCCAAGAGTTGCAACAGATCAAGAGATGGATTTTCAAAGAAAGAGAGTACTCAACAGCTCCTGTATGCACCATTATATAATTTTTTTGCTCATGTCTTGTCCCATCTCAAATCTCAAACAAATATCTTGATCCCTATAATTGTGGACGATGTTGTCCCCTCTTTCAGCTTTACTCCAAGTGTTTATTTTTATTAATAATAAAATAATATTTCTTGTGCATAATATTCACCCACATGAGTGTGAGTATAGAGTTTTATAACTAATTTAAAAAATAATAATGGTTTGGAAAATATTTCTCAAATAAAAACATGAAATCAAATAATTCAAAAATTTTGAGGGTATTACAATGAAGCCACCTATTGATGAGTGTATAAGGAAACTATCGTGTCTATAGGGAATGCAACCATATTAGAGCCACTAGTTGGTAATAAATAGAAGCCATCATTTTGTACAAAAGTACTAAAGAGAATCATTTTCATATTAAGAGAACAGAGGGATGTAGTGGATTTTAGATAGTTGTTCAATAATGTGATGTTCTTGTGGATATGAAGCTTTGACTTCATACTTTTATGAGATTTATGAGATATTGCAAGTGCTAATAATGTCCAATAATGTTAGTAAACATGGATCATAACAAAGAGGCTCTACCTTATGAAAGAGTATGAAGCAACTTGAAGAAGTCTTACTAATCCAATAATTATTTGTACGAAATAAATATTTTTTAATTGTACTATAATCCTTTATTTTTCCCCAGAAAAAATCATACCGTTAATATTTATTAGTTGAATCAAATAGTACAACGATAATGTCTAGATCATTTTCAGATCCATTACAATATAAACTATGCTTCCCTTGTCTTTTCATAATCAAAAAGAAAAAAAAATTACATATCAAAATATATTTCTGATGAAGAAACTATTTTAGTCCAGAAAATATAGTGTACCATAATCCTGGATCATGCTACCAAAATATTCTTCCCAATATAAGTATCCATACCAATTCAATATTATCACCCCACCGGCTGCACAGTGACCAAAGGTTGTTGCCCCATCAAAAAATATGAATAGATCATTGATATTTAAATGAAAAAAAAAACAACTTTCCAAAATTTCAAATAGTGTCTCAGTACACTATTGAAAACAATATCAATACTAGGAATATGATCTTCGAAAATGGCTTGATTCGGCATATACGAGATAGTCCAAGAAATGAAAACCGAAAGAGTGTTAAAATATAAATCTTAAGAAATGTTAATTAAATAACAATAAGTTAATAAAATAGAATGGTGTAAAGTTGTTGGAATCTAAATCTTAAGTAATGTTAATTAAATAACAATAGGTTAATAAAATAAAATGGTGTAAAGGTAGAAGAACTACCTCATTGTATAATAATTTCAACTTGGATTACATTTCATTTTGGAACAAAATATCCCAATGACCCTCGAACGGATAACCAAAGAAAGGAAGCAAAAATGATTTGTGGTTTCCCACGAACAAGAGTCTAAATATTAAAACTGATTTGTAATTTTTCATGGAACAAGAGTCTTGATACTACTTGCAAGTTCTTTAAGTATATTCTTTATATCCAAATACCCTTCATAACAATTACTTTTAATTGGCTTGTTTCATCGGCAGATTAAGTATTATATTGCAATGTAATCATATGTATGATAGATGTTTAAGTGCCTTTATTGAATTATTTCATAATTTTAAAAACACATTTTATAGTTTTATCTTTTGTTTAATTTAATATGAAAACATGTTTTTTTATTAAAAAATTATTTATTTTTAATAAATAATATTGTAATGGAAAGTGGTGATGTATACAAGAATTTAATAATAGTAAATAGATAAATAAAAGAAAGAAAAAAGTTATTTTTCACCAATCAAATCTTAATAATATATTTTATTATTACCACGTCAATCATCCAATGTAAAATCAATTATATATATATTAAAGAAAAAAGTTACTTTTTCACCCATCAATATTTTAATAATATATTTTATTGTTACCACGTCAATCATCCGACGTAAAATCAATATTTTATATATATTAAAAGCAACTCCAAAACCCAAAATAACAAACATATAATTGTATTATCAAATTTACCATCATCATAAATTTGACATTCCATATGTACATTTCACCACTTTGTAAGGATTGTCAAATTTCAGATTTCCATTTGACAATCACTGGAAATTTGAAATTCCAAGCCTACACGGCACCCACTTTGTAGAAATTCATTTGACAATCAGTGCAAATTTGAAATTCCAAGCCTACACGGCACCCACTTTGTAGAAATTCATTTGAAATTCCAAACCTACACGGCACCCACGGCACCCACTTTGTAGAAATTCAGAACGTCCAGCTGTATCAATTAACTTTAATTGACCTAGGTTGAGTTTACTGAGTAGAGGTACAACGGGTAAAAACAAGGGCTTGTGTTGACTGTACCGTGTAGACTTACCATGGGGAAACAAGGGCTTGTGTTGAGTGTACCGTGTAGACTTACCATGGGGAAACAAGGGCTTGTGTTGTACACTCTGTACAGGTATAATGGGTAGAAATAAAGGGCGAATACTATTCAGCTTGCTCTAGTTTATTTAATGAGCCTGTAGTGGGCCTGTTGATCATTAAATTTTAGGCTATTAAGATTCAATGATTAATAGGCCCACTGCATTAAATGGGTTGCAGCATGATGAATAGTGTTTGCCGAAACAAAGGCTTATGTACAATGTACTGTGTAGAATGTAATGGATAAAAACAAAAGTTTCACTTAATTTTTCTTTTATATATTTTTAGTTGTTTTTTCTTATATATGTACATATATGGAATTCAATATGTATTTTGTTGCAGTGCATTTTTTAAATTATGAAAAGTTGGATTAATTGCTGAATCAAATAAATATGAATACTATTAGATATGGAAATAACTAATCCAATACCAATAAAATGTGGCAGTAGACTACTTATATTATCATAATTTTAATCAAATACACAAAAATATATGGTAAATGTATATCACACACATGTTATTTACAAAAATATTGTAAGATAAGACATTTAGTTATTAGTTATTGGAGGGATTAATGATTAAAATACATAAAATTGAATATTGTTGATATTTTATAGTGTTAAAATAATTAATTTTTTTTTTTTTTTTATATTAATTTTGAAAATTTAATTGTCCACTAATAATAACTCATATAAATTGCATAAATTCTTAACTCTTAGAAATTATTTTAATACAAGAAAATTCAATATAACTGAATTATGCTACTATATCTCACTTTACACATATAGAATTCAATATATTATTTCTACATTGTAGATTTTTCAAGATTATAAACAATTGAATTGACTACCAAATTAAATCCAAAAGTTCTTTATATCTCGAGAGCAACAACGTTAAATTCACTGCTATCTCATGAGAATTGTCACTGGTTCACTTTTCATTTTACATATCCCACGCACCTGGTAATTTTCACATATGCACAAAATGAATATAATCATATATATCACAATAAGACACTGTATGCCATATATTTTGAAATTTCACGAGAGTCTATCCAACTTCTTCTTATGAATTAGTATATTTGTGGAGAATTTTGGTTTCTAATTTTAGAATTTATTAATAGTAATTTTATATAAGTATAAAATTATTTAATGAAACCAATAAAAATTAGCATAGATCTATCTTAAAAGGGATCTATCAAAAGTCCGCAGAGATTATATCTATAATATTTTATTATTTTTAATAAAAGACATGTGTCAATAATAGGAATAAACATGGAAGAAGTTACACAGGTCAGTGCAAGCTAATGAGGGTCACTTTTGGCGCGTTAGATGAAATAGAAAACTGAAAAATTAGGCATCCCTTAACTTACTTGGATTTTTTGAGATACTTATGCAAAATATCTTGCATTGAGTAAAAAAGATGAAATGTAGGAAACTGAATCACGTTTCAGAATATATAACTTTTATGTATTGAAAATTTGCATAGCTATGTCAAGTTTCATTTTTCCTAATAGACACTTTTTATTTTTCAGGCAAATGATAAGGTATATGTTTTTGTGGGTGCAGCCTTTGAGGGCCTAAATGATGGAATCAACCTACAAAAATCGGCATGCATATAGAGAACAAATAGCACTTGTGCACCATTATTTTTCAAAAATTAAATTAGTAATTTTATAATTTTTTTATAATTGTCTAAGTGATCAAACCTCGAAAATAGTACCTCTTTTGTGGGTGCAGCCTTTGAAGGTCTTAATGCAAAAATCTTGAAATCGGTTTTCATAGAACGTGGAGGTTAGTGTCCTCTTGTGCACCATACAATTCTTTTTTGAAATGATCGAGAATTGAAAAAGCTATGGAAGAAACACTAACAGTGTGTTTCACGAGTTAAGGAGGTAGGACACAAAAGAAATTGAAAGAAAATAGGAAAAATTAATATTTCAAAACAAAAGTTACATATTTGAAATTTGCAAAAAAAATTCTATTTGTGTCTAAGATTTCGTCAAAAATGACTGTGTGTAGCATACTATAACGAGTGGCTAAGCACGGGCTTCTCCAGAAACTAGAAGAAATACCCAATTAGCTTTGGTTTTTCATTAACATAGCACAGGTTTGGAATTACCGAAGCAAACTCCAAAGCCTACACATAGGATTATTGTTGACATGCAAGCAGGTGAGTCGGCTTGGTTTAGGCTCTACAAAACATGAGCGCGTTCTGTTTAAATTTAAAAATATTGTCGCGCTTTTAGAATTCAAGAACGCGCACACGTTATATAACTACGCGTTATGTAGTACAAAAACGCGCTCACATTATGTAAATCATAAAATATATGTTTAATACTTAAGAGAGAGGGGTTGTGGAAGACTCAAGGAAATTTTTGGTTAATATTTGAGAAAGGGTAGGGAAGGGTCAAGGGAATCTATGGTTAATATTTAATAGGGGTGGGAAAGGGTCAAGGGCTTAGAAGGGCTTAGAAAGATGTTGGAATCTTGAGTGGGGAGAGATGAAGGGAATGAGAACATGATGGGCTACAGGGGGTGAAGGGAAGTGGAGCTTGAGAGTACTATTAAAAGTAGAAGAGGTTCTGAAGAGGTATAGGATTAGAAGTTGAAAGTGAGACTTAAGTGACAAGGGGGATGTGAGAGAGAAATAAAGAATACAAAGGGGGGAGAGACATAGAGCGAGGGAGGGAGAGGGACAATGGGGAGGAATGGATTTAGAGGGAGTGAGAGATAGATGGGGATAGAACGAAATAAAGAGATAGGAAGGGAGGGATATAAAGTTTTGGTGGGAGACATGCAGGGAGTGGTGGCGAGAGAAAGAGAGAGAGAGAGAGAGGAGGGGGAAGGGACATAAAGTGTGTGAGAGAGGGGGGTGATGGAGAGATTGGGATAGGTTGAGGGAAAGATAACATGAGGGAGGGATAGAAGGTGAGAGAGAGAGAGAGAGAGGCGATGAGAGAGGGAGGGAGAGAAGGTAGGGTGAGGGATGGAGGGAGAAAGGTGGAGATAGATATGGATGGAGGGAGAATGGGTTTGAGAATGGAAAGGGACATAATGTGTGTGTGTGTGTGTGTGTGTGTGTTTGTTTGAGAGAGAGAGACAGAGAGAGAGAGAGAGAGAGAGAGAGAGAGATTGATGGTTGGGGAGAGAGATACTAGAGGGAGGTGTGAGAGACAAAGAAAGTGGGAGGTTGTGTGTGTGTGTGTGTGTGTGATAGGGAAGGAGGAATCAGTGGGGTGGCAGGGACGAAGATGGTGTAAGGGAGAGAAAGCGACATAGAGGGAGGGAGGTAAAGAGAGTGAGGGACATATCCAGGGATAGATCTAGAAAAAGAGATAGGGAGGGAGGGATAGAAGGTGAGATAGAGAGGGAAGGGGGAGGGATAAAGGAACATAGGGTTAGTGATTAAGGGAAAACAAAGGGAGAGAGTTCTATAGGGACTTGGATAATTGCGAATATATACATAAGGTGGATACCCTCCTCGTCATCATCTTCATCACCATCACCATCATCATCAACGTTTTCATCATCATCACCATCATCATCATCATCATCAACATATTCATCATCATTGTCATCTCTAGGTTCCTCATTAACATCTCCATCATCATCATCTTCTTCATCCTCATCATCTTCATCATCATCTTCATCATCATCTTCATCACCATCACCATCATCATCAACATCTTCATCATCACCATCATCATCACCATAAACATCTTCATCATCATTGTCATCTCCCCCTTCCTCATCAACATATCCATCATCATCATCTTCATCATCATCATCTTCATCACCATCATCATCAACGTCTTCATCACCAACACCATCATCATTAACGTCTTCATCATCATCACCATCATCATCAACATCTTCATCATCATTTTCATCTCTAGGTTCTCCATCAACATCATCATCTTCTTCATCATCATCGTCTTCATCACTATCATCATCATCAACAACATCTTCATCATCATCACCATCATCATCATCATCATCTTCCTCATCAAATCAACATCTCCATCATCATCATCATCATCTTTTGAACATCGTCATCATCATCATCATATGACCATCACCATCACCATCATCATCACCATCTTCATCATCATCAAAATCTTCATTGCCATCACCATCACCATCACCATCTTCATCATCATTGTCATCTCCAGGTTCCCCGTCAACATCAACATCTCCATCATCATCATCTTCTTCATCATCATCATCATCTTCATCACCATCACCATCATCATCAACATCTTCATCATCATCACTATCATCATCATCATCTTCCTCATCAGATCAACATCTCCATCGTGTCACCATCATCTTCATCATCATCATCATCTAAACATCACCATCACCATCATCATCAACATCTTCATCATCGTCGTCATCATATGAACATCACCATCACCATCATCATAAACATCTTCATCATCATCATCGTCATCATATGAACATCGCCATCACCATCATCATCAACATCTTCATCATCATTACCATCACCATCACCATCAACATCTTCATCGTCATCACCATCATCATCATCATCAACAACATCTTCATCATCATTGGCATCTCTAGGTTCCTCATCAACATCTCCATCATCATCATCTTCTTCATCATCGTCATCTTCATCACCATCATCATCATCATCAACATCTTCATCATCATCACCATCATCATCATCTTCATCATCATCAGATCAACACATCCATCATCATCATCTTCATCATCATCATCATCATCATCATCATCATCACCATCACCATCATCTTCAACATCTTCATCGTCATCACCCTAACCATCATCATCAACATGTCCATCATCATTGTCATCTCCATCATCAACATCTTCATCATCATCACCATCATCATCATCTTCATCATCATCAGATCAACATCTCCATTGTCATCATCATCTTCGTCATCATCATCAGATCAACATCTTCATCATCATCACCATCATCATCATCGTCAACATATTCATCATCATCACCATTATCATCATCATCTTCCTCATCAGATCAGGGTGAAATCGCGAACCTGGGAAACACTTTGGTGACAAACAGAGTGAAAAAAATGGAGCACGGGCGGATGATCACGCGAAAAAAAGTCAAATTGAAACTCTAGGCCGAGAGTTTAAAAAAATCTAGGTTGAGAGTTTAAAAAAACTCTAGGCCAAGAGTTTGAACCAATCATCACGTTGTATTTTAAAAAAAACTCTCGGATGAGAGTTTGAACTAAACTCTGGACCGAGAGTTCGGAAGACATTTTCTCGCCCGAGAGTTTCTGGTCAACAATTCCAGCACCATTTCTGCAGAATTCATAAATGCGTCACTTTAACAAGGTCATACCACTGTAAAACGTGAGAATTACATGTCGGAGTTTATACCAGTAGATTCATCATTCAATCTACTTTCTAGTAATATAAGTTTTTTTTCAATTTCATTTAGGATTTCTATTTTTTTACTAAACTTTATCATTAAAAAATTAAGTGACTAAAAAATCAGTCACAATGAAAATTGAATATCATCACAATGACGAAGCCAAAAAAATTTAAAAAAATACAAGGATGTTCCTTGAAGTGTCCTCTTCAAAGGATGTAACATTTGAAAGAAAATGTGAAGACAAAAACATGTGTCAATAATGCACCATTTTCTGAACATACGTTGTTTCGATAAATAATAAAAAATAGTTCCCAAGTCTTAAAAAACTCGAAATATAGTCCAGGATCAAGTTTAGTATATGTAGATTATGAGCATACAATTTTTTCCCCTAAAATGAATAACCATCTATCAAAAAACCGTCGTCAACACAGGTCACTCATTATCCATATTGAAACTTTTCAAGTATATGTCATTGGTTGACAACAAATTTGTCCCACGATATGTCCATAAAAAAAATTTAAAAAAATACGAATAGAAAGCTAATTCAATTCTGTAAAACCTTTGTGTTTACTTCAAGTTGAAATTTCTAAGGGAGATATGGGTATGAAGAGGTCGAAGTTGAAAAACATAAAAATCAACAGTTTTTTTTGTCAAAAACAAGCCAAAATTGTTTCCCAACTTCATGTTTTCACCCATCAACATCTCCATCATCATCATCTTCTTCCTCATCGTCATCGTCATCATTTGAACATCGCCATCACCATCATCATCACCATCACCATCATCATCAACATCTCCATCATCATCACCATCATCATCACCATCATCAAAATTATCGTCATCATCATCATCATCTCATCATCATCATCACCATCGTCTTCATCACCATCATCATCATCACCAACATCTTCATCATCATTACCATCATCATCATCTTCATCATCATCAAATCAACATCTCCCTCATCATCATCATCTTCCTCATCATCATCGTCATCATCTGAACATCACCATCACCATCATCGTCACCATCATCATCATCATCACCATCACCATCAACATCATCACCATCACCATCACCATCACCATCACCATCATCATCATCACCATCACCATCACCATCACCATCGACATCTTCATCATCATTGCCATCTTTAAGTTCCTCATCACATCTCCATCATCATCATCTTCTTAATCATCATCATCAACATCTCCATCATCATCATCATCAAAATTATCGTCATCATCATCATCTCATCATCATCATCATCATCGTCTTCATCACTATCATCATCATCATCAACATCTTCATCATCATCACCATCATCATCATCTTCATCATCATCAGATCAACATTTCCATCATCATCATCATCATCAACAACAACATGTTCGTCACCATCAACATCTCCACCACCACCACCATCATCATCATCTTATATCCTCCTCTTCATCATCATTGACAACTCCCCCTTCTCCATCAACATCTCCATCATCATCATCTTCTTCATCACCATCATCATCATCCTCATCACCCTCATCATCATATTCAACATCTTCATCGCCATCGCCATCATCTTCATCAACATCATAATCTCTATCATCTTCATTTTCACCATGATCATCTTCATTGTCATTAGGGAGGGATAATGACGAAAATAAAGAGAAGGTGGAGAGATGGAGAGTGGGGTGGTAGGGACATGGTTGGAGTAAGGGAGAGAAAGAAACATGAAAGAAACATGTAGGGAGGGATGTAGAGAGAATGAGGGACATATATTTAGAAAGAGATAGGGGGTATCTAGGGATTATTGGGAGAGAGCTAGGGGGGTAGTAAACCATACAAAACATTTCTTTTGTATGTAACCATACAAAACATTTGATTTCTTTTGATTTTATTCGTTGCCCTAGTCGTGCACCTAACCTATTTATTGTGCTTAACCATATCGCGTACGCGTTTTTATTCTTCATATCGCGTGCACGTTTTAGCTTTACATAACGCATGCGCGTTTTGTAACTACATAACGCGTACTTGTTTTGTAGTTCTATAACTCATACGTGTTGTGGTTACCTATTCTACATGTCTAGTGACATGTCAAGCTCGGGTTTTACCATACCAGGTGCTAAGTATCAGAAACGCGTTATGTTTTTATGTATCAGAAACGAGTTTTCAAAAAGTAGGATTGCATCTAAAGTGACCCTCATCTTCTTGCACACACCCACACATCTTCTCCTACTGAGCTATCTTCTCCTACTAGACTGCAGAATGAACCTCTTCAATACAATCAATCACCTTGAAAAAATAAAAATAAAAATATAAAAATAGATCTAAACTATATTTTTTGGTGAGCTTATTAGTTTCGAAGGCTGATTGATCTCAATAGGAATATAACTTAACAGTGGAGATACGATAAAAATTATGTTTTGAATTCGTTGAACCAAACAATTTAGCCTAATTAACGTCTATTTGTATGCACATGAGATTCTTGAACATTTTGGAACAATCACGTTTCCTATCTCTCAAAACATATAATCTTAATTAATGTTATTGTTGGGTGTCAACGTCACAGACCAAAATGACTCCAATGTTTGTAGGTCTGGCCATACCATCTTATGGTATGCATACCTTAAAATTAGTATCTCTAATTTTTTGTATGGACTATGCCCTTGGTTTAGAAAGTTTACATTATATTTTAAGAGGTGGAGCGGTTATATTATACTTTAATATCTCTTTTTTATTTGGGGAATTGAATTTGAGACCTAAGTTTTCATACTATTTGACTTTTTGGTTTAATAACAAACCTTACATGATATTACAACTTATTAATTGGCATATTGAAATCATAAGATTATGTGCCTAATTTAGAAAGTTTACTAACATCATTTACTTTTCTATTAAATAAATTTAACAAATTCAAAATCAATCATAATTTATAACTCAAGTAATATTAAATTTTGACTTATATTTTTATTCTATCAATAAGATTTTCAATCATTATACATGTGTCCTTCTAAAAGATATTAAAACATATTTGTACAAAGATAATGGATTTCGGTAATCCTTTTCCTTGGAAAAAAAATTTACCTTAAAGATTTTACTTATTTATATCATAATTATACCTTAAAGATTTTACTTATTTATATCATAATTATAAAATATGAAGAACTGTTGTCATAACTTTTTACTCTCTTGTTTATATGGAAAATAAATATATATATAATACATTAGTGAGACTTACATGCTTTTAAAAAAAGATTGATTATATTAAAGTCCTTAAATCTAGTTATTTAAATATTAAAATAATGCTAAAATATACATTTTATTAATTTAGAGGACAAGTATCCTAAAAAAGTATTTTTGTTGAATAATTATATAAAATTTTCATAAATAAAATTTATATATAATTTAATTTTCTATTTTTTTTATCTTTTTACAACATAACATTATAAGTTTTGCTTATACCTCCAATAATTATTCTTATTAAACACATTATTATATTTATATATTTTCATTACAACTAACATATATTTATATATATGTATATATATCTGTATATAATGAGAAAACTATAAAATATATTATTATAAAAATAAAATGTACTAAAAACAAATTTTAAATAATATTTAAAATATTCAAAATTATTGAAATTAAACTTAAAATTTTAACATTAATTATAACATATTATTCATCTTACTTTCCATGCTATCCTTTTTTCACTTTGTATACAAATAAAACCTCATTTATGTTTTATGATATATATGAATCCTAACCTAAATTAATCTCAACAATCATTTTATTACCATAAATATATTACATATCAAAATTTATTTAAAAATTCATCTAAACACATTTTTCATCTTACTTTCTATCTTTCTTTCATTCTCTGTACAAAAATAAAACCTCATTTATGAGTTATGATATGAATTCTAACCTAGATTCGTATTAACAATCATTTTATTAAATCATAAATAAATTACACATCAAAATTTATTAAAAAAATAAAATTCAATCTAGATTTATGAATTCTAACTTAGATGCATCTTAACCGCTATTTTATTAAATCATAAATATATTACATATCAAAATTTATTAAAAAATCCACTCAAAACATTATTCATCTTACTTTACATGTTATTAATCTTTTACTTTGTTAGCCAATAACACTTTATTTATGATTTATGGTATAAATCCTAACCTAGATTCATCTCAACAATCATTTTATTAAATCATAAATATATTACATATAAATTTATGAAAAAAATCCATTAACTATTTCTTTTAAATAATTTATTATAATATTTATTTTTTCATAATAATGAAAATGTTTATAATATTTTTTTTTCATAATAATGAATAAACTTTTCCATAGAAAAAATATTGTAATTGAATCAAACAATTATATAGTAATAAAATAAAAAAAATTATGGATTGAGAGACTGTGAGTATTGATATTTCAATTGAGTGCATACATGTTCACCTAAGTAAACCCATAAGGTTGTCTACTTTTGTTAGGTCATGGTCCCCGTACCTTGTTATGCTTAAATACATCTTGATTAAAATTTAAATAATCTTCAATTAAGTGGTAGTTAAAAAACCATATGTTTATTAAATAGTATTTTTTTATGTTTATATTAATTAGTTTAATGTTTAGTTTTTGTTTAACAACTATTCATCTCCACAAAACTAAGTGGTTGGCTGCACTTATTGGTGTTCACAACCACTTTACTTATGGCTGTGCTAGTAATAGTTGTCATTGTTTATGTAGTTATTACTTTTTATGATAGTTATAATATGTGGCTAAGGCATACATAATGTTAAATGCTGAGTTGCTGATAATTAGTATCACTGACAACTTCTACAACTCTAGGTAATATTTAATACTAGTAATGACTTTGCTGCTGAGATTTTCATTTGCAATTTCAAATTGGTGAGATTGCAGTTTTAAGTTGCTGAGATTTCAGCCTACAATTTTAAGGAATGACCCTATCTCACTCATGGTAGTTAGTTAGACAGTCATCGGATACGTCATGGAACACTTAAATACTTAGTAACTCTCTGAAATTCAATAAACACCCTGCAATAATGCATTTAATACTGTTGTGAAGATATGAATAGCTTCTTCCCAGTAGAACTTAATAGTCTACCTATGACATTTCATAAACACACCTTGCAACACTGCATTGCGGAAATCTGAATAGCTTCTTCCAAGTCGAATTTAATACTCTACCAAGAAATGCAATGCCCCAGCCTCGTTAGTTATCCCTTTGCGGCATGGTTGTTAGTGATCAGACACTTGTTATACAATGAACTCAGCCTCATCAACATGAGACACTTAAATTCTGCCTAGCTGGTGGTTAGTGATAGCTTCTGCAACTCGATGTAGCATTTAATACTCTACTGATCAGAAATGCTATGCCTCAGGGACGTCAGTGATCGCTCTGCGGTATGGTTGTTAGCTATCAGACACTTGTTATTAGTAGTTATACGATAGATTCACATTCATTAACACTTTTCTGTTACAGCAGTTTCCTTTTTCATTCGAGATTTCCGGTTGCTCTGTCTATGCCGTCATTTGGGAAGGCCAGCTTGTATATGTAATAAATGTAATATACATTAAAAAGTAACAATGGACTGAAAAAATAATACGCACCGTGCACCTCAAACGAGTACCATCTCAAACTATTACTATCTGACAGGGCGTTATATTGGGAAACTTTAAGGGTGAACATTATTTAGTTTGTTGCAGGTCATTTAATATAGTTGCAGTGGGCCTGTTGATTCAACTTTCAGAGAGTCTGGTTGTAGAAGTTAACTTCAATTCACATTTGTTAAGTACATAACAACAATTAATAGAAAACCTACTCATATTGAGAAACTTTAAGGGTGAACACTATTCAGTTTGTTACAGGTCATTTAATATAGCTGCAGTGGGCTTGTTGATTCAACTTTCAGAGAGTCTGGTCGTAGAAGTTAACTTCAATTCACATGTGTTAAGTACATAACAACAATTAATAGAAAACCTACTGAGACCACTGAATTGAGGCTAACACTATTCAACTTGCTGCAGGCCATTTAATATAGCTGCAGTGGACCTGTTAATCATTGGATAATCAACTTTCAGAGAATCTGGCTGTAGAAATTAACTTCAATTCACATGTGTTAAGTACGTAATAACAATTACTAAGTACGTAACAATCATTAATAGAAAACCTACGAATACCACTGAATTGTGACAGATTCAATATTCATTTTACATATTTTTCAAGTACAATAAATCTTCAAGAGATTGTAATTTTAAATTTTCATATATATTTTTAATACAAGAATGGATTGAATACCTATAAATATTGATAATACTACATTCAGATGGCAGATTATGCAATAAACTAGGATATCTATGATTTCATCAATGATTCTCACCGAAATATCTCCATGATATTATTGAAATCGTGAGTAGTAATGTAGACTTTCAAGCTCAGCGCCAGGCTAAGAACGTGGGTGACATAGATTTTCAAATTTTCAACGCCGAGTATCAAAATCAATATAATTCCGAAGAATTCTGGCCTCTGGTTTCGGAATTTATCCACAGTAACCGTACATATATCCTCGCTGTTCAGTATATGGTCAAGATAATAAAATTATTTGTCAGGCTTATTGGTTTGAAACTTGAAAGGCTTACTGTCTTCAAAAGGAATTACTTTAAAGGTGTACTAATAGAGGTGCACTGAAACTTTTTTTTTGAATTAGTTGAACCAAACAAACAATTAAGTTTAACCTAACCACGTGGATATGTGTACCGCTCGGGAACAATCAGGTTTCCTCTCTCTCGACACAGTGAAACTTAATGAATGATGTTAGATATCGACATGACTGAGTACTGAGTTCTTCCCACCGACAGAAATGACTCCAACAGTTTTTTTTAGGTCGACGTGCATTATAATGGGCATCCACTGCTGAACCTCTTTTGGGCATGCCATTGGATGCTGCGATTCACCATGTTCAGTGTCTCCATTTCGGTGACATAATCAAACGAGGAACAAAAGTTGTATATTATACTCATGCATGGAAACCAAAATTAAATTTAAATATGATATTTAAATTTAAACCAACTATATCAATAAGATTAATATATTTTAGGGAGATATATTAGGGTGATTTCCCATAAGGCAATAGAGCTTTTATACCATAGTGAGATTTACATGAAAAATGTAGTATTATTAATGTGTCATTAATAATGTTATTAATATGTTTATGTAGTTGAGATTTTGGAATTTCTTAACTTTTATTAGTATTAGTAGCACAACAACTTAATTTGTGGTGAGGGAACATGTCTCTATGTGTAAATTGTAATCACTATGTTCTATGTGTAAGTTAATTGTTATCACTATCCTTCTTTTAGGGGAGGGACGCCTCTAGTGGTGTGCCCTCCTGGCCTCTAGTGGTGTGCCCTCCTGTTTTACACCTGTATGAGCTACATGGAGGGCAAGTTGGCACTCCAAAAACTACCACATGGAAGTGCCATGTGTGCCCTACAGAAATAACCTTTAATGTGTTTTTAATGTCCTTTTCTACTGTTCTTCCCGATCTTTCTCTCGTCGTCGGTCTAACTCCCCATTCATTCTTGTCTTGTTTGGGGTTGGTGGGTGACCATTTGTCCACCCTAGTGGTGGTGCACCTTGTCTGTGCAACTCGCCCGACCCATAACCATTCATTGTTATGTACTGGTTTGACTGTGGTTCTTTGTTGGTTGGTTAAGCTGCTCCGTGTTGTTTCGATGGTGGTTCTCTGTTGGTTCTTTGCGATGTTGTGTGGGTGCTTTGCGTGGTGGTATGGTTGCCTCAATTGGTTGGAAGTTTCCTTTATCTGTTTCATTGTGATGCCATTTCTGGTTCAGCTACTTGGAACTGAGTCTACCACAGGGCTTCGGATGGTGACCATTCGTCGTGAGGTAAGCTATGGTTCTCTTGCATTCTTGCTCATTTATTCCAACACGAAATGGGTTTTAACTTCCACTTTGTGTGTGCAGGTCGCTTTGGAAGTGTGTGGAGCTATGCAGGTGGAGACCAAGGTGGTTACAATATTGTTCGTGGTTTTTCCTGGTAGGATGTCAACTCCTACCAACTTCTCTTTTGTGTTTTTCAACACACTTACAGTCCCGATGGATTTTTGTGGATGGCCTATGTTGCTCTGTGCTTCGGGGAGTTTGTTTAGGGTTAGGGTTTTACAGGATGTAAGTCGTAAGCTTAAATCTCATCCCCTAGCTTTTTGATGGTTTGAATTTTGGTTTAAATGCAATTTTTGGTGTTTTGGGGGTTCATTATGGAGGGGAATTTGTGCGCCCTGTGTGACGCACTTTCCCCTTTAGGAAAGTGCATTGCTAGGGGTCTGAAGTGATTTCGCTATGGGAAAAGTGCGTCGTTGGCGCACTGTCTGCACATGCGGGGTGCGTCGGCGTAGTTTGACTTCCAAAAATAAAAATGGGACCCAAAAAACAAGATCTAAAGCATTGAAAAGGGTCTAATGTTTATCTTATTGATGTTTATGCAGATCTTGGCCACCAAAATGGTCTAATGGAAGGAGCACGAACACAAACTAGAATATGCACAAGCGGCAAATGACCCACGCTCCATCAATTCTTTGTGTGGGTGTGGACTGCTTAAATTTTTCCATGTCCAAGGGATGAGGGCCCAAGTATAGTTACTTGACTAGCTGATATGATTATGGGACCCACATCAACAGTTCTTCAGGGTAGGTTCTCATATCTTTACTTTGGATGTGGAGGACATTTAATTTTTTATGGGTTTTTCGAGGCATGGGGCCCCTATATCACCCTCCAGACCTCGGTGTAATGACCAGTCTAGTGAGAGTCTCATTGCATAGTTTTGTACGTCAGGCACGAAAATGTTAGGTGGGAAAATTCCCATAAAAAATGTACAGGACCGTCCTTTGAAGACCGTGCTTTTAACCATTGAGTGAGTGGCGGGAAGCAGGGATTCTCATCAGGCCACTAAGGCCCATATGTTATATGCCATTGAGTGCATGGCATCAACTGTGTTCAAATAGTGTGAGGGAATCCTCATGAACATGAAATATCAACTAACCAAGTATTGTCGGGGTGAGTTGAAACCATTTGGGCATGGTTCCATCATGGTCTCTTTCTTCTAAGAAAGAGTCCCACTACTTCATCCGCAGGTTGAGGTCGATGATCTTGATCCACAAGATCCACATATGGTGAGGTGGTCAGAGGTGATGGCCCGCCATGGAGGTGGGGGACCTATGATTACCTATGGTCCAACCTTCTTCTAGTGGCTACATGGACAAATCCTCATGGTTGAGTACTACACTTATGTGAGTATTGATTTCAAATGGGATCCAAATCTGGCTCTTATGGAAGGAGAGCAATGGGGAGACATCGGTAAGGAAGAAACTCTTTTTGTTTTTTGTGTATTTTGTAATTTTTATTGTTTTTTTATAGTACTGATATCTCATACTTGGTTCATGCAAATATTGTTCCATCTCGACTGGTGGGTTCCTCATCAATTGAGAGGAGGGGATTTGTTCGACAGATGTCGACAGTCCATTAGGAGGAAGTGGAGGAACTAGATGAGCTAGAGGCAAACCTCTAGCATTTGACTACTGATATCCCAGATATTTCTATAGATGATATTCCTCAGCACTACCAACGCAAGACAGCTAGAGTCTCTTGACAATTTGGTGGGTTACTCTGTCGAGTAAATAGGGGCATTATATGCTATCATGACCATCCTTAGGGATAGGTTGCATGTATGATGATGTACTGAAAGCCATATGATTCAGATTTTGTAGATATGACCTACTGAAATCTTATGAGCTTTAGGTTTTTTGTATTAGTACCACTTTTTGTATAACATTTTACCAAACATGATATCTATAAAAACATTATCTAGCAGTTTCATACATTGTGTTTCCTATGATGAATTTTGGATCCTATGCATGTTTTCCTATACACTATGAACAGCTTACATGTTATGTTGATTTATGCATTGATAATAGCATTTAAGGTAGGGATGTGTCTACAGTTAATTGACTATCTTACTATGAATTAGGTGAAGTTCAATGTCAGAAATGCACAATTATCTAACATTTCCTAAGATCTTTAACCATTATGAATTCAAAACTAAACTTGGAGGGAAAAAATTTAAACTCATGAATGGAAGGAAAATTGAATTGTTTCATATAATATCAAAGGAGAAAATAGAGTTACTTACAACCTTGCTTGAGATAAATCCATCATACTTTTCCTTGAGCTATCCTTCTCCATCCTTGCCTTTGATGAAGATGAGATTTCCAACCTCAAAATCTCCTCAGCATGTCTTTTCTCTCACTTTCTCTCCTTCACCATGCCCCAATGCTTTTGTTTTATAGTATTGGGAAATGGGAATCCAAGTTTCCACTTTCAATGTGGGATAATTCATTTTCTTGATTTTTTTATTATTTTTACTCAAAACCCCACTTTCCATAGTATTTTTAGGCTTTTGTCACAAATTCAGAATTCTCAAGCAATTTTAATGCAATTTTGTGCATTTATTCTCACTGTTGACTGGTGGAGACAAGATTTGAGCCTTCAAGTGAGCAGTTCAATCACTTGCCTCTTTAGGCTACCTCTTCCTTCACTCCATCCTTCCAATTACGGAAGTAGTGATTAGATAAGAGAGGATTGTTCTCTTGTGTACTTGTCTTTTGTCTTCATGTTGCAGGTGCATAGTAAATATGTGCTTCTACCTTTCACTTTGTTAAGGGTATTAATTTGATTGTTAATAGATGCCCCCTAATGTGTGAGGTCTGAAGCGTAGCTAAGGGATGAAATACATTACTTTTATATTGATACTCTTTATTGATCAAATCAAGGATGAAAAAAGGATTAGCTCATGGCCACAGGATTCAGGATATCACTTGCAAGTCAAACATAGCAATTTATCAAATATACAATATCTTCCTAAGGCAGGCATACCCATGCTCAGTAGTAAACAAGCATGGCCACGAACAATACATAGTGTATCCATGTCAAAAGTAATTTTTTCAGAAGTGTAAACATACACTTTGATGAGTGCAAGAACAAGGTCTTCATCGAACTTCTGGCATCGTAGTTTAATCTTACGCAACTTGGGCAATACATCGCTGTTTTTCCCAAGGTGTTCAATACAAACCGACCATAGTACGAGTTTATATTATGTGAATAAATGAGCTGATGCCAAGCATAATAAAACACCATCTGATTACCATTCATTGATGTATATCGTTAACAGATGCGAAGAGATCCACCAATAATGATGATGGACTCTAAGGTACTGAGTACAAACTAGCAAGTGTGAATAGATGTTCTGAATTTGAACACTTTTAGAATCAATAATCAGGGGTAATTGATGTATACCCACTGTCATTTGTGAGGAAACCTACCACTAGTGGCTACAAGATCCAAGGTACTCATGGGTTTTCTTTGTGCTATAAATTGTCCCTAGACTACAGAGGGAGCAAGCTAGTACAATCTCAATACAATGAATATAAAATAGATTTTGTCTTTGAAATTTATTGGTTCGAGAGTTTCATTTTCAAGAAAGTAATCAATCATCAAACTAATACAAGAACTGAATCATGCAATAATCATCAAAGAACTGAGATATTAAAGCTTAAAAGAAGAAACATAAACCATCATATTTGCAAGCACATTTACTGGTTTAGTCCACAACACATGAGCATTCACATGAGAAAAAACTTTAAACAAGGAATGAAATCATAGGTTGAGTGGTCAAAATGACCATAAACAGGATCAATAGATAAAATAGAGTGGCTTATATTAATGTATAAATCAGTCTCAGTCTTTAAAAACTTACATAAAAGTCATTTGTATCAATCTGAAATATTTCCAATGCTCTTAGCTGTATAGTGTTTCTTGAAAACCAAAATCGAACCGTTCTCCACTAAACATTGTTGCTTTTATCCTTTACAAAATAAATCAGTTTCATAATTGTCTTTTTTTCTGTCTTCGAAGTAGTTACATTTAAGAAATTACATCCTAACTTTCGAATCTTTAAAACAGTCTATTAACAACTAGGTATACAATAATAAAAATGAAAATACTCGACAACTAGAGATTAGGTGGCTCATAACTGCCTGGAAGCCTTAGCCATCATAGCTATGCCTTCTAAAGCATGAGACTTCTTTTTATCTCGAACTTGCTGAGTCTTCATTCCTCGAACTTTCTCAAGCAATACCCTGTTCTATTTGCTTAACTCTTCAATTTTCTTTGCCATTTCTTCAGCCTGTACTTCTACCTCTCCTTTCCTTCTTAAAGCTTCTTTACCTACTGTAATTAGTTCTTGGTAATCAACATTTATGTCTTCTAAATTCTCCCTTAGCCTTTTATTAGTAGTTCTAAGCTTCTCATTAGACTCGTTTAGGAATATTTCTTGGGATCTATACTACTGTATTGATTTATTTAAGTTATCGATTTCTGTGTCCATCTGAACATCTTGATGTATACTTGAATGCTCTTCTCCTCCACATGGAATATTCAACTTTTTAAAAATGAACTCTTCTTCATGTTTAGTTCTGGTTGCTGCACCTGAGAGAGGAAACGATGAAGTACATGCTTTTCCAACACTTGGGATAATTTCTTGCTCTATAACCATCTCCTGTTCTGAAACCCTTTCATATTCTTTAACTATTTCAGCTATCATATCATGCTCCTTCTATGTATTTATCTAAATCTCCTATAAATTTAACTCTGCTTTGCTATTCCAATCCTCTTCACCTGAAGAATATTCAATTATGGTGACCTTCTCTTCTTTCAGCTTAGGATCTAGAATCCTTCTCATATTCAATCTAAGTCTATTGGTTTCTCTTGTTTTGGGTCTCCATTTAGTCTCAATAAGCTTTGTTAAATATTTAACATCGGCATTAAAATCTGGAATATGGAGCACCTTCTCTTTAATGCTTACAACAGGAAGAATTAGGGATGAGCTCCCTTCCTCAAAAAGACAATTGTGCATTCCTTCTTTCGAACTAGTAGCTTCTTCTTTTTTCCATAAGAGCAATATCTCTCTCTGTAATATCTCCTGAAATATGTTCATGTTGTTTTCCAAGCCTGTCTTCTTACACTATATCTTAAGGGTTTTTAAAACTCTCTTGCACATCAGCATTTCTGCAAATCATCCTATATGACATCCTCCCTTGCATCTCTTTTAAAATTCTTCAGAAAGCTCGACTGCTTATTAGGCATATGTTTCTTTCCTTGCTCTTCTTGCTTAATTATAAATCCTGACCAGAATAAGAAGTGATCCCAATTTCGACCTTCCTTCTACAAGACTGTGCAAATTATCAATTTAACTAGACCATGATGGAAGAATGACTGGTTCGAGTCTTCAGTGTGACTCTTTACCCTGTTATACATCTTCTTGAGACTTTTTAATAGGAAGAAGGGTAAATTCATTTTTGACTTTTGAGTTAGATGCAACAAGAACCTAACGTGCTATTTGAAAACAGAAGCAAACCGGCCCTCACATGTAATGAAACTCTGTATGATCCCAATCAGTTCTCTCCACTCTGGTTTGAAGTTCATTAATTGCACACCCTTACTCCAATCAAGGGATCCAACTTTTGGTATCAAGAACATGCTAGGGTCGAAATCAAAAGAAGTGTTTTTAAACCATAGTTCTCCCTCTAATGGCATGCCAATTTCTTCTGAAATTAGGGCTTTTGTCAACTCAAACTTTAAGGTATCGAAACTCACACTACTGTTGATAATATGCTGATAAAAAGCATGAGTTACTTTGACATTAAACCCTGTAATATTTTAAAAAAACTCAAACCATCCTGCAATTTTGAAAAACATAGCACACTCAGGAAATTCTACTGCCCAGGTAGTATTCGTCGGTTCAAAATGGCTCAACTTGCCACTCCTTCCCATATTCTCACTGTAAATCTATGAATTTACTTCCTTTGAAACTGAATTAGGGATGAAAACCTCTAGGACACATGTTCTCCAACTCTGGAATCCGAAATCCCCAAATGTGAAATCGTGGCACTAAAAATACCCAAATTCCTTGATGATAACTACAAGTGGTTCATACATGTGTCATAATAGAGTGAACAGGTGTCTAGAAGCTCCCTTTCATCATCAAATGCAATGACCATGTCCTGCTATCAAAGAACCACAAACCATCATGATTTCGGATTCCTGCAGCACGCTAGAGTATATGATTTGGACTTTGCGCTACAGGAACGCCTCAATATGCAAATTTAGCATATCAACTAAAAAATAAAGGTTAAAGTTTGGACATAACATTAGAAAAAGACTTAAGTAAGCATTTAAAAAAAAAAATTGAAAAGAAATACAACATTAAATAAGCCACTAAGGATAAAACGAATTAAAATAAAGGAAAACTATAATATAAAAACTAAGGGAATATCAAAATCATTTAAAATTTAAAATAAAAATAAAATGAAAGAGAGAAAGAGGAATAAACATTTGAGAAAAACACACAAAAACTGAGGACAATTTCAGTGTTAACATCTGTCTCCCGTTGAGGGATCAAATCCTCCTTGTGAGGTTTCAAGAACCTGTAGACTAGTGCCTTCTGCCATCTGAACTAAAATTCCCTTTATTCAGCAAGCTTCCATTGGGTTACTGGAGTCTTATTTCTCACCGGTATGTACAATGAGTGTAATTTATTTCACTTTCAATAACTGTAAAAATGTTTGAGGAATCGTCCATTGATTGGAGTGGACAATTCCTCACCTTCCAAAGTGTGCAATATAAAAGTATTATTCTCTGAAATCTTTGAAATTATGAAGGGACCTAGCCACAAATTATCAAACTTACCATGATAACCCCTTTGGTCTATCCTAGCATCTCATTTGAGAACCATATCCCCAAGAGAAAAAGTATCTTCCTTTACTTTCTTGTCAAACCTTCCTTTGATCTTATTCCTATACGCTTGAGCCTTTTCTGCTAGAGCTTCTCGTTCTTGCTGCAGTTCAACCAATGAGAAAATTCTTCTTTAAAGATCATTAGGTTCTTCTTGACTATCTTGGAAAATTTTCATTACTGGAATACCTAGTTGAATATGAAACTTTGCATCAGTACCATACACCAATTGAAATGGAGACAAACCTGTTGCTTTCTTAGTGGTTATCATGTTTGCCCACAATGCATATTTTAGCATTGAATCCCAAGATGTCTTGTTTTGGCTTAACAAATTTTTGATACTCTGAATGATGTTTTTGTTTGATGACTCTACTAATCGATTACCCTGGCGGTAATAAGGTGTAGAATGTCTCAAGTTAATTCCAATATGTTCACAAAAACTAACCATAGCCTTTGACTTAAAAGTTGGTGCATTATCAGTCAACAACTTCTGAGGACAACCAAATCTACTCAAAATGTTTTCTTGTATAAAATTTGTGATGACCTTATCAGTTGCATTACGTCTTGGAATTTCCTCCACCCATTTAGTGAAGAAATATGTAGCTATAAGTATCCACCTGTGTTGTCCACTAGATGCAGGATTGATCTCTCCTATAAAGTCTAATTCCGTTGTTGAAAAGGAGCATTCACTGCAATAGGATTTAATGGTAGGGATATAAGTTTCTGCTTACCAACAAACTTTTGACATTGAACACAAGCTTTCACCTGTTGATACACATCTAAAAATAAAGAGGGCCAATAATACCCAGAACTGAGAATCTTATAGGCTATAGTTTTCCAATACTTGTGACCCCCACAAGCACCCTCATGCAATTCTGAAATGACCTCTTCTAATTGTGACTTTTCCAAACACGTGAGTAACACTCCACCTGGATCTTTCCAATATAATTGATGATTTACCAAACAATTCTTAGTAGCCTTTAATTTCAACAATCTGGATGCCTTCTTATCAAAATAAACAGGACAATGCAAATGCACTAAAAAGTGAACTATATCAGCATACCAGACTCATTCTGCATATTTATCCAAGGTTTGTTCTTCATTTTGTTTCATTTGCAATTCCTCCTGTGTTGGATGACTAGCCATCAAATGAAGACCTAAAGCTTCACAATTTGAATCAGCTAATAACCTTGCTAAACCTTGGCATTTTACTAGTTTGGTAGGCCTGATCTCTACCTCATACTCCATAATATTTGCAATCCATCTTCCTCTCTTACCTTCACTATCTGGCTAGGTTAGAATCTCCTTAATAGCAACATTAGGTACACAGGTAATAATATTTGAATGCAGAATATAGATTCTAAAAAACTTCAAGGCTTTAACAAGTGCATATGCTTGCTTCTCAAGTGTAATGTACTTTAATTTTGAATCTCTAAGAGTCTTACTAAAGAAAGTTATAGGATGCTCTAAGCCATCTGCATTTTTCTGTAGTAGAACAACAACAATAGTGTCCCGAGATGCAAAAGAAAAAGTTAAAAAATCTTTTGAAAAGTATGGACTTACCAGCACTGGGGCCTCTATCAAAGCCTGTTTAATTTTCTCAAATGAAACTCTAGCTTTTGCTATCCACTTCACCTCATGATCTTTCCTTAACATAGATGTTATATATTTGATAGCTTCAGCAAAATTTGGGATGAACCATCTCAAAAATTAATTTTCCCAATGAAAGATTGGATATCTTTTTTACTTCTTGGTATACTGATCTTCAAAATTTCTTTTACTCTCTTAGGATCAATTCTAATTCCATCTACTGAAACAAGATGTCCTAGAAGATTCCCCTCTTGAAAAAAAAAATGTGACTTCTTAGGGTTCAATGACAACCCAAATCTCCTGCACTTGAAAAATGTTTGTCTAAGATGTTGCAAGTGTTCATCATCAGACTTAGAAAACACAGTAATATCATCCATGTAAATTACCACAAATTTTTCTTTTTCTCCAACAAAGGCTATATCCATAGCTCTTTGAAATGTCGCACCGTCATTCATCAAACCAAATGGCATCTTATCATACATGAATGTACCCCAAGTAGTTGTGAAGGTTGTTTTTTCCCTATCATCCAGATGTACAACAATTTGATTATACCCTAAGAATCCATCAACCATTGAAATTCTCTGGGCACCTACCACTTTCTGCAAAATTTGTTCAATCTTGGGTAATGGATAGTTATCTTTCAATGATGCTCTATTCAAATTTTGAAAGTCAACACACAACCTAATCTCTCCATTCTTCTTTCATACTAGAACCAAATTCGCCACCCATGATGAATATCTGAGTGGAACAATTATTTTTGCATCTAATAATTTCTTGACTTCCTTTTCTATGACTAGTAGCAAGGCTAGATTGATTCTCCTTAATTTTTGTCTAGAAGGTTTCACATTTGGATTTAAAGGAACCTTATGCTGAATAATGCTAATGTCATAGGTTCTCAAATCTTCATAGCACCAAGCAAAAATGTCAACAAACTCCTTCAATAATTTAATGTACCTGTTTCTTTGCTCTACTGAGAGAGATTTAGAAAGCTTCACCATCTTGGGCTGATCTTCTGTACCAATGTTACAGCTTATAATGTTCTCTTATGAAGATTGCATGGAAGGTTTTAGCAAAGTATCATCTTTAGAAAATATCCTCTCAAGGGGAACCAAACCCTTAGGAATAAAATTTCCTTTCAACTCTATAATCTTATGCTCAGCAATTGTGTTTTCTGAATATGCAGTAGTATCATCAACTTCATTATCTTGGCCTGATCAATTACTGAATCGGAAAACTCTCCAAATAACTCCATTTTTTTTTTTAGTTCCACATCATCCTAAAAAACTCTCCATTGTTTAATATTGTCTGGTACTGAAGGTCTATATTTCACTTCAATTGGGTACCTCAGCTGAGTATGTTTTGGAATTTTGAAATGTGTGGCTTCCAAATCCAATGAATCAGTTGTTTGATTCTGATATCTGGGAATGAAGGAAATATTGAATGCTATGAATAAATTATCAATCAAATCTAGACCTCATTTCTATATACCTTCAACAAATCATGTTTTACTTGATACTTTCCCTTCACCCGTTGGACAATTAGTTCAGAGTTTCCATAAATAGAAAGTTGTTGAATTCCCAGGTCCTTTGCAGCCCCTAAACCAAGTATTAAAGCCTCATATTCTGTTGTGTTATTAGTAGTCACAAATTCCAACTTATACATCAAACAGATCACCTCTCCACTAGGAGAAATTAATACAATTCTAGCTCCTGCTCCTTCCTTGGATGAGGAACCATCAAAGTACATCTGCCATAACTCATCTTTCTGTTCAACACTAGGTTTGATTGGTGTTTCTTTTTCTACCTGTAGTATCCCAGCTGTGTTCTCATCATTGAAATTAAGCATACAAGATCCCAATTCTTCATCTACTGCATAAAGGGGATTATTGTTGGGTTTTTGTCATCTGTGACTATAAAAGCATACTGCAATTCCCTGTACAATCTTCTATTCTCTCCCCCAAACACTAGAATGGTTGCATATGCTAAATCCATCTGTAAAGTTCCCCCTATTTTCTTTGCCCAAGACCTTGATAGTAACATACCAAACTTAGGAGAGATATCAGCTACTACTACATCCATAATAACACTTTTCATAGGTAATAGAGTAATATTTACCACAAGATCTTTAATCACTCCTAAGCATTTTACAGCTCTGGAATCAAATGCAAATAAATCATGGTATGGATTTGTGATACTCAAACCAAGGGCCTCCATAACTGCTTTAGGCATCAAGTTGTGAGAGGCTTCAAAATCTAAAAGATAGTTATGAATCATTTGATCATGGACAATCAGGGTTATATAAAAATGTGGAGGAAAGTTTGAACCATTTTCAAGTTTATCAGATGAGGCAGACCCAAGAATAATTGTAGGGTATTCTTCTTGTACATTTACAGTATCTGGAGGGTGATTAGCTTGAACATTCAGTAACTTACATGCAGAATCTCTAAAACAAGGAGTCTTCATTAATTCAATCAATGGCGTTGGAATCTTGATCTTACACAGTTCATTCTCAAAGTTAAAAGTCTGCACATTTTTGTTAGTTTCTTCAATCTCTGCTACTTTGGCTTGGTCACCATGGTTTTGCCTCTTTTCTTGTGTTTGATTTGGCAGGAGGAACCATTTTCTTCTTGGGAATCTAAAAAAATTTCTTTGGACATGATCTTAAGTTATAAGACTTCTTAGGTTCAGTTTGATACATACTAGCTGAAACTTTAGGTCCATGATCACTTTCTTCTTGATGATTATATGAATCATAATGTTCAGAATTCTGGTAGCTATATTCAGTTGTAAAACCCTCTGATGACAATTCCCCAAAGTAATTTAAATTCTGATTTCAATCTTCATATTGCACATCTTAAACCTCTTCAACTTCCTCAATAAAATTATTTTGGAATGGGGGAGGAACTCTTTGATCTTCATTCTCTCTTCTCTCCCTCTGAATACCATTGTTTCTTCTTTCTCGAGGGATGAATCTAGGTACAAATGGACAATATCACTCTCTGTAATATCTCCTAAAATATGTTCATGTTGTTTTCCAAGGCTATCTTCTTGAACTATATTTTCAGGGTTTTGAAAATTCTCTTGCACATCAGCATTCTGCAAATCATCCTGTATTACATTCTCCCCTGCATCTCTTTTAAACTTCTTCACAAAGCTCGACTACTTATTAGGCATATGCTTCTTTCCTTGCTCTTATTGCTTAATTATAAATCTTGACCAGAACAAGAAGTGATCCCAATTTCGACCTTCCTTCTGCAAGACTGTGCAAATTATCAATTCTACTAGACCATGATGGAATAATGACTAGTTCGAGTCTTCAGTGTGACTCGTTGCCCTATTAGACATCTTCTGTAGACTTTTTAATAGGAAGAAGGGTAAATTCATTTTTGACTGTTGAGTTAGATGCAGCAAGAACCTAACGTGGTATTTGAAAACAGAAGCAAATCGGTCCTCACATGTAATGTAACTTTGTAGGATCCCAATCACTTCTCTCCATTCTAGTTTGAAGTTCTTTATATGCACACCCTTACCCCAGTCAAGGGATCCAACTTCTGGTATCAAAAACATGCTAGGGTTGAAATCAAAAGGAGTGTTTTTAAACCATAGTTCTCCCTCTAATGGCACACCGATTGCTTCAGAAATTAGGGCTTCTGTCAACTCAAACTTTAGGGTATCGAAACTCACACTACTGTTGATAATATGTTGAGAAAAAGCATGAGTTACTTTGACATTAAACCCTGTAATATTTTCAAAAAATCAAACCATCCTGCGTTTTTCCACACTACTGTTGATAATATGCTAAGAAAAAGCATGAGTTACTTTGACATTAAACCCTGTAATCTTTTCAAAAAATCAAACCATCATGCAGTTTTGAAAAACGCAGCACACTAAGGAAATTATGCTTCCCAGGTAGTATTCATCAGTTCAAACCAACTCAACTTGCCACTCCTACCCATATTCTCACTATAACTCTACAAATTTACATCCTTTGCAGCTGAATTAGGGATGAAAACCTCTAGAACACGTGTTCTCCAACTCTGGAATCTGAAATCCCCAAATGCGAAATCGTGGCACTAAAAATACCCAAATTCCTTGATGATAACTATAAGTGGTTCATACATGTGTCATAATACAGTGAACAGGTGTCTGGAAGCTCCCTTTCATCATCAAATGCAACAACCATGTCCTGCTGTCAAAGAACCACGAACCCTCATGATTTTGGATTCCTGCAGGGCGGTAGAGTATATGATTTGGACTTTGCACTGTAAGAATGCCTGAATATGCAAATTTGGCATATCAACTAAAAGATAAAGGTTAAAGTTTGGACATAGCATTAGAAAAAGACTTAAGTAAACATTTTTAAAGACGTTTGAAAAGAAATATAACATTAAATAAGCCACTAAGGATAAAATCAATTAAAACAAAGGAAAACTATAATATAAAAACTAAGGGAATGTCAAAATCATTTAAAATTTAAAATAAAAATAAAATGAAAGAGAGAAAGAGGAATAAACATTTGAGAAAAACACACAAAAACTGAGGAAAATTTCAGTGTTAACAGGTTTCAAGATCCATTTCCTAGATGATGATTTGGTGTCGATAGGAATAGATCCATCGGAAGGAGGGAATTAATGCATCCCACATCAACCGATACGAAACAAAGATCAGTAGTCTGATATAATTTGGTAGAACTACGGGATCCAACACTGTATACTAACACAAGGAAGGCCAACATATTTGGTCAGGAATATTTGAGGAATGACCGACACAGTTTGAACTTCCCTTGAACACATGACACGACGCATAATGGACACTTGGAAACATAGGACTTGAGTAACCGAATTTAATGAAATCCGCCAATGCTTGATGCCTTAAGGAAATTTTCATTGGTGATGGGAAGGATAACCCATCGGTGGAGATATGTTCAAAATACTGGTATAGTTTCCGAAGGAAAATGTAGATGGTGTACTGACAGTGGATACCAAATTACGACATGTTCAAGGGCGATAAGGACTGATTGTTGCCACTTTATTCAACAATATAATATGAAATGATTCAATTGTCCCCCTTTTTGTATTTTTGTGATTTTTTAATTTTTATGCCTTTTTCATTTATCAACTCGAAAAAAGAGTAAAGAATGCTATAGTACATGGGAGAAAACGAGTGTTGCATGGGCGTGCTCCTATTTTTCAAGGGCATGGGTCAGGCCAAGGAAAAGATTCATATTGCAAACAAGGGTCGAGCTAGTTGTGCACACTCTTACAGATTTTCCCTCCATGGGTGGTCTATCTGAAGAAGGATTATGTGTTGATGGACTATGAAATAATACCATGTAATTGAGTTTATCCAATTTGGTATAATGGCCAAGTAGGAATGGATCAATGATTTTTACTTCATATAGCGTCTTGTGAAAAATTCCAAAATCATAAATCATCATGAATCATGGTCTATCTCCAACTACCTGAATCAAATAGTTTGAACTGTCAAAGTCTCCAAGCCCTGTAATCAAAACCATTTCACTACCCAACTGTTTAGTCAGAAACTGGTTCAAATGTGCATTTAATATCTAAAAAGATAGCCAAAATTGAATAATTATGCATCATTCGATCATTCAAAAGGATATGGTTATACATGTATGAATAAAAGATAAGTAAAACACTCATTTTTTACCATATTCCTTGTAGATGTAGCCGATGGATGAGAGGAAGCATCTCTTTTCAACTTGAATTTATAGAAGCTATGAACCTTTATTCACTGATCTGCCAGTTGTAGATGAGTCTTCATGCTGGACTAGGAATTTTGAAACAATTTCAAATGTGTTTTGAATTTTCCAAATATTTTCATTGTTTGTTATGAAATTTTTTTGGTTTTATCTTGAAGAAAAAGAAACAAAAAGAGAAATTGTTTACGATATTCTTTTTTATGTGTGCAAAGTTACTATCCAAAATGTCTAGAACCTCTACACACTTTTTGGTTTATGATGTAAACTAGTTCTTTCATCTTTTACTTACGTCCTTAACTAACATGTTCAATTAAATTCCCATGAATAATCTACATGCTTACTTTTTTTGGCATGATGTTAATGACTTAGATGTCAATCAAGTACATAGTTGGCTAAGGAATCATCCAAACTATTCAGACTTCTAGGAACATGAATGTGTTTAATGAACTCAAATTGACGTTCTAAAAGATGTACTGGTAGAAACTTTCTAAATAGTATGGGACTTCGAACCTGATACTGACCATTTAACTAAGATACAACTAATTATGAGTATAGTTTAATGACTATTCTTTGGATTCCAAGGGTGATAGCCTCGACAAGAAGCTCAATGAATGCGCTATATTCTACAACATTTTTGGTTGCAGATCCAAGAAAAATGCCTCCTTAACTTAGAAATTTGTCATTAGCTGTGAAAATCACCCATGCAGCGGAAGCAATGTTCTGAGAAAAATGGCTGGCACCATCCGCATATCCCAAATATGTGAAGGTTTATTGTGCCATCTACCAAAGTGACAATGCCAAGCAAGATAAGTGTGTGCCCGAAATAAGTAAAGTACATAAAATTTGTATAAAAAATACAACATAATACAACAAGTGTTACGAGGCATCAGGGCCTACGTGAAGTATTTATTCAGATAGAGACCATTTCTAATCTTTGACATAGGTTCCCCATCATAATTGATCAATTCATAAGCTCCCCTCTTTAACACAGTTTTGACTACAAGTGGTTCAAACCATTTTGGTACAAATTTTCCTTCTCCTATTTTGTCTTGGTCTTGGTCATAAACTAAAACCAAATCACCTTTAGAAAAGACTCGGGGACGGGATGAACTATCATATTGTGTTTTAACCCTTTTCTCGTTTACTTCCACATGTAGAGAAGCTTCCCTTCTAGTTTCATCAAGAGAATGAAGATGGAGAAGCCTTTATTCTTCTGTAGAAGTGTTAGGTAGGAGTTCGACTGCTATTTTTAATGATGGGATTTCACATTCAATCGGAAACACAACTTCTTCTCCATAAACCAATTGGAAAGGATTGAATCCAGTTGCAGTTTAAGTAGTGGTACGGTAAGCCCAAAGAGTGGAAAACAACATTAAGTGCTAGTTATTTTTGTTCTTATTAATCTTCCTCTACAACATAGTTTTCAAAACCTTGTTAATGGCTTCAACTTGTCCATTAGCTTGAAAGTAATATGGCGAGGAAAAATCCAGCCACAATCCTAACCTATTGGTAAGTTCATCCATAAATGAATTCCTAAAATGACTTCTGTTATCAGTAATGATATCTTTAGGTACACCAAACCTTGCTATCATGTGATTGAATAGAAAATATGTTGCAATTTTTTCAGTGCAGTTTAATCTAGGCATCGCCTCAGCCCACTTGGTGAAGTAGTCCACTACTATGATGTTGTCATGGTGGCCATCAGATGAAGGCGGGTTGATTGTCATAAAATCAATGGCCCATTTTTAAAATCTATGATGCATATCTTCCCAAGTTCATTCAGAGATATTCATGACTTCAGTAATAGATTCATCTAATGAAAAAGTCTGATCCATGATGTCAAGAGTACTAAGAGTGTTTATGGCCCATACTAGTGAAATGTAAGGATCATATTCCTCCATCTGGGAAGGATTTTGATCCAAATCTATCGAAGCCATTTGGATAGGTTGATATGAAATATCTACTGTAAAAAGGGGAACACTACTCTTTGTTTCATTATGTCACATGGAAGTTGGTATATTTCCATTATTCTTTTCAACTAGGATTTCCTCCTTTGAGGCTCCCTCCGATGACATGGATCCAACTTCTGGTATGGACTTAGAAAATTTTTTTAATGGAAAGTATACTTCTGCTGTAATATTGAAAATTGGAGCAGTGTTGGGGGTCAATACTGGTGGCGGAAATGCAAAATTTCCCATGAGGGATGAATCTTTGAACATTCCTACCCCAATATATTGAATCATCACTTACGAATCCCCTACAAAAGGTACATTCGAATGGATACCAGTTTCAGGTGTACAGTAGTCTAGTTGATTGATCATGACAATCTTCCCTTGCTGGGGGAACCGAATAACTCGGAATACTGAAGACACTACAGTTGTTACCTTATGTATGCAATTACATCCCAATAGAAAATTGTAATCTATGGGTGCGTCCACTACCTCAACATCTACTTGAACTATTTTACCTCCCAATTCAACTGGGAAAGCCATGATAAGTCCATGAGGAGGGAATGAATGAACATCAAATCCTTTGAGTATTGTATGGGATGGTTCTAGGGTGGGTGATCCCAAAGCTTTCCAACATGTTAGTGACATGACAGAAGTTGAGGATCCTTCATCCACAACCGTTCGAAAATGTTCTTACCATGTGAAGTCACTTTGATCTGAAATGCGATTTATGACGGAATCCTACATGTGGAATTTTCTAAATCAAAATTTACCAAATTGTTGTCAGATGGATCGATAGCACCAATAGAATACAATAGTTCCTTTCTTTGAGTAGGACAACTTGGAAATACTTCCAAGGCAGACATTTCACAAAGATCTTGAGCTAAGTCTTCAACCACATTGTAGTTTTGAGCATCTCACGCATTAGGATTGTGTGTTGTTCTATGGAAAAACCCTTTTGTGTTGATGTATATGTAACTTCAGAATGTATTTCATCTATGTATTATATATATATTTATTGTACCCTTAATAGAGATGTGTTATTCCTCTATAAGCAAGTGTCGTCATGTGGATTGACAAGTGTCGTAAGTGTGTGTACTTGCCGATGGGTTATTAGACCACCATGTGTGGGGTCGGCCCTGAAATATATATATTATAATGTGATGTACCTAGATAGACAAGTCGGACCCATAAGGTCACTGGGCAAAAAGGTTAGTATAAATAGAGATCAGAGATCTCTATTTTACTCACTCGAAAAAGTAACTCACTCTCACTCAGAAAGTGGCGCACTAGTGAGGAGGAGGATCATCTGCTACTAGGAGACTATCTCAGTGTTATTTGGTTGTACTTTGGTTGAGCCATTGCGCTCTCTATCTCTGAGGAAGTTGTGGGGTTTTTCACCTTAGGGTTTTCCCCACAGAAACTATGTGTCTCTTGTCTCTTATGCTTTTGATTCTTGTGATGCTTGTCATATTGTGATTGTCATGCATTGATATACTGTATATGTTATTCACTCAGCAACGATCCTAGAGTATTGTGAATTAATGCTCAAAATTTAACATGGTATTAGAGCTAACCTGAGAAGAAGACATTTTCCAGTGACGGAAGCTTGAGTTCCTTGTTTATTGGGTTTCTCTCCATCGATTTTTGAAAATAAGTATAGTAGATTGACTCTACTCATCAAGGCACATCTATCTGTCCAATCAGAATTCAATTCTGAGCATTTTCAGATTTGGCCCTAAAAATTACGGTTTCCACAAAAATAGGAATTTCTGGAATATGAAGGCACAGCTGGAAGCTCCTTGCAAAAATCGAAGTTTAGAGCTTTGGATCGATATTTTTGGCTAGGTAGATCTCCGGGAAACTCAAACCCTAATTCAGGGCTCTCCCTAGTGAACCCCGGAGGACAAAAAGGCAATTCTAAAGGGAAAAACTTTGCTGATCTCAAATTCTGAATACACCAGGCTAATCATCTCATCAAGGTGCATCTTTCTATCCTTTCAGAAATTTGAAATTCACATTTTGAATTTTTAGGGTTTTTTCGACAAACCCTAATCCGGGACCAGATCCAGTTTTCAACATTTCAAGTGGTAAGACCTAAATATTTTCTATTTCCATTTGAAGTACTCTTTAAGATGTCTCTCCACACCAAGCTTGAGGATAAGCTTGAAGGGGATGATAACTTTCGATCCTGGAAGTATAGGATTCGGTTAATCCTGGAAGAGAATGAGTTGGACTCATATGTGAAAGAAGACATCCCTATCCCAGAGGATGAAGATGCTAAGGTATTGCATAAGAAGAACTTGGTAAAGGCAAAGAGAATCATTGCTGATTCTATCAAAGACCATCTCATACCCCATGTGTCTTCTCTTAAGACACCCAAGGAGATGTTTGAATCTTTGACCAAGCTATTTGAAGGAAAGAACATAAATCGGAAGATGACCCTGTGGAAAGGAGTAAAGTTTCAGAATGGAGAAACCATTCAATCTTATTTTTCAAGGGTCTCCCAGATCAAGGAACAACTAGAAGCAGTGGATGAAATGATGGAGAATGGTGAAGTGGTGATGACCACTCTAAATGGCCTACCCAGGTCATGGGATTCCTTCATTCAAGGAATTTGTGCAAGGAAGAAGTTGATCTCCTTCAACAGATTGCGGGAAGAATGCTCTCAAGAAGAAGCTAGACTTATAGCTCGTGAGGAAAATATGGGAGGTGAAGATTAATCTCTTGCAACTCACACCAAAAGAAGCAAAACCAAGAAGGAGCACTCTCGCCACAATAGATCCTATCAAAAGAGTAAGAAGGACCTAAGATGCTTCACATGCAATGAAAAGGGTCACTTTGCTTCAGATTGTCCCAAGAACAAAAGGGATAATAACTAAAATAAGAAGAAGAAGGGCAGCAAAAGAATGTTTCATGCTCATGCTGCCAAAGATGATGAATCCCCAAAGAAGAAGGCTAGGGCAGAAAGTGATAGTGATGATGACTCATCAAGTGAAGAAGAGTATGTTCTGATCTCTGCTCTCACAGGTACTATCTCCCATGGTTGTAATGATTGCTTAATTGATAGTGGGGCTTCCAAACACATGACTGGGTTTAAGGAATCTTTTTTTGAACCTATTTGAACATGAATCACCCCATAAGGTGAAATTTGGGGATGATTATCAATACCCAATCAAAGGAAGTGGTGAAGCCTCCTACAACCTAGATTCTGGAAAATCTTTGAAGATGAAAGAAGTCCTTTATTTACCTGGGTTCAAGAAGAACTTACTCTCCATCTCTGCATTGGATGCAAAAGGTATAAGGGTTGCATTTGTGGATGGCCAAGTCCTAATGTGGCCAAAGGGAAATACCATAGATGATGCAGTAGTGATTGGAGAGCAAGAGGGAGGTTTGTATAAATTGAAGGGACAACCTGAACATGCCATGGTACATGAATCCATGGAGCCAAGTGAACTTTGGCATAGAAGACTTGCTCATATGCACTATAGGGAACTTCCAATTTCAAGCAAGGCTGTAGAGGGTCTTCCTGAAATCAAGACCAAACATGAAGGTGTTTGCAAAGGATGTGCAAAAGGTAAGAACATTAAGAAGGCTTTCTCAAGCAGTGAAAGCAAGGCAAAAGACATCCTGGAAATCATCCACTCAGATGTATGTGGTCCTATGTCATCCAGCTCTCTGAGTGGGTATGTTTACTATGTCTCATTTATTGATGACTTCTCCAGGAAGACTTGGGTATACTTCTTGAAGAACAAAGATGAGGTGTTTGATAAATTCAAGGAATTCAAAACCTTGATGGAGAATCAAACTGACAAGAAGATCAAAACATTCAGATCCGATAATGGTGGAGAATTCACCTCAAGTGACTTCAAGAAGCTTTGTAGTGATTCAGGGATTAAGAGGGAGTTGACTGCTCCGTATAATCCTCAACAGAATGGAGTTGCAGAAAGGAAGAACAGAACTATCATGGAAGCAGCAAGGGCAATGCTGCAAGACTAGGATCTACCTATGCATCTGTGGGCAGAAGCAGCTAGAACAGCTGTATATGTGCAGAACAGAACACCCCACAAGATATTGGACAACAACACACCAGAAGAGGTCTTTTCTGGTAAGAAACCTAAAGTCAGTCATCTCAGAATATTTGGTTGTCCAGTATACACTCATGTTCCAAAGGAAAAGAGGACTAAACTAGATCCTTCAAGAAAGAAGGGTGTCTTTGTGGGTTACAGTGAAAGCTCGAAGGCTTACAGAATATACTTTCCAGGGTTCAAGAAGATTGATGTCAGCAGGGATGTAACATTTGATGAAAACTCAGCATTCATCAAATCAAGGAAGGCACCTATCGAAATTTATGAAGAACCTAAGAAAACTAGATTTCAAGACACTACCATGACTGAAGCAGTTCCAGAAGTTGTTCATGAGTTTGAAGATCCGCAAGAACCTGTAGATCCACCCCGTGAGGATAACTATCACAAGAGGAAACCTGCATGGGCTAGAGAGCTCATTCAAGATGCAGAAATATTTGGCATTCCAGAAGAAGAACACAGAGCAAAGAAGAGAACCAGATCACATACCAGCTATGTTGCTTTACTCTGTGACATTATGAACAAAGAGCCTTCCAGTTATGAAGAAGTAGCGGAAAAGAAAGAATGGAAGGGTTCCATGGTTGAGGAATACCAATCAATAATGAAGAATGATGTTTGGGATGTTGTCCCAAGACCTAAAGAGAAGTCTGTTGTGACTTCCAAATCGATCTACAAAATCAAGCATGCTGCAGATGGCAGTGTAGAGAAATACAAGGCAAGATTCATAGCTCGTGGATTCTCTCAGAAAGAGGGAATAGATTATGAAGAAACTTTTGCACCTGTAGCCAGGTATAGTTCCATCAGAACAATACTTGCCCTGGCTGTAGCGATGAAATGGAAAATACACAAGATGGATGTCAAGACTGCTTTCTTGAATGGTGTAGTTGAAGAGGAAGTATATGTAGAGCAGCCACTCAGTTTTGAAATACATGACAGGGAGTCATATGTGTGCAGATTGAAGAAAGCCTTGTATGGCTTGAAACAAGCTCCCAGAACCTGGTATGGTAGGATGGACAGTTTCCTATCTAGTTTGGGCTTTACCAAGAGTAAAGCGGATTCCAACCTCTACTACAAGGTTGAGGAAGGAAATCCTGTGATTCTACTCCTGTATGTGGATGACCTATTTGTAACAGGAGATGACAGATTGATTGCAGATACGAAGAGGAAGCTTGCTGCTAAATTCGATATGAAAGACTTGGGAATGATGCATTATTTCCTAGGTATGAAGGTGTGGAAGAGTGCAGGTGGGATCTTCCTTGGTCAAGGGAAGTACACAGTAGATATCCTGAAGAGATTTAGGATGATGGATTGCAAGGCCATGGCCACACCTATGGCATCGAATCTGAAGCTTCTATGTGATGCTTCATCTGAGCCGGTTGATGTCTCTATGTATCGCCAGATGATTGGGTCCTTGATGTACCTAACGAACACGAGACCAGACATTTGCTTTGTTGTGAACACATTGAGTCAGTTCCTAACAGATCCAAGGAGTGTTCACCTGGTTGCTGTAAAGCATGTTCTGAGGTACCTGAAGGGTACAGTGGATTATGGGCTCAAGTATGAGGGAAATCAAAAGTTTAACCTACAGGGTTATGTTGATTCAGATTGGGCTGGCAGTGCTGTAGATAGGAAGAGCACATTTGGGTGTTGCTTCAGTATGGGATCAAGTGTGATCTCTTGGTTTAGCAGGAAGCAGTCCTGCGTAGCACTAAGTACAGTTGAGGTAGAGTATGTTGCAGCCTGTAGCTAGTTGTGAGGCAGTATGGCTACGGAAGCTACTGTCCGAGTTATTTGATCTCCCGTTGGATGCTACTGGTATCTTCTGTGATAACCAGAGTTGTGTGAAGTTGTCCGAGAACCCAGTGTTTCATGACAGGTCGAAACACATAGAGATCAAATATCACTATATCAAGGATATGGTGCAGAGAGGAGCTGTGAAGCTCCTGTATGTTGCGACGGATGAGCAGATTGCAGATGTGCTGACGAAGCCACTAGCCAGGGTGAAGTTTGAGTACTTCAAAGAGAGGCTTGGAATTCTTCAAATCGAGGACACTTCAAGGAAGAAGTGATGGACACATTTTCTGAAGCCATTCAAAGCATGTTGGAAGGAGGATCCTTCACATTGCTGTGGATGTAAGCGTTGAATGATGAGCATCAGGATGATGTTCTGGTTTCTGCTGGATATGATCAGTTGGATCATTTTATGTATGTATGTATGCATCATGTTGGATGTTGGATATGATCAGTTGGATCGTTTATATGTATGTACGCATCATGTTGGATGCTGGATATGATCAGTTGGATCATTTATATGTATGTACGCATCATGTTGGATGCTGGATATGATTGTTGGATCATGTGTATGTATTTTTGTAAATGCATCATGTTGGATGCTTGGACCATGTATCTATATATGTATCAGGTGGATACATTGTATGATCAGGTGGATCATGTATGGTGATATGTATCATGTATTTGTATTTGTATCAGGTGGATACATTGTATGATCAGGTGGATCATGTATGATGATATGTATCAGGTAGATACTTGGTATGCATTAGGTAGATGCATTGTATGATCAGGATGATCATGGATGACGAGCTTCAGGATGTTGCTCCAGATGACATGCAGCAGGATGTTGCAGTGATGATGATCAAGATGATCATGTGTACATCAGGATGATGTATGGTGAGTATCAAGTTGATACTCTATGGCCGTGGATTAGGTTGTGCAGATGAGCATGTAATTCGTTGCCCTGAGAGATTTGCAGATAGTCTTTCGAGGTTTTGCCTATGGCATGTAATTCGGTGCCCTGGGATATCTGGAAAATGCTCTTTCAAGGTTTTGCTCTGGGAGGACATGTAATTTGTTGCCCTGGGAGATCTGCAGATAGTCTTATGAGGTTTTTCCTATGGCATGTAATTCGTTTCCCTGGGATATCTGGCAGATGCTCTTTTGAGGTTTTGTCCTATGGCATATAATTCGTGTCCCTGGGAGATCCGATAGGTTGGGCTGTGTTCCCGTAATGAGTCCTAGGATGCTCTTGCGAGGTTTTTCCATGACCTCATGTAATTTGTGCCCTGGGAGATCCTATAGGTAGAGGTGTGTGCTCGTAACAACCTGGGATGCTCTTGCGAGGTTTTGTGGTGACCACATGTAATTCGTGCCCTGGGAGATCTTATAGGTAGAGCTGCGTGATCGGAACATCCTGGGATGCACTTGCGAGGTTTTGTGGTGAGGTCACATATAATATGGCCCTCGGATATCCTATAGCTAGAGCCGTGTGCTCGTAACATCCTGGCATGCTCTTTCGAGGTTTTGTGACGCACGTAATAAGTCCTGAGGATTCCACAGTATGGCCAGTGATGACGAAGACGTGCAGGTGGTGGGCCTACATCCAATATGAAAAAGGGACTGGCTCTATAGAACTTCCTATGATGAGTAGAGTCATAGATTGGTTGAGATAGTAGCAGCAGTGACGATGACGATGATGATGATCCCGAGAAGAAGACTTGTCTAGCAGATCCGTGTCGAGAAATACCTTCCTAGTTAAGAGGGAGTGTTGATGTATATGTAACTTCAGAATGTATTTCATATGTGTATTATATATATATTTATTGTACCCTTAATAGAGATGTGTTATTCCTCTATAAGGAAGTGTCGTCATGTGGATTGACAAGTGTTGCAAGTGTGTGTACTTGCTGATGGGTTATTAAACCACCATGTGTGGGGTCGGCCCTGAAATATATATATTATAATGTGATGTACCTAGATAGACAAGTCGGCCCCATAAGGTCACTGGGAAAAATGGTTAGTATAAATAGAGATTGGAGATCTCTATTTTACTCACTCGGAAAAGTAACTCACTCTCACTCAGAAAGTGGTGCACTAGTGAGGAGGAGGATCATCTGCTACTAGGAGACTATCTCAGTGTTATTTGGTTGTACTTTGGTTGAGCCATTGCTCTCTCTATCTATGAGGAAGTTGTGGGGTTTTTCACCTTAGGGTTTTCCCCACAGAAACTCTGTGTCTCTTTTCTCTAACGCTTGTGATTCTTGTGATGCTTGTCATATTGTGATTGTCATGCATTGATATACTGTATATGTTATTCACTCAGCAAAGATCCTAGAGTATTGTGAATTAATGCTCAAAATTTAACATTTTGGAGGTCTAGGTACTATGTTTATGGTTGGCTTCTTAATTGTTAGGGAACCACTAGGATGAGATCCAGTTGTTTCTTCCTCTTTTGAAGGTATTTCATAAGAACTAGCCATTGTTTGAATTTTTATTTCATGTTTACCAATCGTGAAGATATTAGCATTGGGTGGATTTCCTCCTTTAGGGGGGTTCACCTGGTTTCTTCCTAGTGGAGGTACTGGCACCGCAACAACCATCTGTTGTTGTTGGGGGGAATGTTGAGTTAGGATAGAAGGTTGTTGTTTCCCTCCTCGTTGTGCCAACATTCAATGAATATCATCCATGTGAGGACAAAGGTGAGTAGGATGATCCCCTTGGAAAATTTTGCAAGGGTATTTTTTTTGGTTCTCCTGATTGCTTCCAGCAGGATTATTTACCTTAGGTGCATCTCCCGTCCCAGAATTAGCTTTGCGATTCTTCTTCTATTTCTTCTTTTTTCCTTTAGGGTTTGCTGTTTGAACTATAAGTACTTTAGAATTTTAGGTGGGAGTTGCGGATTGCAGTGTTTCCTTGCTAGTTGTGGGTTTCAAAGTCTGAACAGACACTTGTCCCAATTGTTGGGTAATATGTTCAAGTTGGTTGACGAATCCAATCACACGATCGGTATGAGGTCCTTTTGGTGTCCTATATGTATCGAATGCAGGTCTTACAACATGAGGTATTCAATCATAAAGTATGCCTGAATGGGAATATATCAAATCCATCTATTGAGCACTCTGAATGAGTTGTTCTTTGGCCATGGCTCTTGGCATGGATACATATTTGGCAAAAGTAGGTAAAAGTGATTTTATGAACCAATATGATAAGAATTGATCTGGGATTTCAGCTTTTAAAATACTTTAGCACCTCCTCCATTCATGGATATGATCCGATATGTGAGTAGAAGTGGACTACCTAAGTGAAGTCAAAATTTCTATTCTCATCTCATATCGGATAGGTAATTGAAAATGTGTCAGAAAGACCATAACTAAAGATTAAAATTCTGTGAATGTATTGCGTGGAAATTCAATGTACAATTTCGCAGCAGTTCCCGTTAGGTTCCGCTGAACCAACCTTAACCTAACATCATCATCAACTAGGGAATTGGATGAACACCACAAATGGAATGTCATCACATGATTTGATGGATCTTCCCTTGGTTTTTCGTTAAACTTGGGTATGTCTAAGGTAAGTTTATTTGGTATATTTTGCCATCCATTCAAATGTAGAACAGGATCATTAGTCAATCGAGATAAGTCCAGTAGATTCAATATGGATAGAAATGGTGATTTGACTGGTGCTATAGAAAATTATTGATATGCAGGTGAAGCTTGATGGAAAAGTTCATGGAATCTCTGATTTGACCTTCCATGCTACCAAGATCATAGTTTAAAATTGGAAAATTCCCTCTCTGGCAGAGTTCATGGAATCCCTCACTCAGGAGCAAGACAAGTTGGTCTTGATGGGAGCCATAAAGCCTTCAAAAGAACATGCATTGGCTACTAGAGATTTGAATAATTCAAAAGGGAAGAATACTGCTAATCCCAAAAAGCCTTCAAATCAAGGGAAGGATCAACCAAAGTCATAAGATGATGCAGGAGAATCGGGGCCTAGGAAAAATAGTCGAAGTTGATCAACAGGAGAAGTTGACGACCACTGGTGCGAAGGAAGACTGGCTCTCGAAGCCAGGAAGTCAAGCGAAAGATGTCGATATGCAGTCGATAGGAGTAAGAGGTCGAGAATCGACAAGTCTGATGTCGACAAATGACAGGATTGCAGCGAAAGAGGTTGGGTGTCGACGAGTTGTTGAACATCGACATCGATGGATTTCGATGGAATCCAAGCATAGAGGATGAGGCATATTGACTGGGAGCCGTGGAAGTGAAGCAAATCCGACAAGACTAGGAAAGGTCGAGGGATGACGAAGTGCAGTATGGTCGAGGAAGGACACGGGCTGACAACTGTCACAAAGTTAGAGAAGCGCAGAAGTCAAAGTGAAGTAATTAGCATTCATTCAGGGTTGTTGAGGAATTTGTGAGAAGTTATGTAGGTGGTTGAGGGTCAGAATAGATGTCACCATAGGAATAGGTTGTGCATAATGGCCAGAGGGCATTGACAACTACAGGTTTGCAGGATATGGAGGATTCGGAAGACATAGGAAGAGTGTCTCGGTGAATGGAGTAGACCTTGGGAAGAGTAGTAGTAGGGTAGAAGAGTAGGAGAAGGAACAAAGCAGGGGATCCGATCCATTTCTCATTTGCTCAGCAAAGAACTAGTTGAGGGATAATATCGCACATAGCCGAGAACACAAACCAGAGACAGATTTTCATAATGTATATTGTAAAAGGCTAAGGCCAACTAGTTTCATAGATTGCTTTGTATTTAGCATTGTAACCGATTCAGTTTTAATATAAGAAGCCTACTTCTGGCATTCAGTTCATGACCAAATTTGTGAGCATTTGTGTGTTGTTGTCTGTATTGTTAAGAAAGAAATCCCCTGTCAGGACCTCCCTTGCACCAGCTGGTATCAAATCCTGGAACGGAATCCGGTTTTGAGCATTTGAATCCATAGATTCGAAAGAACCTACGTGTGCGTGAACAACTCCAGTTGCAGTTGGGTAGAGTTGTGAATAGTTGTGAAGTCCGGTTGCGATTGGACGAGTGAAATATTTCAGCAGAGGTTGAAAATGGCTCAAAGAGGTGTTAATGTCTAAGGTGTAGGACGAAGAGCATGTGGCATAGCAATCACAGTTGATCGTGATATTTTCAATGAGTGCATGAGAACAATGTGAATCTTGATGAGTAAAGTCACAGCAATCAAAGAAAGCCAGAGACGTGGTGGTATTCCTCATGCACTAGACCACAACGACAAGGAATTCGAAGAGGTGGAAGAACAGGAAGTTGTTGAGGAGGAACCGAAAGATAAATTAATCAATCTACTGTCATAGATGAGAGGTCAGACAAAGATGGATGTACCAACCTACTCGGGAAGTCTAGACTCAGAAGACTTGATCGACTGGTTTAGATAAATGAAGAAATACTTTGACATAGAGCAGATCGAGGATCCTAAATGGGTTAAGACTATATGTCTGAGGTTGAAGGGTAATGCCAAATTGTGGTGGGACAATGTGCAAGCTGACATAGTCAAGAAAGGAAAGGAGAAGATCAAATCTTGGGACAAGATGGTTCCCAAGCTGAAGGGGAAGTTATTTCCCAATCACTATGTGATTTCCTTATTCGGGAAGTTGCAAAACTTTTGACAAAAAGAGATGACCGTGAAGGAGTGTACTGAAGAATTCTACAGATTTTTGATTCGGTCAGGTCAAACCAAGGAAGGCCAAGAAGCTATCGTGAGATATGTAAATGAATTGAAGTATTCCATACGTGATGAGTTGAGTCTATCGAGGTTCAGAGAGGTCGGTAAACCTTATCAAATAGCTCTGAAGGAAGAAGAGAAACTTTCGAGGAAATCTGCATCGACCAGAGGTAGGGTGACTGGTCGAGGTGTGAAAACTGTTTCTACGAAGGGCCAAAGTAGCGGAACCAGGACAGAAGTCGTCAAATATAATCGACGTGCGGAAGGGACAGCGACGAGAGAGAGAATGCAAGGTAACCGGTGGGATGGTCAAGAGACCCGTGGTCGAGGTGCATATGGTTGAACTGGTCTGACAAAGAAGAAAGGAGCTAACAGACTAGTTGTAGTCCGTTACAAGTGTCACTGTGTGGGACACAAATCCTATGAATGCCCAGAGAATCTACACGTGGTGGATGAGTCGAAACCCAAACATCAAAGAGATGAGCAAGTCAATGAGAGGATGGAATAGACATCTGACAGTTGTTGGATCTAGATGTGTTCTTTAAGTTCAGAGAGGTAGATAGACCCAGTTTTTGCACGGTTCAGGGAACCAACAAAATCCCTTTTCATGGGCCCTTTCGGCAACAGCTTGCGAGCAGACTAAGGTCTCACCCAAAGAGAAATTATGGGGAGGTTGCAAAATCAAGTTTCCACAACTGAACGATGCATGCTTTGATGGAATGGTGGACAGCGCGAAGTTCACTTGGCTCGCGGTTAATACTCTACTGCTTAGGATATCACGCATCCAAGGACTCCGCGATGCAGGGTGGATCGCTTTATAACAGGATAGCACAACAGAGGACTGCGCTTCCTCTTCGGCAATCACACAACTTCATTGGACTTTACTCAGTGTAAACTGATACATTCACATGCATCTAACTATAAAACTTATAAACCTTACGCAATAAGATGAACTATAATGACTGCACACTTCCAGTGATGTGCTTCAGGGAATCACACCCTACAAACTTCGTTGACTAAGTGTTTACCCCGCTCGACTAATGCATTCATCTGACCTAGAATTACTTGTGCATTCAACAGTCATTCACATATGTCGATACTTAACATATTATTCCCATCATCTATCCTTATGGCGAATACATATAAAAGTAAGAACACATGAACTTAACCATTCAACATAAGTAATTATACAGATGCAAACACATTCAATCACATAACATGAGGAATTAACATGGTTCACCCCCGGGATGGGAGCTACGTCCACAGGAACTATTGTTATATTATCAACAAGAAGGGTACAACATTTCCAGTCTGCGCACATAGCTGTAGCCTCTCTTCTCTCTTCAGTAGGTCTCTGTGCAGACAGCTGTAGAGCCTTTTTACAATATTTCTCTCAATAGAGCTCAATATTCAACATTAACCAAAACACGATTAACCCTTTCCCTTACAAAATGTGCCCTTTTATAGACCATGACCTTAGGTCACGTCTTTACATTCTTGATGGGCTAAAAAATCCTAAGGTTCCCAAAATCTGGTGCGGTTACCCCGCTAACCAGGACTGTTAGGCTATGATAGCGACTCATCGTCATCATGGGCATCCTTTTGCATGTGGTCATGTCACTTTCATCCCTTTTGTCGAATGCATACGAACGGGTTCCTTTCCTCCCGCCGCTCCTTGTCTAACGGATTTGTGCGGCTAGTTCACGTAGTGTTTCCTTTTCCCGTGTGACTGGTTGCTTTCCTTCCGCGCCACTCCTTACCCACCTGCTACGAATCATGGAGTATCTTAACCAAAATAGACCGTTGATAAGTCTCACTGGAATTTACACCATTTTATGTCCAAAACTCTGCCTTGCAGGATCTTCACGAAACTGGCTCCTCGCAACACTGTATCTCCGCAGCGCTGTAACTCCGTAGCACAGTAACTTCGCTGCATTGACTCTCTTACTCTACCAATGCTACACTGCACTGTATCCTCACAGCTCCAAAACTGTATTGCACAAAAATGACTTAACTTGGTCTAGGTCCAACTTGCCCCTAATACTTACATGTGGCTTGTCCCTGAGCCACTCACCAAAGGTTCGCTACGTTGTGCTTCTCCTGGATGATCTAGATTCATAGGGAATTCCTGATAAGTTGTGGCTAGCTTCGCAATTGTTTCATTAACATCATGTTCAACTGCCTTAAACATTTCCAACACATCTAGTGTTAGATCTTCCTGAGTTTTCTATTGCATTGTTTTCTCTGACTCTCGGAGTTCTATTAGTTTCTCCTCAATATCTTGCAAGATAGTATGAGCTCCTTCATGCAGTGGCTATGAATTTTCTTCAGTTTCTACCTCTTTTTCTCTTAAGACTTGAAGTTCCCACTTTAGTTGTTTAACTTTTGGTAATTGACGAAGTCTCTCCCTTGGAAGCAGATTCTTCATCTCCGCATTCAGAGCTTCTAATGCTGCTTGTTTTTCTTGTAAGCTAGTTCAGACCTATAGCAGCTGAGGGTCTTCTTCTAGCGTAGTCCAGACTCTCATTTCCTCATCCAGCAAGCCCTGACACTTAGCTATCTTGGAGTATATGTTCTCTGTGGAAGCTTTCATTTCTGCTACTCTAAGCTCTATCTAATTTGGTGGTGTCTTTGGGATATTCTGTACTTCCAAAGTGGCAAGCTTCTCCTTATAGTCTATCTCTATGTCCTTCATTTCAGCTTTAAGATTGCTCACAACCAAGCCAATCTTAAGGATAGTGTTCGCAAGCTTTGGCTGCTTGTCGCACTCTAGTATATCCACGCTGACTGAAGCGACAGTTTTCTCTATTCTTCTTCACTGCTCCTGTTTTCTCTCAAGTGCCTTAGCCTTCTTTGCACTTGCTTCCTGCAACTATCTATAGTTTTCTCGTAAGTCCTGGTGTTGGTTTAGAATGACCATATCTCTATCATGTATTTCCTCCATAACTTGCAAGTGCAGATTATGTAGAACTTCGAGGGGTAGCATAGCGATATCAATATCTACGTGCTCTAGACTCTACTTGCTCAAGGCTAATTCATCGCATGGTAAAATTACACTTAGTGGGTCAATTCTGACGATGCATGGTTTTGGTGCCATGGTTAAAGCCAAGGGATTTGTCTTCTGCTGCGAGGTGTCTCCTGACCTTCCTTCTGATTATGATTCTCGATTCAAGGCCAATTCACGTTGAACTTGCTCAAACTTTGCTACTATGTCTTGCAGCGTGGTGAGATTTTGTTGCAGACTTGCTTGAATTTCCTCATTCTTACTGTCTTTGAGGGTCGTCATGTCTTCTAGATGTGTAATGAATCTGGACATGATGATCTCATCATCATCATCATGCAGCCTTGCCTCTGATGGATCCCTTGTAGCTTTATGTTTCTTTTTCCCTACTAGTGATTCTTCAACGATCATTGTCGGTATTGGATTACATTCGTCTAAGTCACTGTTGATGAACATTGGTCCTTCGGCATTCCATTCATCTAGCCATTCCTTCATGATGAGGTCAATATCCGCTTCATCCATGTGATAGTTCCCTTGGAACCATTCAGGGTTCTTTTTCTGTTCCTTTGCTGACATATAAATGGAATGCATGTCAACTTGAAAATTTAAATGGCAAATAATGGCATCGCACATCTTCTTGTAGTATGTTAATAATACTTCATTAGAGGCATGCTATCGCTCTGGTATCATATTTTCTCAGAGATTCACATATCTAGTTCCTCGACAATCATTGATGTTAGTAGTGAGACCAACATAGTGCCTTGGCTCCTTCCATCCCACAAAGGCAATCAAAACCATTAACTAACTGTAATGGAAAGAAGCACCATTGACCAGAGTTTTGCGGACATCCTCCAGAAACTCGTTGAGTAATGACACTAGTTAAATATGCATCCCCGTGCTGCCTTCTCACCGAGGTGAATTGCTCTTGCTAGTACTTATGTCGTTCGTTCCTTCTGCAAGATTTTTCCTTCGAGCAATTGTACTACAAACCTTGTAGCATCATATTTCAAATCATTTGTGACAAATCCCCTTTTTCCTTTAGGAATATGATATTCCTCCTTCTGCGCAGCAATTTCTTTGTCTCTGGTTTTTTCGGCAAAAAACTTCTTAGGGTCTTTGCCTCGCTTGCTGAACCCCATGATCCGATGGATCAGGTCTATGTTGAGGTCGACATTTATGTCCAACAAAAGGTAACCCTGGTGTGTGCACGAAATTAGTGTGCGCACCAACACATTTAGTTCGGGACTTCGGTCGAAGTGTGGAAGCCTCGGCAGGTTTAGAAGTCTTGATTCCACAACTTTGGACATCCAGCTCTGTGCTACTAGCGGTGGGTTGTTCTTCACATCCATCTTCCAGCACATATATCTATTGGGTTGAAACTGTGGGTACTTTGGCTCATCTGGATCCTTCTGCATCTGAAGTAAGTCTTAGTCTTCGAACTTACAGTCTATGAGCTTACCCAACAAATTTGCTTATGGTTTTACATGTTTGGATATGGGTGGAAGTGGTATGTCATACTTGGCGTTTCTAGCGAGCTTTACCGCTAGTGCATCTACTGCGTGTGGTGAAATGTATTCTGGGGTTAAGGTTAATGGCAGCTCTTTGTCCCCTAGTGGAACATTTGGTATCTTGGATCCCATTACCTTCACCTTTACTTTCTCTGCTATGGGTTCCTTACCCTTGCTTTGTATTAGTGTTGAGTGTTGTGGTGATCGACGTGAACCCTAGACTTGTTCTGTGACAACATTCTTGGTAGGGGTTCTCATCAACCCTTCAAGGCTAGTTTGTTTAAACTCCCTCAAATCCTACTCGACTGTGGATTCTTGATCAACTGTTGAATCATCAAACATTCATTGGAACTTGCTCTGTAGACTCACGAAATCACTTAGTGTTCACTATAACAGACTGATACTATAGCGTGCTTGAAAAATTTGAAGGCTTCGGTAATGCCCGGGAGTCCAATATTGATGAGATTTATAGGTGCAGTTAGGCCTAACCGGGCCCATAAAGAGCTAGATAAACATTAATGGTTATACCCATTGGCCAAATCTGCTAATGATTTTAGTCCTTTCCCTCATTAAGTGCTTCAAAAAGGATAATTTTGTGTTAAGTGCTCAAGCGATGCCAGCAAAATCACTATTAAATGGCTAGTTTTCAGCTCTAACGACTATTTTGAGGTGTTGCATTGAACTGCATGGACGGATGTCACCACTCAAAGCATGGTTCAATGCGTGGTGCTACTTTTATTCATACTAGTCATCGTATCAGTCCTGTTTCTTTTGATCTATGCAGATGCCTTTTGAACTTTGCAACTGCGCGGTTCTACTTCTCTTCTTTTTTCCTTTTTTTATTTTTGTTTTTTTATTTTTTTTTGTATCTGCTCTGCACATATACATTTCAGTAAGTGTTTTGTGAAGTAGGACTATCCCGATAGGGTTTTATTCTACTTCCATTAACCAATCCCTGTAGTTTGTCTCAAAGTAACGTAGCTAACTGAGTTGTACCACCGTTAGCAACGTGCACAATAGTATATGGGCCAAGCCAATGCATTTTAGATTTTCCAGGAAATTTCATGAACTTGCTATCATACAGGAGGAAAAGGTCTCCTACCTGGAATATTTTGTGATTGATATGTCTGTCATGCCAAGGATTTTCTCTATTCTTCTGCACTTACTGGTGAAATCCTACGATGAAGTGATCCTTCTCCAATCCAACCAAGTGTAGAAGCCTTTCTTGCAATGTTTCTTCATCGGCCATATCTGTGAATGCAACAATCCTTAAGCTTGGTACAATGTACTCCATTGGAATCACAACTTCTTGTCCATAGACCAATATGAAGGGTGTATGGCCTGTCAAATTCTTACAAGTTGTCCTCTATGCCCATAATACAGTGGGAATGCGCAGATCCCAATCATCCCTGTTTGTATTGCATACTTTTGTTAGTGCATTCTCCAACACTTTGTTAAATGCCTCAACAGTTCCATTGGCTTGACGATGGTACAGTGTGCTCCTCTGCTGATAGATGTGGAATTCTTCAGTTAGGGCTTCAATAGTTCTATTAAAAAAGTGATTTCCTTGATCACTCATTAAAATATTTTGGCATCCAAATCTAGTTAGGATGTTCTCGAAAATGAACTGCGCGGCAGTAACTGTACTACAGTCCTTCACTAGTTTAGCTTATGCCCATCTGGTGAGATAATCAGTCGCAGTGATAATGTATCTCACACCAGTTCTTTTTCTCGATGGGTTAATAGGTCCCACGAAATCAATAGCCCATTTATCAAATTCCTGTAAAGTTAATTGCGGTCTTAACGACATCTCATCTCTTCATGATGGTTTTCTTGTTCTCTGGAAAACATCGCAACTCTAGAAATTGTCCTTTGAGTCTTTGTGTAGTGTTGGCCACCATAGCCCTGCTCTTAGTATATTTTGCATAGTAGCTCTTCCTGCGTAGTGACCTACAAAGACACCTGAGTGTGCCTCATCCAAAATAAATGGCTTCTCATGCTCTAACACACATCTTCACAGCACTTCATCCAGTCCCAACTTGTATAACTAGCTTGCGATGATAGTTGTAGCTAGGGTTTTACCCCTAGCTTGTGCAAATGAGCACCTACTAAGGAGAATGGACTCCTTAGTAGCAGTTCAGTAAATGTAAATAACTAAGCTAAAACAGAAATTAAATTACTTCTAAAACATGCATGAAACATAAACATCAAATTTAAAGAATGGCCTTTTGTATTGATATTACCTCCAATTTGGAGGTTGATGAAGCTCCTTGCAAGGTCCAAGAGGATGCTCCAAGCTCCAAAGTGCTCCTTCTCTTTCTCCAATGATGGAAATGGGCCAAAAGTGGCTCTCAAGGTGAAAGTAGTTCAATGGTGAACTAGGGTTTCGAGAGAGATTTTGGCAAAGGGTATGCTTGATTGTGGATATGGAATAAGGGATCTCCATCACCTATTTATAGTTTTTTGGTGGTGGAGTGCTGACCCATGGTTTTGGGTAACACATGGTTTTGGGCAGCTGTATAGGGTTTTTTCCTCCTTTTCCTCATTATTATATATTTTTTATTCCCTTTTTTGGGGATTTTTGCTATTTTTGGAGGAAAAGGGGGTTTTTTAGCCTTTTTAAGGCTATTTTGATGGTTTTGTGGCCTTTTGGAGGCTTTTAAATGGGATTTTTTGAGATTTTAAGGGAAATATGGTAGGAAAATGGAAAAATGAGCCATATAATGTGGTAGATGAGGTAGTGTGCACTTTTTGGGTGTTAACAGATTGCCCCCTGATGTGCGAGGGCAGGAGCTCATTGTATGGCCGATGGACATCATAAGTCATGAATGGTTTTCCTGGGTGTGGAGAGAAGAGAAGAGACAAACTGAAGCCCGAAACAACGATCCCGAACAACTTCAAGAACTAAAAGTACATAACCTCAATAATGGATGAGGAATCATCTGACTTATGTACCTTGTCCCACGACAACCAACCACCTAACAATCAACCACCCTTGTTGCCTAAACCACCATTGGTACCTAGCCACATTGGTGTTACACCTATCCATACGATCCCCTTCCTAGTTCCTCCATCGGGAGTAGTAAGCGCCCCGGTCATGGCTACCCTTAGCCTCCCTGGGTTAACTTTGGGATTACCCGTATGGTATCTTTTGCCTCCCGTTCGCGTTGTTGGGGTTGCGCGTTAGCTTGAGGGGCCAACGGCTGAGTGTTCACCACGCCTTGGGTTGGTAAGGAGTTTTGCAGCACCAAAGGTTGCTGCTGAGGTTGTGGGGGGTTGGGCGGTGCTTGAGGAGCCGCATGCCCTTGGCGATGGGCATCATCAACCCAAAGTTGTCGAGCTCCAAATGTGGGCAAGTATGTGTGTAGTGGCCATAGACCCCGCAGATAGAACAAGGATGGTTTGTTCTCAAATTAGGGTTTTTAGCCTGCTTGGGCGGGCGATCAGGGTTTTGGTTAGCGGGGGCCGCGTTGTTGTTGTCGGGGGGATTAGCCAGTTGACCAGCTTGGTCTGCAGGTTGGTTGTTCCCACGATTACGGCCTTTGCCGTGGTTCTGTTGGCCCTGGTTGCGTTGGTTGTTCTGGTTCTGCTGCGGATTTTGTTGGGCGTAGACTTGCCCTTGAGCAGCAGGTGGGTTTTGAGGTTGTGCAGGAGCGGGAGCAGGCTGCGGTGGATGGTATGTAGGTGGAGGCTGCGCAGGTGCGGCACCTTGAGGAGGTTGCTGATATGTCTGCGGAGCAGGTTGTGGATTTGTCGCAGGGGCTGCCTGTGGCGGGTAATAAGTTGGTTGGGGCTGTGAAGGCGCAGGAGCTGGGGTAGCTTGCTGATAGTAGTAAGGCTGAGGTGCGACTGGGGGGGCATAAGCAGGGGGTGCATGCCCGAAGCACTGAGGTGGACCGTTGGGTCCATGGGAATGATGGTGATGTGTCATGGGAGCATATGAGTTGGTGGCCCCAGACTGTGAGGTGGCCCGCGAAAGGTCGGGGCCAGAGGTAGGACGTGCAATAGAAAATGGTTGAGGATGCGAAGAAACACGACCGATGATGCCGTCTGCGGCGTGGGATGCCCCCGGCGCATCGTGATGGGAGGACTCGCCGCGAGGGGCGTCAGGTATAATGGTCTAGAGGTAACCCGACTGGGCGTAAATGAGGTCGAACTGTTGGGCCTTAAGGATGGCCTCTTCTTCAGACTGGGGTCTTTCTGATGCCACATCCTTAGCAATAACAGGGAGAAGGGATTTGAGGAACCAATCTAGGAAGATACGGTCGTCTAGTTTGATCTTGCATAAGCTACGGCGTCGACGCCACTCATGGATGTGGTCCGTGATATGGGTAGCCGTGTTTTGTCTACAAGATAGGAGGATCTCAACGCCCGCGTCATAGCGGAAAGGCAACTGGAAGAATTGCAGGAATGTCAAGGCAAGGGAAGCAAAGGTGGCATGGGTCCCATGAGGTTGCTCGATATACCATTTGGCTGCAGAGCCAGTGAAGGTGCGCTGTAAGAGACGGAGGCGAACAGAGTCATCCACTATGGAGTTAGAGGAACACCATAGGTGTAAAGACATGATATGGTTTTGTGGGTCCTCACCTGCCTTACCCTCGAACTTAGGGATGTCAGAGGGGAGCTTGGTAGGCATATGAGGCCACGTAGGGTCATGTCGAATAGGGTCGTTGGTCAATCTGGCCAGGTCAGGTAGGTTGAGGCTAGCCATGAATGGAAAACTGGAAGAAGGATGTGACACGGTAGTGGGTTGGACCAAGTTGGGGCCAATGCCCCCAAGTGGAGGGACAAGATTTGGGATGGTGCCCCCAAGTGGGGGGACTAAGGTGGTGGAGGATGGTCCAGCACCACCATGGGTTGTGTGAGCCACTGATGTAGTGGTGGTATGTAGGCCAGCTACGGGAATAGGAATGGTAACCGGGATGGTGGATGTGGCCCCCATCGAGGGCATTCCTAGAGCAGGTGTGGTAACTGGTGTAGTGGTGGATGTGTCACCAATGGTCCCTATAGCGAAAGGAGTGGAAGTCACTCCAGCCATGGGGCTAGTAGGGGCAGTGTAAATAGGGTTCTCAGACTCTTCTTCAGAATCAGAGGTAAAATAAGGAGCGTCAATATCTGGTGACGGAGTCCTATGTCACTGACGAGTGGAGTCAAGTGACAAGGCTCTAGATCTGTGATGAGTGGTATCAACGGATAATGATCGGAATCTATGACATGTGGTGTCAAGAGAACCGTGCTGTGGGGGCTCACCCCTGAGGCACCGAGAATGTCTCGGGGACTCAATGGTGACGGATGGTGTCAAATCTCTGTGGGTTGAGGTGAGTAGAAAAACAGCTCAAAAAATCCTAATGCAACCGAGTGTGCAGAAGGAGAGCTCAAAAACAAGGCACTCAGGCCAACAACCAACTCAAAACACCCACTGCAACAGCTGTGCTACAATAGGTGGAGTATCAACAAAGATGGTCAGAATACCAACAAGCAGCAGGTTTCCTAAAAAGAAAAAATGGTGGACTCACTAGACCAAAGGGAGGTAAAGGAGCATGCAAACACCTAACTAAAAGTATTCTGACTCAACTAAACATATCCTCTGCAAGGTGATGAAATCCAAGTCAGACAATATGAGTAGGAAAGCCAAGTGGCTATGATATCCCCCTACCGGGAGGGACATCGGGTAGTCAATCCTAGAAGAATGGAAACTAAGATACCCCGTTCATGACACGTCCAGAAAGGTGAATCTGCCGTTTAGTTCGTTGACCGCAATACCCCTATACAGGGATATCCCGTGAACCGTGAAAGGTAGCCCTTCGGTTACTGAATGGAGTGCGGTATTCCACTCAGGCCTCTGGAACCAGTCTCCCGACTTCAACCCTCCTAAGGGAGAGGCCCTCTGATAAACTGGTCGTGACCGTGCCAAAAAGTACTAGGGGATTTTGGTTCCCTATTTGGACAACAACTATGTCTCAAGTGAAATAACCGAGGGGTGTTGTTGGAAGCCTATCCCCCCGATCCTACCTAACTACAATGATTCTTTTGTGTTCCCCAAGTGGGGTTAGAATGTTGGTTCAGTTAGGTACTTTTTAAGGCTCACTTGATTTATGTGACAGAGTGTGTGCTCGTGAGGTTATGAACCCAAAATAGAAGTGCCACAAGGGGGGCAACTTCTAACTATCAATAATGCTGGAATTGAAACTTTAACTTGCAAAATTTTCTGAATTAAAAATACTGAAATTTTAAAAAGATTCTGTAAAGGGAACAGAAATTATGTTGCAGAAAGGCTGTAAGGAAGTGAGCTGCAGGTAGGACAGGGGGCTGTTCAGATGTAGAAAATATTGCAGCAAAAGGGGCTGGGCTCAAAACAGGAAAAATGCAGAAATCAGACCGCGGGTCTGTGGCGAAACAGGCAGACCGCGGGTTTGAGGGCAACAGTGGCGGTCAGGTCGCGGCTTTCGGGCCAACAGACGCAGTCGGGACGCAGAAAATAGGGAAAAAGACGCAGTTGGGTCGCGGCAAAAGGGCTAACAGACGCATTCGGGACGCCCGAAAGAGGCAAAGAGCCGCAGTCGGGACGTGGGAAAATGGCCGACAGGCGCAGTCAGATCGCAGCAAACAGACAGATTAGCCGCGGCCGGATCGCAGGTAACAGACTTGAATCCACCAGCAGGGCGTCGGAAACCATCTGAGAGCCGCGGTCGGGTCGCAGGTAAAGGCCTGAAAGATGCGGTTGGGACGCGACTGCAGAGGGAAAAAGCGTGGTGTGCGGTGGCCGAAAGGGACAGCTGAAAAGAAAAAATTATAAACGACACCAGAAATTCAAAATCTAGGGGAGTCGCTAAAACTGTAGCTAGGGTTTTACCCCTAGCTTGTGCAAATGATCACCTACTAAGGAGAATGGACTCCTTAGTAGCAGTTCAGTAAATGTAAATAATTAAGCTAAAACAGAAATTAAATTACTTCTAAAACATGCATGAAACATAAACATCAAATTTAAAGAATGGCCTTTTGTATTGATATTACCTCCAATGTGGAGGTTGATGAAGCTCCTTGCAAGGTCCAAGAGGATGCTCCAAGCTCCAAAGTGCTCCTTCTCTTTCTCCAATGATGGAAATGGGCCAAAAGTGGCTCTCAAGGTGAAAGTAGTTCAATGGTGAACTAGGGTTTCGAGAGAGATTTTGGCAGACTAAGGGTATGCTTGATTGTGGATATGGAATAAGGGATCTCCATCACCTATTTATAGTTTTTTGGTGGTGGAGTGCTGACCCATGGTTTTGGGTAACACATGGTTTTGGGCAGCTGTATAGGGTTTTTTCCTCCTTTTCCTCATTATTATATATTTTTTATTCCCTTTTTTGGGGATTTTTGCTATTTTTGGAGGAAAAGGGGGTTTTTTAGCCTTTTTAAGGCTATTTTGATGGTTTTGTGGCCTTTTGGAGGCTTTTAAATGGGATTTTTTGAGATTTTAAGGGAAATATGGTAGGAAAATGGACAAATGAGCCATATAATGTGGTAGATGAGGTAGTGTGCACTTTTTGGGTGTTAACAATAGTGAAGTCTATGGCTTTAATTACCAGTTGTTTCTTCTGCTGCATAGTAAATTTTGTGGGTGCCAATCCTATAGTCAAGAATTAGACGATATGTTTGTAATACTCATCTTCTATCTGTATGGAAAATAACTGTGCATCAGGCATATTTTCTTCAAGATTGGTGGGTTCTTCGCCTGACTCAATCCTTGACAGATGGTCAGGTTCTAGGTTTAATCTTCCTAGCTTAACAATGATCTCAAAGTCATACTCTTGGAAAAGTAACAACCATCTACAAATTATTCCCCCTAACATTGACTTATTGACTAGATACTTTAAAGCTGAATGGTCAGTGTACATGGAGATGTGCACACCCAACGAAAAGTGTCTAAATTTATGGAGTGCGTAAACCATAGCTAGACTTTTTCTTTCTGTGGTCATGTAGTTCTTTTTAGCTAACTATAGATTTCGGCTAGAAAATGAAATGGGGTGATCAATGCACCCTTCACCCGGTTGAGCGAGCACAATGCCCAATGCTATAGATGAAGCATCAACATGTACGTGGAATGGCTTATTCCAATCTTGAAAAACAAGGATCGACGTAGTTACCATTTTCTCATTTAATGTGTCTAATCCCTTCTCGCATTCTACATTTCAATTGAACTGCGCTTCTTTCTTTAGAAGTTTTTCCATTGGCGCGGTTATCTACACATAACCCTTGATAAATTTTCTGTAATATCCTGTATGTCCAAGCATTGTGCGTATTTTCTTAATTGAGATAGGTGCAGGTAAATTCACAATCACTGCGATCTTTGCAGGATCAACCATCAAGCCTTCCTTGCACACAATGTGTCCTACTAGTATACCATAGGGTACACAGAAAATACATTTCTTCAGATTCAAGGAAATTAGATGTTGTCTACACTTAGCTAACATCATTCTTAGGTTCTCATAGTGCTATTTCAATAAACCAAAGATAGCCCAATCATCAAAATAGACTTCTAAGAACTCATGGATAAAGTCTTTGAATGTTGCAACAACAACTTTGGAAAAAATAGCAGGTGCATTCTTCAATCCAAATAGCATAACTGTATACTAATATGAGCCCCATTCAGTAGAAAAAGTGGTCTTATGCCTATCTACTGAATCAATTTTAATCTGATGGTAACCAGAAAATCCATCAATGAATGAGTAGGCCTCATTTCCTCCAACATTGTCCAATACTTCATTTGTCTGATAGGCTTTGCGCCTGGCTTGAGAGGTATCTTCATCACTCCCAAGTCGCCCAAAATGAATTTCATTTCGGCGAACTTCGTCAAAAAAAAGTCCTGATACTCATGTAGAAGGTCTGCTATCTGCACGACCGTCGCATCATCCCAGTAGTCACCATTGGATGCAAACTTTGGCTCTTCGCTTGTGCCAATATTAACCTTTCTTTCCTTTACAAGGCCACTCAGTGGAGGTCCCTCTACACCACGCGCTCCCTCTGATTCAGGTATATTAACATTGCACGGATCCTCCTCATCACTCTCCTCTGGATCTTCTTCATTTTCAGTAAGGTTATAACAATGAAGGGCATGTTCTATCGTTCTTTCCCATTATGGTTGTAGGTTCACAGATACTTTTACGTCTTCAATTATATTTTCTTTGATTGCCTCTAATGCCTTATTTGTACTTGGGCATTCTTCTCTAAATATCCTTTCTTTGATAACTTGCAGAGCCTCAGTTATGCTTATACAATCATCTTCAAAGTTGAAGCTTCTCTGGAAATTCAAAGCCAACATAGACCAATCTGTGGTTCCTCTGCGAAGTTCAGCTTCTATGTACCAATTCTCTGGAATCTTCTCTAGTGTGTGCAGAAACAGATGAACCCATTTTGTTTGTGGTTTGTTTATTTATGCTTGTGAACAAGTCTGTATGTGAATCTATGATCCCTTGGATCTATTTGTCCATTCTACTTCACCATGGTCAGCGCATCTTTCTCTATGAATCTGATTTGCATCATATGTTAGCACTGATCCCATGTGGTCAAATTCTCCTAATGTGCAGCCCACCATCTAGCAGGTGTAGCGCATGGTGCTATATCCAATGCTGGTATGCGATGTTAAACTGAAATTGATACAATATATTCTTGCAAAAATGTATAGACATTAGTTGAACCATCATAAGTGGGGATTGGAATTACCTCTTTTCCAATCCAGCGTAGTGATCTAGTGATCTGCATGCATCTTCTTACAGAGAACTCATGCAATCAGCCTTGCCAATTCTCCAGTCCTGCGTCGAAGCCTGATACATAAGAACTATCGCAGCGCCAACTACGTGTTCCATCAACTGTAGGATTGATGTAGTTGGCGTGGTTTGCTGTCATCTTATAGATGCGATCTAGATCATGATCTCTATATTATTATCTGATCGGCTCTGTGTATCTTGGTCCTTGTGAAGGGTCCAAAGGTGCGATGACTCTGATATCCATTCCTTCAAATATCATATGTTTTTTCTTTAATTCGATGATCGCGAGGTTATCCATTGCCTAGTCTATCCACAATAATGTTGGATATGGGTTATTTTCATTGATGATCTCAATAACCTCAAATTATGCTGACGTGCTTACTCCATCGATATCCACTAGAACCTTTTCTATCCTTCCAAAGGGTATAATCTTCTGCTGATTTGCTAGTCTTAACTGTATGGGTGACCATGACAACTTTGGCTTCCCCATCTGTATCCATGTCTGCTTGGTCAATACATTCACTTTAGATCCTAGATCAAGGATGATCTCATCCATCTCGTAATCTCCAATTTGTGCACTTAGCCTGATTTCTCGGCCTATTCTCTTATGGATTTTGATGTGGTGAACTGCGCTATGAGCAATATTTGTACAATTGCATTGCTAATAGTGGTTCAGCAAATTTTTTATTTCCACCAAAGCATCTTCACTCTTCAGCAGCTTCATATAGCTCCGTAGGAACTGTGCAACAGAAGTCCATGTTTCTACTCTGGTACTCATTGGATCATTTGCTGCTGGCATATCTTTCGTATGCATTTTTTCACTTTGCAATGGGATTCTTGGACTTGCAGGTGTTGGTTCTTTGAAGGTACCCCTCGCTTCTACGAAGACTTCCTTGTTTCTTTTTAGATTGAAAGCATGTGCATTCCCATTATCTTTTCTAATCCATACCCCATCAGTAGGTGTCTGCTTAGTGTGATGCTCTCCAGAAGTCAAAGCTTCTGGTTCTTTATCCCTTCCTGTCGCAATACCACTTCATGTCACAACATTGACGTTTGGATCCCTTTTCTCTGTTGCGATCATCTGAACATTTGGATTCAGTGCTTCCATTCTTCTTTCTTGCATCCTCGCTTGCAATATCGGGCATGCTTCAATAACATGGTCAAAATATTTACAGTATCTACATGTAGTAGTAGCATTTGTATAGTCTTTAGAAAGATGGCCAAGCTGAACACAGTTTTAACAGATCATCTAACCTCTTCCTCTCCCTTGTCCTTGTCCTTGTCCGGTGTTTCTTCCTCTTATGTGGAATCCACCATGGCCTCTATATGCACCTTGATCATATTGTGCATTATCATGGTGTTGCAATGTTTCTTCTTGAACTCTGTAGACATTGTGTTTTATTTCTATCATCAGGTTGTATGCTCTACAGTTGGAGTCATCGTGTCCAATTGACTTACAAAAACTGTAATATATATTCTTAGGTGTTCTTACATATTTTTGGATCAAATAGAAATCCTCTAGTCGATGTCCTCTGCATCGAAAGATTTCACACCAGGGTCCTTGTTGCTGGTGATTTAGTGGATTTGGTGCTCCACTATCAATGTAATCCTTGAAAACTGGATAGTGCTCTTTCGAGTGGCCCTCTGCTCGACATTTTGTACACCAGATCTCTTCTCTAACTTCCTTTCCTTTCTTAATATCCTGGATTTGTAACGTTAAGGTAGCTAACTGGTTTTGGATCTGGATCATTCCTTGACTTTTTTCTCCTATTGGCGAAGCTTCTAGCTTCATCGCGATCTCTAAGGCTTATGTCTGCGACACAACCTTCTATTGCATCAGCGATAATATGATATGGGGAAACAACGCGGCTATGAACCATTCTTGGTGCTGTTGCGGTGCTATTTCGAAACTGACTTGGTCTAATAATGCTTTAAACTTATGGTCAAATTCCCATACTAACTTAGTTGTTTTTTGTTTAATTTATTTTATCTCTGTTATACATTGTGATTCAGATTTTGGTTTCTTGAACTCTCTTAAGAGAGAAACCTTTATTTTTGGTAGGGTTCTATTATGTCCAACAAAATATTTCATGAACCAAGTTAATTCTCTATATCTAAAAGTAGTGATGAGTTGCGCGTGCTTAACAGCATCATCCTGGACTTGTTTGACACTCCACATGGCTTCACATAGAAACCAATGTTGCTCAGGGTCTTTTAGACCTGTACCTTTATATATCAACAGCTTAATATCATCAATCATTCTCCTTCTAGGTGTTGTAGTGTTCAGCGCAATGTTTTGAGTGGTGTTAGGGATGTTACTGCACGGAATGGTATGAGTCGGAATGTTCTAGGTACTCACTCCCGCGGTGTTACTAGTATTGACGCTCTGAGGATTGGGAATATTAACAACTGGAGGGTTTGGAACTGACGGATTCTGTGCAATAGGAGGTGTAGTATTAACAACTGGAGGGTTTTGAGGGGTAATAGGCTGATAGGTAGCAGATGGAGGTGTTGTTTCGGTATCAATCTCAACTTGGAACTCAGTTTCTATGCGGAGTTCAGGTTCTTTAAGGTTCTTTTCTGTATTGACCTTATATCTTTTTGCACTTCTTAAATTGTGTGTATCTTTGTCAGAGTCACTGAAAGTATTATCAACCATTACAGACTCAAAAAAACTATGAATCTTACTGCATTCTTAAAACTCCTTTCTCAGCTAAAATCATTTTGATATATCAACTTAGATTGTTGAGGTACTTACCTCTGAAACCTTTGAAGAACTAGGCTTCTGCTGCGCTGTAGGACTTCAAGGTGTCCACAGTGAACTTTGTCACGAATCCTTCTAAAATAGTGTCAACCCAGAAGTTGACTGCTCGCGAGAGTGGACTATTTACTTCTTTAAGCCTCTGAATAAGCTCTGGGTTCCACTCGGTAGGTGCTCCTTCTTGGAAACTGTTCTTTCGCTCTACGAGTCTTGAAAACCACTTGTGCAATTCGTTTGCAAAGGTTGTGAAGAAAAATTCATGAATATCCACCCACAAGTATTTTTAACCACTCAACGTCAGATAGACACGAATGCATATTCTCCTTTCTGGAAAAATATCTTTCTATCTTGTCCACCCAGTTCCATATCTCCGTTTTCTCAGGATTCCAATTTTCGGTGTTCATCACCATTTCAAGCATGGAAACGGAACCATTTGTTGGCTCTAGATGTGTTCTTTAAGTTCAGAGAGGTAGACAGACCCAGGTTCTACATAGTTCAGGGAACCAACAAAGCCCCTTTTCACTTGCCCTTTCGGCAACAGTCTGCGAGCAAATTGAGGTCTCACCAAAGGCGAAGTTATGGGGTGGTTGCGGAATCAGGTTTCCACAACCACGTGATGCATGCTTCGATGGAATGGTGTACATCACGAAGTTCACCCCGCTCACAGTTAATACTTTACTGCTTAAGCTATTGTGCATCCAAGGATTGCGCGATGCGGGGTGGGTCGCTTTATAATAGGATAGTGCAACAAAGGACTACACTTCCTCTTCGGAAATCACACAACATTGGAATTTACTTAGTGTAAAATCATACATTCACATGCATCTAACTGTAAACCTTATAAACCTTAGGCAATACGATGAACTGCAATGACTGCGCACTTCCGGTGCTACGCTTCAAGGAATCACACCCTACAAACTTTGCTGACTAAGTGTTTACTCGCTCGACTTATGCATTCATTTGAATTAGAATTACTTGTGCATTCAACATTCATTCACATATGTTGATACTTAACATATTATTCCCATCATCTATCCTTATGGGGAATACATATAAAATCAAAAAAAAATGAACTCATAACATGAACTTAACCATTCAACATAAGCAATTATATAGATGCAAACACATTCAATCAGATAACACGAAGAATTAACATGGTTCACCCCCAGAATGGGAGTTACATCCAAAGGAACTATTGTTATATTATCAATGGGAAGGGTACAATAGTTCCAGTCTGCGCACACAGCTACATAAACTCTTCTCTCTTCAGTAGGTCTCTGTGCACACAACTGCAAATCCTTTTTACAATGTTTCTCTCAACAGAGCTCAATATTCAACATTAACCAAAAGAAGATTAATCCTTTCCCTTACAAAATGTACCCTTTTATAGACCATGCCCTTAGGTCATGTCTTTACATTCATGATGGGCTCAAAAACCCTAAGGTTCCCAAAATATAGTGTGGTTACCCCGCTAACTAGGACTGTTAGGATCTGATAGCGACTCATCGTCATCGTGGCCATCCTTCTACACATGGTCACATCGCTTTCGGCCCTTCTGTCGAACGCATGCTGACAGGTCGCTTTCACCCCGCCGCTCCTTCTCTAATGGATTTGTGCAGCCGGTTCACGTAGTGCTACCTTTTTCCGTGTGACCGGTCGCTTTCCTTCTGCACCACTCCTTACCCGCCTGCTGGGAATCATGGACTATCGTAACCAAAATAGACTGTCGATCGGTCTCACTGGAATTTACACTATTTTCCGTCCAAAAATTTTCCTTTCTGTATCTTCGTGGAACTGGTGCTTCGTGGCGTTGTATCTCCGCAGCGCTATAACTCTGTAGCACAGTAACTTCACGGCACTGACTCTCTTGCATTGTCTATGCTGTACTGTGTTGTATCCTCGCAGCTCAAAAACTGTATTGCACAGAAATGCCTTAACTTGGGCTAGTCCCAACAATAGTGGCTGGGAGGGTAGAGGAAAAGGTCGAACTATGACAGCCAGGAGAACGTTGGTTCAGGACGACGGATGCAACAAGGAGTCAGCACAACGAAAGGCTACCTTTCGAAGTAGAGTGTTGATCGACAATAGGTATTGCGAGACCATAGTTGATGGTTGCAGTACGGAGAATCTTGTGTCGATAGAGGTCATCGACAAGTTGGGTTTCATATTTCGGGAACATCCAAATCCATACAAGATCTCGTGGTTGCAGAAAGGACATCATGTCAAGGTAACCAGACCGTTCCTGATAAAATTCAAGGTTGGGAAGCTTGAAGACAATGTACTATGCAACGTAATCCCAATGGAAGCATGTCATCTATTGTTAGGGAGACCATGGAAATATAATCGAAATATGATCTATGATGGTAGAGCCAACACAGTCACAGTGTGCAAAAATGGCATGCGGAGGATGCTAAAGCGGAAGCAAGAAGACCAAGACGACTGCAAGAAGCGCGAGAGAAACTATTGGGAGAAGCGAATTTTGATGTGCTTAGCCAAGGAATTTATCACAGAGGAGGAGAAACAGTCAGGATGTTTCGCCATCATTCTAAAGGGACCATGTGTTGAAAGGTCGATAATGGAGAGAATTCTAGTCGAAGTTGAAGAGATGCTCGATGTGTTTCAGAGCAAAGTACTCGACGAGGCAACGACGGGATTGTCACCGACGAGAAGCATATCCCATCAGATCGATTTGATTCTAGTATCAAGTTTTCCAAACAAGGAAAATCATAGAATGAATCCAGCAGAGGGTCACGAACTCAATCGATAAGTCCAGGAATTGTTGGACAGAGGATTGATCAGACAGAGTCTAATCCTGTGTGCGGTACCACTTGTACTAGCACCAATTAAGGGTGGAGAATGGAGGATGTGTACAGACTCTAGAGCCATCAACAATGTCATGATCAAATACCATTTTCCATTGCTGAGAATGGACGACTTGATGGATTTCTTGAGTGGAGCAAGATATTTCACCAAGATCAACCTGAAGAGTGGTTATCACTAGATCAAAGTCAGAGAGGGATATGAATGGAGGACAACATTCAAGATGAAGGAAGGGCTATATGAGTGGTTAATCATGCTGTTTGAATTGACTAATGCACCCAGTACATTCATGTGGTTGATGAATGAGGTACTGAATCCATTCTTGGGAATGTTCGTTGTAGTGTACCTAGATGACATCCTAATATTTAGTCGAACCAAGGTCAAACACTTGGAGCACATTCAAAAAGTATTGCAGAATTTGCAGGAAGAGAAGCTGATGGTGAACCTAGAAAAGTGTTTCTTCATGAAGGAAGAACTGGTATACTTGGAATACATAATCTCGGTTAAAGGGTTAGTGATTGTCCAAGCATTGAAGAAGTGGAGGCATTATTTGTTTCCCAAGGAATTTGTGTTGTACACAGATCACCAAGCACTGAGGTATTTGAACACTCAGTCAAAGTTGAATCAACGACACATGAAGTGGGTCGAACTCCTGCATGGATATACCTTCATGTTGAGGCATAAGTTGGGCAAGTTGAACAAGGTTTTCGATGCACTGAGTTGAAGAGTTGCATTGTTGAACACGACGATAGTTCAAGAAAGATGAATAGAATCGGTGAAGACATAGTATGAGACAGACAAGGATTTTGCGAAAGCATGGAAGGAGAGTAGAAAACCATGGAGTATCAACAGAAATCCATACTTGGATTATTTCATCCAAAAGGGATACATATTCAAGGTACAATAGTTGTGTATTCCCATGGGATTTGTAAGAGAGAACCTAATCTGAGAGCTGCATAGTGGTGGATTAGCAGGTCATTTTGGCATCGACAAGACCAAGGCGTTGGTTGAGGAAAAGTATTATTGGCTAGGAATGACGACAGATGTCAAAAAGTGGGTTTGATAATGTCGAGTTTTTTAGTTGGAAAAAGGAAGAAGTGAGAATACGGAGTTGTATACACCATTACCAGTGCTGAATACCCCATGGGAGCACCGAAGCATGGATTTTGTGCTAGGATTGTCAAAGACGCAGCAAGGTAATGACTCAATATTTGTTGTAGTCTAGATATTTTCTATGGCACACTTTATTCTATGTCGAAAAACAAGCGATGCCACAAGCATTGTTGTACTCTTATTCAAGGAGATATTCATATTGCACGGGTTGACGAAGAGTATAACGTCGGACAAGGATACCAAGTTTATGGGGAATTTCTGGAGAACCCTATGGAAGAAACCGGAAAGGAAGTTGCAGTTTATCTCGGCATATCATCTGCAAATAGATAGACAAACCGAGGTGGTAAACAAAAGTTTGGGAAACCTTCTGATATGTTTGATGACCGACAGACCCAAGTAGGGGAGAATGTGTTGGTGCAAGTAGAGTTCGCATACAACAATTCTATGCATTGGTCGACAGGTATGAACCCATTCCAAATTGTTCAAGGACAAATCCCACATGGAGTGGTGGATTTGGCCGAGATACCAACAAAAATCAGGAAGAACACAGATGCAGAAACATTTGCAAAGCATATGAAGGAAGTGCATGAATATTTTTGAAAGCGCATTGAAAAGAGAAACACAACATACAAGTTGAGAGCCGATAGAAATAAGAGGCTACAGGCATTTAGCGAAGGAGACTTAGTCTATGCACATTGGCAGAAGGAAATATTTCCGACAGGAACATATAACAAGCTGAAGCTGAAAAAGATTGGACCGTGTAAGATTCTGAAGCAGATTTCGGACAACGGTTATGTGTTGGAGCTGTCGAAGTGTTTGATCATACCACCTAAGTTCAATGTCTTAGATCTATACAAGTTTGAAGAAGGTTCAACCAGCAACAGTGCGGAAGTGTCGAACATCAATTGGACAGTGCAGATTCAAGGTCGACATAACAAGGAGGAAATCATCGAAGTGTTAGAGGAACCCGAAGTCAGATAGACGCAAAGTTCACGGAAGAAAAAATACTTAGTCCGGTGGAAGGATGATGAGTTGCAGAAGGAGAAATGGATTTCCAAATAAGAATATAGGATACTGATGGAGAAGTCGAGTTCTTTTTTACCTGGGGAGTTTGATGCAAAAGCAGCGTGCCTAGGAAAAAAAGTTGAAGTTGATTAACAGGAGAAGTCGACCAGGGGGTTTTTGAAGACCAATGGTGAGAAGGAAGACTGGCTGTCGAAGCCAAGAAGTTGAGAAGAAGATGTCGATATGTGGTTGACATGAGTAATAGGTCGAGAGTTGACAAGTCTAATGTCGACAGATAATAGGATTGCAGCGAAAGAGGTCGGGTGTCGACGAGTTGTCGAACATTGACACCGACGGATTGCGGTGGAAGCCAACTGTTGAGGACGACATAGATTGTATGGAACCCTTGGAAGTGAAAAAAATTCGATAAGACCAGGAAATTTCAATGGATGACCAAGTGCAGTATGGTTGAGGCAGGACATGGGTCAACAACTGTCACGGAGTCAGAGAAACATAGAAGTCAAAGCGGAGTACTTAGTAGTTGTTCAGGGTTGTTGAGGAATTTATGAGAAGTTATGCAAGTGGTTGAGGGTCAGGAATAGATTTCACCACAGGAAGAGGTTGTACAGCACGCCTAGAGGGCACTGACAACTGTAGGTCTACACTATATGGAGGATTCAGCAGACAGAAGAAGAGTGTCTCAGGGAACAGAGTAGACCTCAGGAAGAAAAACAGCAGGGTAGAAGAGAAGGAGAAGGCCCAGAGCAGGGGATACGATCCATTGCTCATTCATTCAGCAAAGAACCAGGAGAGGGAGAAGATCTCACACAGCTGAGAACACACACTAGAGACAGATTTTCATTATGTATATTGTAAAATGCTAAGGACAACTAGTTTCATAGACTGCATTGTATTTAACATTGTAACTGATTCAGTTTTAATATAAGAATCCCACTTTTGGAATTCAGTTGACGACCAAATTTGTGAGAATTTGTGTGTATTGTTATGCAAGAAGTCCCCTATTAGGACCTCCCTTGTGCCACAAGATGATCCCTCAAGCCCCAAAAAGAATCAATAGAAAAAGAAGGAGAAGAGAAAATGTGCATACTGCAATAGGGTATTTCAGCCTAAGAGTTCCTATATGAAGAAGACCATTGACATGATGGCTCAACTTGTTGAGAAGAAAAATATCCCTCTTCCAGATAGCACAAGGAGGAAGGAAGGAGGTTCAAAATTAGATGACAAGGAAATAGTTCATGTTTTCATGGCTATCAATTCAAAATATTCCTCTTACATCTTTGATTCCGAGGAATCCAAACATATGGTTTTCACAAGAGAGTCTGTTTCCTCTCTTGAATCCTCTCATGATCCAATAATTGTGTTGGGAGATGACTCAGAAACTGCATCAAAAGGAAAGGGTAGAATGGATCTAGACCATGGTTCTTTCACAAATGTCTTGTTTGTCCTTGGTATGGCTACCAACCTCTTTTCAGTGTATCAGATGACTCATATTGGATCTCCTAAGAAATTCATCTGTATCGCCAATGATGTGGAAATTTTTGAAATTTCTACTGGTAGATTTGTTTCCATAGGTACTGCTTATCATATCTCAAAAGACGACATGTTTTCCCATTTTATTCCTTTCTCATCACCTACTACATGCCGAAATAATGCCAATGAAGCCAACAAGCTGTGGCATGAGAGATTTTTCCACATTAACTACAAGTATCTACATGATTTGAATGAGAAGAACATGATTGCAGGGCTACCAAACATTAAGTTTTCCAAAGGAATTTGTCAAGGATGCATCCTTGGAAAATACCCTGAGTGCAAGTTTGAGAGAGATAGAACTAAGAGAACCTTTGCACCCCTTGAGCTGATCCATAGTGGTATATCAGGTCCCTTCCCTAATTTTTTGTTGGCTCCATATATGATCTTTAAGTTCAATGAGATAGGCCCAGGTTCTGCGCGGTTCAAGGAACCAACAAAACCCCTTTTCACCGGCCCTTTCGGTAATAGTCAGCAAGCAAACTAAGGTCTCACCCAAGGTGAAGATACGGGGAGGTTATGGAATCAGGTTTCCACAACTGGGTGATGCGCACTTCAACAGAATGGTGGATTGTGTAAAGTTCTCCTACTCCATGGTTAACACTTAGGCTAACACTTGTGTTATGCATATATTGACACCAGTTAAACCTTACTCCATGCACGGCCCTCACAGTGAGGTGAATTGCTCCTGCTAGTACTTCTGTTGGTATTTCTTTCCGCAAGACTTTTACTCCAAGCAGTTGTGCTACAAACTACATGGCTTCATCTTTTAAGTCGTCTGTAATGAAACCTTGTTTTCCTTTGGGAATATGATATTTCTCCTTCATCTGTGCGGCGAACTCCTTTTCTCTGGTTTTTCCCGCAAAGAACTTTTTAGGGTCGTCACCCTGCTTACTTAACCCTGTGATCCTATGGATCAAGTCTATGTTGATATCGACATTCTTGTCCATCCACAAGTAGACTTGGTGTGTGCGCGATATCAGTGTGCACACAACCGCGTTGAGTTCAAGACTCTTGTCGAAATGTGGGATGCACAGCAAGTTTAGAAGGCCTAGGTCGACAACCTCGGAGAGCCAACTCTGCGCTACTACAAATGGATTGTTCTTCACATCCATCTTTCGGGACATATATCTGTCTGGCTGAAATTGAGGGTAATTCGGCTCGTTCGGGTCCTTGAGTTGTTGCAGTAAATTGTAGTCCTCAAACTTGCAATCGGTGAGCTTTCCCAACAAATTCTCTTTTGGTTTAACATGAATGGACATTGGAGGAAGAGGTATCTCATACTTAGCGTTTCTAGAAATCTTTATTGGTGGTGCATCTAGTGCACACGGAGAAATGTATGCTAGTCTTAGGTATATGGGAAATTCCTTGTCTTCTGGTGGGGCATCGGGTTTCCTAGTCCCTATTATCTTTGGCTTTGATGTTTCAACTATAGGTTCTTTCCCTTTTGCTGCATACTTGTTGTAGGGTGGCGTGGTGAATGATGAGAACCCTGGCCTTTTTCTGTAATAGTCTTCTTGGCAAGGGTTTTCATCAAGGCTTCGGTCCTTGGCTGTTCAAATCCATGTACCACTTCATCTAGAGTAGACTCTTCAGACATTCATGTTCAGTGCGGATCTGAGCTCAGGAAAATCAATGAATTATTTGTAGTACTTAGCTTGAAAATCGTGGTAACCGAATCATTCTGCAAACTGCGGTATTTATAGGCACCAGAAGCCTTACCCACGCCCAAAAATGACTAGTTAAGCATTACATGTCATGTCCATTGGCCAAATATGACAAGGATCTTGGTCCTTTCCTTCCTTAACTTCTTTAGAATGACTAATTTTGCGTTAAATGCTCCTGCGACATTGAAAAAATCATTATATAATGTCTAATTTTCATCTCCAACGGCTATTTTGAGGTGTTGCGTTGAACTGCGCGGACAAGTGTCACAACTCCCAGCACGGTGAACTGCGCAGTGTGACCTGAGAACTTTGGATTCTTTGCATTTCCTTTGATTTGTATAGCTTCATTTTGAATTTCTCAATTGTGCGCTTCTACTTCTCTTTTCTTTTCTCTTTTTCATATCTGCGCAACTTCACTTTTCTACTAGCATTGCGTGGTGAGTGCATCCTTTCCATCGAGCTTCGCATATCGAACCAAAACTGTGTACAGACTCTGCTCAAATTCTAGTGCCCAATTTGAATTGTACTTGACACTTAGAAATTTCCTGCTCTTCTGATCACTGAGGGTTCTACGAAGTAGGACTATCCCTTTAGGGTTTTAGTCTACTTCCATTAACTAGACCTGGTAAGTTGTCTCCGGCTAATGTGGCTAACTGAGTTGTGCCACCGCTAGTAAAATGCATAAAAATATATGGCCCAAGCCAATGCATTTTAAATTTTCCAAGAAATCTCATGAACTTACTATCATATAGGAGGACAAGGTCTCCTACCTAGAATATTTTGTGCTTGATATGGCGATCATGCCATGTTTTTTCTCTATTCTTCTGCACTTTCTGGTAAAATCCTGCGATGAAGCGATCCTCCTCCAATCCAACCAAGTGTAGAAGCCTTTCTTGCAATGTCTCTTCATCTGCCATGTCTGTGAATGCAACAATTCTTAAGCTTGGTACAATGTACTCCATAGGCATCACAACTTCCTATCCATAAACCAAACTAAAAGGTGTATGGCCTGTCAGTTTCTTACAAGTTTTTCTGTATGCCCATAGTACAGTTGGAATGCGCAGATCCCAGTTGTCTCTATTTGTGTTGCATACTTTAGTGAGCGCATTCTCCAGCACTTTGTTAAATGCTTCGATGGTTCCATTGGCTTGTGGATGGTACAATGTACTCCTCTGAAATTCTTTAGTCAGTGCTTCAATCATTTTGTTCAGGAAATGGGTTCCTTGATCACTCATTAATATTTTTGGGCATCCAAATATGGTAAGGATGTTCCCAAAGATGAACTGCACGGAAGTAACTGTGCTACAGTCCTTCACTAGTTTAGCTTTTTCCCATCTGGTGAGATAATCAGTCACGGTGATAATATATCTCACACTGGTTCTTTTTCTCGGTGGGTTGATAGGTCACATGAAATCAATTCCCCATTTCTCAAATTCTTGTAAAGTCAATTATGGTCTTAATGGCATTTCATCTCTGTGCGATGGCTTCCTAGTCCTTTGGAAAACATCACAACTTTGGCAATGTTACTTTGAGTCTTTGTGTAGTGTAGACCACCATATCCCTACTCTTAATATATTCTGCGCAATAGCTCTTCCGGTGTAGTGACCTCCAAAGACACCTAAATGTGCCTCAACCAATATAAATGGATCTCATTCTCTAACACGCATCTGCGTAGTACTTCATCCGGTTCCAACTTGTATAACTATCCTGGGGTGATGGTGAAGTCTGCTTCTTTCACTACCAGCTTCTTCTTCTGCTGCATAGTAAACTCTGAGGGTGCCAAACCTGTAGTCAAGAATTCAACAATATCTTTGTAATAATCATCTATGATCTGTATGGGAAATAACTGTGCATCAAGCAAATTGTCTTCAAGATTAGTGGGTTCTTTGCCTAACTCAATTCTTGAGAGATTGTCAGGTCCTAGGTTTAGTCTTCCTAGTTTAACAATGATTTCAAATTCATAGTCTTGAAAGAGTAGAAGCCATATGCATATTCTCCCCACTAACACTGGCTTATTGACCAAGTACTTCAGAGCTTAATGGTCAGTGTACATGGAGAAGTGCGCACCCAACAAATAATGTCTGAATTTCTTGAGTGCGTAAACCATATCTAGACCCTCTATTTATGTGGTCGTGTAGTTCTTCTCGGCTGAAGACATCTTTCTGCTTGAAAATGCAATGGGGTGATAAATTCCCCCTTCACCAGGTTGAGCAAGCACAATGCCCAATGCTATTTATGAAGTATCAACATGTACGTGGAATTGTTTATTCCAATTTGGGAAAACAAGGATCAATGCAGTTACCACTTTCTCTTTTAATGTATCCAATCCCTTCCCGCATTCTGCGTTCCATATGAACTACGCTTCTTTCTTCAAAAAAATTTCCATTGGCACAGTTATCTTGCATAACCCTTGATGAATTTTTTGTAGTATCCTGTATGTCGAAGCATTGTGCAAAGTTGCTTTACTGAGTTTGGTACAGGTAAATTCACAATCAATGTGATCTTCGCTTGATCAACCATTAGACCTTGTTTACATACAATGTGCCCCAATAGAATTCCATAGGGAACACAGAAAATACATTTCTTCAAATTCAAGGAGATTTGATGTTGCCTACACTTAGCTAAAATCATTCTGAGGTTTTCATAATGGTTCTTCAGTAAACCAAAGGTAGTCCAATCATCAAAATAGACTTCTAAGAACTTATGGATAAAGTCCTTGAATGCAGCCACAACAACTCTGGAAAATATAGTAGGTGCATTCTTCAACCCAAATGGCATAACTGTATACTGATATGAGCCCCATTCAGCAGCAAATGTGTTCTTATGTCTATTTGCTGAGTCTATTCTTATTTAATGGTATCCAGAAAATCCATCAATGAATGAGTAGGCCTCATTTCCTCCAACATTGTCGAGTACTTCATCTGTAAATGGATTAGGAAATGGGTCATGTAGAGAAGCATAATTCAGATTCCTCCGATCTACGTAGATTCTTATTTCTCCTTTTATCTTCTTTTCCTAGATAACCATAGGGATTATCCACTCGGATTCTTCCACTAGCTCAATGATCCCTGCATCAAGCATCTTATCGATTTCTTCCTTATCTCTTTCTTTGTATCGGGGATTCAGTCTATAAGGCATCTACTTGATGGGATTCACGTCGGGCTTGAGAGGCATCATCATGACTCTCAAGTCGCCCAAAATTCCTTTCATTTTGGCAAACTTCATTGGAAACAAATCCTAATACTCATGTAGAAGATCTGCTATCTGCGCCACTATTTCATCATCCCAGTAATCTCCAATGGATGCGAACCTTGGCTCTTCGCTTGTGTCAAGGCTAACTTTTTTTGTCTTGACTAGGCCGCTCATATCTAGAAATTCTAGTGGAGGTCCCTCCACATCAAGCGCTCCTTCGGACTTAAATATATTGATATTGCATGGATGCTCCTCATCACTCTCCTCCTCCTCTTCCTCATATGTGGAGAGATTATAACATTCAAGGGAATATTTAGTCTGCTTATGCGCGGCCCACTATCTGGCAAGTGGAATGTGCAGTGCTATATCCAATGCTGGTATCCGATGTTCAGATGAAAATGATACAATATACTCTTGCAAAAATGTATAGACGTTAGTTAAGCCATTATAAGTGGGGATTGGACTTACCTTTGTTCCAATCCAGCGCAGTGATCTTGTGACATGCGTGCATCTTATTGCAGACACTTCATGCATTCTTCTTTGCCAATTCTCCAGTCCCGCGTCAGAGTCTGATATGCAAGAGTTCTTGCAGTGCCAACTAAGCGTTCCATCAGCTGTAGGATTGATGTAGTCGGTGTGTTTTGTTGTCATATTATAGATGTGATTGAGGTCATGAGATCTACATTCTTCTCTAATTGGGTTAGTGTATTTCTTTCCTTGCAAAGGGTCCAAGGGCATGATGACCCTAATATCTGCCCCTTCAAATATCATCTTTTTTTTCTTCAAGTCAATGATAGCGAGGTTATCCATCGCCCAGTCTATCCCCAGTAATGCTGGATATGGGTTACTATCATCGATGATCTGGATAACCTCGAAGTCTTCTGAACTGCTTACTCCATCGATGTCCACAAGTACATTCGCTAGCCTTCCAAAGGGTATGACCTTCTGCTGATTCGCTAGTCTTAACTGTATGGGTGACCATGACAACTTTGGTTTCCCAATCTGTACCCATGTCTGCTTAGTCAAGACATTTACCTTTGATCGTAGATCAAGGATGAACTCATCCATATCATAGTCTCCAATTTGTGCACTTAGCCTCATTTCTTGGCCTGTTCTCTTGTGGCTTTTTATGTGGTGAACTGCGCTATGAACAATACTCGTGCAACTACATTGTTCATAGTGATTTAGTAAATTTTGCATTTCCACTAAAGAAAATTGTCGCTTTTCAGTAACTTCATACAGCTTCGTAGGAACTGCATAACAGAAATCCATGTTACCATTGTGGTACTTGTTTTATCATACACTGCCGGCATAACCATCATATGCGTTGTTTCACTTCGCAACGTGATTCTTGGTGTCTCAGGTGTTGTCTCTTTGAAGGTCTCTCGTGCTTCTATGAAGACTTGTTTGTTTCTTTCTAGATTGAAAGCAAGTGTTTTCCCAGTTGATTTTCTGATCCAGACCCCTTCAGCAGTAGTGTCCTTAGTTTGGCAATTCTCAGAAGTCAAAGCTTCTAGTTTTTTATCTCTTCCTGTGGCAGCGTCACTTCGCGTCACAACGTTAATGTTTTGATCTCTAATTCTATTCTTTGCTGCGATCATATGAACATTCGGGTTTGGTACTTCCTTCTTTCTTTCTTGCATTTTTTCTTGCAACACTAGTCATGCTTTAATGACATGATCAAAGGATTTACAGTATCTACATGTAGTACAAGAATTGGTACAATCTCTAGATAGATGACTAGGCTTACCACAGTTATAGCATATCATATGACCTCTTCCTCTTCCTTGTCCAGTATTTCTTCCTCTTGCTCGGAATCCACCATGGCCTCTGTATGCGCCCTGATCATACTATGCGTTATCATTGTGCTACAGTGTTTCTTTTTGAAATCTATAAACATCATGCTTCTTTTCTGTCATTAGTTCATATGATCGAAAGTTGGAATCATCATGGCCAACTGATTTACAGAAATTGCAAAACAAATTATTGGGTGTTCGCACATATTTATAAATCAAATAAAAATATTCAGGCTGATGTCCTCTAGTTCGATAGATCTCACACCATGGCCCTTGTTGCTGATTCAGTGGATTTGGTGCTCCACTGTTGAGGTACTCTTGAAATAGAGGGCAGCGTTCCTTCGGGTGTCCCTCTCCCTTACATATTGTACACTAGACTTCTTCTCTAGTTTCTTTTCCTTTCTTTATGTCTTGTAATTGTAGTGTTAGGTTTGCTAGTTGGTTTTGGATCTGGACCATTCCTATGCTAGTCTCTCCTATCGGCAAAGCCTCTAGCTTCATCGTGATCTCTAGAGCTTCTGTCTGCAAGGAAACCTTTTGTTTCATCAATGGCAGTCTGATATGTGGCAACAGTGCAGCTATGAACCACTCTTGGTGCTGTTGTGGTGCAATGTCAAATCTTACTTGGTCTAACAATGCTTTAAATTTCTAGTCAAATTCCCATACTGGCTCAGTTGTTTTCTGCTTAATTTATTTTAGCTCTGTTATACATTGTGACTCAGACTTCGGTTTCTTGAACTCTCTTAAGAGGGAAGCCTTGATATCCGGTAGGGTCCTATTCTGTCTGACAAAATATTTCATAAACCAAGTTAAGGATTTGTCCTTGAATGTGGTGATGAGTTGTGCATGATTAACAACATCATCCTGGACTTGCTTGATGTTCCACATGGTTTCACATAGAAACCAATGTTGCTCAGGGTCTTCTAGACCCATTCCCTTAAATATCAGCAGTTTTATATCGTCAGTCATTCTCCTTCTAGTAAGTGCAGTGTTCTGCATAGTGTTCTGTGCGGTGTTATGGATGTTACGGTGTGGAATGTTCTGGGTACTCACGCCTGCTGTGTTAGTATTACTGACGTTTTGTGGAATAGGAGGTGCAATATTATAAACTGGAGGATTCTGTGGAATAGGAGGCCCAGTATTGGCAACTGGAGGGTTCTGAGGAGTAATGGGCTGATAGGTACCTGATGGAGGTGTTGTCTGGCTATCAGTCTCAACTTGGAAACTCAGTTTCTACGAGGATTTCATGTTCTTTAAGGTTCTTTTCTGTACTAACCTTATATCTTTTACCACTTATTAATATATGAATATATTCTTCTTTATCACTACAAGTATTATCAACCATTACAGACTCAAGCAACTATGTATCTTATTGCACTCTTAAAAATCCTTTCTCAGCTAAAAGCATTTTGATATATAAACTCAGATTGTTGAGGTACTTACCTCTAAATCTGTTGAAGAATTTGGCTTCTGCTACGTTGTAGGACTTCAACATGTCTACAACGAACTCTGTCATGAAGTCGTTTAGGATACTGTCAACCCAAAAGTCGACTGATCGCGAGAGTGGACTATCTACTACTTTAAGTCTCTAAATGAGCTTCGGGGTCCACTTGGTAGGTACTCTTCTTGGAAACAGTTCTTTCACTCTGTAAGTCTTGATAACCACTCATGCAACTCATTTCCAAAAGACCCGAAGAAAATTTCGTAAATGTCCGCCCACGGGTATCTCTGCAACCACTCTACATCAGAGAGACACGAATGTCTATTCTCCTTTCTGGAAAACTCCCTTTCTATCTTGTCCACCCAGCTCCATATTTTTGTTTTCTTAGGATTCCAATTTTAGGTGCTCATCACTAGTTCAAGCGCAACAACGGAACCATTTGTTGGCTCATTATATGTTGTTCTTTTAGTTTCCAAAATATAGACTCGGGTTCTACGCGGTTCAAGGAACCAACAAAACCCCTTTTCACTATCCCTTTCGACAACTGTCTGTGAGCAGACGGAGGTCTCACCCGAGGTGAATTGATGGGGAGGTTGAGAAATCAGGTTTCCACAATTGGGTGATGCGTGCTTCGATGGAATGGGGGACTACATGAAGTTCACCTTCTTCTCGACTGTCACTTATACTGCAACGCATCCAAGGACTACACAGATCAGAATCGCTACTCGACCACAAGACACCACAACTGAAGACTGCACTCCCTCGCCATGAATCAACTAAATTCGATAGAATTTACTTAGTGCAATTTATGTATTCAACAAGCATCTTAGGCTGTAAACCTTGAAAACTTATACAACACGAAGAACCACATTGTAACTACACACTTTTGGTGCTGCGCTTCAGGGAATCGCACTATACAGACTTCGTTGGCTTAAGTGGTTACCTAATCGACTTATGAATTCATCTTAACTATAAATACTTGCACATTCAACCTATTATGCATGCATGTTTAACACTTAACATATTATTCCCATCATTTATCCTTATGGTGAATACATACAGAAGTGAAGATACATCTACTCACAAGCAAGAACTTAACCATTCATCAGAATCAAATACACAAATGCAAACACATATTCAATTGCATAACACAAGAATTTAACATGGTTCACCCCCAGGATGGGAGCTACATCCACAGGAACTGTTGATTATATTATCAAGGGGAAGGGTTCAATAGTTCCAATCTGCGCACTTAGCTACAAACTCTCTTCTCTCTTTAGTAGGTCTCTGCACACGCAGCTGCAGAGCCTTTTTACAATGTTCAATCTCTCAATAGAGATCAATATTCAACAATAATCTTAATCACATCTCTAAACCTTTCCCTTACAAAATATTCCCTTTTATAGATCATGCCCTTAGGTCACGTCTTTAAAATCATGATGGGCCAAAACCCTAAGGTTCCCCAAAACTAGTGTGGTTACCCCGCTAACCATAACTGTTACGCTATGATAGCAACTCGTCATCGTGGCCATCCTTCTATGCATGGTCACGTCGCTTTCAGCCCCTCTATTGAGCGCATGCCGACGGGTCGCTTTCACCCCATCGTTCCTTCTCTAACGAATTCATGCATCCAGTTCACATAGCGCTTCCTTTGCGTGTGTGACTGGTCACTTTCCTTCTTCGCCATGCCTTACCCTCCTACTGGGAATCATGGAGTATCTTAACCAAAATAGATCACCAATCTATCTCACCAGAATTTATACCATTTTCCATCCAAAACTCTGCCATGATGGATCTTCGTGGCACTAGCACTTCGCAGCACTGTATCTCCGCAACATCGGCTCTTGTACTTTGCCGATGCTTTGCTGCATTGTTACTTCGTAGCTCCAAAAACCGACTTGTCCAAAAATTTCTCAACCTGGGCCATGCCCAACATTTGTCCTTGAACAATTCCAAATATGTGGTAACCTTCATTGATGACTACTCAAGATTATGTTGGGTTTTTTTTCTCCAATTCAAGTCAGAAATCTTTGGTTTTTTCAATATTTTTAAATCCTATGTAGAGAATTTTTCTGGTAGGAAGATCAAATCCCTTAGAATAGACAACGGGGGCTAATACGTCAAGTCTTATTTTCAGCAACTCTGTGTTGATGCTATAATTCAAATGCATCATACAATTCCCTACACACCTCAGCAAAATGGTGTCACTGAGCGGAAGAATAGATCTCTCAAGTAGATGGCCACTTGCAAGTTGGAGTCCAAGTCTTTGTCTCCAAGACTCTAGGCTGAAGGAATTAATTTTGAATCCTATATTTAGAATAGCTTTCCACACAAATCCTTGAAAGGTATCACTCATTTTGAATCTTGGAGTGGACACAAGCCATATGTGTCGCATTTCATAATTTTTGGCTCAAAGGCATGGGCTAGAATACCTCCTAAGAAGAGAAGGGATTTGCAACCCTAGATCCAACCATGTTTATTTCTTGACTATCCTAAATACTCCAAGGGTTACAAATTGTTCAATATGGCCACTCAAAAATCTTTCATTGAAAGGAGTGTCCAATTTGAACAAGAACCACTGCAGGCAGTTGAAATTGGAGAATCCTCACAACCACCACCTGTTGAAGTAAGTGAAGATTCTAATGAATATTCTAATTCAGATTATGATGATGAATAACACCACATAATTTCAAATACAATTTCACCTGAAAGGCCTAAGTGGGATTCAAAATCAATTGAAGAAGCTGGAGAACTTGCAGGTGATCCTCAAGATCCTAGGAGGACTAAATCTCAGTTCGAAAATGCTCTTTCTGTCAATTATCCTTATCTTCCTGAGAAGTGATTTTTGATGGTTGAATATGATCCAAAATCATATGAAGAAGCCTCACAAGACCCTAAATGGAAAGCTTCCATGGATGAATATTTTCAATCTCTTCAAAAGAATGGAATTTGGGAGCTAGTCTCGCTCCCACTTGGCAGAAAAAATGGTCAAGTGCAAGTGGATATTTCAAACAAATATGGATGTTGATTCTGATGTAGTCAAATACAAATAAATTTTTATGTCTAAGTTATTCTCACAATTCCAAGTTCTTGACTACAATGAGACTATTGCACCAATAGCCAAGATGGATTCAATCATACTAGTTCTGGAAATTGTAGCATCCAAGCACTGCGAAGTGCACCACATGGATGTGAAAAGTGAAGTCCTCCATGGATACCTTGAGGATGATATTTACATGTAGAATCCAGAACGTTGTGTTAATGACCCCTCTCTTGTGTGTAGGTTGAACAAATCACTGTATGGGATCAAGCAAAATCCTAGAGCTTGGTATGCCAAAATGGACAGTTTTCTCCTATCACAAGGTTTCAGCGGATGCAAATATGACCCAAATGTTTATATGGAGCATTTCAATGGTTCCACTTATTATATTATGTTTTGATTACATTTTTGTCACAAGAAGCTCCATTGATGATATCACTTCATTAAAAATTGCTTTGCATCATGCCTTCTCTATGAATGACTTGGGAATACTAAGACAATTTATGGGACTTGAGATCTCTTAGTCCACCTCAAGAATTAAAGTATCTTAGTCAAAATATGCATCAAATATACTAAATAAATTTAGAATGGAAGAATGTAAGCCAACCAAGACTCCCTTTCTCTTTGGAGTAAGACTTGAAGATGTAGAATCTTCCCCTCTGGTGAAGAACACCCGGTATAGACAACTAGTTGGGATTTTGTTGTATCTTACTCACTCTCGGTCAGATATTTCATATGCAGTGATTTTTGTATCAAGGTATATGGAGAAGCCACATGAGCTTCATTAGAAGGATTCCAAAAGAATCTTTCATTATGTGCAAGGAACCAAGTCTCATGGGATTCATTATGTTGTTGATTCTTCATTGAATCTCATTGGTTTTTCAGATTCTGATTGGGATGGAGACAACATAGACCAGAAGTCAAATTACGAATATGTTTTTATTCTTTGGAATGGTCCAACTTGCTGGTCATGTAAAAATAAAAGTGACATTGAACTATCTTCTACAGAGGTTGTATACAGAGGAGTTGTAAATGCATCCACTCAGTGTGTTTGGTTGCAAGGTATACTTTTAGAGTTTGGGATTGACTTCAACACTCCTACAGTCATTTGGTGTGACAATTAAAGTGTCATAACGATATCAAATGACCCAGTACAAAGATAGAGGACCAATCACATAGAAATACGCATGCATTACATATGAGTACTAGTGCATGATCAGATCATTGCTCTGCAGTATTGTCCATGTTTGGAGAAAACTGCAAACATGTTCACCAAATAATTCATAGAGAATACTTTCATCCATCTCATATCACTACTTGTGATGGGTGAACACATGGTGAAGAAGGATTGAAAAACAAGTTTTTCAATTTTGTTCGTGTCCATGTTTAGAGGGGAGGTTATTTCCCATGAGGATTTCCTTCTTTCCTTGTTTTGTAGACACCAATATGTAAAGGGTGACTAAGCCTTGTTGCTCGGACCTATATTTCTGATTTCTGTACTCACATACAGTCAATATTAAGTGGATGTTTTAGAATATTAAAACCCCATCTAGACTTAGGATATAAGTTATTATTCATTTTTTATCCTTTCCTAGGTGTTAGACTAGGTTGTTGGCCCCATGTTAACTTGTTAGGCTGACAACTTGTCCTCATTATACACTTGAGAGCCCTTAGATAGATTATGCCTTCTTTTATGACAGTCTAGAATGGTAAGAATGCACTTCCTACTTTTACACATATTTTCCTTCTTTTTTTGCTTTTTAGTGGATAAGGATAAATCATGGTGCCTCTATGGACTTGGCAAGCTGTCCACTTTTCGGCCAACATGTCCTCCATATTTTTATCTCCAAAATCCATCATCTTACTTCTTTTTCATCACTCATTAGCTGTCATATCTAATTTATCTAATTTGTTAGGTCCTTGACTGAAATGGAAAGATGATGTTGCCACTATTGGGATTCTTTTTCCTTTTAGTAAGCCTTCTTTTGTGGTGCTTTTGTGATCTTCTCGAATTCCTTTTTTTGGATTTTTATTTTCTGATGTAATTATATATTTGGACAGCCATTACATTGCCTAATTTTGGTTGATGTACAATTATGCAATAGACTCTTACTGTGTGCATCAATTAAGTGTCATTTTTCAGTGTTCTATGCAATCTTTTGCTTAACAATTGTGTGAAGATAATTTGTTTTGCTAGATCTTCCTGTGAACTGATTTTCATAATTTACATTAACATACAATGAATGTATATAATTCTACTATGAAATGATTCATCATTCTCTTGTCATTGACAGGTTTACTATAACACCCTAATTTTGACCATGTTGCATTAAACATCTAAATGGTGTAAGATCAAAATAAAATCATGGTGAGGAGCTCAAGGCCAAGGCCCCACCATTGATTTATCATTGACATATTGAAAATTAAAAATTGATGCATGTGGATCGCATGCTTGGATGGCACAATGGAAATTATAAATATGATGTAAATATGTATTTTAATAAAAATACCCACAACTAGCTATGCAAGGAAACAAGAGTATGGGGGAATTATTTTTACAAGGAATAGGGGGGGATATTCATACCCTTTAAGCCAATAATATCAATCCAAGTGTCAATGAGAGAACCCATGAACCATTAACTACCCATGTTGACTTTTGCACCCAATCATTTAATTTTTCCAAGAGGTGGTTGAAGTAGTTATTGCTTTGGGAAATGGAAGGTATGGCTATCCAAATTTTGTGTATGGGAAAGCCATCATTTTGGAAAACCATGTTTGGCTTCATGGGAAAGAAAAGACCCATGAATTTGATTCCCAACCTATTACTCAGAAAGGCGTTTTTATCTCTGACGCAGTGCTTTCTTGTTGGGCATATTTCTCCTCGAAATTTCTATGGTTTCCTTCATTTCTAGCTAGAAGAAGGTAATTTTTGGGTTGCATAACGAATGGGATGAAAGGGAAAATTGAGTTGGGGTTCAAAGAGGCCTATTTTTCATCTAAATGTTTGTATACCTATTGGAAACTCATCTTATTCCATAGTGGTCAATTTTTCCCTCTCAAAAAATTATTTTTCTATGCCCAACCATTGTGCCTTGTTGTTTGTGGGAGATTTCTAGGAATTGGGTTTTTGTTTTAGATTGAACTAGTGAGTAAGCAACTAGGAGTTGAAGAGGATTTATAATTGGCTTGATAAACCTAGTGAAGAGCGTAACCTCACCAAAGATGATAGGGCTTTGGTTACCTTTCTATGCACACCCTAGAGAGCACTACAAGGGAAGGTATGGCTTGAGGTACTGTGGAGTAGTGAAGAGGATACTTCCTTGTGTTTGGTTTGTAGGTATTGTGGGTGCCAAGTTAGATAAATCTTGTAGAGGTACTGATAGCTCTCTGGTTGAGCTCACTATATTAGCAATTCTTTCCTTCTACTTCCTTGACAACCTAATAAACCTAGTTGTGGACTTGCTTGGATGAGATGTGGTATATACTTAGCTATGTGTTAGTTGTTGTTCCCTTTTCGTTGTGGAAATCATGCCTGGATTGGGGGTGGAAACTGTGCTGATAGATTGATGAGTATAGTTGGCCTATGGCTTGGTTGAATGTTGCAGTTGCATAGCCAATTGCTCGGGATAGCTCATTTCAAGATAAGTACTTTCTTTTATTTCATTATGCAATGTCTTTAATTGATGCATGTTAAGACTGTGTTGGTAATTTCATGTTATATGTGTGTAGTAGAGTTTATTTCCGTTGTGTTTCTTTACATTATGCATCTACACACGTATTTTGTTTGTAAAAAAAAAAAGATGATGGGACTAGTTTTGAAAGCCAATATTTAGTGTCATGTTCCCTCCCTTAAGCCAAATTGATGGAAGGGTACGTGACATTTACCCTTGTTGAGTGGAATGAGTTTATTTGGGATATAGTCCTATGGATCGATGGCACATGGGTATTACTTTTGTTATTGGTAGGTTTCATTTTTCTATGTAGATGGCATTCATAAATGGTCATTGGTTAAGCAATATCCCTTCTGTTTGACATCAAGACATGTATTCACATAATTGGATTCAGGTTGTACATTCAGTTCCTTTTTCATCAATGGTGGAATGCTTCAGCTTTGACAATGAATTTCACTATTATTTCTTGATTAGAGGGTCCTTTTTTTGTGCTATTTTCATCTACCACACAAAAAATTTATACTTGGTGGTATGTGCTATAAAAGTTACTATCTAAGACAATAATAAATAATCAGTTCCCAATCTTATCTCATGCTTTCTATTGTGAGAATCATTATGGCCCTATTTCTAATGTGTCTCTTCCTATAGACTTCATCTCATTTACTATAGGATAAAAATATAGAGAACCTATTAGTAAAAGGGCATTTTGTTAAGGGAAATTCTTTGGGAATTAGCTATTTTTATCCTTTTTCCAAAAAATATATTCGCCAATTAACCATTTTAGAAATTCACCTATTTTTAGATAAAATATGCTTGTATTGATAATATTTATCAATATTTACAACTTTTAATATTAAATTGTATTATTTTTGTTGACTATATGCCTACATATATCTATGTATGATTTTTTCAATCGAAAATAATTTCCTAGATTACTATGGTTGGTACCTCGATGTTTGTGGTGATCAATAGTAGGTTTCCTTACACTCAATAGTGAGTTTTGATAAATGGAAATTGTTTTACCTTAGAAAATATATTTCCGATCATTAGAATGTACTATGTACCTTGGTAACCCTTATCATTATTGGTGGAATAACTCACATTTGGAAATAATATACATCAATGACTAGTGATTAGGCAGTTTTCCCAATTTCTACTTTGATACATTCATTCATGGAATGCATATTCATACATTGAAACATATATTGGTTGATGACCTTGGGTTTTGGTGCCATCCCTCATCAATTCTACCACTTGAGTTACTTACATTAATATATTTTACCTTATATTGATACCATCGAGGACCATATTATTTATTTTACATTTGTAGTTGTCTTCTAGATGCACTCTACGGCATATATCTATTGTGTATTTATTCATGGCTCTGGTATGATTTCTTCATGGATCCACTATTTATTTGTTCATGGTCATGATCTTATAGTTGTTTATTACATGGATTGATTGTGTAATTTATTTGGTGGCCATTCTTGTTTTCCATCTAAGAATGGGTTTGACCACCTCAGGAAGATATTTTTCTAGTACCTATTTTTTTATTGGGCATGATTTTATGGTCTCATGCATCAATCGATCTTATATCCTCACACATTAGCGTCCATATATTATACATTTATTTTCATGCATTAATTGATCCATTGATCTAGTGAAGTGAAATCATTATGAGCATTGAGCTTCATTACCCATGCTCTATTTTTCATCAACTAGTGAACACTTATGTTCCGAAGCACTTGATGGACATTGACACTCTATTAGAGAAAAACTTGTGTGCACCCTCAAAATGGACTAAAAGGATATAAAATTTATGAATTGTATGGGTTTCTAGTGAAAAGAACAAGAGGTGTACACATGTATTTCCTAGATTTCATTCCTATACCACCTTAACCAACTTTTAAAAGTATAAATAAAATTTTCATGGATGGGTAGTATCAGATTTGTAAATAATTGAAAGATTATGAGAAGGATTGAATCCTACTCTCCTCTATTCCAAGTGAAACCCTAGTCACTTTTGAAAGTTTGATATAGATCCTTTAGAGTGCATTCGAGACATAATTTTCTCATTTTCATAATTTGAAATAGACACATTAATTGAGCAATAATTTGAATGGTGTTAAAGTAAGAATATCACATGCTTAAATGAGGAGGTCACACAAAGTGATAATATGTATAAATAAATTTTTTAAGTTCTTATTTTATTAATATAAATCTCTCTTCTCCCCAACCCTTAACTTATTCTAATTCCATTTTTTTTAATATTTATGCATTGACTTATTCTAATTCCATTTTTTTTAAATATTTGTGCATTTTTATAATTGGATTAATGAAATTGTTTTTTTTCTCTCTATTAATTATCACTATTTAAATTCACTTTTATTATATGGAATTTTGCAAAAATAAAGAAGGTATTTTGTTCTTTAAATATGTGTGTATATTAAAAGGATCTAAGTGTTGAAGATCCAATTTGCATTGTTACCATAAACTTGAATAAATAAGAAAACACTAATGGGTAGTTCATCATCTTTCCTTAGATGTTCATTATTATGTTGATCTAATTACAAACAGAAGTAGATAAATATCTCATGCTTTCTCAGGAAGAAATCAACCTCTTGTTGAGGATAAAACCATTAGACCTAACCATTTATGTAAACAACATGTGTGGTATCATGTCTTTGGTCCATTAGTTTTTGAACGGGTGGGACCATATGAAACACATGAAGAGGAAATGTCGAACCATGCATTTTGGAGATATAAACGAAGATAAGCCTAAGGAGAAGAAAGGGGAAAAGGGGAAAAGATGATTGGGTAGAATTAGGAAGTGGATTTTTGGGGAGAAATCTACAATTTTAAAGAGTAAGGAATCTAGAACATACTCATTCAAAGTTATTTGTATTTTTTTAGTTGTGTTAGTGCTTTTTATTATGTTTTAATGTTTAATATTTATAATGAATAAAATGCATTGTACGTGTTGTGAAAAAGGGTGAGTAACTTTGTCGTTTTTATTTCTTTAATGTGATTAGTGGAAGGAAGTTGATTTTGTATTATGTTTATTTGGTTTTGGTTCTGATGTATATAATTTTTATTTTTTATTTTTGGAGTTTATGGTTTATAAGGATGATATTCATCTGATGATCGTTCATTTTGCATTTATAGTTAATAAATGGATTAATTTTTCATTATATTGAATGTTGTCATTTTCTCTTGCAATAATATAATGTGTGGATAAATAAGAATTGAAAAATAACATTTAAAGTTGTAAGGCTATTCTTTTATCTTGTTAGGTTTTCTATGTATCTGACATCTTGGCATTGCACTTTGGCCAAGAGCTTACCTATTCTAGTGATGGGCAATGTTGATCTTTGTTGATATGCATCTTAGATATAATAATGCATCTTAAGGATGTGGATATGCAGCTTAGATATAATGATGCATCTTAAGGATGTGGATATGCATTTTAGATATAATGATGCATCTTAAAGCTAATAATATATATTTAATTTTCTTAATAATGTGTATTTAATCTTTTTACATTAAAATAAGAAATAAGGATATTGGTACCATGTCAATATCACTTTGCAAATTTCTCCCACTTATTCATGATTCCAAAAACTCAATAAAAATGAATCTGTAAGGATGTTGATACCATGTCAATATCACTTTGCAAATTTCTCCCACTTATTCATGATTCCAAGAACTCAATGAAAATGGATCCCATAGCCTTCCTAAGGATTTTTTTACTTTACCAATAAAATAAGCAAAACTCTCTCTTAAAACTATGTATAAATGAACATATTTCTTTATTTTAAAACAATAATTTCTCATACAATAAAATAAAATAGTTAAGAGGATTTCATTTCATCGAAACGAAATCATGTTACAAAGTTGATGAGCATTCAAGTATCCCATATTATGTGATTTAAAATTGCACATGTTTAATATATGAAATTTAAATAAAATTTAAAAGATATGAAAACTGTTTAAATTCTAATATATAAGATTTATATGAAATTGTAAAATAAATTTTGAGAATATATATCAGTTATTATTGACAAGAATGAATATCAATAAGAATTTGCAAAAACTCTTGCCAACCGATCACTAAACCAATTAAATGAGAGAGAAGCGAATAATTTTAGTAAAAGCACAAATGGGAGGGACATTGATTAATTTGCAATATCTCCAATATATGAATGAGTCAACTAAAATTTTCAATCATATGAAATCAGCGGTTAAGATTGTTAGAGATTGTTATGTAAAGACAGGTTTTCTTTTTCATATTTAAATATGTTTGTTTTATCATATGAAAGTAGTTGTTATGATTTTTTTGTTGGAAAATTTATTTTTCAGTTATTTCGAAGCGGAATTGAACTCAGATGGATAGAATGAAATCCATCTATTCCCACCAACAAACCACCATTAGAGATGATGTAAACAATTATTTTTATTATAATAATTTGTTTATGTATTTAGTATTTCAATTTTATTTTAAATATGATTTATTTCATGATAAAAGATGTGGTTAAAATTAAATTAAGCCAATTTTGTTCATCAAATTTTAAAATGATTTATTTTTATGTTTAAAATTATTATTATTTTATTTATTTTAATTTTAGATATTATATTTTTAGCTAAAAATATATTAATATAAATTTAATATAAAATGATTATATTATTATATAATAAAAATAAATGAACACAAACTTATCATTATTTTAATGTTTCGTATATAAATTTAGTATAAAATAATTATATTATTATATAATAAAAATAAATGAACACAAATTTATCTTTATTTAATGTTTGTTATTTAAAATGTTAAAATTGTATATTAATAATGTAATCCACTTTAATTTATTTTATTATTCAACCATTTTAATATTTTATCTATTTCAAATTTTCAATTTAAAATGACTTTAATTTAATGTATTAATTTTTTAATTATATGACATCTACTTTGTATAAAGATAAAGATAGCCCTTCTAATTATCGCCCTTTTTTAGCCATGCTACACGGTATCATTCTAGAAAAGAAGATTAGCATATGGCTAGAAAATGAAGGAAAGCGGGCTAAAGACTAATCAAGCTTCAAAAGGAATCACTCAACCATAAACCACCTCGTTACAATTAGGATCATTGTGGAGGACTATCGCAATAATAAATCCAATCTTTTTTGTTGTTTTGTGGACTTTAGAAAAACTTTTGATACTGTACCTAGAAAGAATCTATGGAATAAATTAGAAGAGTCGAAGGTTCCTTTCGAGCTAAGGGTTGCGGTTATAACATAGTATGAGAACATCATTTCCAAATTCGAAATCACTGAGAGATGTGTCACAACCCCAAAATATAACAACCCCAATTATTACAAGTATTATTATTATTATTATTATTTTAAATGACTTTTCTATTCTAAGAGCATGAAAAATAATTAACTTGAGATAATAGTAACTCCATTATAACATAATAGAATTGTAACATCCCCAAATTTCACCAAAAATTAAAATTTTATAAACAGTTATATTTGCAGTTTAATGCTATGCGGAAGTAAAAATGTTTATATTTATTATCTTTGTTTACTACTTAACTAAACTCTTAATTGCGACATTTATATGTTTACAACTGTCATTGATTAATGGAAGTGTCTTGACGACATCTAGGTGGATATGTAAAATCCTATGTCTGAAATAATTATCATAATGTCTAGATTTACGTCCATCATTTCTGTAAATCATTAATGTTTGAAAGTATTACGTCTTTGACGATGTTATTTTCTATAGTCATAAATTTGTCATCTATTCTTTTATCCTCAAGGTATGGTAGTAGGACTATGAGCCATTTAATACTACTGTGAGTACTTATGAATTCAGTCGTATCTTTGTTATGATTCAATGATCTTTTGGTTATTACTTAAATTATTTCTATGTGGTAGAAATAGGCTCTTAATAATTTATGTCGTAAATGTTTGATATTTAACCTACCATATTTATGTCTATTGTGGACAATCTTTACCATTCGATTTGTTTTAACTCCTTTTGTTGACAAGTGAATACTGGGACAAACATGAGGCTTACTTAGCTTAAAGCTAATGCATGTTGCCATTCACTTGTCCAGGTTACAGGCTTTGTTTTCAATCTAGTAAGGGTTTGATAATTAAATGCTTATGTTAAACCTTTATCGCAAGGTTATACCATATGCTATTATAATCATGGTTGGATAAAATGTTAGGGTCTAAGGTTCCTAACTAAGCTCGATAAATAAAAAGGTTATAAACTATGCAAAAAGGTGGTGGCTCGTATCCAAACTATGGTCATGGTCTACGACAAGCAATTTGCAACAAGAACTATAGCTTGTGGGTATAAATTTTGGGACTAGTGGATGACAGGTCAAGAATTTAATGCAATCATGTGGAGTGAGTTAATACTGCATCAGTGCAACTAAACCCTATCACTAAATTTTGGGGTTTGGTCTTTTTCCAAAGTTGTTTTGTTCTGCGTTGTGATCGAGGGCTAAGCTTCTCTCAGCCGCCATGGTTGTCGGACAACCATAGCACCACTCGCTAAGACAATTTGATTATGTAAGTGATGGGTAGTGGGTTTTTATGGTGTTCCCATCGTACATTGTGGTTCCACTACATGGTTCTCTTCTCAGCTCAATTTCAAAACCTGCGAAGGTAACTTCTAAAACATTAATCCTTTTATTGTTTACATTTTTTGAGTTTGCTTTAGCAATTTACAGCGTTCATCTTTTAACCTCATCTGAGTTGTGATAGCGGGGCCAACATTCGCATCCCTTGGTGATGGCTAGAATGAGAGAAGGGAACAGACCCTAGTGGTTGTGAGACAACGGTAAGCCTCGGGTCCATCCGAGATGTTCCTCAGTCAACAAATGTTTGGCTTGTTTGTTCTTTCGTTGCTCTTCTCCAAATTATGTATAATCATTTGTTGAGTGGGCCATGAGGCCACTTAGGGAAGAATTACTGTGTTAGATATTTATCTTGGCATAAAATCGGGTTTGGGTTTCGACTGTCAAAGTTTCGAGGAGAGTTTTGATACAAGGTTTCCTAGAATGGAGACCCTTGGTCTCACTGAGCAATGTGACTACGAATGTAACACTTCCTTTTATAGAAATACAAAGGTTCACTGGTTTCGTTACTTGGTTTAAGTTCCTGTGTTAAAATATGGTCTTGGATTTCCTGTCAGTCTATCTTAATGTTGATATATAAATGGTTTTGGGGACCCAACCCGACTTCATAGCTTCGATATTAAAATAAATTGTGCCTCTAGTTGTTTTTCGGTTATGAAATGCATTCTACAGGGTTTAACCCTAATCTATCATGTATTTAGTTTTGTTGTGTTTATAAAACTTTCGTTGTAAGGATTATGCTTGGGCGTGCTCTCTACCGAGGCTCGAACCCGTGGCTTATTAAATACAATGTTCTGTTGTTTAACTAGTTTAATGAAAAAGAGCATCAATGCATCTAGAAGATGCCATCGAGATTAAGCCTAGATGCATTCTACTTCGAAACTATTTAGGAATTTAATTATGTTTAAAATTTTATACAGTTGATTGTATTCAATTCGATAACCTGGATTGTATTGAAACAATAATCACATTAAGAGTTTAGGGTGAACCCTTATGGGCCTCCTTCCTTTTCTATATGTATTCGCCCGTCTTGCTACATGGTACAGTGTTGTATTATTAACTTGTTTACGGAGTTATTAGTTCTGGAAAATTGAATACATTTTGCTACAGTTTTACGACTTAAAGAAGAGATTAAAATGTACAGGGTTTGACCCTTGGTACATTCGATTTTTGAATGTGAATGCATATAGCTGGTTTTAATCTTTAATAAATATTTTGAGTAGTTTTAGTACGAACCTTTAATATATTTTATCAGTTTGTGAATATAAATGTGCTTCTCCAGAACTAGATTTTAATTCGGCATGTTTATATATATAGTGTCTTGTTTTACGAAAGATAATACCTATGGGATTGAGGTAAAATCTATACATGCTACTGATTTGTTTCGAGAAGATTTTCGATGCCTAGATATACATATATAATACTCTGTTGATGGTGTTTGTATTAATATTGTGTATTATATAAGTAGACATGCTATTAAAAAGGGACAATATTCTTACTATGTATATTATGTTTATTTCATCTGAATGCTTAGTTTTAAAGATTGAAATTTCCTGTATGTTTCGATGAAATAATGCATAATATTTATTCTATGGGTAAGATAGTCTGTCTATGTATGAATATTAACATAACTTGCAATGTTTACAAACTAGGGTTTTGATTTTATAATTCTGTGTAAAAACATATAATGTTTTGAATATAAACCTTGCTTTCTGTTATGATAATACAAGTATGGATATAGATATGCAAATACTAAGATGTCAGTATTTATGATACTCTCTGTATTACTTGATTCCTACTGAAATTTTTTATTTGAAATATAAACAAAGATAGTCTCTGGAACTACTAAGTTCTGCATAAACAGTAAGGTCTTAATAAGACATCCATACTTAGTATGAAAATAGAAAACCAATATACTCATTAGAGTAAGGAAATCATATATAATCTATGTTAATTAAACCCTTCTTGTATTAGAGTAGATCACCTTAGGGTGAAAGGAAAAATACAGGAAGACATTTATATTCATTCATTCAATATTCTCAAATATGATCATTCATTCGATTTACAGAAATATCTTATCAATAACTAACTCTATCATCTCTAATATATCTGAAAAGGAAACTTATGATAACATTTTCATACAGTTGCAGAAATAGATCAATAGTTTAAAAGAAAATAACATAAGCAAAGTAGAACATGTTAACTTTGATAGGGTGGAAAACAGAGTATTTTTTAAGGATTATAATACTATACTCAAGTATAGTATTCTAGGCGATTATTTTGGATTGGAAAAACCATATATATAGATTGGTAGGCGAATATTAAATATGAAACCTACAATTTACTACTGAAAATTGTAAATTCTGGCGAATATTATGATAAAAAAACGTATTTTATGTAAATATAGGCGATATTAGAGACTAAAAATGACCAAATAGCAAATTTATTTTTCGAAAAAAACCCCCAAAAATAGCCAATTGGCGAAATTTCACCCCTAAAATTTTTCCTGGTGGACAAACACCCAAAGAGGACCGTTCCTCCCAACCTTCTCCAGAGAGCAGCCAAGATCACTTGTGTAATACCCCCATTTTTACCCTTATAATATTTTGGGCTATAATGTAAATATTGTATGCATATTATGTATGGTTCCTAGCGTGGAGCTCAAGGCCAAGGCCCCGCTAGTGAATGCTCGACCTTGAAGAGGAAAGTATTGGATATTATGCTACCCATGTGCTAGTGAACCATGGGGATTGTAAATATGCATTTTAATATAAATTCCCACAACTAGCTATGCAATGCAACAAGAGATAGGGGCATGATGTTTACAAGGAATTGGAAGGGAAATATTCAAACCCTTGAGCCAATCAAGTCAAGCCAAGTGTCAATGAGAGAACCCATGAACCCTCAACTACCCATGTTGACTTTTATGCCCAATCATTCATTTCTCCCAAGAGTTGGTTGAGGTAGTTAATGCCTTGGGGATTGGAGAGGTATGGCTGTCCAAAATTGAGTATGGGAAAGACACCCTTCCTAGAATTTCGTGTTTGGCTTCTTGGGCAAAAAAAGAGCCACGAAATTGCCCCCAAGCCATTATTCACCCATCAGTTTTTGTCTCCCACGAGTTTGGAGCTACCTGGGCATTTTCCTCCATGGATTTCCTATGTTTTCCTTCATTTTTGTAGCTGGGAAGGGCATTTTTGTTGTGGCTAATAGTGGGGAAGAAGGGGAAACGATTTGGGGTTTTATTGAGGCCATTTTGGCCCACTGAATGCTCATACATCTATGGGAGAAATCGGTTTTCTTCCCTGGGGTTGATTTCCTCTTCCCACAATCCGTTTTGGATGTGCCACGATTTTGGGAAAGATTGGTAGGCGAATATTAAATATGAAACCTACAATTTACTACTGAAAATTGTAAATTCTGGCGAATATTATGATAAAAAAACGTATTTTATGTAAATATAGGCGATATTAGAGACTAAAAATGACCAAATAGCAAATTTATTTTTCGAAAAAAACCCCCAAAAATAGCCAATTGGCGAAATTTCACCCCTAAAATTTTTCCTGGTGGACAAACACCCAAAGAGGACCGTTCCTCCCAACCTTCTCCAGAGAGCAGCCAAGATCACTTGTGTAATACCCCCATTTTTACCCTTATAATATTTTGGGCTATAATGTAAATATTGTATGCATATTATGTATGGTTCCTAGCGTGGAGCTCAAGGCCAAGGCCCCGCTAGTGAATGCTCGACCTTGAAGAGGAAAGTATTGGATATTATGCTACCCATGTGCTAGTGAACCATGGGGATTGTAAATATGCATTTTAATATAAATTCCCACAACTAGCTATGCAATGCAACAAGAGATAGGGGCATGATGTTTACAAGGAATTGGAAGGGAAATATTCAAACCCTTGAGCCAATCAAGTCAAGCCAAGTGTCAATGAGAGAACCCATGAACCCTCAACTACCCATGTTGACTTTTATGCCCAATCATTCATTTCTCCCAAGAGTTGGTTGAGGTAGTTAATGCCTTGGGGATTGGAGAGGTATGGCTGTCCAAAATTGAGTATGGGAAAGACACCCTTCCTAGAATTTCGTGTTTGGCTTCTTGGGCAAAAAAAGAGCCACGAAATTGCCCCCAAGCCATTATTCACCCATCAGTTTTTGTCTCCCACGAGTTTGGAGCTACCTGGGCATTTTCCTCCATGGATTTCCTATGTTTTCCTTCATTTTTGTAGCTGGGAAGGGCATTTTTGTTGTGGCTAATAGTGGGGAAGAAGGGGAAACGATTTGGGGTTTTATTGAGGCCATTTTGGCCCACTGAATGCTCATACATCTATGGGAGAAATCGGTTTTCTTCCCTGGGGTTGATTTCCTCTTCCCACAATCCGTTTTGGATGTGCCACGATTTTGGGAAAGACCCATAGACCCTATTATGTGAATCCCATTGTTGAAATGTGTTTCCATGCCCAGTTTTGAGTTGCTGCGTGTAAAAGAATGTTGGGGCTGAGATGGGTATCCATTTCTTTGGGATGTGCTGAACTTGAGAGTTCCCTTTTCCTTGTAGATATCATGCCCAGCTCGGGGGTGGTCTCTGAGTGCTGAAATACTACAGGTTGGGCAGAGACCTATGTTTGGGTGGAACGTTGCAGCGACATAGCTAGTTGTTTGGGACAGCACTACAGTGAGATAAGTATATTCTCTTATGTGTATTTACTTCTGCACTGTTTTAATTAAAGGATGGTTGTTCTTGATATGGTTGATGCATGTGAAATGTATGTGGATGATGTTTTATTCCGCTGTACATGTTTGTCTGATTGTTGGGCAACTTTTTATATTTATATGAATCAAGAATGTTGAAATGGGCTAAGTTTTATAAAAGCCCAAATTTGGGTATCATGTTCTCTTCCTTGCGTTAATAGATGGGAGGAGGCATTACAACTTGCTCTTTGGACCCCTAAGCCTGTTCACTGAACCACCAGGAAGAAGAACCGTGTAGAAGCAAGGCACTCAAGTTGTACTTCAGCAATCAAAAGGACTTGCAAACAAACCACTCATATGTACTTCACCAATCAAGAAGACTTGCATACATAGTTCTACCTCTGCACTCAGCAGGAATAAGGCAGTCTTACTCTGCAACTCAATACTTAGCATCCCCTCATCGAATCTCTTGTGGGCTCAGTTCTAACACCACAAGGAAGTTCCCTCGTCAGAGAATATGTGAGCTCCTGCTCAAATTCGATGGCTATGTAAATATTGCCTAGGTATTTAGTGGTCAGTTTGCATTCAATGAGCCATTAGCTCAGTTCCACCATTTTTGGGGAGCATGACCACAATTTTAGGGTAGTTGTTCCATAACAACAACTAGTAATTGAGTTCAAATGCTGCCACTTATCCATTGCCTTCTACACTAGTTTCCATTCCTCCTAGTGGGTCAGTGAACACTCTTCAACAGTCTCTTTGGGTGAGTGTATCCTATTTAATTTATTTAAATAATAATATTATTCATTTACAGTCATCCTTGACCATCCTTGATCATTTAATACAAAACTTTACAATAAAAGTTATAGTAATGTTTTTCCACAAACATAAAATGTTTCAAGTACTAGGTAAGTTACAATAATATAGTGATACACTCTTGAAAAATTCTTTCCCATATATGTATTATTCCTTTAAGAAATATCTAGACATAAAAATATATTTACAAAATATATATATATATATATATATATATATATATAATAACTCCATTATATTTCAACAATATAATATAGTGATACACGCTTGAGAAATTCTTTCCTCTCTCTCTATATATATACATATATTTCTTAAAGAAATATATATATATAATACAAATATATAATGGTAACTCCATTATATTTCAACAATATAATATAGTGATACACTTTTCAGAAATTCTTTCCCATATATATATATATATATATATATATATATATATTCTTCCTTTAAGAAATATTTGACATAAAATATCTTTATACTTTTTTTTATTTATCAAAATACAAATATATAATGATATGGTAATACACTCTTGATATATATATATATATATATATATATATATATATATATATATCTTTTAAAAAACATATATATATATATATATATGTTTTAAAAAATATTTGAACATGAAATATGTTTATGCTATATATTTTTTAATCAAAATATAAATATATAATGATAACTCCACAATAGAAAATAGTAACACACTCTTGAGAATTTCCTTCACACACACACACACACACACACATATATATATAAGTCCACCCTAATATATAACTCATATTATTTAATTCTTTATCGAATATTTAGAGGCAATTTATAATTATGTAACACTTTATTTTCTCCTCAACATTGAGACCATTTTATTAAAAAGGAGGGTTAAAGGACGTGACACCTAATTCATAATAGGTTATATAGGTATATAATCGAACCTATCAAATTTTGTGACACATAAGTAAAGTTGATTTGGTACATAACTAATATGTTTGCAAGTAAGTCAAGTGAACTTTATTTGAAATATGAAACTGTATTTTAACAAACTTTCCACATGAAGGGAATTCTACTTCTACTGCTCCTACTTCTTCCTTTGCAGCAGGTTGGCTTGGCTGACCAACTAGTTGTAACCCTGACAATGCTTGAATCCTTCACATGGCTGGTGAAGGAGGATTCGTAACCCTAAGCTCTGATACCATGAAAAATTGTGAGAGGCAGAGCAAAACAGAGTAGGCGGAGGAAAAATAGAGCAGGGGTAGAATTGGCAATGCAGCTCTGCGGCTCTTCCATATATATTCCATTAAAACTAAAATGAACACACATCCATATTTTACATGTAGATGCCTCTTCATACGAGGCACAATAACTTCTACACCTAATGCATTAACTTCCCGTACTGGTGGTTGGTGGATTCAGTTAGTTGGCAGGAGGAATTATCTCCAACACTCCCCCATAATTCCAACCATAAACAAACTAAATTTTAACATGCTACAACAATACATATTAGGCCTCTGTGGGCTTACATACATTTCAAAATTCAAATATTCATCATGCCTGTTGGTCTAAGTTTTAGCAAGGCTTACATTCATAGACCCAAAAATTGATTTACTTCGTTGTAGGATATGGAACATGTTTACTTTTTCTTCTTTCTGCTCCACACTTTGAACTCAGCATTCTTCTTCACCTTCTTCTTCATTCTCACCTTCTTCTTCAAATTTTCTTCAAGCTCTTTGGGCTTGATTCTTCCATCAAAATCTACAAATTCTTAAATGGACTGCTGCCAGGTATGTTCATACTCAAACTCCAATTTCAGCATGCTTAGTTCGTATGTTGTGGGAATTTCAAGATCCAACATGTTGTTCACATCCTTCATTTTGTTTTCATCCTCTTCATTGGCATGCTTCCATGACATCAGTTGATAATAGTGCCTGATTTCTTCAAGACTCCATCTCTCAAAGATATTGTCAGTTGGTTCTTCATCATCTTCAATGCAGATTTCTTCATCCATGGTGCTGCTAAGAACTTTTGGCATGTCACAATGCCCATCATCACTGTATTCAAATGCTTCACCTTTTGCATCTACATGACTGCCTTCTTTTTCATTCTTAGCATACTCCATAATGCCTTCTTTTTCTTTTTCAATCTCTGTTCTTTCTGTGCAATCTTCACCATTCTCTGCTTCGAACAAGGACATCACATTGTCCAAAAATTCTTGAATAATTTCATCATCATCATATTCATTTACATTTTCCTCAATTTTAGGCTGACTTCTATATGCACCTGCACATGCACACACATCTAAACTGTTAGGAAAAACTTCTGCCCTCATGGGCATGCTCTTCATGAGCTCATCTTCTTTTTCACATTCAGCCTCTACTAGGTGTCCTCCAACTGCTTGAGTTGTTGATTCATCATTTTCTGTTGCTATTATGGCAGCTTCATCTTCAAGAATTGTTGGGTTGGCAAATTATTCATCTTCAACATCAACTTTGTCATCTTCATCCACTTGTGGCTCTGCACAGTGGGCTTCACTGTTCTCAAACTTATCAGGCTCTTCTTGGATGACAGAGTCCTCGACCATTTCTTGTGAACATTGAACTGCTTCTATGGATGGAGTTTCTACTGCTGCGATGGTAGTTATATCTTCATATTCATCCACAAGTGCCTCTACACCGTGGTATTCACTAACAACTTGGTTGTCTTCTGCTTCAACTATAGGCTTCTCTTCTGCTACTTCTTCAACAGGTTGTGACACTGTTGGTTGCTTGCACATGTCACTCCCCCTTTTACTAAACTCCTCTTCCAATATCTTCCATGCTTCCTTGGAAGTCTTTGCTGCTGCAATCTTGTGAAAAATATTTTCATCCACAGCTTGTTGGATGAGATGCAATGCTAATTCATGCTTCTGCATTTTTTGGTCTTCTTCCAGAGCCTTGAAGGCCTCTAGATCTAGGGGATGCACACATTCATTTTGAACTAAATACCATAAATCCTCTGCTCTAATAAAACTTCTCATCTTGATAGCCCAAAACTCATAATTTTTACCTGAAAAATGTTGAGGTACCAGGAGAAATCTGTTGCTCCACTTATCCTGGTTCTCCAACTGAGTTAATAAGCTCCTCTACAATGGGAACTTCTCCATATCTATGTGCAGAATACTTGGCCTCTGCCCCTGTATTTCGTCTTTTAATTTTCTTGAGTCTGCTTTGGTAAACCATTTCTTCTCTTCTTTGTTGGCACGTTCTGTGCTGGCACTTGTCTTCTTCATGCAAGTCTCCTACTTTCTTCTTCTTTCCTTATCGCCCCCTAAAAAAATATAAGTTTGCTTGCTGGTTGCAAGATACTGTCAATAATGCCCCCTTAATGCAAAAACACTCTGTTTTTTATTTTTTCAGACTCGGGGGGAGCTCTAGTGCAATTAACCAGGGAGCTTCCAAACTTCAACCAAGGTAGCAACAAATCTTACCAATACCATATTTAAATGCAGATTTAAGCTGAGCGATTAAAGAAAACTTACACAGGCGCCTTCTCCTTTAGCAGTCAAGAGGTAGGATTCTTCTTATTATTACACCTGCGGTGTCACGTGCTCTGTGCTCCTAGTTCTTCATGACTCTAAAAAATAGGTGAATCGGGCCCTCACTGCTCAGAGAGTAGGTCTCTTTGTTGTTCACAATCCCCTTCATGCGTTGGCTCTCTTCACAATAGTCTCAGCCGTCCACAAATATTCACGGCCTTCACCATTGGCCTTCATGATGGCTCCTCTATTTGGCCCTCTCTCAAACTCTTATCCTAGCTATCTTCTACTACATGGATGCCTCCACAAGTCATGGCCCTTCCACAAGGGTTCGGCCTCCACAACATGGATGCAACCCCTCTCCAAATCCACCATCCCACAAGGAATGGAGTCGGCTCTTCCTTCAACGGCTTCTGATGCCATGAAGCTCATGGCTCAGGCAATGAGAAATAGACTCCTTCAAGCTCATGGCTTTACCCGTTGAATTCTCCATTTTCCACAATTGCCACATTTTCTTCCAATGCCAATGATGATGCCACAAAGATGATTCTGTCCCCTCTTAGAGAAATTACCCTACGAATCTTTCGCTTGCTGTAGCAGGTATTTGTAATACCAAGCCCAACGAAGATGGGACTTGTGAGTATTCATCAATGAATCTGGCTTACAACATCCTTTTCCAAAGTTCCTTAAAGTCTGTGTACCCTGTAACCATGACTATCGGCGGATCAAATGTTGTCAGCTAGCACATCTCCATTACTTCCATAGATGGTTTTTCTTCAACCACGTCCACCAAAACTCAGGAAGCACCACACACACCAACTTACAGGAGTGCCTCCCCTCTGCACAGGTGCTCTCCTCACTCGACTGACAATATATTTCGACCAGTGGCCCCCAACACTCCCGACAATGACTCTCTCAAATTAAACGACGGGTCTCTTCAACACTACAATGGCTGGGGTTTCTCTTCCAGTGATTGTGGCTAGGGTTTCTCTCACCTCAATGGAGTCGGCTGCTCCTACTTCTTCCTTTGCAGTAGGTTGGCTTGGCTGACCAAATTTAGTTGTAACCCTGACAACGCTCAGATCCTTCACATGGCTGGTGAAGGAGGATTCGTAACCCTAAGCTCTGATACCATGAAAAATTGTGAGAGGAAGAGCAAAACAGAGTAGGCGGAGGCAAAACAGAGTAGGGGCATAATTGGCAATGGAGCTCTACGGCTCTACCATATCTATTCCATTAAAACTAAAATGAACACACATCCATATTTTACATGTAGATGCCTCTTCATACGAGGCACAATAACTTCTACACCTAATGCATTAACTTCCCATACTGGTGGTTGGTGGATTCAAATAGTTGGTGGGAGGAATTATCTCCAATAGTTAAACCCTATAGAAGTTTAAAGCTTTAAACAAATTGATTGTAAAACCAAGCAACGGTTAGGTCTGGGTATCTACAATAGACAAACCCCTTTTTCCCTTATAATTTTCAGAGACCTGCAGGGAACTCGATCCCAATACTTGTCTACTATGTAGAGATTCTAAGTTGACCCTAAATAAGAATCTCCATAGAAGGTCTAAAAGATCAGTGCGCGTGTCAGAGAACAATTTGACTGGGAAAATATTTAAGATATAAAATTTTTCATTCGATGGTAACTCTATTTATAAATAAAAACATCAAGAAGACATATATACATACATAATTTCTTGAGAGACATAGTTATACTGTCGACCCATCGACAAGTTCCATTCACATAAACATATTCTCTAATATTTTCATCAGCGTCCTTATGTAATACATATATTATGTTTGATAGAGTTATTTACTTACAACGAAAGCTCATCATGAGCAGAGGGATAAATAAAATAAAAAGGCATGAATTTCAACAGAGGCTCATATATAATAAGAAAAGAAGGAAATGCTCAGAATTCCTTGGTATTGTTGATCTTCACAGGAATGAGAAATAAGAACAATACCCATCCAACCATTATTTTCAAAGTTTTGAACAGTGCGTGAACAAAGAAAGCCTAAGGCATTCATAAGGAATGTAACATATATGTATATTAAGATTAGAAAGCACCAATACTCATATCCCTTGCAATACTTTTATACAAGGATATAAAATTAAATATATTGTTGCTATATTCCATCTTATATATTGGAAAAAACGAAATAACAATCATTCAAACAAGAAAGAAGAAATTTTGAATGTCATTCAAAATCTCATAACTCATATAACCCAAGAGTACTTACTTGATAACAATGAAATTGGATGCTTGGAGAATCAGCTCCTCCCAACCATAGGAGAGAACAACTCGTCTATTTTCCCAGCTCCACCCCTTAGTTGGATCACCACCATGCATAGAACGTCAAGAAATCACTTCCATGCAGCACTCCCTCTCTCGGAGTCTGTAACAAGAAATGATGGACTTATGAAAAGAGAGAACACTCAACACAGTTCCTCTATGCACACCACGTCATCCCATGTTATCTCAGTACATTGTTATATACATTGTTTCCCAAGTCTTGTGTCATTCCAATCAAATCTTCAATCAATCCATAAATCCCTATGATTTAGGATCTTGTCTAGTTGTTGAGTTTTAGATTGGATTTGATTGGTAAATATCTCTTTTAATTGCTTACACATGTTCTTTGTGCCATGGTGGTGTCCCTTGATTTAGTTGAACTCTCCAAGTGCCTTTTTTCTTTTATTTGATAAAAAAAATAGTTTGTTGTGCAAAGTGTCAGTTTTTATTTTTGATTTTTAAATAACTCTTACATAGAAATAATTTTCACAATTTAATAATTCAAAGATAAATAATATTATTTTGGAGGTATCACATTCCTTTCCCCCTTATCCTTAACACCACCCTCGGTGTTCTTTATTCTGAGCTCTCTTGCTCATTCTAGAACATGGAAGGATATGCCTCTCGCAGTTTATCCTACATTTCCTAAGTTGCCTCTTCAGGGCTGAAGTGCTTCCATTGCACTTTTATTTGAACGATGGCTTGATTCCGTAGCATACATTCCTTCCGGTCTAGGATTGGGAAAGGTTTGGTCTGGAACTCGCCCTCGGGTTCTATCTGAATCATATTCTAGTTAATTACATGAGTAGCATCGTGCACATATTTTTTTAACAATGAATTTAACATGAAATACATCATGCACTTTTATATTAGGGGGAAGTTCAAGCTAATAGGATACCGACCCTATCTTAGCTAACACTTCAAAAGGTCCACAATACCTGGAAGGGATAATTTTAAGGACCCATACTTATTTAAAAGTGTATAAACCTTGGTGAATCTTACCAATTTTTAAAATGTCAACTATAAAATATTTGGCAATATTTTTCTAAAATTATTTCAATTTCTAAAGATTTTATATAGTTTATATAATAATTTGGCGATTTTTAGAGAAAAAATTTTACCCCATCAAAATTAGCCGAAACAGGGCTTCAAAAAATGCAAATTGGTGAATCTGTTTTTGGAAAAAAACATGGAAAAATAGCTCATGGGCTAAATTTCACCCCTAAAATTATCCTTGATACCTAGGTGCCAGCTTGGAACACCTTCCCAAGCTAAAGGCACTCTTCTTTGTATTTACCTTTAGAAATACATGATCTTCGACGTTGAACTCTCTTGGAGTTCTTTTTAAATCTGCATAACTCTTATGTTGATCCTGGGCAACTTTTAAGTTTTGTTGCACCTCTTTCACCATTTGTTCGATCTTCTTTAACATGTCAGGTCCTAGAACAATCCTATCAACAGGGTTATCCCAAGACACAGGAGTGTGGAATTTTCTTCTGTACAAGACTTCAAATAGGCTCATTTTTAATGAATCTTGATACCCATTATTATAAGCAAATTCTACTAAATGCAAATACTCTTCTGATGTACCTAGTTTATCCATTACATACATTCACATCATATCTTCCAACACTTGATTAGTTCTTTTAGATTGCCCATCCATTTGAGGATGATAGGAAGTACTAAAGTTCAGTTGTGTATCTAGACCTTTAAACAAGGAATTCCAAAGTTACTTGTAAATTTTGCGTCTCTATTAGAAATCACAACTTTCGGAATACCATGCAAACGGAATATTTCTTTCATAAAAATATTAGCTATGTTAATGGATTTAAAAGTAGATTTCACAGGGTTGAATTGTGTAGATTTACTTAACTTATCAACAACTACCATTATTGAGTCATGTTGTTTATTCGTTTTAAGTAATCCTCTTATAAAGTCCATACTTATTATCTCCCACTTCCATTCTAGAACAGATAAGGGTTGGAGTAACCCGGCAGGATGTTGATGTTCTGTTTTTACTTGTTCACATTCAATGCATCTAGCTAGTTAGTTTGCAACATCATTATTCATGTTAGGCCAATAATAGCTTCTTCTTAGTTTTGTTATCATCTTTTGGTATCTCGGATGACTGGAATACGGTTTTTTATGTAACTCATTCAGGATTAGTTGCTTAACTTATTCAGAATTAGGTATGTATAATCGATTTTTATAGATTAACAAGTCTTCTAAGCTTATGGAGTAAGCTGAGAATTCATTTTTATTTACATCATTTTCCAATTTTTCTTTAATTTTTAGGTATTATTCATCATTTTTAGCTGCATCTTTTATCAAATCTTCAAGATTTGTCTTGTAACTACTAAAAACAGTCGAACAATGTGGAATAGCATTCCTACTCAGGGAATCCGCCACTTTGTTCTATTTTCCTTTAATGTGCTTAATCTCAAAATAATACTCACTCAAGAAGGATAAACACCTTGCTTAACGAGCATTTAAACTTTGTTGATCAAATAAGTATTTTAAGCTTATATTATCTGACATTAAAATGAATTTTGTTCCTATTTAGTAATGTCTCCACATCCTTAATGCACGTATTATAGAAGCTTGTTCTAAGTCATGTGTCACATAGTTACGTTCATGTTGTTTAAGTTTTCTTGACTCATCTTATTACATAATCCTCTTGCAGTAGCACGCCCCCTAATCCCTCTAAGAAGGAATCTGTACATACAACGAATTCCTTGTACAGATCTGCTATTCTTAAAATCGGTGTGGTGGTCAACAAGTGTTTAATCTTTTCAAAGATTTCTTGACATTTGTCAAACCATATGAATTTAGTTCCTTTATTTTGAATTGAATTTATCGGGTAAGCAATCCTCGAGAACCCCTCAATGAACTTGTGATAGTAACCCGTGATCCCCATAAAGGATCAATTCCCGGTTACATCCTTAGGAACTGGCCAATCAATGATTGCGTTGATTTATCTGGGTCTATATAAATTCCTTCCTTAGATATTGCATGACCTAGGTATTGAATTTTTGTAATACCCCTAGGTTTGACTTCGAATGTAATTATCCAAAATTATATAAATGATGTAAATATGCTAGTGTTAATTCCTAGTGCGGAGCTCAAGGCCAAGGTCTGACTAGTGAATGTCTAGGAATGTATTATGTTTATATTTTATTTGGACTGTTTGGTTGGATTTTATGTTGATTTAGAATATTATGTAAATATTATGTGCATAAATAATAAAATGGTCCAACAATGGCTGTGTAGAGAGAACCAAAGGGATTATGATTCCACCATAGGGGAAGTGGAAATGTAATATCCTAGGAACAATTTAACCATAATATTAACTCAATTCCAAGTCTTTAAACTCCACTTGGTCAAATTTCTGCTAAACTCTTCGAACCGTGCAAGGAGTAAGTGAGGTGTACTGGGCTAAAGACTGAGGATGGTGGGATGAAATTTCAATTCTGGAATTTATATGGTATTATGTGTAGCAGTAGGTTAGAGTGTAGATCGGAAGTGTCCTATGCACCATGTACCAGTACCTTTCACTTTTCAACAATAGAGTTAGTCTATTTCCTACTTTGAGGCTTCTTGGGTAGCTGGCATATGCATACTAGAAAGGTAAGGGTTCTGGAAGTTAATGACAGTGTATATATTAGTCCAATGGTGGCTAGATGTGTTCAGGAGGATTCTGGAGCAGCTTGGACAAAGTTTGGAAATATTGGTGTAACAGATGTGTTAGAACTGTAATCCACACTTAGTACCATAATCCATAAACTTTTATTGCCCATGTGCTTAATTAAACCATAGTTTGGACTAGGTGACTACAGTTGGTCAAAAACCCACTTTTGAGAGTGTTCACACCCACTTCCAACCAAACCAGTTCACCCAGCCTCCTGTTTTGTCCACAAGTGCGCCCTCATTAATTGCTGGTGCGCCCTCTCTCCTTGTTTTGGGGAATTTCAGTTGACCAAGGGCGCTAGGGTGGATTTTGCCCATTTTTGGCTAGATTTGGAGCATTTAATGCTCCCTTGGGCCCCCCAAACTCCTCTACTTGCTCACCCACGCCTGCCTTGAGCTCATTTATGACCCAGCATGCTTCAGCCACCTACACACCAGAATTCGTGACTGTTTGGGGTGATTGGGATTGAGTTGGACCCACCTAGGGGGGATTGAGGCCAATTTGGCATTGTTGACTTGTACACTCAGCTTGAGCCACCTAATGCTCTCGAATTTCTCATGGATGTAATAAAAACCTGTTACTAACATTTTCACATGTTAGACAGTCAGTTAATCAAAGGTTTCAGCATACATTGTGTGTAAATTTATCTTCTTTTTCAAGTTTTTCCACTATTTTTGCAAATTAATTCGATTTTGTGAGGTTCTCCATAGCTCCTAGATCTTCTGTGATCAAAATACTCACATGGTATCAGATCCATCGTGGAGTTAGTGAGTTGCAGGTCAATATTGAGCATTGAACTGCATTCTAGAGAGGATTTCCAGATAAAAATTGAGTGTTTTTTGCAGGTGTTTCAGTAGCTTTCTCACCATTAACGCAGCAGTCATGGAAGCAAACCAAATGTTGCTCACACCCTTCAATTTTTTCGATTGGAAGGCTGAGATGGTCATCAAGCTGAGATCTAAGGGTCTCTATAGAGTGACCATGGGCACAGAAGTGGAACCAAACTCTGCTGTGGAGAAAGCAAAGTACTACAATCGACTTGATGAAGCTTATGGATTGTTATGCCTGAGCATTTCAAGGGAACTCTTGTTTCATACAGACAGTTTGACAACCCCCAATGAGGTATGGGTGAAGCTAGAATCACTCTTTGGGAAAACTGATGAACTGAGAGGCCACCAGCTTGAAAACGAGCTCATCAGCTTGAGCCCAGCGCATTTTGAAACCATCCAGGAGTTCTTCACGAAATTCAAGTCACTGGTGCTTCAACTGCAACAATGTGGAATTGTTAAGAAGGAGGAACAACTGATTCTGTCCATCCTTTCGAAGTTAGGCCCAGAATTCTCCGTATTTGTTAGCACATTTCACTCAGCCAAAATGACCCTTCGAAATTGGCAAATGCCATCACTAGCTACGTTCATGGAGTGTCTCACTCAGGAGCAGGACAAACTAGTTCAGATGGGCACCATAAAATCAAAGGACCAAGCTTTGGCAATGGGTGTTTCAAATGCAAGCAAAGGAAAGCAGAAAGCCAAGAATTCGAAGCAGCAAGAGAAGAGGAAGTTTGACAAGACCAAGTCTGCAGATGGGGGTTCGAATCTGTCAAAGGAGAAGGACAAGAAGGGAAAGGAAAAGACCAAATGCACCTATTGTCATAGGGGATGGAATCCAGAGAGCTCATGTATGAAGAAAACCATTGACTCAATGGCGCAGCTGCTGGAGAAGAACAACATCCCAGTCCCTGAGGGCGCAAGGAAGAAGGAGAGCACCTCAAACCCTGACAATAAGGAGAAGTGTCATGCTTTGGTAGCAGGTATTTCGAATCCCTCTTCCTTCATCATTGATTCAGGAGCTTCCAGACATATGGTTTCATCCAAAGAGCTCTTCTCCTCTATGCATTCGAATGGTGGCCCAACAGTTTGAATGGGAGATGATTCAGAAATCCAAACAAAGGGGATTGGTAGGATTGACATGGAGCATGGCTATTTCAGTGATGTGCTCTATGTACCTTCATTGGCTGCAAATTTGCTATCATTCTATCAAATGACCCATACAGGAGAAGCCAAGAGAGTAACATTTACTCCATATTTGGTAGAAATCTCAGAAATTTCCTCAAATCAAGTTGTGGCAGTAGGGTATGCAGATCATGATGAGAGAATGTACAAATTCTCAAACCTCATTCCAAATTCTAGTGACCATGCTCTTGTCTCTCATGCCAACGAGACTTCCAAGTTGTGGCATGAAATATTTGGCCACATGAACTACAAATATCTCCAGCAATTGCACAAGGACGAGATGGTGGAAGGGCTTCCAGAAATCAGATCTGCAAATGGTGCATGCATTGGGTGTGTAGTTGGAAAGCATCCTGAGCGCAGCTATGAGAAGGGAATGGCAAGGAGAGCCACTCAACCACTTGGATTGGTACATTCAGACCTCATTGGTCCTCTTCCCACTCCATCATATGGTGGATCAAGGTATGTACTTACATTCATAGATGACTACTCTCGATTCTGCTGGGTTTACTTCCTTAAATTGAAGTCAGAAGTGTTTGAGAAATTGAAGATTTGGAAAGCCCTAGTGGAGAACCATAGTGGTCATAAGATAAAGATCCTTAGGACTGATAATGGAAAGGAATATGTGAATAATAAAATTCAGCACCTTTGTGAGGAATGTGGCATCCAAATGCAACATTCAATCCCCTACACACCTCAGCAAAATGGTGTGGCAGAGAGGAAAAATAGATCTCTCAAGGAGATGGCTACTTGCATGATTGAAGCTAGGGATCTAAGCCCTAAGCTATGGGCTGAAGCCATCAATTGTGCTGCTCATATTCAGAACAGAGCCTTTCACAAATCAGTCAAAGGAAAAACCCCCTATGAGGCATGGTTTGGCCAAAAAACAAATGTGTCAAATTTCAGGATTTTTGGGTCTAGAGCATGGGCTCGAATTCCATCAGAAAAGAGGAAGGCTTTGGAGCCACAGAGAAGGGAATGTATCATGGTTGTATATGGTGAGTACACAAAGGGATACAAGCTCTTTGACACATCCACACTTAAAACTTTCATTGAGAGAAGTGTGCAATTCGAAGAAGAACCAATTCCAGATTTTGAGCTTGCACCGGGGGAAAGCTCCTCTCCTCCACACCTTAATGAAATTAGTGATGATTCCACCTCTGATTTTTCTGATATTTCTGAAGATGACATGGCTGAAGATGACATTGCTGTACATGAGTCACCATCAAGGCCCAAGTGGGCTGAGAAAATCATACAAGCTGCAGGTGAATTGGCAGGCAATCCCCAAGAGCCTAGGAAGACTAGATCTCAAACAATCAATGCTTCCTTTGCAAATGAAAGTGAACTTGCTGATCACTGTTATATGATGATTGGATCTGATCCAACATCATATCAGGAAGCTCATCATGATCCAAGGTGGAGAGAAGCAATGCAAGAAGAAGAACAAAACATGGGATTTGGTGCCTCTTCCTCCCAAGAGGAAACTTGTGCAATGTAAGTGGATTTTTCGAACCAAACATGTTGCTGATGGTTCTGATCTGAAGTATAAGGCTAGGTTAGTGGCTAAGGGCTACTCACAAATCCATGGTGTGGATTATACAGAGACCTTTGCACCGGTTGCAAAGATGGACTCAATTAGACTAGCTCTAGCCATGGCAGCTAGTAAAGGTTGGGAAGTTCACCACATGGATGTCAAAAGTGCATTCTTGCATGGTGAGATACAGGAAGATATATATATGCAGCAACCTGAAGGATTCCAAGAGGATCCCACACTTGTATGCAGGTTAAAGAAGTCACTCTATGGACTCAAGCAAGCCCCCAGGGCTTGGTATGCCAAAATGGATGCTTTTTTGCTCTCAATTGGTTTCTGTCGATGCAAGTCTGATCCAAATGTTTATTTGCAGCATTGTGATGATAATTTGCAGGTAATTGTACTGTATGTTGATGATCTCTTAATTACAGGGAGCTGCACCAAACAAATTGGCTCAATTAAAGCTTCTTTGCACAGTGAATTTGCCATGAGCGACCTAGGATTGCTAAGGCAATTTTTGGGTTTGGAAATTGAGCAATCTGAGAGAGGTATATTGCTGAGTCAACCTAAGTATGCTTCAGACCTGTTACTCAAGTTTAAAATGGCTGAATGTAAGGCAGCCAAGTGCCCATTCCTTTCAGGCATAAAACTAGGTGAATTTGAAGACTCCCCATTGGTGGATTGCACTCTCTACAGGCAGCTAGTTGGAAGTTTGCTGTACCTTACACATACAGGACCTGATTTGTCTTATGCTGTAAGTGCTATAGCAAGGTATATGCAGCAGCCACATGAGATCCATTGGAAGGCAGCCAAAAGGATCCTTCATTATGTCCAAGGAACAAAGAACTTTGGGGTACACTATGCAGCTGGTTCTTCACTTCAACTAGCTGGATTTTCTGATTCCGATTGGGCGGGAGATCCCATCGATAGAAAGTCCACTTCAGGTTTTGTGTTTATGTTTGCTGAAGGTCCCATTTGCTGGTCAAGTAAGAAACAGCATACAATTTCTCTTTCATCAGCAGAGGCCGAGTACAGGGCATCAGTGAACGCAGCCACACAGTGTGTTTGGTTGCAAGGCATTCTTCGGGAGTTTGGTGTTGCTATTGATTCTCCAACCAATATTTGGGTGGATAATCAAAGTGCCATCAAGATATCTATTGATCCAGTACAGAGGCAAAGAACAAAGCACATTGAGATCCACATGCATTACATTCGGGGCTTGGTGCATGACAGGGTGATTTCATTGCAGTATTGCCCATCCACCGAGCAAACTGCAGATATTTTCACCAAGTGCTTTACTGAAAAGACCTTCACTCACTTGAGAGATTTGCTTGGAGTGAGTGGTGGATGGTGATTGCTGCAATTTAATTGCAGGTTCAGCCCCATGTCCATTTTAGAGGGAAGTTTTTATCCCATGAGGTTTTACTTCTTTTCCTCGGTTCATATGGACAAATAAAATTTCTGTTTGTAATGAGGTGACTTGAGCCATTGTTGCCAAGGCCTCCCACTTATCTTTCATGAGATGTACTAAGCTATGGTTAAGGGGGGGTGTTAGAACTGTAATCCACACTTAGTACCATAATCCATAAATTTTTTATTGCCCATGTGCTTAATTAAACCATAGTTTGGACTAGGTGACTACAGTTGGTCAAAAACCCACTTTTGAGAGTGTTCACACCCACTTCCAACCAAACCAGTTCACCCAGCCTCCTGTTTTGTCCACAAGTGCGCCCTCATTAATTGCTGGTGCGCCCTCTCTCCTTGTTTTGGGGAATTTCAGTTGACCAAGGGCGCTAGGGTGGATTTTGCCCATTTTTGGCTAGATTTGGAGCATTTAATGCTCCCTTGGGCCCCCCAAACTCCTCTACTTGCTCACCCACGCCTGCCTTGAGCTCATTTATGACCCAGCATGCTTCAGCCACCTACACACCAGAATTCGTGACTGTTTCGGGTGATTGGGATTGAGTTGGACCCACCTAGGGGGGATTGAGGCCAATTTGGCATTGTTGACTTGTACACTCAGCTTGAGCCACCTAATGCTCTCGAATTTCTCATGGATGTAATAAAAACCTGTTACTAACATTTTCACATGTTAGACAGTCAGTTAATCAAAGGTTTCAGCATACATTGTGTGTAAATTTATCTTCTTTTTCAAGTTTTTCCACTATTTTTGCAAATTAATTCGATTTTGCGAGGTTCTCCATAGCTCCTAGATCTTCTGTGATCAAAATACTCACATGGTATCAGAGCCATCGTGGAGTTAGTGAGTTGCAGGTCAATATTGAGCATTGAACTGCATTCTAGAGAGGATTTCCAGATAAAAATTGAGTGTTTTTTGCAGGTGTTTCAGTAGCTTTCTCACCATTAACGCAGCAGTCATGGAAGCAAACCAAATTTTGCTCACACCCTTCAATTTTTTCGATTGGAAGGCTGATATGGTCATCAAGCTGAGATCTAAGGGTCTCTATAGAGTGACCATGGGCACAGAAGTGGAACCAAACTCTGCTGTGGAGAAAGCAAAGTACTACAATCGACTTGATGAAGCTTATGGATTGTTATGCCTGAGCATTTCAAGGGAACTCTTGTTTCATACAGACAGTTTGACAACCCCCAATGAGGTATGGGTGAAGCTAGAATCACTCTTTGGGAAAACTGATGAACTGAGAGGCCACCAGCTTGAAAACGAGCTCATCAGCTTGAGCCCAGCGCATTTTGAAACCATCCAGGAGTTCTTCACGAAATTCAAGTCACTGGTGCTTCAACTGCAACAATGTGGAATTGTTAAGAAGGAGGAACAACTGATTCTGTCCATCCTTTCGAAGTTAGGCCCAGAATTCTCCGTATTTGTTAGCACATTTCACTCAGCCAAAATGACCCTTCGAAATTGGCAAATGCCATCACTAGCTACATTCATGGAGTGTCTCACTCAGGAGCAGGACAAACTAGTTCAGATGGGCACCATAAAATCAAAGGACCAAGCTTTGGCAATGGGTGTTTCAAATGCAAGCAAAGGAAAGCAGAAAGCCAAGAATTCGAAGCAGCAAGAGAAGAGGAAGTTTGACAAGACCAAGTCTGCAGATGGGGGTTCGAATCTGTCAAAGGAGAAGGACAAGAAGGGAAAGGAAAATACCAAATGCACCTATTGTCATAGGGGATGGAATCCAGAGAGCTCATGTATGAAGAAAACCATTGACTCAATGGCGCAGCTGCTGGAGAAGAACAACATCCCAGTCCCTGAGGGCGCAAGGAAGAAGGAGAGCACCTCAAACCCTGACAATAAGGAGAAGTGTCATGCTTTGGTAGCAGGTATTTCGAATCCCTCTTCCTTCATCATTGATTCAGGAGCTTCCAGACATATGGTTTCATCCAAAGAGCTCTTCTCCTCTATGCATTCGAATGGTGGCCCAACAGTTCGAATGGGAGATGATTCAGAAATCCAAACAAAGGGGATTGGTAGGATTGACATGGAGCATGGCTATTTCAGTGATGTGCTCTATGTACCTTCATTGGCTGCAAATTTGCTATCATTCTATCAAATGACCCATACAGGAGAAGCCAAGAGAGTAACATTTACTCCAGATTTGGTAGAAATCTCAGAAATTTCCTCAAATCAAGTTGTGGCAGTAGGGTATGCAGATCATGATGAGAGAATGTACAAATTCTCAAACCTCATTCCAAATTCTAGTGACCATGCTCTTGTCTCTCATGCCAACGAGACTTCCAAGTTGTGGCATGAAATATTTGGCCACATGAACTACAAATATCTCCAGCAATTGCACAAGGACGAGATGGTGGAAGGGCTTCCAGAAATCAGATCTGCAAATGGTGCATGCATTGGGTGTGTAGTTGGAAAGCATCCTGAGCGCAGCTATGAGAAGGGAATGGCAAGGAGAGCCACTCAACCACTTGGATTGGTACATTCAGACCTCATTGGTCCTCTTCCCACTCCATCATATGGTGGATCAAGGTATGTACTTACATTCATAGATGACTACTCTCGATTCTGCTGGGTTTACTTCCTTAAATTGAAGTCAGAAGTGTTTGAGAAATTGAAGATTTGGAAAGCCCTAGTGGAGAACCATAGTGGTCATAAGATAAAGATCCTTAGGACTGATAATGGAAAGGAATATGTGAATAATAAAATTCAGCACCTTTGTGAGGAATGTGGCATCCAAATGCAACATTCAATCCCCTACACACCTCAGCAAAATGGTGTGGCAGAGAGGAAAAATAGATCTCTCAAGGAGATGGCTACTTGCATGATTGAAGCTAGGGATCTAAGCCCTAAGCTATGGGCTGAAGCCATCAATTGTGCTGCTCATATTCAGAACAGAGCCTTTCACAAATCAGTCAAAGGAAAAACCCCCTATGAGGCATGGTTTGGCCAAAAACCAAATGTGTCAAATTTCAGGATTTTTGGGTCTAGAGCATGGGCTCGAATTCCATCAGAAAAGAGGAAGGCTTTGGAGCCACAGAGAAGGGAATGTATCATGGTTGTATATGGTGAGTACACAAAGGGATACAAGCTCTTTGACACATCCACACTTAAAACTTTCATTGAGAGAAGTGTGCAATTCGAAGAAGAACCAATTCCATATTTTGAGCTTGCACCGAGGGAAAGCTCCTCTCCTCCACACCTTAATGAAATTAGTGATGATTCCACCTCTGATTTTTCTGATATTGCTGAAGATGACATGGATGAAGATGACATTGCTGTACATGAGTCACCATCAAGGCCCAAGTGGGCTGAGAAAATCATACAAGCTGCAGGTGAATTGGCAGGCAATCCCCAAGAGCCTAGGAAGACTAGATCTCAAACAATCAATGCTTCCTTTGCAAATGAAAGTGAACTTGCTGATCACTGTTATATGATGATTGGATCTGATCCAACATCATATCAAGAAGCTCATCATGATCCAAGGTGGAGAGCAGCAATGCAAGAAGAATTCCAGTCTCTCCAAGAGAACAAAACATGGGATTTGGTGCCTCTTCCTCCCAAGAGGAAACTTGTGCAATGTAAGTGGATTTTTCGAACCAAACATGTTGCTGATGGTTCTGATATGAAGTATAAGTCTAGGTTAGTGGCTAAGGGCTACTCACAAATCCATGGTGTGGATTATACAGAGACCTTTGCACCGGTTGCAAAGATGGACTCAATTAGACTAGCTCTAGCCATGGCAGCTAGTAAAGGTTGGGAAGTTCACCACATGGATGTCAAAAGTGCATTATTGCATGGTGAGATACAGGAAGATATATATATGCAGCAACCTGAAGGATTCCAAGAGGATCCCACACTTGTATGCAGGTTGAAGAAGTCACTCTATGGACTCAAGCAAGCCCCCAGGGCTTGGTATGCCAAAATGGATGCTTTTTTGCTCTCAATTGGTTTCTGTCGATGCAAGTCTGATCCAAATGTTTATTTGCAGCATTGTGATGATAATTTGCAGGTAATTGTACTGTATGTTGATGATCTCTTAATTACAGGGAGCTGCACCAAACAAATTGGCTCAATTAAAGCTTCTTTGCACAGTGAATTTGCCATGAGCGACCTAGGATTGCTAAGGCAATTTTTGGGTTTGGAAATTGAGCAATCTGAGAGAGGTATATTGCTGAGTCAACCTAAGTATGCTTCAGACCTGTTACTCAAGTTTAAAATGGCTGAATGTAAGGCAGCCAAGTGCCCATTCCTTTCAGGCATAAAACTAGGTGAATTTGAAGACTCCCCATTGGTGGATTGCACTCTCTACAGGCAGCTAGTTGGAAGTTTGCTGTACCTTACACATACAGGACCTGATTTGTCTTATGCTGTAAGTGCTATAGCAAGGTATATGCAGCAGCCACATGAGATCCATTGGAAGGCAGCCAAAAGGATCCTTCATTATGTCCAAGGAACAAAGAACTTTGGGGTACACTATGCAGCTGGTTCTTCACTTCAACTAGCTGGATTTTCTGATTCCGATTGGGCGGGAGATCCCATCGATAGAAAGTCCACTTCAGGTTTTGTGTTTATGTTTGCTGAAGGTCCCATTTGCTGGTCAAGTAAGAAACAGCATACAATTTCTCTTTCATCAGCAGAGGCCGAGTACAGGGCATCAGTGAACGCAGCCACACAGTGTGTTTGGTTGCAAGGCATTCTTCGGGAGTTTGGTGTTGCTATTGATTCTCCAACCAATATTTGGGTGGATAATCAAAGTGCCATCAAGATATCTATTGATCCAGTACAGAGGCAAAGAACAAAGCACATTGAGATCCACATGCATTACATTCGGGGCTTGGTGCATGACAGGGTGATTTCATTGCAGTATTGCCCATCCACCGAGCAAACTGCAGATATTTTCACCAAGTGCTTTACTGAAAAGACCTTCACTCACTTGAGAGATTTGCTTGGAGTGAGTGGTGGATGGTGATTGCTGCAATTTAATTGCAGGTTCAGCCCCATGTCCATTTTAGAGGGAAGTTTTAATCCCATGAGGTTTTACTTCTTTTCCTCGGTTCATATGGACAAATAAAATTTCTGTTTGTAATGAGGTGACTTGAGCCTTTGTTGCCAAGGCCTCCCACTTATCTTTCATGAGATGTACTAAGCTATGGTTAAGGGGGGGTGTTAGAACTGTAATCCACACTTAGTACCATAATCCATAAATTTTTTATTGCCCATGTGCTTAATTAAACCATAGTTTGGACTAGGTGACTACAGTTGGTCAAAAACCCACTTTTGAGAGTGTTCACACCCACTTCCAACCAAACCAGTTCACCCAGCCTCCTGTTTTGTCCACAAGTGCGCCCTCATTAATTGCTGGTGCGCCCTCTCTCCTTGTTTTGGGGAATTTCAGTTGACCAAGGGCGCTAGGGTGGATTTTGCCCATTTTTGGCTAGATTTGGAGCATTTAATGCTCCCTTGGGCCCCCCAAACTCCTCTACTTGATCACCCACGCCTGCCTTGAGCTCATTTATGACCCAGCATGCTTCAGCCACCTACACACCAGAATTCGTGACTGTTTGGGGTGATTGGGATTGAGTTGGACCCACCTAGGGGGGATTGAGGCCAATTTGGCATTGTTGACTTGTACACTCAGCTTGAGCCACCTAATGCTCTCGAATTTCTCATGGATGTAATAAAAACCTGCTACTAACATTTTCACATGTTAGACAGTCAGTTAATCAAAGGTTTCAGCATACATTGTGTGTAAATTTATCTTCTTTTTCAAGTTTTTCCACTGTTTTTGCAAATTAATTCGATTTTGTGAGGTTCTCCATAGCTCCTAGATCTTCTGTGATCAAAATACTCACAAGATGCTTAGCTGGGATTGGCGGGTTAGGAATTTTGCTGGCTTCCCAAACATAAGGAAGAAGCTTCCAGATTCTGATTTTAAGGGATTATATGGTTGATATATTGAGTTATTAACCTACTTCAACAAACGGGAAGTTGAATGGGTGCACAGATTTCATTTTATAAGGGAAACATTGAAACTAGTCTAGAAAAACCACTCAATGAGCTAATCTCCGAATTTAACTTGACAAATGACTTCCATTAATTGATTTTTTCTTTTCTGAAAGAGTATGCAGCTCTGATATAGTACTAACAGCACTAATGACTCAAAATATACATAATATAACTCTTCTTTTTATTCAATGGCTCTTTTCTCAAAACATAGTGCCTCATAGGCTATAATTTGCAGTACATTGGTGGAGAAGATGAATAGAGAGAAGGATTTTTAAAGTAGATCTATTTTGGATGTAATGATCAGAACCTATATCGATAATAGGTATTATTTGGCTTCTCCTTCTGCTGGTAGTATTCACTGGTACTTCCTCCTTCAAACAGATGTCTCCATTAGGGGAAACTCCTCCAAATTTAGCTGGACGAACTAGGGCAATGAGAGGAATGGGAGATCAAGTCTGCATTCGACCTATGGGCATGAAAGCCAATGAAACGAGCTGATAATCACTTCTAGAGATCACTGGAGGTCCTGGGCATGCTCCTCTACAACAATCTTCTTCTGCTAATGATCCTCCTCCAAAACTAGTTGCAGTTCTTCTTCAATGGTGGCCTCCTCTCCAGTCTGGCATTAGATCTTCATGGCTGAACTGTACTGGACATCAATGGCTATAATATTACTTGTTGGACCTACACAACACTCTTGGATAACTCACACAGTCTTGGGGCACATCACCCAAGCAAACGTGTTGAGGCACAACACTCAACTAGGGAGGCTCAGAGCTCTCCAACCAAAATTCCAAAATGACAAAAGTTCTTGAATGAAGTTGGAAACCTTCTTAAATATAATTCATGTTGGCATGTTGAGTAAGTTACTTAGCTTGGTGACCTATGAGAATAGGTCACCCATGAGTGTACATACTTTCCTTGCTTTGCTTGCTTGCTTTGCTTTGGCTTTCCATTCTTTCCACTTTTTCTGATTTTCCTTCCTTTTCTAAACTTTCCTACTTTCAAAACTTTCCTTCTTTTCCAACTTTCCTGATTTTCCAGGATTTATGCTACTTTTCCTAAAATAAGCCTCTTTTCTCCATTTTGGCAACATTTTTGGACTCTAGTGTTTACTTGACTTCTACTCCAAGTAATTCCTCCACCCTTATCCACCAATTCAAATTAGTAGGCCATGTTCTCCATTTATTCAGCATGATAAATAAAGATATTAATAAAAGATAATACAACTCATAATTAATTCCATCTTCATCATTTAATCAATTAATTAATGATTAATTAACTCTTGTGGTATAATTTCCTCCAAAAATACACCCTACTCCATTTTTGGCAACATCTTCCACATGGGTGCCCTCTTGGCCCACTTGTTCATTATCCATTAATTTTATTTATCAAAATTACCTTTAATAAATAAATTTGTCAATTTGTGAGACTTAGGCTAAAAGTAATTCTAAGCAAATAGAATTAATACCATTTAATTCCCTTAGGGGTTGATCTTGTCCCCTTTCACCCATGGTATTGGATGAGCCAAAATTGGGGACATGACAGGAAAGGGGGCCCATGAGTGACTAAATCCTTGCTGCCGATTGTCAAGCTTAGAACTCACCCAAAATAAGCCAATTATATCATTTTTTGACCATTTTCCCAATCATTAATGCATGTGTGTGGTTGGTGGGAAAATTCACCTCATGTAGTTATTGAAGCATGGGACTGACTGCACTTTTGTGACAGTTTTGTCATGACAAAGTCAGTATGCAGCTTCCAGGAGTCCTTTCTCTATTGCTAGAAGTTATGTTAGTTTGTATTTTCACCCTTTTCCCATATCCTTTGGAGTCAACCCTCATTGCTCATTATTCTTTCACACAGATTCAAAGATGCAGAGCTCTCCATTGTTGTCCATGAACTTACCATGTTGATTTGAACTCATAAATTTGAATTTGGAGACCATGCTACAGATTTGGAAGTGAATATTGTTGGTTGTAGGTGAGTAGAGAGCTTGGGAAAGCTAGGAATCTTTACCCTTGAGTTTTATTGCTCGTACGTTCTTGAGAAACCACAAACTGAGGCTACAGGTGATTCTATAGCATCCAATATCAGGTTGGAATTCTTCTATGCACACACTGGAATCACCCAACAAGATGGATCTCCCAAGAGAACCATGAATCAGTGAAGGGGATTCCTGAGCTAGAAGGGTGTTGTGTGGGGCAGGTATTGTGGAAGCCAAGGATGTGAGGGCTGAGTGAGCCCCTATAGAGCTCTATATGGGCATTTGTCTAAGCACAGAGAGCAGAATGGGTTGTGGGCTAAGAGATAGAAGCTTGTAGGTGTTTCCTTCTCCCTGGTGGCCTCATAGCCCATCTTGTGGGTGGCCTCCCAGCAGAAAGAGTATATGTTGGACGAAGTGCCTATGGTTGGGTGGAAAAGCGCACTTACACAGCCAACTACTTGTATTTGTCGTTGGATAAAGATAAGTAATCTTATGCATTTGATTCTGAAATGATTTTACTTCATTCCTGTAATGTTTATGCTTGTAATTGCATGCTACATGTGTGTGGATAGATTTTAACTTCCGTTGTGCATGTTTATTTAAGTTTTTGCACACATTTTATTGTTGAAAATCATATTATGCATTTGGGGCGAAATATGAGAGCCCAAATTTGGCCAGCATCCCCTCCCGATGGTCGGATTGGGTGAGGGGGATGTTACAATTTTATCTTGAAAGAAATCACATTTACTAAACTTTGCATACAGTTTATGTTTTCTTAGGGTTTGTAAGATTAAATTTAGGTGTTCTTTATGCTCTTCTTCATTTTTAGAATGTATTAATATGCCATCAATAAAAACTATCACAAACTTATCTAAGTATTTATGGAGGACGTTGTTCATTAAACAGATAAACATGGTCGGAGCATTGATCAATCCAAATGGTACAACCAAGAACTCATAATTCCCACACCTTATTCTAAATTCCTTTTTATGAACGTCCTCGTCCTCAATTCTTACTTGATGGTACCCAGACCTCAAGTCAATTTTAGAGAATACCGCTGCTCCCCGTGCTTGATCAAACATGTCATCGATGCAGGGAGAGGGTATATATTTTCAATTTTCATTTTATTTAATTGTCTGTAATCAATGCAAAGCCTCAGTGTGCAATCTTTCTTTTTAAAAAACAAAACTGGTGCTCCCCATGGAGACACACTCGGTCTTATATATTCCTTATCTATTAATTCTTGCAATTGTAATTTTAATTCTACCAACTTAGGTGTGCTCATTCGATAAGGATATTTTGAGGTAGGTACCACTCTGGGTACCAACTCAATGGTAAATTCAATATCCCTCTTCGTAGGTAGTCCAAGTATCTCTTCTAGAAAAAAATATTTAAATTAATTTAAAAGAGGAAAATCCGCTAAATTAGGTTTTGGTTTATCATGTTTAGTTTCGGTGATGTGTACAAAAAACAACCTACATCATTTCCTAGCACACATTTTCAATTGCAAAGCAGATATTTTCCTAGTAATAACCTTTTGGGAATCCCTCCAACAATTTTACTTTCACCATTTTCATCAATACAATTAAAAGTTTTCTGAAAGCAATTTAGCACAACTCTATGTGTTAGTTTTTCAAAAATTTCAATCTGATCTAGGATCTTAACTGAGAGAATAACATGTACAGCATATCTACATCATATCAATCATGGACACAATAATGCAAGCACACAAGAGACACAGAGTTTACTTGGGGAAAACCCCAATAACTTCCTCAGAGATAGATAGAACAATGATACAACCCAAGCATAAGAGATAGGCATCTCCTAGCAACAACTTCTCCTCCTCCACAAGTGTGCCACTCTCCAAAGAGTGTGTGTGAGAATAGAATGATCAAATAGAGTGCCTCCCGCACTCTATTTATACTTGACTTGACTTTGCTAATAACCTTTACTAGGTCGGCTTAACTTAACCACATAACATAATGCTGACTGGGCCGACCCCCAATAGGGTGGTCTAATAACCCTTTGACCCACATGGCCGACCCCCAATAGGGTGGTCTAATAACCCTTTGACCCACATGACCTATACAGGGCCGACCCCAACAAGGTGGTCTAATAACCCATCAAGTATAAGTTACAACACTTACAATATAAATTACGACACTTCCGTATAGAGGAATAATAACATCTCTATAGGAATACAATATACATATATGTGAAATACATTCCGAAGTTACATATACATCAACACTCCCTCTTAACTAGGAAGGTATTTCTCAACACAGGTCTTCTAGCACAAGTCTTCTTCTTTGGATCACCATCAGCGAATCATCGTCATCGTCACTGTTGCTGCTATCTCAATCAATCTCTGATATACTCGTCATAGGAAGTTCTACAGAGCCAGTCCTTTTTCATACTGGATGTATGCCCACCACCTGCAGGTCTTCATCATCACTAGCCATATTGTGGAATCCTCAGGACTTATTACATGAGTCAACAAAACCTCGAAAGAGCATCCCAGGACTGATTACGAGCACACAGCTCAACCTATCGGATCTCCCAGGACCTTTTACATGCTACTGCACAACCTGTCCACAGCCACAGAGTATCATCTTGATACTCATGATCATCATTCACAAAGCACAACCCAGATGCACATCACACAACACTTACGTCTACGCCATGGGAGAACACATCTACAACCATGCGAGAATGGCACAGCACTTATATTGCAGCCATGGGAGAACACATCTACAACCATGCTCAAATGGCCCAACACTTATATCACAGCTATGGGAGAACACATCTACAACCATGCTCGATTGGCCCCAACACTTATATCACAGCCATGGGAGAACACATCTACAACCATGCTCGAATGGCCCCAACACTTATATCACAGCCATGGGAGAACACATCTACAACCATGCTCGAATGGCCCCAACACTTATATCGCAACCACAGGAGAACACATCTACAACCATGCTCGAATGGCCCCAGCACTTATATCGCGTCCATGGGAGAACACATCTACAAACATGCTCAAATGGCCCTGGCAATTACATCACGACCATGGGAGAACACATCTGCCACCATGTCGGAAAAGACCAACAATTACATTGCGACCATGGGAGAACACATCTACAACCATGTCCGAAAAGATCATGTGCATATGTGTCTTCGGAACTCATCACACATAATCCAACTGATTATGTAATGTATCCACCTGATACATGTCATCACATATGATCATCCTGATCATCATCACTGCATCGTTCTGATGCATGTCATCTGGAGCAAGATCCTGAAGCTCGTCATCCATGATCATCCTAATCATATAATGCATCCACCTGATACATACCAAGTATCTACCTGATACATATCATCATACATGATCCACCTGATCATACAATGTATCCATCTGATACATACACAGATACATGATCCACCTGATCATACAATGTATCCACCTAATATATATCAACATACATGATCTACCTGATCATACAACGTATCCACCTGATACATATACAGATACATGGTCCAAGCATTCAACATGATGCATATAAATATACATGATCCAACTGATCATAACAAGCATCCAACATGATGCATATACAGAGCATTAACTGGAGGATCGTCTTGATGCTCATCATCCAGCACTTACATCCACAACCATGGGAAGGATCCTCCTCTCACCATGCTTGGAATGGCTTCCAGCAACTATGTCCATCACTTCTTCCTTGAAGTGTCGTCAATATGAAGAACACAAAGCCTCTCTCAGAAGTACTCAAACTTCACTCTGGCTAGTGGTTTCGTCAGTACATCTACAATTTGCTCATCCGACACAACATATAGGAGCTTCACTGCTCCTCTCTGCACCATATCCCTGATATAATGATATTTGATCTCAATGTGTTTCGACCTGTCGTGGAACACTAGGTTCTCAGACAGCTTCACACAACTCTGGTTATCACAAAAGATACCAGTAGCCTCCAGTGGGAGATCAAATAACTCAGATAGTAGCTTCCGGAGCCATACTTCCTCGCAACTAGTCGAACATGCTGCAACATACTCTGCCTCAGTTGTACTCAGTGCTACGCAAGACTTCTTCCTACTAAACCAAGAGATCACACCTAATCCCATATTGAAGTAGCACCCAAAAGTGTTCTTCCTATCTGCAGCACTGCCTGCCCAGTCCGAATCAACATAACCCTACAGGTTAAACTTTTGATTTGCATCATACTTGATCCCATAGTCAACCGTACCCTTCAGGTACCTCAGAATATGCTTTACAGCAACTAGGTGAACATATCTGGGATCTGTCAGGAACTGGCTCAATGTGTTCACCGCAAAGCAAATATCTGGTCTAGTGCTTGTCACATACGTTAAGGACCCAATCATTTGACAATACACAGTGACATCAACTGGATCAGATGAAGCATCACACAGAAGCTTCAAGTTCGATTCCATAGGTGTAGCCATGGCCTTGCAATCCATCATCCTGAACCTCTTCAGGATCTCTACTGCATACTTCCCTGGTCCAAGGAAGATTCCATCTGCACTTTGCCACACCTCCATGCCTAGAAAGTAGTGCATCATCCACAAGTTCTTCATCTCGAACTCGGCAGCAAGCTTCTGCTGCGTGTCGGCAATCAATCTATCCTCACATGTAACAAACAGGTTATCCGCATACAAAAGTAGTATCATTGGATTGCCTTCCTCAACCTTGTAGTAAAGGTTGGAATCCTCTTTACTCTTGGTAAAGCCCAAACTGCATAGAAAGTTGTCTATCCTACGATACCAAGTTCTGCACATATATGAATTCCCGTCATGTCTTTCAAAACAAAGTGGTTGCTCCACATACACTTCCTCTTCGACTACACCATTCAAGAAAGTTGTCTTGACATCCTCTGGTGTATCTTCCATTTCATCACTGCAGCCAGAGCAAGCACTGATTTGATGGAAGTGGATCTGGCTACAGGAGCAAAAGTCTCTATGCTGCCACCTGCAGCATGCTTGATCTTATAGATCCATTTGGAAGTCACAACAAACTTCCCTTCGGATCTTGGGACTGCATCCCAAACATCATTCTTCATGATCGAATAGTACTCCTAGATCATGGCATTCTTCTCGAATCCTGGGAACTTCAATATATTCAATATCTTCAATAGATAACTTTGTTGCTGAAATAAATGTTGTAGTCCTTCTTTTGTAGGTGCTCGTATACGATCTTTCCTACAAAACAAGTTAGATTGCATGATTAGAAACTTCTCATAGTTTTCAGAACAAATTCTTACACATAAAGAAATATGTCATGCAGTCATGCAATTATTTTAGCCAATGCTTCAATACAACATTCATCCATATCCTGTAACTTTCTAGATGCCCTCCAATCTCTACCAGAACATTGTTAAGAGTTTGTACTACTCCCAACATGTCAACAAAGAGGTTTCATTCTAGATAAGTAGCAATGGAATGTTGTACAGTTCCATAGGCCACTTACCCATTACATGCATATTAGTAGTATGTTGTTCATTAATGCAATTATTCTAATATGCCAAAATACACAGCCTAATTCTAGGAACATCAGTATATAAATCATTGAACAGTATTATTTAAACAATCAAATATGCAAGAAATGATAATTCAAATACTTATCTTTGTTTGTTTCTTGGGTTGACGCCCTCTCAGTCTTTGATTCCTTTCTGCAACTCCATTCTGATGTGGATTGTGAGAAGTGGTCAACTCCCTCTGAATATCTGCATCCTTGCAGAAACTACTGAAGTGTGCTCCCTCTTGATCTTTGCTTCCTGGATTACCTTTCCTTGAACTTATATCCATCCTCGATCACTGTGCATGCTTACAAGTATCATTATTGTGATATCCTCGAGATCTCATACATAATCATACATTTATTAGTATATTCGCAATACTATCAAAACACAATAATCTTAAGCATGTATAGTTATGATCATTTCAAATAGAAATAATAAGCATTAGTATTCAAGGACTCTTATGGTTAGTCATATCATAAATTAAAGTAAGAAACATAATATGCCTAAACCCGTGATTACTCAAACCTATACTTTCATGACTCTTCTGGTTAGTCATATCATCAATTAAGGTAAGAAACATAATATGCATACACTCATGTTTATTCAAACCTGTGAATAATCATTATCAATCATGCCATGTATACTTATATAAGAGATCCTATCACAAGGTAGGATTCTAACTTGATATAGTAAAAACATACCTGGATTAGTATGTTAGCTAGTTATGTCTAACATACCCACATGATGTCTTCTTGTTCTCTTCAATGACTTGTGCTAGTAACCTGCATATCTCATAGGTTAACCATTATATAACCAGGTTATACATACCTCGTAAATAGATCTTCTAAGTGATCCATGACAATGGATGAATCTTTGTCTTCATGTCACCATGATCATATGTTCTTGGACTAGAACATGATTTTTCTTTCTTGGTATACCTTTCATGTTAGCGGACAACATAAACCTCATACAACACCATAATGCATTAGTACAATCAATAAGTTTCAACACCCTAATCAATGAATATCTTCTATCATGCATTCATAATTTTATTGAGGTGATATGACAAGTCTAAATTTAATCAAGATTTTACTAACCGTAATAATATGAAGACAAACATACCATAAAATTTAATCATGAACAAATCTCGAAACATACCTGGATAAATCATACCTGTCGAGATTGCTTGTAATCTTCTTATGTAAGGTCTTAGCCTCATCTCCCTCTGAAACAGGAATTTCTTCACTTATGCAGGTGACCAATCCATTCTCTTCTAGGATTAACCCAATCCACTTGATTTGCAGGAACTGGATCTGGAGCTGGATTAGGATTTGTCAGAGAAACCCTAAAAATTCAAACTTTGAATTTCAAACTTTTGCAAGGATAGAAAGATGCACCTTGATGAGTTGATCAAGCCAGTATACTCAAAATTTGAAAACTACAAAGTTTCACCCCTCAAAATTGCCTTTGAAACTTATGAATCTTCTGGACAGGATCCCAAACTAGGGTTTGGTAAATCCCACCCTTCTTCCCAACCAAAAGGTTCGATCCAAATCTCTAAGATTCTATTTTTCTGAGGAGCTTCCAGCCGTGGTCACAGATTTCAAAAATTCCCATTTTTGCAAAAGCCCTAATTTTCCACTTTTCCGATCAAAGTCCTGAACTAGGGTCTGATCAAGCCCGGCCTTTTGTCCAACCAAAAAATCTGATCTTGGTCTCTAAATTTATATTATGATGAGTGGCATTCAGCCGTGGTCTCCGATTACAAAAATTCCAACTTTCTCTGAAACCCTAATTCCCGGAGCCATGAATGAAGGTGCTCAAAATCCAATTTTGTTTTGACAGAAATATGCACCTGATTGTTTTTGGTGTAACTCTGAAATTACAAATCCACAAGGTCTGAAACTTCTACTTGTGGTATCCCGACCTGAAATCTTTCCAAACCCATAGGTCTGACCTCAATTGGATTCTCTGAGAGAGAGTTATGCCAAGTGTCGCACCGTGACCTATTTATGGGATAAAACAGGAGAGAAAACTTGTACGGAGTGGCACGTGTCACTAGTTTTGTTTCAGCCTTTGAAAATGTTACCTAAGAAAGTAAATTCCATGCACTACCTTAAAGTTTTTACAAAATTTCATTTGGAGCTTCCTAGTCCAAGTTATGACCCTTTTTCCTAGGTCACCTTTTTATGACCCGGATCTAGAAGAGGCCGAAACCCTAGATTGTATAGATCATAAAACACAAAGTACAACGAATTAGAAGTTTTCCTTTGAACACAAGGTACATGGGGATCTGATATTCAACCTGTAAAAGTTTCATATCCAAAAACATTTCCAAAATGGATTTATAGCAAAAGTTCTACGATGACTTTTTTTTTCTATATCAAGCCCTAGAATCGCAAGTGCAACAAGTGTCATACATGCCATACCATGCCTTCTTTCAAGATAGCTCTGATACCATGTTAGTTTTTTAGAAATTTCAATCTGATCTAGGATCTTAACTAAGAGAATAACATGTACAGCATATCTACAACATATCAATCATGGACACAATAATGCAAGCACACAAGAGACATAGAGTTTACTTGGGGAAAACCATAAAGGTGAAAAACCCCAATAACCTCCTCAGAGATAGATAGAGCAATGATACAACCCAAGCATAAGAGATAGGCATCTCCTAGTAGCAACTTCTCCTCCTACAAAAGTGCACCACTCTCCAAAGAGTGTGTGTGAGAATAGAATGATCAAATAGAGTGCCTTCCGCACTCTATTTATACTTGACTTGGCTTTCCTAATAACCTTTACTAGGTTGGCCTTAACTTAACCACATAACATAATGCTAACTTGGCCAACCCCCAATAGGGTGGTCTAATAACCCATCAAGTATAAGTTACAACACTTACAATATAGATTACGACACTTCCGTATAGAGGAAGAATAACATCTCTATAGGAATACAATATACATATATGTGAAATACATTCTGAAGTTACACATACATCAACACTATATTTTTCTAGCCAATCCATGCCAATTAATACATCATAAGATGTTAATGGAAAAATATTCAAATCTACTTTTGTAATCAAATTTTGCATATGAACTTCACAACTAAAAATAAAGATGGTTACTTTTTTTTTCCCTGTGGCTAATTGCACTAACCACGACCTTTCAAAATCATATTTTTTTAATTTTACTTAAATCTTCTAGCTTAGGAGAAGTATAACTTAAAGTATATCCATAATCAATTAATAAAGAAATAGGTTTGTCAAATATCTTACCCTCTACCTCGATCATGGAAGGTTGATAATTTATCTAATGACCATCCAAGGTGGTGCTTATCTTCGATATGTTCCAAGAAACCTCTCCAACTGTGGCTGCTTCTTGGACAATGTGAATATTGCGATTATCCTTCTTATAGGGACAATCCCGATAGAAATGACTCTCCCCACAGCCCCAACACTGCAAAGGTTCTCTTTCTATTTCTTCTTTCTTTTTATTAAAAATATTATCTTTATACTCAGCAGTTGTCATTGGTTCTTGTTAGAACAGTAATCCACACTTAGTACCATAATCCATAAATTTTTATTGCTCATGTGCTTAATTAAACCATAGTTTGGACTAGGTGACTACAGTTGGTCAAATACCCACTTTTGAGAGTGTTCACACCCACTTCCAAGCAAACCAGTTCACCCAGCCTCCTGTTTTGTCCACAAGTGTGCCCTCATTAATTGCTGGAGTGCCCTCTCTCCTTGATTTGGGGAATTTCAGTTGACTAGGGGCGCTAGGGTGGATTTTGCCCAATTTTGGCTAGATTTGGAGCATTTAATGCTCCCTTGGTCCCCCCAAACTCCTCTACTTGCTCACCCATGCCTACCTTGGCCTCATTAATGACCCATCATGCTTCAGCCACCTTCACACCAGAATTCGTGACTGTTTGGGGTGATTGGGATTGAGTTGGACCCACATAGGGGGGATTGAGGCCCATTTGGCATTTTTGACTTGTACACTCAACTTGAGCTCACTAATGCTCTCGAATTTCTCATGGATGTAATAAAAACCTGTTACTAACATTTTCACATGTTAGACAGTTAGTTAATGAAAATATTCAGCTCACATTGTGTGTAAATTTATCTCTTTTTCAAGTTTTTTCCACTAGTTTTGCAAATTAATTCGATTTTGTGAGGTTCTCCATAGCTCCTAGATCTTCTGTGATCAAAATAATCACATGGTATCAGATCCATTGTGGATTTAGTGAGTTGCAGGTCAATATTGAGCATTGAACTGCATTCTAGAGAGGATTTCCAGATAAAAATTGAGTGTTTTTTGCAGGTGTTTCAGTAGTTTTCTCACCATTAACGCAGCAGTCATGGAAGCAAACCAAATGTTGCTCACACCCTTAAATTTTTTCAATTGGAAGGCTGAGATGGTTATCAAACTGAGATCTAAGGGTCTCTATAGAGTAACCATGGGCACAGAAGTGGAGCCAAATTCTGCTGTGGAGAAAGCAAAGTACTACAATCGACTTGATGAAGCTTATGGATTGCTATGCCTGAGCATTTCAAGGGAACTCTTGTTTCATACAGACAGTTTGACAACCCCCAACGAAGTATGGGTGAAGCTAGAATCACTCTTTGGGAAAACTGATGAAATGAGAGGCCACCAGCTTGAAAATGAGCTCATTAGCTTGAGCCCAGCGCATTTTGAAACCATCCAGGAGTTCTTCACGAAGTTCAAGTCACTAGTGCTTCAACTGCAACAATGTGGAATTGTTAAGAAGGAGGAACAACTGATTCTGTCCATCCTTTCGAAGTTAGGCCCATAATTCTCTGTATTTGTTAGCACATTTCACTCAGCCAAAATGACCCTTCGAAAATGGCAAATGCCATCACTAGCTACCTTCATGGAGTGTCTCACTCAGGAGCAGGACAAACTAGTTCAGATGGGCAACATAAAATCAAAGGACCAAGCATTGGCAATGGGTGTTTCAAATGCCAACAAAGGCAAGCAGAAAGCCAAGAATTCGAAGCAGCAAGAGAGGAGGAAGTTTGACAAGACCAAGTCTGCAGATGGGGGTTCGAATCTGTCAAAGGAGAAGGACAAGAAGGGAAAGGAAAAGACCAAATGAACCTATTGTCATACGGGATGGAATCCAAAGAGCTCGTGCATGAAGAAAACCATTGATTCAATGGCGCAGCTACTGGAGAAGAACAACATCCCAGTCCCTGAGGGCGCAAGGAAGAAAGAGAGCACCTCAAATCCTAACAATAAGGAGAAGTGTCATGCTTTGGTAGTAGGTATTTCGAATCCCTCATCCTTTAGCATTGATTCAGGAGCTTCCAGACATATGGTTTCATCCAGAGAGCTCTTCTCCTCTATGCATTCGAATGGTGGCCCAACAGTTCGAATGGGAGATGATTCAGAAATCCAGACCAAGGGGATTGGTAGGATTGACATGGAGCATGGCTATTTCAGTGATGTGCTCTATGTAACTTCATTGGCTGCAAATTTGCTATCATTTTATCAAATGACCCATACAGGAGAAGCCAAGAGAGTAACATTTACTCCAGATTTGGTAGAAATATCAGAAATTTCTTCAAATCAAGTTGTGGCTGTAGGGTATGTTGATCATGATGAGAGAATGTACAAGTTCTCCAATTTCATTCCACACTCTAGTGACCATGCTCTTGTCTCTCATGCCAACGAGACCTCCAAGTTGTGGCATGAAAGATTTGGCCACATGAACTACAAATATCTCCAGACATTGCACAAGGACGAGATGGTGGAAGGGCTTCCAGAAATCAAATCTTCAAATGGTGCATGCATTGGTTGTGTAGTTGGAAAGCATCCTGAGCGCAGCTATGAGAAGGGAATGGCAAGGAGTGCCACTCAACCACTTGGATTGGTACATTCAGACCTCATTGGTCCTCTTCCCACTCCATCATATGGTGGATCAAGGTATGTACTCACATTCATAGATGACTACTCTCGATTCTGTTGGGTTTACTTCCTTAAATTGAAGTCAGAAGTGTTTGAGAAATTGAAGATTTGGAAAGCCCTAGTGGAGAATCATAGTGGTCATAAGATAAATATCCTTAGGACTGATAATGGAAAGGAATATGTGAATAATAACATTCAGCATCTTTGTGAGGAATGTGGCATCCAAATGCAACATTCAATCCCCTACACACCTCAGCAAAATGGTGTGGCAGAGAGGAAAAATAGATCTCTCAAAGAGATGGCTACTTGCATGATTGAAGCTAGGGATCTAAGCCCTAAGCTATGGGATAAAGCCATCAATTGTGCTGCTCATATTCAGAACAGAGCCTTTCACAAATCAGTCAAAGGAAAAACCCCCTATGAGGCACGGTTTGGCCAAAAACCAAATGTGTCAAATTTCAGGATTTTTGGGTCTAGAGCATGGGCTCGAATTCCATCAGAAAAGAGGAAGGATTTGGAGCCACAGAGCAGAGAATGTATCATGGTTGGATATGGTGAGGACACAAAGGGATACAAGCTCTTTGACACATCCACACTCAAAAAGTTCATTGAGAGAAGTGTGCAATTCGAAGAAGAACCAATTCCATATTTTGAGCTTGCACCGGGGGAAAGCTCCTCTCCTCCTCACCTTAATGAAATTAGTGATGATTCCACTTCTGATTTTTCTGATATTGCTTAAGATGACATGGCTGAAGATGACATTTCTGTACATGAGTCACCATCAAGTCCCAAGTGGGCTGAAAAAATCATACAAGCTGCAGGTGAATTGGCAGGCAATCCCCAAGAGCCTAGGAAGACTAGATCTCAAACAATCAATGCTTCCTTTACAAATGAAAGTGAACTTGCTGATCACTATTATATGATGATTGGATCTGATCCAACATCATATCAGGAAGCTCATCATGATCCAAGGTGGAGAGAAGCAATGCAAGAAGAATTCCAATCTCTCCAAGAGAACAAAACATGGGATTTGGTGCCTCTTCCTCCCAAGAGGAAACTTGTGCAATGTAAGTGAATTTTCTGAACCAAACCTGTTGCTGATGGTTCTGATATGAAGTACAAGGCTAGGTTAGTGGCTAATTGCTACTCACAAATCCATGGTGTGGATTATACAGAGACCTTTGCACCGGTTGCAAAGATGGACTCAATTAGACTAGCTCTAGCCATGGCAGCTAGTAAAGGTTGGGAAGTTCACCACATGGATGTCAAAAGTGCATTCTTGCATGGTGAGCTACAGGAAGAGATATATATTCAGCAACCTGAAGGATTCCAAGAGGATCCCACACTTGTATGCAGGTTGAAGAAGTCACTCTATGGGCTCAAGCAAGCCCCCAGGGCTTGGTATGCCAAAATGGATGCTTTTTTGCTCTCAATTGGTTTCTGTCGATGCAAGTCTGATCCAAATGTTTATTTGCAGCAATGTGATGATAATTTGTAGGTAATTGTACTGTATGTTGATGATCTTTTAATTACAGGGAGCTGCAACAAACAAATTGGCTCAATTAAAGCTTCTTTGCACAATGAATTTGCCATGAGCGACCTAGGATTGCTAAGGCAATTTTTGGGTTTGGAAATTGAGCAATCTGAGAGAGGTATATTGCTGAGTCAACCTAAGTATGCTTCAGACCTATTATTCAAGTTTAAAATGGCTGAATGTAAGGCAGCCAAGTGCCCATTCCTTTCAGGCATAAAACTAGGTGAATTTGAAGACTCTCCATTGGTGGATTGCACACTCTACAGGCAGCTAGTCGGAAGTTTGTTGTATCTTACACATACAAGACCTGATTTGTCTTATGCTGTAATTGCTGTAGCAAGGTATATGCAGCCGCCACATGAGATCCATTGGAAGGCATCCAAAAGGATCCTTCAATATGTCCAAGGAACAAAGAGCTTTGGGGTACACTATGCAGCTGGTTCTTCACTTCAACTAGCTGGATTTTCTGATTCCGATTGGGAGGGAGATCCCATCAATAGAAAGTCCACTTCAAGTTTTGTGTTTATGTTTGCTGAAGGTCCTATTTTCTGGTCAAGTAAGAAACAGCATACCATTTCTCTTTCATCAGCAGAGGCCGAGTACAGGGCAGCAGTGAACGCAGCCACACAGTGTGTTTGGTTGCAAGGTATTCTTCGAGAGTTTGGTGTTGCTATTGATTCTCCAACCAATATTTGGGTGGATAATCAAAGTCCCATCAAGATATCTACTGATCCAGTACAGAGGCAAAGAACAAAGCACATTGAAATCCACATGCATTACATTCGGGGCTTGGTGCATGACAGGGTGATTTCATTGCAGTATTGCCCATCCACCAAGCAAACTGCAGATATTTTCACCAAGTGCTTTTCTGAGAAGACCTTCACTCACTTGAGAGCTTTGCTTGGAGTGAGTGATGGATGGTGATTGCTGCAATTTAATTGTAGGTTCAGCCCCATGTCCATTTTAGAGGGAAGTTTTTATCCCATGAGGTTTTACTTCTTTTCCTCGGTTCATATGGACAAATAAAATTTATGTTTGTAATGAGGTGACTTGAGCCTTTGTTGCCAAGGCCTCCCACTTATCTTTCATGAGTTGTACTAAGTTCTGGTTAAGGGGGGGTGTTAGAACAGTAATCCACACTTAGTACCATAATCCATAAATTTTTATTGCTCATGTGCTTAATTAAACCATAGTTTGGATTAGGTGACTACAGTTGGTCAAATACCCACTTTTGAGAGTGTTCACACCCACTTCCAAGCAAACCAGTTCACCCAGCCTCCTATTTTGTCCACAAGTGCGCCCTCATTAATTGCTGGAGCACCCTCTCTCCTTGATTTGGGGAATTTCAGTTGACTAGGGGCGCTAGGGTGGATTTTTACCAATTTTGGCTAGATTTGGAGCATTTAATGCTCCCTTGGTCCCCCCAAACTCCTCTACTTGCTCACCCATGCCTACCTTGGCCTCATTAATGACCCAGCATGCTTCAGCCACCTTCACACCAGAATTCGTGACTGTTTGGGGTGATTGGGATTGAGTTGGACCCACCTAGGGGGGATTGAGGCCCATTTGGCATTTTTGACTTGTACACTCAGCTTGAGCTCACTAATGATCTCGAATTTCTCATGGATGTAATAAAAACCTGTTACTAACATTTTCACATGTTAGACAGTCAGTTAATGAAAATATTCAGCTCACATTGTGTGTAAATTTATCTCTTTTTCAAGTTTTTTCCACTAGTTTTGCAAATTAATTCGATTTTGTGAGGTTCTCCATAGCTCCTAGATCTTCTGTGATCAAAATACTCATAGTTCTTTATAACCAGTTCTTATTGTTTGTTTTTTGTCCTTAAAATTATTTCTCTGGAAACTCTTATGTTTAATAAAAGGTTTGAATTATTTTCTTTTAAATTAATTCCATCCCTTTTCTTGAAGTTATAAGTATTTTAATTCTTACTCTTAGATTGATCATATGTTAGTTGTTCCTTCTTCATTACTTCATATAACATTTTTGGTTCATCAAACTCTAGTTTATCTTTATAAAAGTTAGGTAAACAACCTAGAAATCCCTGAATTTTAAGTTTTTCTTCATTTAGGTAAGGCACATATCTTAATAAGGATAAAAATTAGTACAAAAATCATGCATAGGAATTGATCCCAGTATTATCTCATAAAACTCATATTCTTTCCCCTCATAGTAATATTCTAAGAGGTATTCTCTTTTAAATTCATTGATTATTTTTGCTCATTTTAAGTCATGCCACCAAATCTTAGCCTTTCCGACTAGATTGAATATGGCCATTTTTCCTTTCATAGAGTTGGAATAATTTTACATAGTAAAGTACTTCTTCATTGCAAAGAGACAAGCCACAACTTCTTCTCCATTTTTGACTTCATCGTCAAAGGTAGGAAGCTTTATTTTTTTTAATTCTCATATTAGCTCATTTTTATATTTTATTTTCTTCCCATGGCTTCCCTCGGAGCTATCACTAGAATATTCTGATTCACTAGATATAGGGATTTCGTCAGAAGAAGGGTAGTCAGAGGATGAATTTTCTTGTTTACGTTTATTTTTATTACTATCATTAGTTATCTCATTCAGTTTAGACAACGATTCATTTAAGTCTTCCTGGGTTCTTAGTACCCTTTCATGTTCAATCTTAAAGTTCATCAACTCGACTTGTAAATCTCTTAGTGTTTGTAAAATTTCATTATTTACATTATTATTCTCATCATTAAGTTCAACCCAAACATTATTATTCTATGCTCTGATACCACATTGTCACAACCCCAATTATTACATTTTTTTAAAATGTTTTTTCTATTCTAAGAACATGAAAAATAATTAACTTGAGATAATAGTAACTCCATTACATAATAATGTAATATAATGACACACTCTTGAGAATTTATTTCCTATATATATATTATTCCTTTAAGAAATATTTGGACATAAACATATATATATTAATAAAAATTACAAATATATAATGGTAACTCCATTATATTTCAACAATATAATATAGTGATACACTCTTGAGAAATTATTTCCCATATATTTATATATATACATTCTTCCTTTAAGAAACATTTGAACATAAAAATATCTTTATATATATATATATATATATATCAAAATACAAATATATAATTATAACTCCACAATAGAATATAGTGATACACTCTTGAGAATTTATTTCATATATATATATATATATATATATATATATATATATATATATATATATATATAGTCCCACCCTAATATATAACTCATATTATTTAATTCTTTATCGAAGTTTTTGATGCAATTTATAATTATGTAACATTTTTTTCCTCTTGAGACCATTTTATTAAAAATGAGAGTTAAAGGATGTGCCACCTAATTCATAATAGGTTATATAGGTATGTAATCGAACCTGTCTATAACATCCCCAATCCCCTTGGTGCCCTTTAGAGGTTATGGGGGATCTCTTTAGAAAAAACCTGCTAATTTTGTTTTCAAAGAATCTACAACTCTACACTTTTACATAGCTGCAACAACTTCAGTCCGCAATCTGTAATCCGCAAGATGGAAGTTGGAACTCCAAATACATAGCGTCGAAGAAATATGCCTCTGACTTCCGAAATCGGCAATCCATAATGCGGGAGTCAGAAGTCGGAACACAAAATATACAACGTAAAAGGAGTACGCCTCTGACTTCCAAAATCCACAATCCGCAGTGCAGGAGTTGTAAGTCAGAACGCAAAATATACAGCATCGAAGGAATACGCCTCCGACTTCTGCAATCTGCAATCCGCCTTGTGGGAATCGAAAAGTTGGAACTCCAAATATACATTGTTGAAGGAATACTCCTCTGCATTCCACATTGTGCAATCCTCCTTGAGGGAGTTGGAAATTCGGAACCACAACGTACAACTCCGAATATTTATGCCTCCAACTTCTGCAATCCGCAATGCGAATTCAGAAAGTCGAAATTCGGCCACATACCCATGTTATTGCCAACTTCTCAGGATGATAACTTCCTCATCCTAAGTCCATTTTTGGAAAATCTGGTACCGTTGGAAATATCTCGGTGAGATCTATGCAATGGTGTGATCCTATGACACACCTGAGAACTCTAAGTTTGTCCTTCATCCAACCAAAATGTCTCCCCAAACCTCATCCATACCTCTTTACCACTGTGTAAAGGGATCGTATCCACTCTTTCATGGCCCCTCCCTTCATCTGACCCACAGAGGGAACATGGACACAACATGGGGGTGTCTATTTCTCCCCCAAGACCATGACTAGCACTCTGGGATTCCTAGGCCTTCACAAGACTTAGACCTATTCATCAATGAATAGATTCATATAAATACAAACACAACTATGCATATGCATACTCAATTAAACATAGTGGAATGAAACATTCTCCACACACATATAAGGGAATGCATTAGCACATTTCTCCTAGGCAGAATGATGAAACAACCTACTTGGAATTAGTCCTCTTCTCATGCTATGCATAGGATTATGCTGACTAACTTAAGATAATCATTTCATTCCCGTTAACATGAAAAATTAAGCATTCAAAACACATAATGAACATGATATAAATCATAGAGAACACTTATCTTTTCATTGAAATATTCAAGCAACTGAATATGGACTATAACGTTCCAACCCAACCATACGTCTCTTCCCAGCCTATATTCTTTCAGTACTCAGAGACCACCCCCGAGATGGGGATATGTATCCACTAAGGAGGAACTAACAAGATCAGTCACAGCCTTAGGCACAGTCATTCAGGGCCATCCAGCACACATATGGCTATGTTAAGCAAGTGTGGAGACAAGGAAGAAGTTTAATAATCCAATGAGATAAACCACAGAGCTATAGGCATATCCAATTGGATTCAGATAGTCCAGGCACCCCCATCACCTCCACTCTTAGCCTAAGTAAGGTTCCCTTCTCTTCTATGCAGTCCCTTAGGCCCCCCTTCCCTCAAAGTTGACCTGGGAAGGTATGTATGGTCCTAACTTCTAAACAAAGGTTAAATGAGCCCTCACTGGCTCAACCATGAAGTCTAACCCCCCCAGTCTCTCTCCCACTGCCGATCCTCTCTTGGATCTTCCTCAAGGTTGCGGCCGAAAGGTTCTGTCCTACAACTGGGTTTTCGGATATCAAATTCGGGTCTCCCAATAGATTTATGGGAATCCAATCCTCTCAATATATCCCCAAGGTTCAAGTCTATCGATTCCCCAATGGATTTCACTTCCCACTCCGATTTCTGGGCATTTTTGGATCTGCAAAACCTGGCTTCATTCCAAGTCGTGATTTCCAGTTCTTCTCACTCATGGGCCTGCATCCTCTCTCAAAACTGATTCTTAGCCCCCAACCATGGAATGGGGAATGAGGAAAACGTCCTCCTTAGAGGTGGAGTGACTTATGGGACAAGCAAAACAGATCCCATACCCTACCTCACGAATTTTCAGCTATACCCATACTCCATCAACCTCATGAGAATATTTCTGAAGTCACTTCCTTACAGTAGCATTAAATGACAACTAGGACAGTCAAAGGGGGTTCCCAAGGTGACATATGGAATCCTAGGGTTCAATCCCACAACCCCCTCACCCCTCCCTATTGGATACACATATCCCCCCTCATTTAGTTGCATCTATAGCCATCCCATTGGTATTTTTTTTTGATTACAATTATTTACATCATTTTTACAATTTCCCCATGACTTACTAGCACATGGATAACACAACATAAAATACCATCCCTTCAAGTATGAGCATTCACTAGCAGGGCCTTGGCCTTGAGCTCCACGCTAGGAATCATATATAACATATATATGACATTTACATTAAAATCCAATACATCTGAAGGGTCAAAATGGGTGTATTACAATCCTCTCCTCCTTAGAATAAAATTGTCATCGGTGTTCCAATACTTAGGAATACTTATACAGTTTACGCATGTACAAAATTCAAAAAAATGTAGCAGGTTTTCCGTGCATTTCATATTTTACTCTGGGTTTTCAGGACCAAGTCCCTTGGCTTCTACAAGCTGCTCATCCTGGCTTTGACCTTCCAGCTCCACATGTGGGCATTAATCCACAACAATCCCTTCCTTTTCTTTACCTTTCAGCTGATCCACAAGTCTGGAAACTTTATGGCTACTATATTTCTTGTTGTCCTTTGTTGGGAAGTTACGGAGGCAATGATTTCCTCCACATTCCCAACATTTCAGTGGCTTCTTTTTCTTTACCTTCTCAATTTCCTTTGATTCTTCCAGCCTTGATCGTTTCTTAATGGGATGATTAGATGAATGCCTCTTCATTGATCCACTATCCTTTCCCCTGTTGATAGCTTCCAGAATTCCTTTTACCTCATTTTGCAAAAAAATAGAGTCTTTCAAAACCTTGTGGTTCATCTCATTTTGTTGTTTTTGCATCTTGAGCACTTAATCAAAATTTTCTTGGGTCTTGGCAATTGTTTGAAGAAAATTTTCATCCAAATCAAATAGCTTTTGGTCTACTACCATATTCAATGTGAACAACTTCCCACACTTTGCTTACTAGAAACACTTGCCTTGTAATAGTTGCAACCAATTGGTTTAATTTTCACATGTGAAATTCATCATTGCAAATCTTGTTAGGCCAGGCATAACATACACATTAAGATCAGCCAATTACTTGCCCAATTGACATGGAAAGTTAATGATTTATTCACAAGACTTCCACACATTTCATGCTTGTCCAACATGCAAATGAACTCATTTGTGTTCATCCTTTCATAGGGAATTAACTAATTCAACATTCACAATGTATTTCAAGCAAGATAAACACAATCAACTTTCAGCCATAACATGCATTCAACAATTTTTTGTCTCTAAAATGCATCAATCAAAAAGGAAATAGAAGAGTAAGATTTTCCACATATTAATCTTGTTCCAATTAGGATCCCCACCACAACTGTGGTTCCATGCTCCTGAGTCTCTTTCACTTCAAATGTGAATGCTTGACTCACATTTTCCTTGTTTTGGCAATGACACTTGGTGTCTAAGGTCTATCAAAGGATCCTCAACTAGGGAAACCCTCCCTGTGGTTTTCCTATAGAACCTTTGGTTGCTAGGACCCACACAAGTCCACTAGCACCCTTTTCCATTGCTACTCATACTGAGCTTTCTAGGACAGTCACATATCCAAATGCATCCTTAGGATGCCTTCAAGGTTCTTGCTTCCCACAATTACCTGGGTTACAACAAAGAAACAACAATGTATCATCTTGGTTGTTATAAGACTTGTACATGAAATTTGTCATTATTCGAAATAAGAAATAGATGATAATTAAATACTTATCTGTATTGGACATATTCACGTTATTCCATAGGCTCCTTATTTTCTTTACAATCCTGGTTCACTTCTGGATACAATAATGAATGTTTGGCCAGCACGCTAGCTGCTCCACAACATTTAATTCCCAACCATTGCACTAACTGGATTTACCAATCATTTAACGAATGTTTGGACAGCACGCAGGCTGCTCCACAACATTCAATGCTCAACCATTGCACCGACTGGATTTACCAAGCATTTATGGTGCCAAACCAGTCCCATACCTAGTTTTTCCTCTCCCTTTCCCAGCCAATACTTACGTCTGGGTCAACGGTCCAATGGAAGGAAACTGCACCATAACCATTTCCAAGTCAAGGGCTCTACTACGGATCCACATGCATTTCAATGGGTTCCATTCAGTCTCAGTGCCCACCTTAACTCCACTCACAACCTGAGTAAGGTCCCCTTCCATGTTGCACTATCCCTCGGGTTCCCCTTCCCTCAACGTTGTCCTAGGTAGGTGCAGAAGGTCCTCATTGTTGAACCAATAGAGATTTTATGCCTTTACAAATATCACCACATTCCAGTCACAATTCCCAACCAACATACTAACTGGATTTATTAGGCAATGGAACAACCACTCACACACATAAGGATGGTACCCCTTCCTCACTTTTCTTCTTTAGTATGCAGCACCAAATTGCATGTGTAATAACTGACAACACAAGATGGGTAGGCAAGTTCATCAGTATTGCTGATATAAAATTATAACATATTTCATAAAAATTCACTCTCTAATATTGAAACAACAGGAATGTGTCCATTCCCTTAGGGTGTAGTCAGTATTGACAACCATAACACAACACATCACCTGAGAGGTGTGCGCCCCTCTCCAATGTAAGTCATGTAGGCCATAATCACAACTCAATCAATCGGAAATAAAAACATACTCTGCATATTAATCCCAAAAATTAGTCATGCATATTCTCAACAAGTGTTACAAAATACTTATCCGTTTTGCAGATTTATTTTTCTCTTCTTTTCACGAGGAATAGGGATCCCTTCTCTAAGTTAATGGTCCCTCGGGTTTGTTACCCCAATCCCTTTCACGTTTCATAAACAAAATATTCCCGATTGGCATAATTTTACCATTTCACCTGCATTGTTTACCAACATGCAGTTCAGATGAGACATTATCAAAATTTACAATGGTGTTTCACCCGAAACCCATTTCCAAACCATGGGATCCTTCCCATGGAGTTTGGATTCTACATGAGGCCATATCACATGGTCTTCCTTTAATGTGTCTTCCTGACACACTTCTCAAATAGCCAAACAAATAGTAGCATTAGAAATCAAATTCAAATATGATTTCCATAACCAGTCAATGGAATTAATAATCAAATTCAAATATGAATTTACAATTATGTCTCCTACATAAATTTGATTTATTTAACCATGAGGCCATCCTCATATTGTTTGGCCTTTGTAAGTGGTAGAACTCTGTCCATTATGGTTTTACACTTGCTACCATAACATGAGCATCCACCTACAATACATCCCCTTGACACAATTCTAGGGAATCCAAACAATCATTAGTAATTATTAGCAAAATCTCAAATCTGAAATTTAAAAATCTGTTTCATATAGAAATGACATTTGAGAACCATGAGATCATTCTCACAATTTTTTTTTATTTTTTTTGGGGGGGAGGGGGGGGGATTTTGCACATGGTAGATTCTAGTCTTTATTATGGACTTACCCACATCGCCATACCCAAGACATTTCTAGCTGAAATCTAAAAATGTCAATCAGCCAAACACTTTGTGAGTATCCATGCATATAATATTTTCGTTGTTACAACAGCCACTGAAGTGATATCAGAATTATAATACTCAATAATTCAAACATTGTCAGCTGTTATTATCTCAATATCACATTAACACATTTACTTCATGTGAATCATGATCACAATAAAATTGCAAGGTACAGTCACATCATCTATGAAATCAAATAAAACTTTAAATACTCATTACTTCACAGCCATATCATTTCATACAACTCTATCCTCCCAATTGTGCATTATAGTAGGCCATCAAACATGACTACCTTTTTCATGCAAGTCTTTTCCCTACATCCATAGCATCTCATGAAAGGATCTTATAATTTTCAATAATTCCATCATTTCATCTATTATCTAATTATAATTAAATGTATACCTTAACTATGCATTCACACAATGCATATCAACATGTGCACCCACACATATGCATGCACATTCACAACCCTTACATAATATTTTAATGTGCATTCATTCACTGCAACCTCACATTGATCCATGAATACCATAATTTCATTTCATGTAGTCCTCCATGATGTTTTGGAAAGTATGGTTGTTTCCTCAACACATCACCCAACCATCTCCCCAATCACTTGGTTAACTTATCTGGGTGCCTTCCTTATCTACCCGAACAACACCTTAGGATTTTTCTCACTCTGTGGTTGTTGGCAAAGAGGTTTCATCCCAAATTAACACCAATAGGGAGTTCATGGGATACTTGTGTAGCACTATAGTGTTATCTTTCTATTAGGCACAACCTAAGTATAGGAAGTTTTGATGGTGAAGCTATAGTTAGGTGAGGTCTAACATTGAATAGTTTTGGGAGAAGCAACTCCGCAATTCCCAGGAGGAGGGAATGGAGCGAAGCGAAGTTGACAGGAAAGGACTTGTCCCCTTAATAAACATGAAGTATTAAGGACAATCAGAGGTAGTTGAAGGAGTTAAGAATGAAGCGGCGGACAGACAGCTACAGGAGCAGAGATTAAAGAAGCAGGATGGTGCAAAGGACATGCCACTGTAGAGTCAGAGCTACGCAGTCAGAGTCAGAGCTGCGCGGTCAAAACTGCACTATTAGAATAAGCGTCATAGTCAGATGAAGCGGCACAAAAGGATAGTAGAGTTACATCGAAGTTAAGGAAAAGCTTGGTTGATAGGAGAACCATGTTGTTTTGGGTTTAAGGGTACCATGGGGATTGGCCCATAGTTATTGTAATATGTGATCTTCGTGAACATCTATATAAAGGGTTATTTTTGTATAAGGAAGGGTTAGATATTGTTATATGATATTGGGTATTTGGTTGGTTAGAAACAGAGAGATCTAAGAGAGGAAAAGACTCTGTAGTTGAGTGCATAGATATCTATTGTAGAGAAGAGTATGTAGTTGAGTGTACAAACTGGAACTATTACTCCTTTCAAGTAATATAAGAACAGTTCTCATGGACGTAGCTCCAATCCAGGGGGTGAACCATGTAAATCCATGTGTTATATGTATGAATCTAAGATGTGTTTGTGTTCATGTTATGGTATTTTTATGTATTTGATTTCATATGTATGTCAATGGGAATCATTTGTTAAGTAATCAGAACACATGTGTATGAATGTTACGAAGTAACATCAAGTATGATGAATGCGTAGTTATAAGAGTAAAGACAACAGTGATTCAGCGAAGTTTGTAGGTTGTTGATAACAACGAAGTGCGTAGTCACAAGTTGATATTGTTATTTTAAGTATATTTTAAGCAAGGAATGCATTGCAATATCGCATAATACATCTGCGCATCACCACGGTTACAGATACATGATTTTGTCACCCCCCACACTTCGCTGCAGGTGAGGCTTCACCATGTTCGCAGGTTGATGCCAAAAGGTCCAGTGAAAGGGGATTTTTTGGGTCTACAAGGAACTTCACTGAACCCGGTTCAGCCCGAAAATAAACCAACAAATGGCTTCGTTGCCGACTTTGGACTTGTCGTGTCAATGCTGTGTGATGTTGATGTGTCATCCTAGAAGAGAAGCGAGCACAAAAAATGGTCTCATTGTCGCACTACATATATGCATTTAAGTAACCAATAAATGGCTCCATGTTGTGCCTGAACTGATATTTTGGTGATGTATCATATTGATGTGGAATCTAGAGAAGAAAGAAATGCAAAAATGGGTAATATAGACATAATGTGAGTTTGCGAAGAAAGAAAACAAGCAGTCGTGTCTTAACACAGAAAAATGGTTGCAAAGGTATATATTCATTGACTTGCACGAAGTTTTCTTCTCATATCTTCCTAATGATCTACATGAGTGGATATCGAGGATAGCAGAACGGAAAAACTATTTTCAGGGTGCAGAACCTATAGTTTGGAATCCAGAGTTGATTCATAAGCTTAAAGGGATTCACAACTAGATTTTAAGAGCAGTAGACTTTTGGTTGGATAGCTTATGGGAAGGATATATTACAGATTTTGTTGTGGATACTTTGAATTCCTACAGCGTAGTATAAGGATATTTTTTCCAAGGATTTAGAGGTAAGTACTTGAAAAACCTAAGTTTACGCATTAAAATGCTATTAGTTGAAAAATGTATCTTAAGAATGCAATCAGATTCCTAGGGTTTGAGTCTGTAATGTTCAGACACAGATAGTGACACAAACGAATACATTCGCATTTTACATAGTGGAAAAAGATATAAAGTTAACACTAGAAAGAGCTTTCGTGAAGTTGAACCTTGCACATTCCTAGAAACTGAGTTAGGAAGTAGTATAAATGCATATCAGGCTGAGTCTGATAGTGAAGCAAAACCTAGACACATTGGCTATCAGCCTATTACTCCGTAGAAACCTATAGTTGAGGAAATAAATATTACTAGTTCACAGAACACTAGTAGTAGTAATACCGCAGGAGCAAGTACTCAGAATCAACCAAGTAGTGCTATACCTTCATCGTTTCAGAACCCTACACATCCTAGGAGAAGAATCGGTAGACAGCATAAAGCTACATGTTTTTAAAGGAACTGATCTAGAAGATCCAAATCAACATTGGTTTATCTGTGAAGCTATCCGGAACGTTAAGCAAGTACAAGACGATGCTATAAAGAAAGTTCAACTAGTCACCACATTCAGAGATAGATCTTTAACATGGTTCATGAAATATTTTTTTGGAAAGAACAGAACACTAGTTGATATCAAAAATGCGCTAATTATAGAATTTAAGAATCCTATGTCAGAATCTCAGTGCATTACAGAGCTAAAATAAATAAAATAGAAACCTAATGAGACTGTGTGGGAATTTGATCAGAAATTCAAAGACTTGTTATATCAAGTTAGTTTTGAAATAGCATCGCAACAACATCAAGAATGGTTTATTGCTGCGTTGTTTCCCCATGTTAGATTACCATTGATGCAACATAAGGTAACCTCACAAACAAAAGCATTAGAAATTGCGATGAAGCTAGAATCTTCGCCCATAGGAGAGACCAGCAAAAGAATGGTACATATATAGACACAACTAGAAAACCTGAAATTATAGTTACTAGATATGAAGAAAGGAAAAGAAATAAGAGAAGAGGTTTGGCACACTAAATGTAAAGGAGAAGGACATCCCAAGGAACACTATCCTGTATTCAGATATTACCTCGCTAGTGAGGAATTGAATCCATTAAATCAACCTCAAGGACCATGGTGCGATATTTTTCGATGTAGAGGACATCGCCCAAAGGATTGTTACCTACTTCAGAAGTATGTACAGACACCAAAGAACCTGTACTACACATTTTGTAAGTCATTTGGGCATGATGATACCAACTGTAGAGCATATGACCTCATGATAGAAAGAAAACACAATGTCTACAAGAGTTCAAGGATAAACACAGAACAATAATGAAAATATGCACTATGATCAAGGCACATATAGAGGATATGTTGGATTCAGAGGAATAGGACGTAACGTTGTCCAAGGACGAGGAAGAGGTTAGATTGTATGTTATAATTGTGCTCAACCTGGACATTTAGCAAGAGATTGTCAGAACCCATACACTACTTGTAATTACTGTAAATCATTTGACTATATCATTGAAGCATGTCCCATTTTGCTAGGAAAAATGCAATAAAAAAGACCAAAAGGACAGAACCAGAATAATCAAATGATCGTAGTTGAGAGAAGAAAAAAAGATCGCAACATCCATGATGTGACGTGAAGTGGAGATGTGACAGGAAATGACAAGACAAATGAAGCTTTGACTTCTGAAGCTCACATAAACAGACAAAACCCTACTGATGGGCCTTGGGTAAGAAAAGCAGTTGGAAAAATGCCTACATTCAACCCTAACCAAGAAAAAACGTTATTCATGGAAGTAAGAAAAGGATTTCAAGATTCAAAACCTTCGACAACAAGGATCCACTTGCGAAGTGATCAGACACCTGTATTAGATATTTCAACCTTGTATGATGGATTGTGAACTTCACCAGAACAGACAAGTTCTATCACATAGTTTCTAAGGAGCTGCATAAAGCTCATAAGGCATGGAAACGCCTTAGGATAATTACAGAACATGTTGGGACATTACAAACAACATAATACAGTAAACGATGCCCAGAGAAAAGTTCATCACATCAAAAACCATAGAAGGACAGGAAGATAAATTAGGCTAAACGCGCAGATTGGAGATTTTGAAATGAAACAAGTCATTCTTGACCTAGGCTCAGAGGTGAACATGTTGAAAAAACAAACATGGGAACAAATGGGGAATCCAAAGTTATCTTGGTCTCCTATAGAATTGAGATTATCCAATCAGTATAAGTTTATACCTTTTGGGAGGCTATCAAGTGTTCTTGTTGACATTGATGGAGTGTGAAGTAAAGCAAACTTTGAGGTTATTGAGATCATAGATGACAGTAATCATTATCCTACATTATTGGGGATTGATTGGGAAATTGATAACCTCACAATTATCAACTTAAAGAAAAAACAAATGATATTTGAAGGACCAGATATCAGGGTTATCGCACCTTTGGATCCTTCACAAGGAACAAGGTATGTTGAACCAGTACGAGAAGAATGCAGGACTCAAGAACTTGATAATATCTACAAGATGACAGTGAATCAAGCAAATTACATTAACCCTACAAATGATGGAACATTGAGCTGGAGATGTGACAGTGTTTGCGTGTCAAAATCACACGCGGGACTAGAGAACTGGCAGAGTCGAATGCATGAAGTATCAGCTAGACGATGTGCGAAGATAACAAAGTCACTGTGTTGGATTGGAACAAAGGTGATTCCAATTCCTACTTATGATGGTTTGGGTAATATCCATGCAATGAATATTTAGAATCATTTTCAGATAAACATAAGCTAGAAGCTTTGGATATAGCATTGCGAGCTACACCTGCTAGGTGGTGGGCTATGCACAAAGACAACTTGAACACATTGGAAGTATGTAAGAACTTAATGGAAATCATATTTGCAGAGGAAAAACCAGTGAAGGACTGTAGCGCAGTTATCGCCGCGCAGTTCATTTTTTACAACATTTTGACAAGGTTTGGATGTCCAAATATTCTAATGAGTGACTAGGAAACCCATTTCCTGAATAAAATTATTGAAGCCCTAATAGAAGAATTTCATATCTACCATCAGAAGAGTATACCATATCATCCACAAGCTAATGGAACTATAGAATCCTTCAATAAAGTATTGGAGAATGCATTGACCAAAGTATGCAATACAAACATCAATGATTGGGATCTTAGAATACCAACAGTATTATGGGCATATAGAACAACTTGTAAAACATTGACAGGTCATACACCTTTTATATTAGCATATGGAAAGGAAGTTGTCATGGCCATGGAATACATAGTACCAAGCTTGAGAATTACATCATTCACAGAATGGATAAAGATGAGACAATGGATGAAAGACTACTACAATTAATTGGATTGGAGGAAGACTGCTTCATTGCAGGTTTTCAACAAAAAGTGCAGAAAGACAGAGAAAAGTTATGGCATGGTAGATACATCAAGCATAAATTCTTCCAGGTAGGATACCTTGTCCTCCTTTATGATAGCAAATTTATGAAATTTCCTGGAAAATTCAAAATGCATTGGTTAGGACCATACATTGTCAAATATATCACTAATGGTGGTGCAAGTCAGTTAGCCACATTACTTGGAGAAAACTTGCAAGGTATTGTCAATGGGAGTAGACTAAAGGATTATAGGGATGGCCCTACTCCTATGAACAAAAGTTGAATAATGAAAGAGAGTTTTAAGTGTCAAGTGCAATTGAAATTGGACATTAAACAGAGGGTAGACCTTGCTAATTAGAGGAAATTTGGATGAAAAATGGGCCTCCTAAGGAAAATGGTAAAAAAAAACCATGTAGGCAATTTTTTTATGCTATTTCACTTTTATCGAAGTTGCCCAAGGTTATTTCACTTTTATCAAAGCTACCTTAGATGTATATTTTATATTAAAATCAATTTATGAGGACGAAGTTCAATGTAGTGTTTTCACCCAAAATAAGGAAATAAAATTAAATACACAATGGAAAATTCAAAGTTGTTGGGTCATGTATTACCTAAAATATGGATGGGTATATTAGTTATGATATTAGTTATTATTCTATTTAATTATATATTATATATTAGTTAAAATTTATTGGACTCAACTTTTGACCGTTATTATAAAATATTAATTATAATATGATATTATTTATATTAGTTATAATATTAATTACTATTACTATTATCTATTACCACGGTTATTATTAAATATTAATTATAATATAATATTAATATATATTAGTTTAAATATTAATAGCTATTACTATTATATGTTGCTCACATATTACCTAAAAGATGGATGGGTATATTAGTTATGATATTAGTTTTAAAAAGTTATTGGACACAAATTTTGACATTATTATAAAACATTGATTATAATATAATATTATTATATATTAGTTATAAAATTAATTGCTAATAGTATTATATATTATATATTGGTCAAATATTACCTAAAATATTGATGGGTATATTAGTTATGATATTAGTTAAAAGTTATTGGAAGTTGTTGGACCCAACTTTTGATGATTATTGTAAAATATTAATTATAATATAATATTATTATATATTAGTTATAAAATTAATTACTATTACTATTATATATTATATATTGGTGAAATTTTTCCTAAAGATTGATGGGTATATTAATTATGATATTAATGAAAATTTATTGGATCCTTATATATTAGGTATAAAATTAATTACAATAATACTGTTATATAGTATATATTGGTCAAATATTAACTAAAATATTGATAGGTGTATTAGTTTAAAGTTATTGGACCCAAATTTTGAGGTTATTATAAAATACTAATTATAATACAATATCATTATATATTAATTGTAATAGTAATTAGTGGAGAGTGGCTATTACTCATTTATTAGAAATAGTGGAGAGTGGGTTATACTCATTTATTAGAATTAATGGAGAATGGGTTAGGATATTAATTTAATTTCGGTATCCAAGGCAATTTGGGGCAGCCTGGGTAGAGATTATTTCAATATCCAAGAAAACTTAGGGCAGGGTAGAGAAATTATATTATTAAAATAATCCATTATTTTGGGACTATATAATAAAAATTTGTTTAAGACATGTATGGTGTTTGAATTTTAAATCAATTTGATTGGCTAATACATGATGACATGGAATTTGAATTAGGGTTGAAAAGCCCATTTTAAGTTGAAATTTCCTCTAATTGGTAGTTTTGTTAAAATGCACAGTTTTACAATATATGAAGATGTGCTGCGAAGCACACACAGCAAGTTAAGTTGCGAAGTAAAACAACAGAGTAGTGTCATGAATTTCAAGTAAAAGAAGGAAAATGAGAAGTGAACCTCATTGTTCACCTAACCGTCAGCGAAGTTAAAAGAAAATTAGTCGTTACTGTTTTGGTCAGAAAGTAGCCGTTGTACAGTACTTTTGGGAACCAGATTTTTCCTCTTTTAAGGCATATTTGTCCATTGAAGACACATTAAAAGAAGGGAAAGGACCAATATCTAATCAATATATGGCCAATGGACATAAAATTCATTGCTAATTTATCCATTTTTTGGTGCGCCTTAGTGTCAATGTGCCCATAAATAGTAAAGACCGCATAGTTACCGATTTTACCGTGACTTTTAATTTTTAATGCATGTAATTTCTGAGCTTTTTACCAGTCAATAGAAACAGTAATCCGACAGTGTATGTCTGAACAATAAATTCTAGAGGAGATATTAAGATAATTTTGACATTCTGGTTTGGAAGGAGTCATGAAGACGCTAGTGAAGAAAGCAGTCCTAGAGAGAGGTGGAACATCTAGAGCTTCACCACGAAATATACCGAAGCAGAAGTATAAAGATAATAAGAAGGATACTGAAAAAGAGAATTCGAAGGCCAAAGAAATTCCAAATTTGTTTCCTCCAGAACATCTTCGTGAAAGGTTGATTCTGCTCATACCAGGATACATACCTCCGAGAAGAGATGTTGCGCCAGTTGTGATACTCATGACAAATCCGCAATACGAGATCTCAATGCCACCCATGTCGAGTCATGTGCACGAAAAAGAGAATTTGATCGACAAGATTTCAGAATGCAAGTTCTCGGAGCAGTTATGCGAAGTAATCAAGTGCACTTCGCATATCCCTAAGGAAATAACAACAACATATATTCGCAAGAAGAGATTCAAAGTCAGCCTTCACTTTATTTTAATTTAGACAAGAAAACCACCAAATAACCCAGAATGGTTTGTGTAATGTCCCCATTTTGACCCTATTGCATTAAAATTATAAATGATGTAAATATCGTTATTTAATCATGGTGAGAAGCTCAAGGCCAAGGCTCCACCATCGATTTAGCTTTGTATGAATCGGCAATTAAAAATAGATGCATATGGTTCTTGTGTTGGACATGCACAATGTAAATTGATACATTATGTAAATGCAAATTTTAATGAAATACCCACAACTAGCTATGCAATGCAACAAAGAGATGGGAGCATGATTTCACAAGGAATAGGGAGGAAAATTATTCAAACCCTTGAGCCTATGGTGTTAATCCATTTCATTGAGAAAAACCCATAAATCCCAACTACCCATTTTGGGTTATGCACCCAATCATTTAATTCTTCCAAGAGTTGGTTGAGGCAGTTAATGCCTTGGGAGTGGAGAGGTATGGCAGTCAATTTCGAGTATGGGCAAGCCACCAACCTGGAAAACTCATATTTGGTCTCCTTGGGCAAGAAAACACCCACAAAATGCTGCCCAAAGTCATTCTGAACCCATAGCCTTTGCCCTCTCATGCAGTCTGAACTAGTTGGGCTTTCCCCATCACGTTTTTCACCATTTTTCTTGCATTTTCCATGCATGGGAGCTCGTTTTTGTATTGTACAGTAGCTGGGAGAGGAGGGACACGAATTGGGACTGTGATGGAGGTCGTTTTTGCCCCAAAATGCCCATGGACGTTTTTTCTGAAAATGATTTCTGCTCTCCAGGGTTGTTCCCCATCTTCCGTTTTTTGTTTTTGGATTTCCCACGTTTTTCTGAACTGGTAGAAGCCCCATTTTGGACATCCCACTGAAGAAACGTTTTTCTCATGCCCAGCAATTGTGGTTTTGCTGTTATGTGCATCCCTATATTGGTTTGAACCTGTGAGCAAGAGATTTGGAGTGGTAGTGGACAGAATTGGCTTGATAAACCTAGTCGGGAAAATAACCTCTCAAGAAGATCAAAAGGGCTGGCAACTCTTCTATGCACACCTTGAAAAACACTAAATTGGAAGGTATGGCCTGAGGGAATATGTAGTAGTGAAGGGAATACTTCCTTGAATCAGGTGTGTAGGCATTGTGGGGAACCGAGCTGGATAGATCTTGTAGGGGTACCCATAGCTCTGTGGTTGAGCTCACTAGCTTAGCAATTCTTTCTTTTCCATCTCCTAGCAGCCTGATAAACCCAACTGTTGATTGGCTTGGCTGATTTTGGTGTATTTTGGCTATGTGTGAGTCTATTGGTCCCTTCTTCCTTGTAGAAATCATGCCCAGCTTGGGGGTGGCAGTTGTATCAAGAGATTGATAAGCACAACTGGCCTATGGTTGGGTGGAACGTTGCAGATGCATAGCTGGTTGCTCAGGGACTACTTTGTTTTAAGATAAGTACTCTCATGTGCTAATTCTATATTGTTTTAATTGATGAATGACATGAATATCTTGAATGTATGATGGATGTGTAATGGAAATTAATTCTGCTATGTTTTCAAATATTTATGCATTTGCATATGTCCATCTTCATTTTATATGAATGTTTGTTTACTAAGTATGGGACTAGATGTCCAAAATTAGAGTGATGTTCTCTCCCATGTTGGTATGATGGGAGGGGATGTTACAGTTTGAGGGTGTCACATTCCCCAAGCCCTCCATTGACATCAGAGGTGCTGGGAGACCTTGATACATTTTTTTTCTCCCAAACCTTCCAGTTTCATCCACATCTACAATGGCTTTCGATCCGCAATCATCCCTTCTGCAATCCGCAATTCGCACTGCGGGATTTGGAAGTCGAATTTCCTAAATTACCTACTCTGGAAAACTTCACCTCCACAAACCGCAATCCGCAATCTGCATTGTGGGATTTGGAACTGCAGAAACCAAAAATTCCTACCCCGGTACAACACTCTTCTGCAATCTGCAATCCGCGTTGCAGAACTCGGAACTGCGGAAGTCCAAATCATCGTCCCAACGAAATTTCTTATTCTGACATCTGCATTGTAGGTGCAGAAAGGCGGAAGTCCAACCACGCAAATCCAAATTGATCACTGGCCTCCGCAATCCACAATCTGCATTACAGGTGTGGGAATGTGGAACCACACCTTCTGCAACATCCAACTTCTAGGGGTTATAACTTCCTCTTCCTTCAGCCAAATTGAAAAAGGTTGGTACCATTGGAAAGATCCTAAATATATATATCCATTAGTGTAGTTTCCTTCCCCAACTTAGGTTTCTAACCTTTCCAATATTCCGACCGAAGTTATTTCCTATAACCCCTTTCCAAATTCTCTCAACCTTCAACAAGGACTCCACCTGCCTCCAAGTCCTAACTCCATCCTTCCTCTGATCCATAGAGAAGCTATGAGTTCCTCGAGGGCCTTATAACCCCTTCCCATGTCTAGGTGATGCCAAGCAGTCCTTCAAACCAAGTATATAATGCATAGACGAACATATAGGGTGAATAAAAAAAAAATTAATTCACACACCTAACACATGTAAAATGAGTAATGCATTAAATTCATGCACTGAATGAAGAATTCAACATAAACTTGGCCTTCTAATCAGGCTTATGCACAGTCTACCAATTACTCAAATCCATGTAACATTCATTCAATAAATTTAACATAAACAAAGATATCATAACACATTAAATGTCATCAGTTAACATCATAGAAGCACTTTTATTTGAATTCTTGAATTTCCCAAGAAACGAACTAAGTGAGAGCAATGTTCCACCCAACCTTAGATCTATGTCCAACTTGTACACTTTCAGCTGAGAGATCACCCTCGAGCTGGGTTATGTATCCACCAAGGAGGTCTAAGGACTCTCTCACAGTCAAGATCTCATCCCCATGCTAATCCAATATGTAGTTGGGTTTATCAAACATACTAGAGAACAGGTGTTAACACCCAAAAAGTGCTCACCATCTCATCTCCCTCATTACATGACTTATTTGTCTATATTTCCTACCATATTTGCCTCCAAAACCTTAAAAAACCATTAAAAAGCCTCCAAAAGGACAAAAAAAAACCCTTTTTCCCCCCAAAATAATTTAAATTTCCTCCAAAAATAGCAAAAACCCTCTAAAAGGGCCCTAAATTCCCAAAAATCAAATAAAAAGGGAATAAAAAATATTAAAAAAAGAGGAAAAAGAGGGAAAAAAGGAAGCAAAAACCCTATACAATTGACCTAAACCATATGGTGCCAAAAACCATGGGTCAACATTCCACCACTAAAAACCTATAAATAGGTGATGGAGGCTCCCCATTTCATATCCACAATCTTTCCTATCCTCACTCTGCCAAAATCACTCTTGAAACCCTAGCTTACCATTTGAGCTAGTTTTTCTCATTTGAGTGCTCCTTTTGGCCCATTATTCAAACACCTTGGAGAAGGAGAAGGAACCCATTGGATCATAGAAGCAGCCCTCCTAGACTACTGCAAGAGCTCCACCAATCTCAACACTTGAGGTAAATGTAATCTTGATCATATCATAATACAAAAAGAAACTTTCTATTATATTGTCATTGTCTTTTTATTTCTGTTGATGCACATGTTAGCTTAGATTTTACTATTTTACTATTTATTGAACTGCTACTAAGGAGGCCCTTCTCCTTAGTAGGTGCTAATTTGCACAAGCTAGGGTGAAAACCCTAGCTACAGTTTTGGCAACTCCACTATTGGCCTTTGAATTTCTTGTTAAAATTTAAAAAAAAAAAAAATTTATTTTCTGCAAGTATTTTTCTGATTTCCTTGTTCAGCTGTGGCTTCGGCCAGTTGGGTTTTCCGCCGCAAATCGTGGTTCTGCTCTTTGCAGCTACAACCCACATCACAGCTTTCGGTCTTCTTTCCGAGATCCAGATCGCCACTGTTTTCTTTTTTCCCGCGACTTGAGCGCAGCCTTATGCCTCTTTCCCGCATCCCAAACCACGGTTTTTAGCCTCAGACCTATGATCCGACCATGGCTTTCTGCCCCTTTGCCGCGCTCCAAAGCGTGCATTGTGGTCGTAAACCCACGATCCAACCACAACTCTTCTCCCTTTAGCCGCGCCACTTGACCACAGACCCATGATCCGGCCGCAGGGTTTAGCCCTACAGCCACGCCCCAAACCGCGCCTTTCGGCCACAGACCCACGATCCAACCGCAGGTTTCACCCGTACAACTGCACTCTAGGCCGCGCATTCCAGTCACAGACCCGCGATCTGTTCTCTGCATTTTTACTCTTTTTTGAACCCGAAATTTTGCTGCAATATTTTCTGCACCTGCACAACCACCTGTTCTATCTGCAACCACACTTACCTACAACCTTTTTCTACAGTTTGCTTTATGTTCCATTTACAGAATTTTTAAAGTTTAAGCATTTACATTGAAAAAAGAAAATTTTGCATTGCAAGTTAAATTTCTGCATTATTATTATTGGTTAAAAAGTTGACCACCCCGTGGCACTTTTGATTGGGTTTGTTACCTCACACGCACACACTCTGTCACCTAATTCAAGTGAGCCTTAAAATACTACTTAACACAACCAACATTCTAACCCCACTTGGGGAACACATAAGAATATTGTAGTTAGGTAGGACAGGGGGGATAGGCATCCAAATAACACCCCTCAGGCACTTACACTTGAGACATAGTTGTTGTCCTTTAGGGTACAAAAATCCCCTAGTATTTTTTGACATGGTCACAACCAGTTTATCAGAGGGCCTCTCCCTTAGGAGAGTTGAAGTAGCCAGACTGGTTCCAGAGTCCTGAGTGGAATACCGCAATCCATTCAGTAACCGAAGGCTACCTACTCGTTGGTCTGCGTGTGGTGATTCCTTTTAGGCCAACACAGTGATAGGACCGGAGCTGCAGATTCACCTTTCTGGACATGTCATGAACGAGGTATCTTAGTTTCCTTTCTTCTAGGATTGTCTTACCCAGTGTCCCTCCCAGTAGGGGGGTATCTTTAGCCACTTGGCTCTCCTATCCATATTGTTTGACTTGGATTTCATCACCTTGCAGAGGATATGTTTGGTTGAGTCAGAATACTATTTAGCTAGGTGTTTGCATGCTCCCTTACCTCCCTTTGGTCTAGCGAGTCCACTCTTTTTATTTTTTAGGAAACCTGTTGCTTGTTGGTATTCTGACCATTGTTGTTGACGCTCCGCTTATTGTAGCACAACTGTTACAATGAGCATTTTGAGCTGGTTGTTAGCCTGAGTGCCGTATTTTTTGTGCTCTCCTTCTGCACACTTAGCTGCATTAGGGTTTTTGAGCCTTTTTTCACTCGACACAACCCCCAGATACTTGACACCATCTATCACCATTGAGTCCCCGAGACACTCTCGGTGCCTCCGAGGTGAGCCCCCGCAGCACGGTTCACTTGACATCACCCATCATAGACGTAGAGCTTCATCACTTGATACCACTCGTCATAGACCTCAATCTTCGTCACTTGAATCTACTCATTGACAACATAGAGCTCCGTCCCCCGACTCTGACGCCCTTTATTTCACATCTGATTCTGAGACAGAGTTTGAAAACCCCACTTACATTACACCAACCAACCCCATGGCTGGCATGACTTCCAACCCTTTCTTTGTAGAGACCATTGGTGGAGCATACACAACTACCCCAGCTACTACACTTGTTTTGGGTATGCCCTCGATGGGGCCCACACCCACCATTCTGGTCACTATGCCAATTCCAGTGGCTAGCATACCCAACCCAACCCCACTGGTGACTCACACTATTCTTAGTGGCCCAGGACCCTCCCATACCACCTCCACCCCCCTGTTTGGGGGTCACATCCCTATCACGAACCCAGCCCCTACACTTGGGGGCATTGGACCCAACGTGGCCACGACCACCAACATGTCACATCCTTTTACTAGTTTTCCATTCATGGCTAGTCTCAACCTTCCTGACCTGGACAGACTGACGAACGATCGCATCAGACACGATCCTGCGTGGCCTCACATGCCCACCAAGCTCCCAACAGACATCCCTAAGTTTGAGGGAAAGGCAGGTGAAGACCCCTAGAACCACATTATATCCTTCCATCTGTGGTGTTCCTCCAACTCCATAGTGGTCAACTTTGTCTGACTCTGTTTGTTACAACGAACTCTCACTGGCTCTGCAGCCAAGTGGTACATCGAACAGCCCCATGGGACCCATGCCACTTTTACGTCCCTAGCCTCGACCTTCCTGTAGTTCTTCCAGTTACCTATCTGCTATGACGTAGGAGTTGAGATCCTACTGTCTTGCAGACAGAATACGGCCACCCACATCACTGACCACATTCATGAGTGGCGTCGACGCCGAAGCCTGTGCAAAATCAAGTTAGATGACCATATCTTCCTAGATTGGTTTCTCAAATCTCTCCTTCCTGTCATCGCTAAGGATGTGGCATCCGAGCAACCCCTGTCCAAGGAAGAGGCCATCCTAAAAGCCCAACAATTTGACCTTATTTACGCCCAATCTGGTTACCTATATACCATTATACCCGACAGCCCCCGCGGTGATTTCTCTTGAAACGATGCACCGGGGTCATCCCATGCCGCCGATGGCATCATTGGCTTCATTGCATCTCATAACCATCCTTTTTCCATGACGCATACCAGTAATGGCCCCGACCTTTCACGGCCTACACCCAACTCTGGAGCAACCAATTCATATGCTCCCATGGCACATAACCACCATTCCCACGGACCCTCATGTCCACCTTAGTGCTTCGGCCACGCATCCCCCACTTACATTCCCCTAGTTGCACCTCAACCATATTACCACCCGCAAGTCGTGCACGCTCCTGTATCCTCTCAAGCCCCCCCCCACTTATTATTCGCCACAGGAAACACCTGCGGAAAATCAACCACCCGTCAGACAGACATATCAACAACCCCCACAAGGTACAACCCCTGCACCACTTCCACCCACTTATTATCCACCGCAGCCTGCTCCCGCACCTGCACAACCCCAGAACCCACCTGCCTCCCAAGGGCAAGTGTACGCGCAACAAAATACGCATCCTAACCAAAATAACCAATGCCAGCAAAACCGCAGAAAAGGACGTAACTGCGGAAACAACCCCCCTCCAGACCAAGGTGGCCAGCCACCTAATCCCACAAACAATATTAACGCGGCACCTACCAACGAAAACCCCGACAGGCCGCCAAAACAAGCTAAAAACCCTAACTTACGAACAAACCACCCTTGCTCTATTTGCAGGGTCTATGGCCATCACACACACGCTTACCCACATTTGAAGCAGGCACGACAACTCTGGACTGATGATGCCCACCGCCAAGGGCATGTGGCACCTCAGGCACCACCTAACCCCCCACCACCCCAGACTCAACCCTTGGTGTTATAGAACCCTTTACCAACCCAAGGAGTGGTGAACACTCAACCGTTAGCTCCCCCTCAAGGAAACGCGCCTCCACAACAGCAAATCACTTATGCATCTCCTGATCAACCCATGCTAGACTCAGGTACCCATCACTTGTTAATGATGTCATCCGTCGATGTTAACCTCCAAACCCGTCGAAACCAATATGGCTCCACCCCTGAAGCCCCTCCCACTGACAAAAACACCAATTCTCTTCCCACCGATCAGTCGTTACGAATACCTCCAGCCCCATTAGATGGTGCCTCAAAAGCCCCTCGCTTCCCACTTCGATGCATCAACAATAACCCCAATGGTCGTGCTGCGTCTAATTACAACATTGTGGATGAATTAGCCCAGTCCCCCGCAGCCATCTTCTCATTAGAGGTCTTAAAAAATTGTCCTACTCAGCGCAAGACTTTGTCTTAGCCATTGGTGCTATCGACCCAACTGATTCACGAATGATGGCCTTTGATTTGGACCAATCCGAACCATGCTTTCCTTCCACATTAGCATTCCAATTTTATGTATCCATTCGGAATCTTGTCATCCATTGGTGCATCATCGATGAGGGTGCCTCTACATGCGTTATGTCCACATTCGTTTGGCAGAAGTTGAGATCCCCTACTTTCCAGCAGTCCACCACTTTGTTGCGAGCCTACAACGGCCGTTCGGCTCAACCCCAAGGTCTCTTAGCTAATGTCCTCATCCAGTTGGCTGGTAAAACAGTGCTTATTGACATAGAGGTCATCAACGCCCAACTTGATTATAACCTCTTACTTGGCTGCAGTTACATCTACGCCATGCGGGCGGTTACCTCATCTGTTTTTTGTACCATGATGTCTCCCCATGAAGGATGCGTGGTCAAGATTGATCAACTCACCTATTACGATCCCAATGCCCCCGCTGCACCCGAAAACGTTCTCCCCATGGTTGAACAACCTGTTTGCAGTGCATCTACCTTGTTGGTTTCCTTCGTGGGACCCAGAGTTTACCCAGATATGCCGATGACTTCCACATTCCAATCTATTCCACCCCCGTCACCAGCAACTGAAATATCTGACTTATGTACCCTCTCCCACAATACAAAAAGTACACCCAACCATCAACCGCCCTTGCTACCCCAACCACCGTTGGTACCTAGTCATGTTGGTGTTACACCCATCCATACAATCCCCTTCGGGAGAAGTAAGCGCCCCGGTTATGGCCACTCTCATCCTCCCAGGGTTAACTTTAGGACTACCTGTGTGGTATCTCATGCCTCTCGTTTCCCCTCCGACACCAAATGTCGTCCTACAACCGGTGCAACCCATCACCACTACTAGTGAACCACCTCCTGGTGTCACTACTCCTTCCTCATCCACCAATCCATCCCCTCTTATCAAGCACACTAGGGGTGGAGGCCCACAACCATACACCGCTCTACCCCCACCCAAAACAGTTAAAAACCCCCCCGCGTTTCGGGCTCCTCCCAAATGCTCTTTGTGTGATGAGTTGGGCCATGCTACCCATCAATGTCCACAATTACCTGCATTACAAGAGCACATGCAAATGCTTGACGACGACCCCAACATCCCGGTTGTCAACTCGACCCTACCTCTAAGCCTCGCGATAAATCACTACGTACCAATCACCCTTGTGCAATATGCGGTATTTACGGCCATTACTCCCATCACTGCCCTGATCTCCCAGATTACAGAGCCGCTCTCTACAAGATGAACAACTTGGACCTCGAGACGTCTCCCCCCACTATTGAAGAGATCCACCCCCCAGAATCTCCGCCACCAGGAGAGATCAATACCATTTATATGATTTCTACTACTAGTGATCCCTCATCAACCGATTGGACAACAAAAAGTTTCCACAATGATGAAGAGATTCTCGAGGCTCTTACCGCACCTGATTACCCTTGGGAGAATATGCACCATCGTTCCTATTTCCTCCCGGAGGAGTCCTCCACCACCATAGCCACCCAATTTTCGGTTGAGTCCAAAGATTTTTTCCCCACCAAGGTCGACTGGTTTAAAGAGCCCATTCCCGCTCCTGATGCCTTTGAAGAAGGTAACATGGCCAACATCTCACCCACAATCCACATTGATATCTCTGCCCCAGGAAGTGCCCCTGAACTCATTACTTTGGGATCCTCCTGCACCGAGTACAAGATCGGAGAGTACAAGAAAATTTTCCAAGAGTTTCACGATGTCTTTGCCTGGGCCTACACCGAAATGCCTGGTCTTGAACCTGCTATCATAGAGCACCACATTGACACATGGCCAGATGTGCCCCCCGTTCGCCAAAAACAACGTCCCATTCACCTATCAAAGCTCCCCGCCGTTAAAGAAGAGATTGAGAAACTTCGTGCAACAGGATTCATTTATCCTATTGCATACACCACTTGGGTTTCTAACCTCGTCCTTGTCAATAAGAAACAAGTCACCATCAGAGTATGTACTGACTTCCATGATTTAAACCAAGCATGTCCCAAAGACAACTTCCCCATGCCATTTATTGACCAACTCATCGATGCGTGTGTGGGGCATGAAGTCCTATCCTTCATGGATGGTTTCTCTGGTTATAACCAGATTCAGATCCACAAGGAAGATCAATACAAGACTGCCTTCACCACCCCATGGGGCACCTTTTCCTATCGTGTCATGCCTTTCGGCCTTAAAAATGTTGGGGTCACCTTCCAGCGAGCCATGACCTATTGTTTTCACGACTTGGTCCATATCCTATTAGTCTATCTTGACGACACTGCTGCCCGTTTCTTTTTTAACCATGTTATTACATGATTCGGGGTCCCAAAACAGCTTGTCTCAGACCATGGCTCACATTTTGAAGATTCCATTTGGCACGAGTTGTCGACTCTCCTTAATTTCAAACATCAGTATGCCTCTGCTTACTACCCCCAAGGGAACGGCCAGGTTGAGGCCATTAAAAAAAATTTGAAAACAATCCTCCAGCACATTGTTGACTGACATAAGTCCAATTGGCATCACATGCTTTTCCCCGCATTATGGGCTTACCGTACATCAACTAAGACCGCCACCGGTTTCACCCCTTTTCATTTAGTTCATGGTGTCAAATTTGTCCTCCCCATCGAGTGTCAGATCTCCGCCCTACACATCGCTATTGAACTTCTCCCCGATACCTCCCCACTTAAACAACGCCTACTGTTGTTAGAACAAGCTAATGAGGACCGTCGTGCAACCCTCCAAACCATTGAAGCTACCAAGAACCACTCCAAAGCTGGTTATGACAAACATGTCCACCCACGAATGTTAATCCAACCTACAGTGGGTTTTTCAAGCATGTAATGGAAACATAACCATGCTAAGACAACCTGTAGTGGGTTTTTTCAAGCATACCAGGGAAACCTACCCATTCTAATCCAACGTGCAGTTGGGTTTATCAAGCATAACAGGGAAACAGGAAGATATTGCTAAGCCAATGAGCTCCACCAAAGAGCTACAAGAATCTCAACACTCAGCAGATATGGCACCCACATTACCTACCACACCCAACACAAGGAAGGCCTTCTTATCTGTTGCACAGTCCCTCAAGGCCGCTTCCCTTCGAGTGCTATTCAGGGTGGGCATAGAAAGGTCTAGCTGCTATTTCTATGAGATTTCAACCTTCACTCGGTTTATCAATCAATCCAACCCCAAATAAACCTTCTTCCTCTATTAATCCAACCATCTCTTCTCAAGGTTGCGGGCTAAGCTTTGTCCCGCATTTTAACCCTCTGCAAACATAACCCAGTTATTCTCATGGCTCTGTCATTCATCTCAGGTTTTCTTTCACGGATATCCCCAAGCAAACGAGGTTCACACACAAGGTTTTTATGGAACTTGAATCTGTGATTTTGGCTTACACAGGAAATCGCGTTTCTTCCTTCTCTGCTCCCAGCTTGGCTCTGCAATGGGTGTGAATGCACGAATACGTGTCCCTCCCCAGTTCTGGTCGACAATGGATAGTCCCCCTAAACGTCGAATTCCCAGGTGATTAAGTGTCTTTAGGGACAAGTAACACGGGCCATACCGTTCCATACAGATTCGCAGGGCCGCCCCATACTCAATCGGCTTCAGCAACAGGGTTTCTCAACCACCCTCTTACAACAACAATAAATGTGAGCATGGAGGTCAAATGGGTTCATAAATGGAAAAGTGGAAGCATGGATTCAAACCCCACAACACCCTCACCTCTCCCTAGTGGATACACATGGACCCTTCTCATTAGTTTCCTTCCTTAGCCAGCTTCTTGGTGATTCATTGCAATAATTAATAATTAGATCATTTACAATGTTTCATGGCTTAACAACCCATGAATAATCAAACCGTTAAATACTTGCCTCTGCAATTAAGCCTAAGACATCCACTAGTGGGGCCTTGGCCTTGAGCTCCACACTAGGGAAAATACACACTGCATTTACACATTATTTACATTAAGACCATTAAACACTAAGGAAAAAATAGGGGTATTACAAATCCCTCCCCCTTAGAACAACATCGTCCTCGGTGTTCCCAAAATTGAACAAAAATGGGAATGCCTCTCACATGGAATCCTCCAACTCCCATGTAGCCTCTTCGAGACGAAGGTGCTTCCATTGCAACTTCACCTTCCTGATGGCCCTATTCCGGAGCAAAGTAACCTTCCTGTCAAGTATGCACATAGGCTCCACTTGGAACTCTCCCTTGGGTTCCACCTATGTCACATGCCAATCAATTATATGATTAGGATCATGTACATATTTCTTAAGAAAAGAGACATGGAAAAAATTATTAGCTTTCATGTTAGCAGGAAATGAAATCCTATATGCAAATGGCCCTATCCTATCAAGGACTTCAAATGGCCCAAAATATATAGATGCCAACTTGGCACAACTTCCCAACTTCATGGAACTCCTCCTTGGTCTCATTCTCAAGTAAACATGATCCTCAATCTGAAATTGCTTGTGCAGTCTCTTCAAATCTGCATAACTCTTATGCTTGTCCTGAGCTACATTCAAATTCTGTATGATTTTAACAACTTCATGTTCCATCTCCTTGATCATTTCTGGTCCAAGCACTACTCTGTTCACTGGACTATCCCAATTCACTGGAGTTCTGCATCCTCTACCATACAACACCTCAAAAGGGATCATCTTCAATGATGCTTGATATCCATTATTGTAGGAAAATTCCACTAAGTGTAGATAGTCTTCCCACTTAGATGGTTTATCCATCACATACATCCTTAACATGTCTTCAAGAATCTAACCCTCTCAATATGACCATCAGTTTGAGGATGATAGTTTGTGCTGAAATTCAACTTAGTCCATAATTCCTGAAATAATATTTTCCAAAAATTAGAAGTGAGCTTTGTGTCACGGTCTGATATTATTTCCTTAGTAAATCCATGTAAATTGAATATCTCCCTCATGAAGATATTTGCAATGTCATTGGCCTTGTGAGTGGACTTGACTGGAATGAAATGAGATACCTTCGACAACTTTTCCACCACTACCATGATTGAATCATGTTTCTTTACTGTCATTGGAAAACCTATTATAAAATCCATAAATATCACTTCCCACTCCCACTCTGGAATGGGAAATGGATGCAACACTCCGGCTAGATGTTGGTGCTCTCCTTTGACTTGTTGTCACTTTTGACACCTACCAATGCACTCAGCTATGTATTTCTTCATACCATGCCAGAAGTATTGTTTCCTTGCTACTGTTATAGTTTTTTGATATCTTGGGTGGCCAGAATATGTCTTTTGATGTATCTCATCCATCACTAGCCTCTTCAATTCTGCATAATTTGGAATGTACAGTCGGGTACCTTAATACATAAGAACATCACCTTCACCAATCTGATAACCTGCACACTTGTCATCCACATTACCTTGCTGCGACTTCTCTTTAGTTTGGAGGTAAGCTTCATCATTAGCTTGAGCTTCAAGAATCCTTGCCTTCAAATATGATTTGCAAACACTCATTGCTGCAATATGAAATTTTTTGCTGAGTGCATCAGCAACCTTATTCTCCTAAGATTTGACATGCTTAATCTCCATGTCAAGTTCACAAAGAAACTCCATCCAACTAATTTTCCTATAATTCATATTTGGTTGGTCAAAAAAATATTTTGAACTCATATGATCAGTCCTGAGTTCAAATATGCCTAAGAGATAATGCCTCCACCTCTTGAGTGCATGAATTATGTCTTCTATCTCTACGTCATGTGTGGCATAGTTTCTTCCATGCTCTTTCAACTTCCTTCACTCATAACCAGTGAGAAACCCTTCTTGCATTAGCATGCCACCGAGCCCTTCAATGCAAGCATTTGTGCACACCACAAATTCTTTATTTGGGTCTACAATATTTAAAACAGGAGCGCTGGTACAAGTAATTCTTTTAACTGCTGAAAGATTCTTCACATTTCTCAAACCATGCAAATTTGATATTCTTCCTTTGAAATAAAGTGATTGGTTGGGCTATCTTGGAGAAGCCTTCAATAAACCTTCTATAGTAACCAGCAAGACCCATAAAATATCTTACATCTGCAACATTCTTGGGGGTGGGACAATCCATTATGGCCTCAATCTTCTATGGATCCATTGCAATACCTTCTTCAAAAATGACATGACCTAAGTACTGCACCTTCTTCTGATAAAGGTCACATTTGTTCAAATTTGCATACAACTGGTGCTCTATAAGGACTTGCAACACCACCCTTAAATGCTCTTCATGTTCTTCTTCATTCCTTGAATAGAAAAGGATGTCATCCAAGAACAAAATCACAAACGTATCCAAGTATTTGTTGAATACACTATTCATGAGGCACATGAATGTGGCAGGTGCATTGGTAAAACCAAATGGAACCATTGTGAATTCATAATGACCATATCTAGTTCTGAGAGTTGTCTTATGAATGTCTTCTTCCTTTATCCTCACTTGATGGTAGCTAGGCCTCAAGTCAATATTGGAAAACACTCTAGCTTCCTTCATCTAATAAAACAAGTCATCAATCATTGGCAATGGATACTTGTTCTTGACTATCACTTTATTTAGTTGCCTGTAATCTATACATAGCCTCAAATTTCCATCCTTCTTCTTGAAAAACAACACAGGTGCACCCCAAGGGGATACACTTGGTCTGATATATTCTTTATCCATTAATTCTTGCAGCTACATCTTCAGTTCTATCACCTCTGATGTGCTCATTATGTAAGGAGCTTTAAAGATGGGTGTTGCTCCTGGAACAATTTCAATGGAAAATTGAATATCTCTTGGGTGGTAGTCCTGGCACTTCATCTGAAAACACATCTTGGAACTCTTGCAATAGTTGAAATTATTCTATTCTTGGCCCCTTATATTCTGATGAGTCTGATATGTGGACTACATATAATTAACAACCTTTTATATAAAAATTCTTCAACTGCAGAGCCGAAATATGCCTCACTGAAACTTGCTTTGGAAATCCTCTAACCAATCTTGGTCTTCCTTCTTTATCAAGGCATTCAAGTATCTTCTTATAATAGTCAATATTGGCTCTATGTATTTCCAACCATTCCATACCTATTAGGGAATGATAGGAGCCTAATGGTAGAACATTTAAATTTTCTTTGGTGAGGAGCCCATTCAACTCTATGGAGCATTCCTTCACCACTTCACTTACCTTTCTCTTGGTACCTGCGGATAATTAAACTAACCAAGGCTTACTATGATTTACTTTACCAAGAGAACAACCTTCAACTATCTTAGGAGACACATTGCTATGAGTAGATCTTGGATCAATTAAAATAGAAATAGATTGCTTAGAAATCTTACCTTCAACTTCTACCACTTTTTATTGGTGGTTTGCTTGGTGATCATCCAATGCTGCATAGATCCTAGGTGTTTCTCTTGCCATATATTCTACCGTGGTTTCTTCTTCAAGGTTATGCAAGCTCCGTGGATTCTCCCTCCTAGTTGGACAATATTTGAGCATGTGGTTGCCTCCACAACCCCAACACTTAAGTGGTCCTTTTGATGTCTTATATGCTGCTACAGCTAGCTTGAATCCACTTCTTGCTTGTTTTTCCTGTGGAAAGGTTCTGGGATGATTTATGAATGGTGGTTTGAACCCACCCACTTTTCCTTGGTTCAAACATTCCCTTGGGATTTCATTCCCATGTTGGAGACACCTCTGAATTTCCTCTACTGTGCTCATAGCAATGCATGGTCATTCTAATGGCTTCATCAAGGCTAGGTGGATTGACAAATTCAATCCTATCTCTGAAATTTTGTAGTAGGCTACCAAGGAAACATTGAATCTTCACTCTTTCTTCCTTGATGTAGTCTACATACCTTAATAGTTCCAAAAACTTATCGACATGCTCTTACATAGTATTCTACCCCAATCTGAGTTCATTGAACTCTTTCCTCTTGCTGTCATAATAGCTAGCTGATAGGTATTTCTCCTTGAAATATCTTTGGAATCTTTCCCATTTGATCCTTCTTTCGCTGGTTCGTTTCACTTGCATGAGATGATCCCACCAAATCGAAGTTCTACCATTCAAATTGTAAATGGAAACTCTGGCTTTCTCATTTTCTGAATAATCATGCATCTTGAAGTACTTCTTCATTCCAAGAAGGCATGCCTTAGCCTCTTGACCTGTTTTTCTTTCTCCATCAAAGGTAGGAGGTCTTGACTTCCTAAATTCCCCTTGTGGGACTCTTCTAGATTTCCCTCTTCTTTCAATTCTTCTGGAAGTGTTCCTAGGTATATTTTGAGAATATTTGGAGTGTCTTGACCTCCTGGAAAGAGATCCTGAAGAGGGTGTTTTATGCCTTCTTCCCACAGTACCCCATCTAGGGCTTGGAGACCTCTTCCTATAACGGCCTCTAGAGTGATTGCTTGCATTTTTCTATTCTCTTTCCAAGTGGCTTGGGTTAGAACCAAGATTTACCCTTTGATGCATATCAGTAAGGATCTGCAGAATGGCATTGTTGAGCTAGTGCTGCTCTTCGTGAGCCTTCATCAACCTCTCATTGAAGCTCACCATTGTCTCAACCAAGTTCTATGGATTTACTTGCTCCCTTCTTCCATTAGATTCAATCTCAGCGTGCTCTTCCTGCACGTTTTCCCCTAGCACCTCTTCCTCAAGATCATAAGGGTCTTGTGCGTCATTAATTGTCACCATACATGATTTTCCTGCACACGGCCTTGCGGTACGATTCATCTATAACTCTGTTGCAGTCATTGTGCATGATAGAAAATTTATTAGACAACATAAGAGTGCATCAAAACTTAAAACATCCACATAATCTATAATCAACCGTTCAGTAAGAAATTTTAGGTTAAAACAATGCCACCGGCACTTCTCTGTTTGTGGAATCGTTCACAGTTTGGCCCAAGCAGTCCCAGCGTTGTAACTGAAGCTCGGATACCACTCTGTCACGTTCCCCAATCCCTCCATTAACATCAGAGGTGTTGGGAAACCCTGATACATTTTTTTGTCCCAAACCTTCCATTTTCATCCACAGCCACAATGGCTTTCGATCTGCAATCAATTCAAGGGCAAGTCTGGATTGCACCATTGCAGCCATCAGGATTGTTGAATTTGCTGTGAATTCCTCATTTTGATAGGAGCTTAAAGCTCACAGCGGTTGTGTGAACATTTCTCTCATGTATGCACCAATAATTCTTGTGGTTAGACCACAAGATTGATATCAACATAGACCTCATTTACAGAATTACGCACTTGAGCAAAAGAGGTGATGACCCCATAGTAGAATTCGTAGGAAATAACAAAGACAAAGAACTTGCAAAGAGAATGAAGAATGAATTTGGCTTGGTCAAAGGAACCCGTGGATATCAAATAACTCAAATCAAGGATGTCGCTACGAAGTTCACAGTTCAACTAATTGCAGGAAAAGTACTAAGGGAATGCAAACCGATCGAGGTGTCGGCCACTGCGATCTTGTTAGCTATGATGGAAAAGGATGGAATCCAGTATAATTGGGAAAGATACCTTCTGAATGAGTTCCTAGATGATGTTGTAGATACACAAGACAATGGACATCGATTCCATTATAGCTGGTTCTTAGTTTTAATCACATTCGTAGGCTGGAAAGAGCCTAAGTATCAACAAAATGTACGGGTATTCATTGGAGATTATCCTGGACCCAGATTTGTGAACATGTGGGCCAATTCGAATCTGGACAAACAAAGACTAAATAATATACAGTTGTATACATATTATGAGTAGCTATGTTCAGTAATCAAGTGCACTTCGCGTATCCCTAAGGAAATAACAACAACGTATAGTCACAAGATGAGATTCAAATCCATCCTTCACTTTATTTTCATTCAGCCGCGAGAACCACCAAATAACCCAGAATGGTTTGAGGGTGTCACGTTCCTCAAGACCTACATTGACATCAAAGGTGCTGGGAGACCCTGATACATTTTTTTCTCCCAAACCTTCCATTTTCATCCACAGTCGCAGTGGCTTTTGATCTGCAATCATCCCTTCAGCAATCCGCAATCCACATTGTGGGATTCTAAAGTCGGATTTCCTAACTTAACTGCTCTGGAAACCTTCACCTCCGCAATCTGCAATTTGCATTGAAGGATTCAGAACTACAGAAACCCAAAATTCCTACCACGGTACAACACTCTTATGCAATCCGCAATCCGCATTGTGGAACTTGGAACTGCGGAAGTCCAAATCGTCGTCCCGGTGAAACTTCTTCTTTCGAATTCTGCATTGCGGGTGCAGAAAGGCGGAATTCCAACCACGTGAATCCAAATTTATCACTGGCCTCTGCAATCCGCAATCTGCATTACAGGTGTGGGAATGCGGAACCACACCTCTGGCAATAGCCAACTTCTAGGGCTTATAACTTCCTCTTACTTCAGCCAAATTGGGAAAGGTTGGTACCATTGGAAATCTCCTGAAGATCTCTATCCATTGGTGTAGTCTCCTGCCCCAACTAAGGTTACTAACCTTTCCAATATTCCGGCCGAAGTTATTTCCTATAACCCGCTTTGAAATTCCCTCAACCTTCAACAAGGACTCCACCTGCATCCAAGTCCTAACTCCATCCTTCCTCTAACCCACAAAGAAGCTATGAGCGCCTCAGGGGCCTTATAACCCCTTCCCCATGTCTAGGTGAGGCCAAGAATTCTTTCAAACCAAGTATGCAATGCATAGAGGAACATATAGGGTGAATAAAACAATTGTTAATTCGCACATCTAACACATGTAAAATCAGTAATGCATTAAACTCATGCACTGAATGAAGAATTCAACATAAAATCATCCATCTACTCAGGCTTATGTATTTTAGTCTACCAATTACTAAAATCCATGTAACGTTCATTCAATAAATTGAACATAAACAAACATATCATAACACATGAAATGCCATCAGTTAACATCATAGAAGCACTTATCTTTGAATTCTTGAAGCTACCAAGAAACTGGCTAAGTGAGAGCAACGTTCCACCCAACCTTAGATCTTTGTCCAGCCTGTACTCTTTCATCTAAGAGATCACCCCCAAACTGGGATGTGTATCCACTAAGGAGGGATAAGGATTCTCTCACAGTCGATATCTCATCCCCATGCTAATCCAATATGTAGTTGGGTTTATCAAGCATACCAGAGAACGGGGATGCTAAGCCAACCTACAATGGGTTTTTCAAGCATGTAAGGGAAACATAACCATGCTAAGCCAACCTGCAGTGGGTTTTTTCAAGCATACCAGTGCAAACTACCCATGCTAAGCCAACCTTCAGTTGGGTTTATGAAGCAAGCCAGGAAAATAGGGAGGATATTGCTAAGCTAGTGAGCTCAACCACAGAGATACATGCATCTCAACACTCAGCATATATGGCACCCACATTACCTACCACATCCAACACAAGGAAGGCCCTTTTCTCTACTGCACAGTCCCTCAAGGTCCCTTTCTTTCCAGTGCTATTCAGGGTGGGAATAGAAAGGTCCAGCTGCTAGTTCTATGAGATTTCATCCTTCACTGTGTTTATCATGCAATCCAATCCCAAATCGACCTTCTTCCTCTGTTAATCCAACCGGCTCTTCTCGAGGTTGTGGGATATCCTCTGTCCCACAATGTAACCCTCTGCAAAAATAACCCAGGTAATCTCATGGCTTTGTCGTTTATCTCAGGTTTTCTTTCACGGATATCACCAAGAGAACAAGATTCACACATAGTTTTTTTATGGCATTCGGCTCTATGATTTCGACTTACATGTGAAATCGTGCTTCTTCCTTCTCTACTCCTGGTTTGGCTCTGTAATGGCCATGAATGCGTGTCCCTCCCCAATTCTGGTCAACAATGGGTAGTAACCCTGAATGCCAAATTCCCATGTGATTAAGTGTCTTTAGGGACAAGTAACACAGGCCATACCCTGCCATACGGATTCACAGGGCCGCCCCATACTCAATCGGCTTCAACAACATGGTTTCTCAACCACCCTCTTATAGCAACAATAAATGTCAGCATGGAGGTCAAATGGGTTCATAAATGGACAAGTGGCAGCATGGATTCAAACCCCACAACCCCCTCACCTCTCCCTAGTGGATACACATGGCCCCTTCTCATTATTTGCCTCCCTTAGCCTGCTTCTTGGTGATTCATTGCAATAATTAATAATTACATCATTTACAATGTTTCATGGCTTAACATCCCATGAATAATCAAACCGTCAAATACTTGCCTCTGTAATTAAACCTAAAACATCCACTAGTGGGGCCTTTGCCTTGAGCTCCACACTAGGGAAAATACACACTGCATTTACACAGTATTTAAGACCACTAAACACTAAGGGAAAAATAGGGGTATTAGAGCTCCCTCCCCCTTAGAACAACATTGTCCTCGATGTTCCCAAAATTGAACAAAAATGGGAATGCCTCTCGCATGGCATCCTCAAGCTCCCATGTAGCCTCTTCGGGACTAAGTTGCTTCCATTGCACCTTCACCTACCCGATGGCCCTGTTCCGGAGCAAAGTAAATTTCCTGTCGAGTATGCGCATAGGCTCCACTTGGAACTCTCCCTCGGGTTCCACCCATATCACATGCCAATCAAATATATGGTTAGGATCATGTACATATTTATTAAGAAAAGAGACATGGAAAACATTATGAGCTTTCATGTTAGCAGGTAATGCAATCCTCTATGCAACTAGCCCTATCCTATAAAGGACTTCAAATGGCCCACAATATCTCGGTGCCAACTTGGCACAAATTTCCAACTTCATGGAACTCTTCCTTGGTCTCACTCTCAAGTAAACATTATCCCCAATCTAAAATTCCTTGTGCATTCTCTTCAAATATACATAACTCTTCTGCATGTCCTGAGTTGCCTTCAAATTCTGTCTGATTTTAACAACTTCTTGTTCCATCTCCTTGATCATTTCTAGTCCAAGCGCTACTCTGTTCACTGGATTGTCCCAATTTACTGGAGTTCTACATCCTCTTCCATACAACACCTCGAAAGGGATCATCTTCAATGATGCTTGATATCCATTGTTGTAGGAAAATTCCACTAAGTGTAGATAGTCTTCCCACTTAGATGGTTTATCCATCACATACATCCTTAAAATCCGATTCACCCTCTCAGTCTGACCATCAGTTTGAGGATGATAGGCTTTGTTGAAATTCAACTTAGTCCCTAATTCCTGAAATAATCCTTTCCACATATTAAAAGTGAACTTTGTATCACGGTCTAAGATTATTGCCTTAGGAAATCCATGTAACTTGAATATCTCCCTCATGAAGATATTTGCAATGTCATTGGCCTTGTGAGTGGACTTGACTGGAATGAAATGAGCTACCTTTGATAGCTTGTCCACCACTACTATGATTGAATCATGTTTCTTTATTGTCATTGGCAAACCTGTTATAAAATACATAGAGATCATTTCCCACTTCCACTCTGGAATGGGCAATGGCTGCAACAATCCTGCTGGATGTTGGTGCTCTCCTTTGACTTGTTGGCCCTTTTGACACCTAGCAATGTACTCAGCTATGTCTTTCTTCATACCATGCCAAAAATATTGTTTCATTGTTGCTGTTATAGTTTTCTAATATCCTAGATGGCCAGAATATGGCTTTTGATGTATCTCATCCATCACTAGCCTCTTCAATTCTATTATTTTGTTATTTTTCTTATTCATTAATTTATTGTTTTTATTTTTTATTATGTAAACTTATAATCAAATTTCTATTTACCACATATGTCACCATATATATATATATATATATTGAAATGTATATTAACAATAATTTTTATTTTTATTTTTTAAATAGAAAAGGTTTCTATATTATGGTTTAATTTATTTTTTTCAACTAAGGTTCGATAGACCAAACCTAAATTGGTTTATTTAAAAGACCATCATATCATCATTATCAACAAATATATATATATATATATATGAAAAAGTTTAAATATAAACTTTATTTGGATTATTGAAATTCGCTCAAGCTTTGAAATTGGCTAATGGACACTCTGCCCATTATAAGCATTGATAAAAAAGATACAAAATACTTGAAAAGAGTAATCATTACTAAGAATAAATAGTACGATAGTCGAAATAGATATTAAAGTTTTTGAATAAGAAAATTATTTTCATTTTTTCTTTTTATTAAGTTTTTTCAAAATTAATTAACAACTATTTTAACTTTATTATTTATTCTTAAAGTTAGTTATTTCTCTTTATTATTTTATAGTTTTTATGATGGATAGAGTGCTTCACATGTTTGGAAAGTTTGACTAATCTAAATACAATTTATATTTAAAAATATTTCTATAATTACTATAAAATTTTACATTCGTCAACCTAAGCAACATGATCATATACAATCAAACTTGACAACCTTAAATATCGAACTCTTAACAATTAAAAACAATTTTACATTATTCTTTAAAAGTAATAAAAATTCTTTATAATTTTATAAACAAATTTTATTTCATTACTTTCCACATCTAATTTTATTTTAATATCTCGACTTCTTCCATAGCTGATCACTTGGAAGAGATTATCAAGGTACTATAAACACGGATTTTTGAGCTCCATGAAATTAAATATTTATAATTAAAATTAAATAAATTAGTTAATAACTATGTATTTCATTACTTTACATAACTAATTTTATTTTATTGGCCTGATTTTTTTTAATCACTATTTATTTCATTATTTTGTACAACTAATTTTATTTTATTATCTTGACTTGTTTCATAATTTCTCATTTAAAAATATTTTATTGTAATATTAGTAATACTATTGCTACTTGACTTGTGGATCGAGTTTTATTTTATTAGTTTGATTTTTTTTAATCACTATTTATTTCATTATTTTGTACAACTAATTTTATTTTATTATCTTGTACAACTAATTTTATTTTATTATCTTGACTTGTTTCATAATTTCTCATTTAAAAAGATTTTATTGTAATATTAGTAATACTATTGCTACTTGACTTGTGGATCGAGTTTTATATATATATAATTTGGAATTTGAAACGATGATCATAAAATAAATATTGACTTGTAGATCGAGTAATATGTCTATATATATATATATAATTTCGAATTTGAAACGATGATCATAAAATAAATATTGACAATACACTTGGTTCATCTTTATGTAATTTAGGATGCGCTACAGCTATCCATGCATGAGCTACAATTATCCATGCACATGAACTACCAGTTATTATTTATATTTTTTTATATAATTGTTTATTTGAAATTTTGATCGAAGACATACAAATAAATATTGACAATACACTTGGCTCATCTTCATGCAATTTAGGAAGACCCTTCCTCCTCTACACCAATTTTAAACCATCAAAGCCACTTAGGTTGTCTACAACAAACTACTCGTATCCATGTATCACATGAGAGTTCTCCATGCATGAGCTACAACTATCCATGCATGAGCTACCAAGTTATTATTTATAATTTTTTTATATAATTGTTTATTTGAAATTTGGAACGAAGACATACACTTGTCTCATCGGCTAACAATCTAGGAAAAGGACAAGCTCATTCTAAAATATAACACTCGAGTACAAATAGGGATACGAATACGGTTTGATATTGAAAAAATACATAATGAAAAAATTACATATAATACTTTTAATCAAATATTCACAATTCACCATAAATGTACATAGACATTTATATAATAAAATCAATCATTTATTTTAAAAATATATATCAAATCTCAACAACTTGGAACATGGAAAGTGTGAGACACAACAAGGAGTTATTAATAATTATTTTAATCATATAATATAAATTGAATGGTATTTTTGTTTTATAGTGTTTAAATAATTTTAAAAAAAATTCTTGGTTTTAAAGTTTTAATTGTTCACTACTAAAAATCCTATTATACCTATACTTAATATTGGACTAATTTGTTCAGAATTTCCAATTATGCTACTATGATATAAACAGCTATGTAAAAATATATATCAAATCTCAACAACTTGGAACATGGTAAGTCTGAGACAGAGCAAGGAGTTATTAATAATTATTTTAATCATATAATATAAATTGAATGGTATTTTTGTTTTTATAGTGTTTAAATAATTAAAAAAAAAAATTATTGATTTTAAAGTTTTAATTGTTCACTAATAAAAATCAGTATGAGTATTATACCTATACCTAATATTAAACTAATTTGTTCAAAATTTCCAATTATACTACGCTATGTAGTAAACACTAAACACTCTAAAAGTAAATATATACTGGTTTTTTTGGCCCATCGTGTTTACAGATTACAAAGCGCGTTTTATAATTAGTGTTAGAATACAATAGTAGAGTAGCGTTTATGCCAGGAAACACTGATTGATCTGTCTTTTCCGCGTAAGAGATGAGTTCACAGCCATAGAAAAAATGGAATTGAACACATGTACTTCTTAAAACACGCGCACACCTTTCATTCTTTGAGCTACAGTGTCGAAAGGGTTTGACTCTAAAAATGAATAAATATAGTAATTTAAATTTTACACCGTTCGGTGCTGGTGATTGGAGAAAGATCCTTAGAACTTGCATAGGATTGTGTGTAGTGTGAATATATTTGACAAACGATTCATAGCTGTCGTCTTGGAGAGATCAAGAACGATTGTTTAGGTGATTCCACGTTAAAAACGGCGTCCACTCTAATGTCAAAGTCTGTGGAGAAAGAATGGCAGATAGAGTTACAAGAAGGGCTGCTGGGGAGATTAATATTTAATGCATCGGACCAACAAATCCGATGTGAAAGCAACGGCATTGGCTTAGAACGATTATTACAGAGCTGATGGGCATGGTTGATTGGATCCTGTCAGAGACTCGTGCTTCACCTTCGTTCCTTCGTCTTATAAAGATTCAATTAACCCCAAGGTTTGCTGTATAAGGGTACGTGAATAACGAGGAGGAGGAAAATGTGACTGGAAACTCCAACCTTCCTACCATTTGTGTAGAGCTTGTAATGGGAAGGGGAAGCCTCACAAACTGATGAAAAAAAGCCCATCTGCCTGCTTGTTTTCCTCGATTTTAGTTGTTCCTGCACACACAGATATAGTTAAGATTCGAGTGGAAATGGGCCGTGCTCCATGCTGTTCAAAAGTGGGCTTGCATAGAGGTCCTTGGACTGCTAGGGAAGATCTGCTACTGACAAAATTCATTGAAGCCTATGGTGAAGGCCAATGGAGAGCTCTGCCCAAGAAAGCAGGTAATGACCATCTAATTATACTTGTCTGTCTAGTCTGTCTTTTTATTGGATAAAAGAATGTGCCAAACCATCATTCATTCAAAAACAACAACAAGAATGTCTCTTATTGATGAAGAATGTGCAGAGGCAGATGTGTTGTAGTTATAGGACTTTGGAAGTGTTGCTAACTGTGATGTTGCAGGTCTGCTGCGATGTGGAAAGAGTTGCAGGCTTAGATGGATGAATTATCTGAGGCCTGATATCAAGAGGGGAAACATTACTGTTGATGAAGAAGAACTCATAATTCGTCTCCATAAACTTTTAGGGAATAGGTATGTTTGTTTATTAATGGTAAAAATTAATCATTGCTTACTAACATAATAATTGATTGAATGAATGTCATGAAAATAATAACAATCTCATATGTATATCCATATCATAGAATAATTTCTATAACTATAAATCTACTAGACCTCATTTCTTTCCTTTTTCAAATAAGGAAAGAGAGCTTAGATTCCCTTTCTATGTTACCTGTGTGACCATCTGAGATACTTGGAAGGAGAGCTTAGATTCCCTTCCTATATTACCTGTGTGACAATCTGAGATACTTCCAGATTGTGTCATTTTGAAATAGTTTCTATTATCAAATATATGCTTCCTTCCTCAAGTATTAAAGGAAGGAGGGCTTTTCTTTGTACTTTCATTTCTATGTGGGAATATGCTCTACTTATTGAACTACTTATTTTTGTAAGGTTTCAAATCATTTCTAATATTTGTATTAACAACATAATGTTCAATTGGTTATAAAGTGCTTATGATGTTGGCTTTACATTCCCTTTTTCCTGTACAAGTATGGTTTATTTCCATCTAAATACATTTGTAGTGTAAATTAATCTTAAAATAGTTAATGAAGAGTATCTATTCATCATAAACATTCAAACTAAGTGTTAAGGATACAGTGGTTTGTTAGTGAGGTTAGATGGATTTCATTACATTCAGTATTCATGATTTTCTTGATTCTTTCTTTCAAAATAGTAGAAAGATGATTTTTCCGCAGAAAAAAAACATTCAAACTAAATAACAAATTTTGAATTTCATATGTTTGATTTTATGGATAGGAATAGCGTTATGATCTTCCTTACGTAGCCTTATATGTGTTCAGATGGTCATTGATCGCTGGAAGATTGCCCGGCCGAACAGATAATGAGATAAAGAATTTCTGGAACACACATCTCAGTAAGAAGCTGATGATGAAAGGAATCGACCCCAAAACACATAAACCAGCTCCAGAACGAGTCTATAAACCTCGCAGGATGATGAAAGAAAGTGAGGATCAAGAAACTGATAGTATGGAGCACTGTATGGCAGAGAAGGACGTGATTTCTTCCAAAAGTGTCCAACCCATCCAAGTGCCAAAGCCCAATAGATATATCTCTTTCCCTCGCCATCTTTGTCCTTCATTGACAAATTCTGATGTTCAAGAAGTCTTGCTCTCTCCCTCGATCGATCTGAATTCCCCTTGCAAGAATTTGGCGCAGGTATCTCTAGATTCTGATCATTCCTCCTCCGGAATGCTCTCCAACATGAATCCAATAGATGAACTTGGCCATGAAGTCAGTAATCTGCCACAGCAGGCCGGTGATCCAGAGGACTGTTTCCCATGGGCATGCATTGAAGATTGGCCATCAGAATTTCAGCCAGCAGAAGCAAAATGCATTTCTAATGAGGGGGACTTAGCAAACAGTGAAAACAACCATATTATTCCAGCTCCCCAAACAAAAGCATGCAGGAACAACAAGCCTGAGAATTGCCCGAACACGCTGCAAAAAATCTATGAAGAATACTTGCAGGAGTTGTTGCAAGACGATACAGTGTCTATTAACGCAGAAATGGTTACAAAGAACAATGGCGATGGTCGGGAAATTAATATTTTCCCAGAGGGCATTTCATCTGTTTGGGAACATTGTTTGGAAGGAGCTCAAGCTGACGAGTTACTAAATGATCAGCCTGCATCAGAAACTCTTTCATTACACCTCTGAGACAATATTTCAGCCTTGGTATTCATGGTAGTAATCCGTTCAATTTATTGTGTACTTACAGTTAAGTTTTCAAAAGTGTTTGATTGAATTAACATGTCGTTGCAGTCTTAGCAGGAAGTGTTAAAATTGGTGTTGCCTGCAACGTTCATGTCTAAGGTTGGAAGAAAAGTAGATAGCTCTGTAATATTCTATCAACCGCGTGACTCACAATTCTATCTTCCATTCTTAATAGTATTCAGCAGCAATGTGCCTGAGTTTCTACCAAATTAATTTTGTCATATTAAACCACATTGACATTTATTTTCTTATGAAAAGCGCCAATTAGAATGACAGGTAAAGCGAAATCTTGACGATATCAAATAGGACAACAGAAATTTAATACAGCTTGCGTGGAATCGTATCTCTCGTGGAATCTAGCGTGGTAGATTCTAGATACTCGCCGAACAGTTGTTTTAAATAAATAAGTGATATTTAATTGATATTGTTTAACGTCAATTGCAATTCATATATCTATTTTCCATTATTATCAACACTTCAATAGATATTGTTTAACGTCAATTGCAATTCATATATCTATTTTCCATTATTATCAACACATTAATGGGTTATTTAAGTTTAATTAAATGATTTAAGTGTATGGGAAATTAAATTGAAATAAACAATTATATTATTTAACGTCTGATGCACTTTAATTATATTTTTTTTATACACTTTAATTATATATTTTTTTTTCCAAAGAAAAAATGGTATTCATTGATCTTACAAGATATTTTTTTTTCTAAAGAAAAAATGGTATTCATTGATCTTACCAGAGTAAAAACTACATTCCACAGGTTTTATGATAACACGATAAAGTCCAAAAAAACATAATATCCAAAGTTTAAGTATGAAAATCCTGAATCTTATACTTACTTACAAAAATAAAAATATGACCATAACGAAACAGTGCAAAACTTAGAAAAGTATTTAGTTCATAGTATTTATTGATATCAGTTTTGTTTCCCTGCTCGTGAGAATTTATCTTGCATGTGCCTTCATCCATTATATCCTAATCCTGTTCTTACTCTAAGTGTCCCAACCTAATTTTAATTTTGAGTGTTCCATCTTTTACTTCATGTTTTCTATTTATGATATAAATTAATTAGATAATTAAAATTTATGTTCTTAATATTTTTTTATATTTATATCTAAATTAATTACACCAATAGGTATAAATAGATATTATCTAAGATTTTGGACTTCCTTGAATGGATCAACAAAATTAACTTGAATGTAACAAGTGTATAATGGAGATTCATTTCATAGTCCCCCTATCCTATTATGTTCAGATGCATATTGATTAAGATTTAAATAAGCTTAAGTTAAGGTGTAGTTAAGAAAAGGGATATGTTTATTAAATAGTATTTGTTTTATGTTTATACTATCACACACACTTAATTTGTGGCCGGCTTAATTTGTAGCAGATGAAGACCTTAGGTCACAAGTTAACTATCATGAATTAATACAAACATTAAACTAATTAATATAAACATAAAACAAATACTATGTAATAAGCATATCTTTTCTTTTAACCACCACTTAACTGAAGTTTATTTAAATCTTAATAAAAATGCATTTAAGCATAACAAGGTACCACAACCATGAAATTAATGTGGATTGTACACTTGTTACACTCCAGTTAATCTTGTTGATCTACTCAAGGAAGTCCAAAATCTAAGATAATATCTAAACACCTACCGGTGTTTTTTTAACCACCACTTAACTGAAGTTTATTTAAATCTTAATAAAAATGCATTTAAGCATAACAAGGTATGAGGACCATGAAATTAATCTTGTTGATCCACTCAAGGAAGTCCAAAATATGAGATAATATATAAACACCTATATGTGTAATTAATTAGTTTAATGTTCATGTTAGTTTAATGTTTATATTAATTAGTTCAGTCTTTAGTCTTTAGTCTTTGTTTAACAACTAGCCATCTTCACAAAACTAAGTGGTTAGCTACATCTATAGATGTTCACCAGCCACTTTACTTGTGGTTGTACTAATAGTAATATTATTTATAATAATAAATTGGTTCTAAAATTAAAATTAAATACATCTAATTGATATTTTTATCAATTCGAATCTTAGATTTATTAAAAACAAAGAAACATCAACTTTATATATTACATTTATAATATATTTATTTATATAAAAATTCGATATTTACTTGTGATATCAAATTTATTTTTATATTTATTTATATTTGATTAAAATATAGAATTGATTATAAATAAAGGGGATTTTGTCTCATAAGTAAAGATATTTAAATTTTAATAAAATTGATTATAAATAAAGGGGATTTTGCCTCATAAGCAAAGATATTTAAATTTTAATAACATGTGTTTCTTCTTCTTTTTTATGAGCAGATTCTAATAAATTTATAAAGAATAAAATATTATTATTATTATTATAAAAAACTATTTATTTACATTAATTTATTTAATATTAATGAATAATATAATTATATCTTAAAATAAAAATCTATATTTAATCTCATTTTAATTTTAATTAATAAATAGTAATACTGCATAAAATATTAAATTACATTTTATAATATTTAAAAATTAATTTATGTCCATTGGATAGTAATGAGATTCAATTCCTTGTACAAGTTGTACAAGTGACATGTTGATCCATTAAATGGATCTATATAGATATTCTTATTGTTGAACCATCACTATACATTAAAAAATAATAATTCTCATGATTTTCATAGATACTTTTATTGTTGAACCATCACTGTACATTAAAATAATTAATTTTTATAATTTTAAAGTTAAATAAATAGTATTGTGTATTTTTTACATTTTAATTTGTTTTGTCTTTCTTTTTAATAAATCATTTTATTTGATTTTAAATGAATTAGATAAAATCTTATATATGATATTGTGTTCTAGATTATACTATAATTTAAATTTTGATGAAGAAAATTAAATTTAGTTTTTTAACAATGATAATAAACAATAATAAGATATTCTAGTTATTTTTATTTTTATTTTCATAATAACATATTTGAGTTATATATATATAGTATTTTTGTATGAAGAAATTTAAATATAAAAATAAACATATTATAATAAAGAAGTAAAAATAATTATATGTTTTTAAAATAATAAAAAATATTTCTTAAAAGGTATTGCTATTAAAAAAAGTTCAAAAAATTTACAATATCCATTAAATTTTAATAACATTTGAATCCAAATCAACATTCATCATTAACACAATAAGTCAAAATAGATAAACATATCAAAAATAAATAAATGAACATATTAAAGATGCACAAGAAAAATAAATAAATGAGCATATTAGATGCACAAGAGAACATGAACATAATCCTATATCATAATTTAAAAATTAGAAACCTTACTAAAATTCAATAGACACTATGGGAACAAAAATAGTTATAAATTTTGCAATATAACTTTTCATAAAACTTTAAAGTTTAAATGAAACCACTTAAATTTGAATAATGGACACTATGGGAACAAAAATAGTTATAAATTTTGCAATATAAATTTTCATAAAACTATAAAGTTTAAATGAAACCGCTTAAATTTGAATAGAATAGAATAGAAAATTCAAATTATATAAAAAATTAATCAAATAATATTATTTATAAAAAGTGTTGAAGATTTAAATTTTTTTTAAATTAAAAATATAATAAAAAAATTTCAATGACAAAATGTTAATATTTAAATTTTGATTAATTAATATTTTAAATTAAAATATTAATATTAAAAAAATTATATATATATATATATATATATTTCAAGAAAAGATAGAAAGACTATTGGAAATCTAATCCTCTAGGATTATGATTTCAACCATAGTATAACTATTGTTAATATTTAGTCCGTTAAAAATAAATGGGAGATGAGGAGTCATAGAGACCCCAACGGATGTCTTGGAATCTGAAGCCCAAGAGGCAATTGGCCAATGTATAAATAAATATTTTGATTAATGAAATTTATCAATTCGGGAGTTATATTTTTTTTTTTACCATAACATTGGGTTAGATTAAATTAGGGCCTGCAAATCAGCTGCAGTGTGCTTTGACATTTTTCATAACAGCGATGCTGGTCAAGATTCTTAGTCCCTCGTGAGGGAATCATCCATCCTTGCCCAACGGCTTGATCTTTATAACTAACAGCTACAGTTGAACTGACACAAACGGATAACAAAAGAGAGAGACTGGAAATAACATCAGTAGAGAAATGCTTCATTAAAGCAGAGAGGAGATGCTTCTTCTTTGCCGAGATGTAAGACTTGGAGAACGTAGTGCTGAAGGGAAGATCATTTTTATCCAAATCACTTGTCCATTTTCTCAATGAGCTTGTTGACAACTTGCTCCAGGTCACTGAGCCGCTTGCCAAAGTCCCCTTGTGCGTTGGCAATATCTTTGAGGTCTATTTGCACATCTTCCTTAAAGTCCTCCAAGTTTTCCAACGAGGCCGAGAGATCTGCTCAAAGCTTCTTGACGTCTTCATTGAGCTGATTCCAACAATGCTCTCCAGCCATTTTGGAATCTTGCAGTCGTTGATCTTGATTGTCTGCTTGTAGCTTGAGGCGGTCCATAGCATGCTCCAACGTATCCAGTCTTTCATCAACCGTCGGTCCTGACTCTGAAGAAGACTCCATAGATGCCAGAACTCAGCAGGGCTCGACACAAGATGATATGGAAGAGCTAGAGGGGGGGAGACTGGGCCGAGGGACTTAGAGTGATAGCTCAGCCACTTATGCACCAAGGAGCAGGGCGCCACCAAAGCTTCTACAGAGCTGCTGTGAATTGAGGATAGAGATGCCCTAGCTAAATAGAGAGGCCAACCGGTCTAAGGATCACGTGTGCCATGTGATCCGATAGATTTGTGCAGGGATTTTTTCCAAGACTCGTCAGTGGATAAATCAACTTGAAGCCAAGGTACACTGCTATTCGATTTGGGTTGCCATATTGCGATCAAAAGGAGATTCCTTTTAGGGGATGTCACATCAGGTTTCACTTCCATCCATTTGTAATATTCCTCTGCTCGGGAGGACTCCTCGATTGGCCTCTCTGTCTGCTAGAGTGTTCAACCCATGCAACACGTGATAAAAACTTATTGACCAAAAGCTTTTTAGGAGCAGCAGGATCTTTTGGTATATTAAGGCTAGCTTGATTTGTGAGGGTCGTTTCTTCTTTATTAGTGATTGGATGAGCATCCTAGAGTCACCAAGTACCGTCAGCATGGTGATTCCTTTGGATCTGGCTATTCTCAATCCTTGCCAGAGGGCACAGAATTCGGCGATATTATTGGATTCGATGCCTAGTCCCTAGGCATAGCTGCTCACCGTTGTTCCTGCTGCCGATACGAACACTCCTCTCCCTCCAGCTGCACCCAAATTTCCTTTGGAAGCCCCATCGAAGAAAAGGAAGAGCTCGGTCAAGGATGCTTTCCAATTGATGAAACCAGACTCGTCCATCCTGATTTCCCATTCAGCCAATTTGGGGAGCGAAGTCCCGCTTCTGTTCTGATGATTTGGAACAAGCTGGTCTAGCCATTGAGATTCTTCTGGCATGAGAAGAGCTGCATCTTGCTGAGAGGAGCTATGTTCAAGCGCTTCCCCTACAATTGCTTTGGCATTCATTGCTATTTTAGAGGGAGGATGATCTTTTTCCCTGAAAATTCTGTTGTTTCTCTCTAACCAAATTTTCCAGCAGATGGCTTTTCGAAGCCATCTCCAGGCAGCTTGGAGCAAAGGATTTTTGGAAAGGAAGAAGGGAGAGAGATTCAACCAATCAGAAAAGAGAGCCTATATTGTGCCCGGGAGGATTATACTAGAGATCACTAGGGCTTCTCTCCATACTTCTTTGGAGAATTGACAACCGATCATAATATGATCCATGGTTTCATCATCATTTTTGCAGAGAGGGCAGTGGCTTGGACCTTCCATTCCTATTTTCTTCAAGTTTTCTCTTGATAAGATGCTTTTATGGGCTAATGTCCAGCAGAACATATCTATTTTGGGAATGAAGGCTTTTGTCCATACGAATTTCCAGATCGTTGGGTTGGGCACAGCATAGGGAATTGCTTTAATAAGCTTGTATCCTTCTGAAGCAGTGTAAATTCCTAAGTTGTGCCCCCATCCTCTTTTATCTCTGGAATCTGCTTTAAGGGGCGATTTGCCTTGGAGGAGGTATGACAGAGTGTTTTCTTCTGTTTTTAATTCTGGAGGGGGGTTGCCCAAATCCCAGCCGATCCAAGAGTTGTTATCCCACATCGAAATATCCCAAAGAGAGGTGGCTCCTTTGTCTATAAGCCAGAGTTTAATATTATCCACTTCCCTGTGCTGTCCCAAAGGAGCTTCTCCCAGGATGGAGTCCTCCCAGACTCTGATGGTTTTCCCGTTCCCAGGAATCCAGTAGAGGTTTCTTCTGAAAAGATGCAGGGATTTGATACATAATTCATAGATCGGAGAACCATTTCTTATCGGAGTTGCAGAGTCTAGACACCTCTTCCTTATTCCTGGAAAATATTTTTTACGAAGGACTTCTTTACTCCAGCTTTGTTTCCCTGTTATCAGCTGCCAGAGCAACTTGGCGCCTAGAGCAAGATTTTGGGTTGTTAGACTCCGCACTTGAAGCCCTCCTTCCTCCCGAGGCTTTTGGATTTTTTCCCAGCTAATAAGGTGGAGCTTTTTTTCGTTCCCTTTCCCCCCTTCCCAAATGAATTTCTTAAGCAGGCTTTCTATCTTCCGGATCACTACTCCAGGGGCCATTAGAATTGAGGATTGATAAATAGGCATGTTGTTCAAGACCGATTTGAGGAGAACTGTTTTCCCAGCTAGATTTAGCCAGTTGGCACTCCAGTTTTGGATTTTTGCCTTTATTTTATCCAGGATGGGCTCCCACTTTGCTGATTTGAACTTGGTTTTACATATGGGGATGCCAAGATAGGTGAACTCATCCCAGTCCATCGCAACTTCCATTCCAAGCATTCTGTCTATATCCCTTAATTCTCTGACCGAGTAGTTCCAGCTGAATATTTTGCTCTTTTGGAAGTTTATTTTGCTTCCGGAAACCTCCTTGTAAACTTCCAGCTCTTGCTTGAATTGGTTGGCTGAATGGATACTTGCTCCCCCTAACAGTAAGGTATCATCTACAAATTGTGCATGATTTATGTCCCGGACATTATTCGCCATTCTCAGGCCTGGGAGGGTGTGAATTTCTTGATAGTAATTTAGCTGAAAGCTGAGCACTAAAGCTTGTATGGCATAGAGGAGAGGGGACAGTGGGCAGCCCTGTCTTAGCCCTCTTGAGGATTTGAAGAAGCTAGTGGACCGTCCATTGACCAACGGTGCTATCCACCGCTCACTCACACAACCTTTGACCCAGCTTATGAAGGAATTTGAAAAGCCAAACTTTCTCATAACTGCAAACAGAAAATCATGCCTTACATCGTCAAATGCATTTGCTAAATCAAGTTTGATGACCATACCTTTCTCTTTACGGAGACAGCTTGTGTGAATTCCTTCTTGGACAAGGATGATATTGTCGAGGATTTTCCTTCCTTTAATGAATCCGCCTTGATTTTTTGGGATGATCCTTGGCAGCATTCTTTTAATTATGGTAGCTATAATCTTGGTTATAAGTTTGTACCCCGTATTGCAGAGAGAGATCGACCTGAAGCGGCTGAAGGAGGTGGCTCCTTTCTCTTTCGAGATTAAGGCGAGGAATGAGGAATTAGTGCTTCCTCCTATCCTCTTGGTTTCCTGAGAGTACCAGATAATTTTTAGGAGATCCCTCTTGATAATTGACCAACACAGGTGAAGAAGCGGGTTGTGAATCCGTCCGGCCCAGGGGCACTATCAGGCTTCATTAGCTCTAAGGCAGACTTAATCTCATGCATGGTCACAGGGGAGGTTAGACAGGTGTTTTCTTCGAGAGTGATAAGGGCCGGGATAAGGTCAAAGGGATGAGCGGAGGAATCAAGCTGGGATTCTAACGGGGCAGTGAATAACTCTTTGAATGTAGAAATGACGGCTTCCTTTATGTCTTTGAAATCCTTCAGCAGAACTCCTTGATGGTTTATTTCAGTGACTGCTTTAAAGTTCTTTCGAGCCTCGGCCTGCTTATGAAAATACTTGGTGTTTTTGTCCCTGCTTAAAAGCCAGAGGTTTCGGGACTTTTGACGCCAATATTCTTCCTCTCGTCTGCAAGCAGAGTGGAAGGCTTTCTGAAGATCCCCTTCCTTATGGAGTATACTTTCACAGATAGGGGCGGCTTCCATTAAGGTTTGATAGGCTTCCAATTCAGATTGGGATTTTTTTCCTTCTTGTGATGGGGGAGGTGATTAGCTTTGCCCAATCTTTCAAGTCGTATTTCAGCCTTTTTATTTTTTCTTCCCAGATGAAGGAAGGTGACCCTCTGATGGGGCATCCCCAGGAGTCAGAAACAACTTGCATAAAATCCTCATGTTGAATCCATAGTGGACTAAACCGGAAAGGGATGGGGCCAAGGTCTTGGTCTAGCGCCAAATCTAGCAAGATGGGATGATGATCAGAAGTATAGTGAGGGAGAATTTTGGATGAGGCTAGCAATCCCAGGGAGAGGAAGGAGGAGTGAACAAGAAATCTGTTGAGCCGGGCGGCGATGTGTCCAGGTCCGATCCTCTTGTTGGACCAGGTGTATTTCCCTTTGTCTGGTTTAATATAAATGAGGTCCCAATCAAGGATGATATCCTCAATCCATTTGCTCGAAGGGTCCCTGATTGGAGATCCCCCTTTTTTCTCATTGGTGGCAAGAGTTACATTCAAGTCTCCTGCTACAATAATGTTCTCAAGCTGCTGAAAGTTGAGATAAGATTCAAGCAAATTCCAACAATCTTTTTTTTTTGAAAGTGAAACAAGTACGTAAAGGTTGAAGAGACTTACCTTGCGACCAGTGCTTTTATGGGAGAGTTTTGTGAAAACCCAATGCATGGTGTGTTCTTCGGCTTCAAGATCATAGAGAGTGGAATCCCAGAAGGTGGCTACGCCTTGAGAGGCTCCTCTGGAGCTGGTGGCGATCCCTGGGCCTTTTTTCCAAAACTTTTTTCCTGCTTGGAGGAGAGCTGCTTCCTCCATCTTCGTCTCCTGGACTAGTAGAATCTCAGGTTTATAATTGCTAACCAGATCTTTCAGTGCTTCTTCTTTTAGAGTAGAACCTAATCCTCTACAGTTCCAGGAGATGTATCGCATTAAGTACTATGAGAGGTGGGGTTGACCCCTTTATAGGCCAAGGCCGTTCCTTTCTTAGATCTGATTTTCATCATTCCTTTCAGAGTTTTTTGGGAGCCTTCAAGAACAGCCAGATAAGTTGCTTCATCTCTTTTCTTCTTTTTTGACTTTCTCCCTCTTGGATTTTTAAATGGGACGGCATGCAGACTGCTGGAGGAGGCGCCATCATCTGTGTCTTCCCCTAGATCCATTTCTAGCAATGATAATTCCTCATTTGCTTCTTTGGAAGGGCTGGAGGCTTCCGTTGCTGTTGGATCCACTAGATCGGGACTAGGGATTTCCCCCAGGTCCAAAGGATTAGCGCCCTGGGGTTCAGCCTCTTTGGTGCTTGGGGGATGCTCAACCTAGTTTCCTTCCATGTTACCCGTGCCAGGATCTTTTCTAGCTGTTTCATTGACCTTTGGGTTTCCATCAGCGACCTAAATCGCGATTGGGGATGCGTTATTGGTTGGCTTTTGAGTTCCATCAGCGAGTTGGATCACAATTGGAGATGCGTTTCCAGCTTCCTGGGGACTCTTGTTTGAGCTTGAAGGCTGATTGTTCTTCTGCATGTCCGCTGGAGACTTTTTTTCCTGGGTTTTTGAGGTAGATTTCCCTTTCTTTACCTTCTGCCAACCTTCTCCCTCTTCTGGGACTTGGATTTTGGGGCAGTTCCTTTGGAAGTGGCTGTGCTCATGGAAATGGTGGCATTTGAAGGGTAGTTGTTTGTAATCCAGCTTTTGATAATGGTGCCAAGTATCGACTTTTAGTTTTACTGCCTCAGGAAGTCCTACTTCAAGGTCTACTTCTTCACAGATTCTAGCGCATGTGTACTGACCTTTGTTCTCAGCTTTGTCAATGTATCTCCCCAGCGCATTCCCGACTTTTTCCAGGGTTTGAGGATTCCAACAGTGGACAGGGAGGTTTGGGAGCCTCACCCACACTGGAACTTCTTTTGGAACATCCACTTCTGGATCGAAATCCGGAGTCCACCGGTTCAGGTAAAGGTCTTGGGTGCCCATGAAGTACGGGCCACTTCTAAAGATGAGATCTCGATCCTCCTTGGCTATGAATTCAAAAATGAAGAACCCTCATCCGACTGGATAGCAAGTAACACTGTTCTTTAGCTGAGGTCTCCAATTCCTTTGGATCCAGACATCTGGAGTCCTTGTTGAGGGCCAAGTTCCCATGAACTGGCCAACCAATCCTCGCTCAGCCAAGGCCAGAGCGATCTTGATGGGCTGTTCAACCGGGAGATCGATTTCCGGAACAGCTTCAAGTTTTTTGATAAATTTCAGGATAGCAGGTGCCACCGGTTTCTTCCCAGCTGGCTTTATCAACCTTCTGAATGCCTCTTCAGCAAAGATCGAGGCCGAGGGAGGGGAATTCCCTCCCCCAGGCACGGCCATGGGAGCGACGGCCTAGAGCAGAGCATGCGCAGAAGGGAAACCCTATGCAGGGTGAGCGGCGGCCACTTGATCGGAAAGCAGTAGCGCGACGTCTCTTCCTAGGTTGTTACCAAAATTTATCATCCGGGAGTTATATTAGACAGTGGTATCAGACCCAATTTGTTAGCTCCTAGTTGCTTGCCACAACTCGTGCATCTTTTTGCGCTGGCATTCTGTGCCTGAGCCCTCCTGGCTCATCCATTTTTGGTTACCTACTTCATCTGCACCCTCCTCTACCTAGAGTTTAATGATTCTCCTCAGTTTCATGTGTAATGCTCTGCAAGATAACGATCACCTTCTAATCTACTACGTGCACTCTCCTCCTTTGTTTAATAATCCTTATCTTAGTCACACTCTAGATTGCATCCTTTTCTCCACTACGTGAGGATTCTATTAGGAACCCATGTCTTTACTTTGTTAGTATGTTGTTGTTGGACGCATATGCTTTGTAAGTCGTCTTGTAGTATTTGTTGATCAATAGTTTGTGTTATTGTTGTTGTCGCATATGCTTTGTAAGTCGCCCATAGTATTGTTGATCCATAGTTTGTAACGGCCCATGGTTTTGACCCATAGTATTGGCGCCTAGAATTAGCATATAAGTGTGTGTCGAGACCTATGAAGGCACCGTGAAGTTATTTGTATTAAGCTTGCTAAAAGGAGGTTGCCCCCTCGAAGTGGCCTGTGATCAATATAAAAGTGATTCTGAGTTCTGTCATTTCTTCTATTTCGTGTATTCTTGTTAATTAATTGTTGCAAGTGCATCACATCTGGTATCAGAGCACTTTCTTGGGCTCGCTGGGTGAAATTTCTGCTAAATTTTTTTTCGCATCTGCTGTAGGTTCGGATTTGGGAATAATCCCTATCCGCTTAACTGTGGGAAGTACTTGGGCATAATCCCTAAAACTCATTATGAGGAGTACCACAGGAACCCTGAAGTATCTGGCCCATTGAGAGGACCTGCCAGCGAAAAGGGCAACGACCCCTACCTCATTGACTAGTTCCCACCCGTGAGGTAAACCAAGAGCTGTCGTTTGTGGAAAAGCGATTATCAATTTTACCTGAGCCATGGAATGAGGGGTACTGCCCCAATACGCAAGCCATCAAACAGCATTGGTGGCTAAGTGAAACCCCTAAACTATTAGGAAGCCGCACATACCTGGTGTCCATATCTACTTTCAGCTGAACTATTGTCAACCACTGCTGCGCCATTTCATATCCATTTTGCAAGCCATTCCAGATTCAGCCGTTTTCAATCCATTCGGCACTGTTCCAGATCTCTTTCGAGTCGTAGCCATTCTAGTCAAAAAAAAAAAAAAAAAAAACCCTCCCTTAGTTTTACTCTGTTTTACTTGAAATTTTCGAGGAACCCCTGTCATCCCATTCTGCATATTTCAGTCCTGAGGACCCTATCCCCAATTCCCCTTCCCAAAGCCCGAAATCCCACATTTGTCTATTTTTAGGGTTTACCATAACTTCCTCAGATTTCACCCAACCACCTTCAAATTTTACCACATAGTTCCTTTCTGAATTCTGCTTCTTTGTTCCCCTCTGCTAAATTTTCCCATTCTTGCACCCCACTTCAGAAATCCTCATTTTTGCTTCCCTGTCTATCCAACAGTGTCCAAAACCTAGTCAAACCCCAATTACCCTTCTGATTTTTTCCCAAGTCCAGATTTTCCTTTACTAAAGTAGCTTCTGTTTTTGTTTTCCTACCCAGTCAACCGAAAAAAAAAAAGAAAAAAAAAATCCTGGTTATGGTTGTCACCCGTGCAGGAGCAAAAACCATGGAGGACGCACTTGCAGCCATCCAAGCCAAAATCCAGGATATGGATGAAAACTTTCTCGGTCTCCATCTTGAACATTCAGCTATGGACAACAAACGGCAGTCCGAGTCTTCAACAGACAATGGGTTCTCTTCTTCCAGCAATTTTCGTGGTCCGAAGCTTGATTTTCCTCGCTTCAATGGTACCGATCCAACTGGATGGATCTATCGTGCAGAACATTATTTCAGTCTGCATAATACTTTTGATGTTAACAAAGTTCCGTTGGCATCCTTTCATTTGAAACAGGAAGCTCTTCAATGGTACCGTTGGTACATCAAGGCTCATCCAGAGCCCAAATGGATAGACTTTTTCCAGCTCCTTTTGCAACAATTTGGTCCTAGTGCTTTTGATGACTTCACAGGAGCCCTCACTAAACTTCACCAAACTGGCACTGTGAGAGAGTATCAAACTGAATTTGAGAATCTAGCCAACCACACCGAAGGATTGTCTGATGACTTTTACCGGAGTTATTTTATCAGTGGTCTAAAGGATGCCATCCGCTCTGAGGTCAAAATGTTCTGTCCCAACACAATGATGGAAGCACTAAGGTTGGCTAAGTTGGCAGAAGACAAGATTGCAGCCCAACAACACTCCAAGCCCACTTTTGTTCCCTTCCGAAATATGGGTTCTCAGGGACCACCTATACCGCAGGCTCCTCGACCGACTCCTATCAAGCATTTGTCTGAAACAGAGATGCAAGCACGCAGAGAAACGGGGCTTTTCTATAATTATGATGAGAAATTCACTCGGGGACATAGATGTGTTCAACAAAAGCTCTATCTCTTGGATGTGGAGTCTCCGCCTGCCTCTGAAATTGGTGACGAAGATCCAGAAACACTAGATGCTCCAGTCGATATTCAGGAACCGCCTATTGACCCTTCGTCTCAGGATGACCAGCCAGAGATATCTCTCCATGCTTTAGCTGGAATCACCACCCCCCAAACAATGCAGGTCAGGGGTTACTTCAAGGAGCTTCCTCTTACAATACTCGTTGATTCTGGGAGCACTCATAATTTCATTAACCCTCAGATCGCGAAACAAGCTAATTGTTTTATCCATCCTTGCTCCAACTTTGAAGTCATGGTTGCCAATGGGGGCACCTTACCTTGCAAAGGGAAGTGTCGAAATGTGCGTATCTCTATGGGAGATTATACCTTGCACTCTGACATGTTTGCCTTGCCCTTAGGCGGATGTGATGTGGTTTTGGGCGCTCAATGGCTATGCACACTTGGCCCTATCTTATGGGATTTTGCTAAACTTTGGATGCAGTTTTCCCTCAATGGACAAAAACACACATTGACAGGATTAGAACCAGGTTCTCTCAGCATCATCAGTTCACATCGCATGGAAAAACTCCTCAAGAAGAATTCACATGGTGTCATTGCTCAGATCCATTCCATCCAGATGCAACCATCAGCAGTCTCCACTACTCCTTTAGATCTACAACAAATTCTGGATCGATATGCAGGTGTCTTTGTTGAACCAGTGGGATTGCCACCTTCTAGGCCAGAAGACCATCGTATTCAGCTCCTTCCTGGAAGCGTTCCTCCCAACATCAGGCCCTATCGCTACCCATTTCACCAAAAAATGGAGATTGAAATGCTCGTTCAGGACTTATTGAAGCAAGGTATTATTCGCCCAAGCACTAGTTCCTTTTCTTCTCCAGTTATTCTTGTCCGCAAAAAAGAGCGTCATGGCGCCTCTGCATTGACTTCCGATCACTTAATCACCTCACCATCAAGGATAAGTTTCCAATTCCTGTTGTTGATGAGCTTCTTGATGAGCTTCATGGGGCTCACTTTTTCTCCAAGTTGGATCTTCGTTCTGGGTATCATCAAATTCGGGTTCATGAGGATGATATCCCTAAAACAGCTTTCCGCACACATGATGGCCATTATGAGTTTTTGGTCATGCCCTTTGGCCTCACTAATACTCCCTCCACATTCCAGGCCTTAATGAATAAAATATTTCGACCCTACTTGCGGAAATTCATTCTGGTATTCTTTGATGATATCCTCATCTACAGTAAAACATGGGATGAACATCTCCAGCATTTGGATCTTGTCATGCAACTTTTCTCTGACCATCATCTCCATGCCAAGCAGTCTAAATGTGTTTTTGGACAGAAGGAAGTTGAGTATCTCGGACACATTATCTCAGCACAAGGGGTTCACGTGGATCCTTCCAAAATTGATGCCATGAACAATTGGCCACATCCTCAGACACTCAAGAGCCTTCGTGGTTTTTTGGGGTTGACTGGCTACTACCACAAGTTTGTCAAGGATTATGGGAGATTGCAGCTCCATTAACTGCTCTATTGAAAAAAGATGCCTTCACATGGACACCTGCTGCTTAGTGTGCATTTGACAAACTAAAACAAGCTATGTGTACTACACATGTGCTAGCTATGCCCGATTTTTCCAAGCCCTTCACTATTGAGAGTGATGCTTGCGGCAATGGACTTGGTGTTGTTCTCCTTCAATATGAACACCCCATTGCGTTCAACAGCAAAGCCCTTTCAGGTAAGAATTTAGCTGCCTCTACCTATGAGAAGGAAATGATGGCTATTTTGCATGCAGTTCAGAAGTGGCACCCATACCTATTAGGTAATCATTTCTGCATCAAGATTGATCACCAGAGTCTGAAATATTTCTTGGACCAGCGTGTCTCCTCCCCGGCACAATAGAAATGGGTTAGCAAACTCATGGGTTATGACTATGAAATCACTTACAAGAAGGGTTAAGACAATATTGTGGCAGATGCTCTTTCTCGCACATTTGATGCCCAAGGTTCTCTTTCAGCTATTTTTATGCCTGTTCCAAATTGGTTGCAATCTGTTCAACAGGGTTATGTCAATGACTCCTCTTTATCTGAAATCATCCAACACTTGACCAACAACCCTTCTTTTGTACCACATTACTCTTGGGATGGTGCTTCTCTGCGATACAAGGGTCGTCTGGTGCTTCCCCAGAGCACAGATCTTCAACAGGCTGTCTTCTATGAACTCCATGCTTCTCCATTGGCAGGGCACTCTGGGTTCCTCAAAACGTATGAATGAGCACGATGTAACTTATTTTGGCAGGGAATGAAAAGGACAATTCAACAGATGGTGGCCAAATGTGATACCTGCCAGCGCAATAAGGGTGAAACAACACTCCTTCCAGGATTGCTTGAACCCTTGTCCATACCTACACGGATTTGGACAGATATTTCTATGGATTTCATTGAAGGGCTCCCTAAATCTGGCGGAAATACAGTGATTCTCGTTGTGTTTGATCGCCTCTCCAAATATAGTCATTTTTGTGCTCTCAGCCATCCCTATACAGCCTCCTCCATCGCTCAAATTTTTCTGGACCAGATCTTTCGTCTTCATGGCATCCCTTCTTCCATTGTCTTGGATCATGATGCGACTTTCACCAGTCATTTTTGGACAGAACCATTTCGCCACAATGGCACCAAACTGAAGATGAGTTCAGGGTATCACCCACAAACAGATGGTCAGACTGAAATTGTCAATAAATGCTTGGAAACTTATCTTCGTTGCTTCACCTCGGAACAACAACATCAGTGGGAAAAATGGCTCCCTCTCGCTGAATGGTGGTACAATACCTCTTACCACACTGCCTATAAAATGACCCCATATGAAGCAGTCTATGGTCAGGCACCTCTAGCTCTTCTTCCATACACCCCCACCAGTTCACCAGTTTAGGAAGTTGACACGGTCCTTCGAAACCGTGATCAGATTCTTCGCATTTTGCGGGACAATCTTCATATGGCAAGAAATCGCATGAAGCAACAAGCTGATCAACACCATTCTGAGCGCACTTTTCAAGTCGGCGATATGGTTTTTCTTCGTCTCCAGCCGTACAAACAATCATCCTTGAAACTCAAAGGGCGTCATAAGCTCGCTCCAAAGTTCTATGGGCCATATTGGATTCTTCAGAAGATTGGGTCCGTTGCTTATAAATTGGAACTTCCTCCTTCTTCCCGCATTCATCCAGTCTTTCATGTCTCTTGTCTGAAGAAAGTTCTTGGCACCAACATCAGTGGACAAACGATTTTACCCGAACTGGATAATGAAGGATCCATCCTTTTGGAGCTAGAGGCCGTCCTCAATCGGCGCACACGTCAGCTTCGCTCTCACTCTATCATAGAGGTCTTAATTCAATGGCACGGCATGCAACCAGGGGATGCTACATGGGAACCACTCCTTCAGATTCAACAACAATTTCCACATCTAAAGCTTTGAGGACAAAGCTTTTTTTAAGGGGGAGGGGATGTTAGGAACCCATGTCTTTACTTTGTTAGTATGTTGTTGTTGGACGCATATGCTTTGTAAGTCGTCCCGTAGTATTTGTTGATCAATTGTTTGTGTTATTGTTGTTGGCGCATATGCTTTGTAAGTCGCCCGTAGTATTGTTGATCCATAGTTTGTAACGGCCCATGGTTTTGACCCATAGTATTGGCGCCTAGAATTAATATATAAGTGTGTGTCGAGACCTATGAAGGCACCGTGAAGTTATTTGTATTGAGCTTGCTCAAAGGAGGTTGCCCCCTCGAAGTGGCTTGTGATCAATATAAAAGTGATTCTGAGTTCTGTCATTTCTGCTATTTCGCGTATTCTTGTTAATTAATTGTTGCAGGTGCATCACAGATTCTTCTTGTTATCGTGAGCTTCTTCTTATCTGCGTGATCTCTGTGGTCATTGATTTGGGCTTTGTGAGCCTCCATTAAAGCTATGACCTCAATCTTATTGAGAAGTCAGTTATGACTTGACATTATCCACTTATATAATATCCTACCAAGATACGGCCAAAATATCAACTCAATGTCACTTTTTTATTAACTTTTACTTGGTAAATTTGCAATCTTTTTCCCAAGCAGAGCAGGAAGTAAGTGATGGGGAATGGAACTTGAGATGAGGACAGTGGGATTAACTTTCAATTCTGGAAAATGTATGGACTGAGGTGCAATAGTAGGTTAGGAGGTCATATCAAAGATGTCCTATGCACCATGTACCAGAACCATTCACTTTTCAACAACAGTGAGCATTGTTGCCTACTTCAAGGCTTCCTGGGCAGCTGGCATATGCATACTTGTAACACCCCAAAAAATCACAAAAATTTAAAACTTTTCTATGTGACAATAAATGCTATTTAATAGATGCGGAAATAGAACAATGCAAGAAATGTTATCTTTCTATATTGAATTAAATCACTGGTTGATAAAATAAGAAGAATGTGTCTAAACAGAAATCAGCTTAAGTTTTGATGTTATCCAAAAGTATAGTTATGTTGCAATAAGATCTATTGTTGTTGTTTATGAATAAGAAGATATCTGCTTGACTAATGTACTTTTATTGGATTGTTGAAGGGGTCCTACGGATGCCCGAGGCTTACTTAGCATCTGTGCTAAAGCATGTGAATTTCTTACTTGTGAGAGATTACAGGTGAGGGTTTTAAATTATGACAAGTACTCTACAGTTTATCGAAGAAGATCTAAATGTTTGTCAAGTAAAATTCTATGGTTTGTACATAGTGTTTACTGAAATTATCTAACATATGCACATAGAGTTGTTGCTAAATAACAAGTGTCGCAATAAGTAGTATGAGTTGTGTGCATTGAAAACCTGCGTAGAGCCTATGCGAAACTATAAGTATATTACGATTTTCTATTTGATACCAACATCTTTAAGTCTTAATGACTAATTTCATTTTTATTGAAAGTTACCAGTCAATCCTAGTATCTATGTGCAGCAATCAAAAAGATGTGTAAACATTGTGACTTATAGTAAACAATATGGATCAGGTGCATATGTTAGGGATCATGTGCAACTATGTGGAGTATGTGTGAGTGATATATAAAAAAAATATATAAGTCTACTATGATTTATTTGCAATACCCTAACGTAGCATTATACACTGACATGAAAATTATTATACTAACTATCACTAATATGCAATATTACCAAGCTATATGCTACCTAAATCTATGCAACAAACATAATTTTATATAAATGCTATGACTTAAGTGCAACTATTGTTATTCGAAACTTTATGGAGTTACGATACATAACTCTACATGTGGGGTTTGTGACGAAGTGGAAAACCCTTGGTCATAACATAGGCATATCAATGAAATGAATTGTGATCATAAGTCACTAACCGAACTATGGAGGTATCCTAACCAACCATGTTGAACACACTATTCCAGGTGTGGTTTACAACTACAAAGGTGCGATTCTAAAGTATTAAACGCCATAATGTGAATGTTATTAACATTGCAAGTTGGCAGCTGTAACGTGAGTTGAGCATTGAATGTACACCACCGTCAAGGTGAGTTCTTATGTGGAAAAGTTGTAATGAGCTTGGTCCTGAGTTGACACCATGAGATAGCCCATTCTGTGGTGAAGGGTAGTCATGCAGTTCACTTACTGATGAGTTGGCTTTCCATGGGTTCCAGAGTGGATCACCGTAACTTCTTGTGGCAATTGCAATGATAACACATTTAATAGAGTAGATAATTTGGAAATTCATGACTCCATCTGGTGATCTACATCGTTGATCTGTCTAGGGTTTTCAAAACGAGTTTTAATCTATCAACCTGTGTTATGGAGAGTTTAATGTGCACATTGTTGTTAGTAGTGGAGGCTCTACTCGGCCGACAAGCTGAGGGTTTTAGCCTCGTCTGTTCTGCCTGTGTAGATGTTGAAGCTGCGTTTCGAACTCGAAACCTCCTTAAAAGTTGTGGTGCCGAACTCTCAAACCTTCGTGTTTATAGTTTCACTAGTTTAGAATATCAGTGGAGATTGGGTGAGGTTCGATCTTCGAATTCAAATGGGGTTTTGAGAAAATACCAGGGTGTGAAACTGACCCCTCTCACTGGTTGTTTCAGTTTTTTTTTGGCACTGCTGAGAGTTAAAGAATCGAGCAATGACTCCAATTGGCATCTATTTAAAATGCAAGGTATCGAATTCCCTATACTTTGAATGCATACGTTGTTTAAGCAGTCATCTACTTTGAAATACCATTATCTACAATCTTGGTTATTATTTTAACCTCGTTCTTTAAATTGTTCTTGCAGGTACACAGGTAATGGCTCTTCAAAGCTGGCATCTAAGGGTTGGAAATGCTACCCAACCGGTAAGCGTCGGCATCTATCCTGAGACCCTAGAGATGTGCAGCAGGTGTTCGACTTGTGTGATATCTTAATTTTTAACTGTTGAACTTCGAGGGTTTTGATAGGTTTTTGTAAAATTCTAAAAGAGATAGGGAGAAAATTTCTTCGACCTACGAGGCAGTAGCCGTGATGAAGTGAATGTATTGTTTCGTCGACATGGTTTTCTTTTCCCTAAGACTTGGATATTATGATAATGTGATGTTTCAATACTTTGAGTTATCGTTTTTCTCTTGTAAGTGTTAAATGTCGACATATAACCTACTGAGATAAAAATGTAAATGCCTGCATGAACTAAAAGTCTCTAGCTATGGCTAACAATTACGTCTACAGCCAGAACATGGCTTGTCTATTTTGTAAACTTGTTGCTGCTTTTAGGGTTTTGTAAAAAAAAAGGTTTGTGGAGAAAAATATTATGGCTATCTGTTGATTTCGTTTCTTCTGCATGTGAAAAATGGTAAAATCGTAAGGCTGAACTCGCAAGTCTCCTAGACTTGAATATTCATGCTCAATCTTTAAATTTCTATGCAATAGGTTTTGAATAAAACGTAGGGTTAACTCAGTCATCGTTGTGATGTCTAATCTACAACTCTATCGAATGTATGAGGTTAAAAATTAAAATTAAAATCTATGTTTAATTGTTTGACTATGGTCTCATGGTTTGTCCAGCATTTGAAAAATATAAATGATACTACTGTTTTAATTAATATGATGTTGTCCCTATCGTTTTGAATGATTGTTGGAAGTATTTGCTTGCTTCGACTCGGCTCTTGAAATGTTCTTGCCACTTTGAGTACTCCTGTTTGGGTTTGTTCCGTCTGCTGTTAAAGTGTTGAGGTTCACATCTCTATTCTGAATTCAATGTAAACTACTCTATTTAGTTGGAAGAATTTGCATGTGAAAAGAAATAAAGTTTAACTAGTTTTTAAAGTAAAATGGGAATGTTGACTATAGACTTAGTGATTGAAAACTCTGCTATGAAATTCTAAATTTCTAAGATAAAATAATTACTGTTAGAACAGAAATGAAATTTTGTACAAATAGAGATATTTAAAATTTAGGAAAAACTATGTATAAAATTAGGAAAACAATTAGCAATAAAATGAATAAAAAAAAACGAGGATACGGTAATATATACATGCAAAAATTTAACATTTAGACAGTATCTTTTTAATCATCCAATCATTCCTTATTAAACTGTTTCTGTACTAGAGTACAATGCCGTGCTTTTTGGCATGGGGAAAAATACAGAAACTATTTATTTCAATCATTTCAATTCATACAGTATTATAAAATTTGAACAGGAAATTAAAACAAAAAGCTTATAAAAATCAACAGAGAAACTTAAATACACAGTAGAAGTGTAACCATACAGAATCAGATGACAAAACTTAGAATAATTAAGATAAGACAATAGAACCTGCAACTAATGATAGGGCAACAAACACCCAAGGAGGCCTGTTCCTCCCAACTTGCTTCAAGATAAGCAGATCAACTGCTGGCTTCTAATGAACCCTCGAGCCTGATTACTGATCCAATAAGTGGGTGAAAAACTGTGTAGAAGCAAGGCACTCAAAATACCTTCTCCACTCGGTATCAACCTCCTATAAAATGCCTTCTCCACTCAGCAAAAAACTCCTGAACTCACTAAGAGTTTTGGAAGACTCACAACATGATCAACCCTAGCCTATCCCCTCGTCAGATCTCTTGAGTGCAAATAGAAAAACCTCAAGGTAAGTCTCCTCGTCAGGAAAAGTGATGAACCTCAGTTCATAATCTGATGGATAATATATAGACTGCCTAGGTCTTTTAGTAGTCAGTTTAGAATAAATGAGCCTCAAGCTCCAGTCCCATCTTTCAAGGCACTAAGACCACATTTTAAGGGAGTTGTCCCATACCAACAGCTAGTTAGTTGCATCATGATGTTGCCACTTGTCCATTGCCTTCTACCCCAGATTCCATTCCACCTAGTGGATCAATAACCACTCTTTCAACAGTCCCCTTAGGTGTTTGTCTCCTATTTTATTTATTAAATAATAAAATATTGTGCAAATTACAGTCATCCTTGGACACTTGTCCAAAATATAAAACTTTATAATAAAAGTTAACACAAGGTTTTTCAGCAATTAGGGTACATGACAATACTAGACAAGTGGGGTTCCTGGGGGTTAATGGAAGAGGCAATACCGGTCAAATAAGTGCAGGTGATGTTGTGGAAAGTGTTTGAACATACTTGGGAAAGTTTGGGAATAATTGGGGTTCAAGAGCTCACCTAGGATTGCTAAGCTAGTAATTTTCCAAGCTTTACAAACAGGGGTTAAAGGCTTCCAAATTATCAAATTAAGGACTGATATGGATATTAGAATGAGTAAATGGCCTTCTCAAACTTACAGAATGCAAAATTAATGCTTAGAATTGATTTGGCAATAAACTTGGTGATACTAGTCTAGAATTGACACCCAACTAGCTAGTCTTGCATTTTAACTCATCAAACTGCTCCAATGAACCATAAACTTTGTTCTGATGTTAAATACAGCTCTGATATAAGATATTCAACACATATAATTCGAAATATGACTTCAGAACACTCCTCCTTTTATTAAATGATTGATTCTCAAAGAACAATGCCTCGTATGCTAGTTTTCTATTACAACAGTGGGAGAATGGAGAAGAGAAGAAGGAAATTACTTTGGCTCTATTCTGGAAGTTATTATCAATCCATCTATAGGTTAGATGTCTGATCTTGCTACACTCTGAGCTGCTGGTGTAACATCCTCAATTTCACCCCTATTGTTATTATTTTGTAAATGTAATTATGTAAATGGGCCATGGTAAGGAGCTCAAGGCCAAGGCCCCACCAGTGGACCTCGAGTTAGTGTCATGATTATAAGTCTTAGTTAAGACTACAAAATTAAGAATAGTAAATGTGACTAAACGATAAACGATCAAACCCATCCAAAAAAAAAAGATGAGATGGCTTGGAAGCCATGACTTGATGACATATGTCATCTTGTTATCACAAGCACTTAGTGAATAGTGACGTTCACCAAAGTATTTCTTGAGCTTTTGGTCATTGTTTAAGTCCTAGAGAGGGTTGCCAAGGGCACCCACAACCGCCGAGAGGCAGTAAAAGTATCCTAAGACCTAAAACTTAACACTACCTTAAGCATTCCTAAAAGCTATAAAGCAAAGCGAAGAAACTTCTATGGATGTCCTTGACATCCCAGTCCCGGCAGTGGATGTCAGGGGTTCTCTTCTTTAGAACCACCATCTAGTAATTAGCATAAGCTATGCTAGTTATCTAAGCAATGCTTAAGGCTATCTTGCCTCTGTTAAACTAAACCCCTGGAGATACTATTATGTAACTTAAAAGATTAAAAAAGATAAATAGCTATTTATATAGGTACCACTTTTAGTATTAATACAATATAAGTACCAAAAATGGTCATAGTTATTAATTACATTATATTCCTACCTATAAATACCATTGTAAAAGAAAGGTTATTTACATTTATGAAGTATCATTTATAATGATGCATCAAAATTATATATATATATATCCATGAAATACTATTAGCGATGATAATGTTTTATAAATATGAAGCATTATATATATATATATATATTAATAGTTGCAATTATATACAAAACATGGTAATGCATTATGACTCTAATGCATTTTAAGAGAATAGATATTTCTCTTTGGAAGCTGAACTCTTTTATTTAATTACATTAACCTATGTCTATTTTTACCATAGGCATGCGTGGAGGAAGTTACAACCCTATATGGGCCACTAGCTTGTGTAGACTGTAAACCGGTCAAGATGGAGGTCGAAAGTTTTAATGAAACCTTGCTTGATTGATGGGAAAACGCCAAGGGAATTAAGCCGCCACCACTCTCCCTCATTGTGCGCCCTGTCCTTTGTGTTTTACTGCCAATTGTCAATTCTGGAAAAGGGAGGCCCATTCTTGATAAAGGGATGGAACTCGTGTTGTGGGGGGGCGATCTTTGCATCTAAAGAAAGCATATGCCTGTCCATAATGGGGTTTTCGGTGTAGATTACAGCATGAATTATCCTTGTTCCGTTTTTATTTGTTCTACGGGCAGGGTAAGGGAGAGCTGCGCATTGGATTGGAGAGGGATTAGGGATTGAATCCCTGTTCAATTCTTTGGACAGAATGATAAACAATGCACTTACTGGCGGCGCAGATCCCTGTGTAATTCGATTCAAATGCTAAAGGATTTCATCCCTGCGTGTATGAGAGGCCAAATGCTTTCGCCTGCGTGAATGCTTTACTCCATTAATTTTTCTGTATGAATGCTTTTAATCCATGGCTTGTCTCCTACGTGTATGAAATGCTTTTATTCCATGGCTTGGTCAACTCTGTGTAATATTTATAATCTGCAGAATTGTATTTTATTCCATGGTTTGGTTACTTTTTATGCATGCTGCCATCGAACTCGTGATTATATTTTCATATGAAAGTGCTGCCACCGAGTCGTGTTCTTGTTGGGATCTTTTCTTAGGCATTATGTTGTTGAATACTGAGATAGCGTTGATGTTTCCATTATGCTGCCACCGATGTCTAAGGTTTCTTTGTTATATATCTTTATATATATGCTGCCTGTGATAGCGTTGATGTTTCCCTTATGCTGTAGCTGGCGTCTAAGGTCTCCTTGTTTATATATATGCCTTGGTTGATAGCGTAGAGGTTGGGATCCTGATCCCATAAATATATATATATTATATACATATGTGTTGCATGTCAGTGTTTGGGATGCATGCGTAGAAAGATACTTTGGGAATAATCCCTGAATGTATTTTTTACATTGTTGTCTTTGGTTGCCGGGGCGTATCCTATGGGAATGAGTCCCTGCATGTTCTTGTTCCGGTTTTTGTTTTCTTTTAAATGCACGCGGGAGGCAAGGGGAGGGTATTCCCTGTCTAAATTCTGAATGACACATTTCATATATGGCTTGGGGAATCTGAATCCCCGTGTGCTTTCTTTATATACTTGGTTAGTACAAATTCTGGCTTGTGCGTAAGGGTCCCTTCTCAGCCTAGTTGGAGATCACGTTGACGCTGGTAACATTGGGAACGCGCTAGATTGGGGAAGAAATCCCTTCTCTATCTAAGCTTTATATCATTTTTTTTTATGGTGGTGGCAGTCGGTGCTAATGCGCAGATTTGGGGCTGAGGAAGGATCCCCGCACGCCTTCCCTCACTTGTGTCATGTATTGATTGACGCTGCAAGGTTGGGAAAACCTCTCCATGCTACTCAGTTCCATTTTTAATTAGTTCTGCATGTCGAATGGGATGCTTGCAAACTATTGAACGCATATATTACCTATGCCTGCTTCGTTGTGCATAGCCGGGGAAGGCTCTCTGAGGGGATGCTGTGGGGATAGATTATCTCTTTTCATGTTGGATGTCGATTTTTGTGATGGCTCAGATATTGGGGAAAGGTCCTTTTTCAATTCTAGTTTTATATATATACGTATGTGCTGGATCAATGCTACTGATTGTGCAAGAGAAAGATCCCTGTGCATTGCATTTCTTATAGTATGAAGTGATTAAAAATAAAACCCATATCGGTAATATATGAAGTTCATACATACATAAAACCTTGGTTTGATTTTGTGTGCATATAGTCTTTATGCTTGCATAGAATGTTATGATAATATCAATTATTGATGCATGTAGGTATATGTTAGTTGGGCATGGTAAGCCCCCGTTGTGCATAAAATGTAATTATGGGTATAAACAAATGATAGTCCACTTAGGGAAACTTTATGCATATGTCTAGTATTTATATTACCTTTTGTTATAGAACCCCGGGGAAAAGAGGGCTCAGTAGAGGCCCTCCATCTTTGTGTATAAATTATAATGATCTGGTTGTGATAGGCCTCAAAGAGAATCCCTATGATGCCTCTGAGAATTATGGTTGATGTTTTTTTTGGAAAATGTGCTCTCTGTGAGAGTTTGAGAAAGTAGAAATATGGCACACACTGTGTTGCAGATTGTACTTCTTTATTTTGATAATAAATGCAAAATGCGACATTCCTTGGTGGACGTAGCCCATAGATATGGGTGAACCACGTATGAACCACGTATACTGGTCTCTTGTTGTGGTGTACTTTATATGTGTTCCTCAATGTGTCTATACGTATGAGTACTTAAGTCTTTCTTAGGATGTTAATGATTACCTTGATGCGTAATGCCAATATGATCGCTTTATGATTATGTTAATATTGTTATCATTTAGGATGTTCTCCTAGTTCGATTAACTGATAAAAGATGTACATGTGCATTTCGTCTATTCTGTCAATGATGACTTTATTTATACAAGTGAATGTTCTAGCAATTGATAATTCCTTACATACCGTGATTTATGCGTCATTAATTGTTTTATAGAATTAATCATGGCAAAAATTTTATAGTTACATCTAAATATGGGAAATGGTTCAGTTAAAGTATAAATCGAAGTTATCTTTCTTTTGACCGTGCAAAGTATTTGAGTATATGTTTTTCAGAGAGTATATCCTGATCATTTATATATACATATGTGTTATAGCAGAGCTCCCCCAGATGTAACCATTTGACCCATGCCTTCTGCTGCCCTGTAACATAGTTCCTAAGATAACCTTCCATCCATTGGTTAACTCTCTCAATTTTCCCATCTGTATGGAGGTGATAGCTAGTACCGAGGTTTAAACTAGTCTTTACCAATTCGAACAAAGATTGCCAAAAAGCACTGGTAAACTTGTTGTCCCTGTCACTAGTTATAATTTTGGGAATTCCATGCAATATAAATACTTCCTTAAACAATAGTGCAGCAACTTGACTGGCAGAAATAGTAGATGTGACAGCAAAAAAGTGAGCAAATTTGGTTAACTTGTCAACTACTACAAAAATATTGTCTTTGCCCTGGGATTTGGGCAAGCCTGTGATGAATTCCATTGATATGATTTCCCATTTCTGTCCAGGGATTGGAAATGGTTGAATCAGGCCAGTAGGACGAGTGTGCTCAACCTTATTCTGCTGACATGCAGTACACTCCCTCACATGCCTTAGAACATCCTCCTTGAGGCCCTTCCAAGTGAACCTCTCTCTTACCTTCCAGTAAGTTTTCAAAATTTCGGGGTGGCCTGCTACTGATGCATTGTGGGAAGCCATCAAAATATGCTCTTTCAACTTGGAATCAAGAGTTAGAAAAAAAAATTTCTTGTAATAAATAACATCATTGATAACTTGGTAAGAATCATCATGATTTATTTTATCTAGCAATTCACAAGCAAACTGATTTTCTGCATATTCCTTAAGTAGTTGGGCCTTCCAATCTGTAGGTATTTGCAGCAAAGAAAAAGAAGGTTTTCTAGAGAGGGCATCGGCAACTACATTCAACTTACCCTTCTTATATTCAATATCAAAATCATAAGACTGAATTTTGCTTACCCATTTCTGTTGTTTGTCATTCAACTCTTTTTGGGTCAAGAAGTGCCTCAAGCTGTTGTGATCAGTCTTGACTATGAACTTTCCTCCCACTAGATATTATCTGAATTTAGCCAATGCATGCATGATGGCTAACATCTCTTTATCATAGATAGAATACAACCTCTCATGGGGCTTCAATTTTCTACTCTCATAAGCATTAAGATGTATGTTTTGCATTAATACTGCTCCAATGCCTTCACCTAAGGCATCACACTCCAATATAAAAGATTGGTTGAAATCTGGAAGTGCAAGTACTGGGTAGATACTCATAACTTCCTTCATTCTGTTAAAATATTTTTTAGCCTCCTCATTCCAGCAAAAAGCACCCTTCTTGGTAAGGTCTATCAAGGGAGAAGTGAGTTTGGAAAATCCTTTTACAAATTTTCTATAGTATGTGCATAAGCCAATGAATCCTCTTAGAGTTGTTATGTTATTTGTGCTTGGCCGATATAGGATGGCTTGGATCTTCTCCATGTGTACCTTGACTCTTTCTTGCCCAATGATGTGGCCAATATAGAGGAGCTCCTTCATACCAAACTCACATTTTGAAAATTTAGCATAAAAAGACTGTTTTGCAAGAAGAGTTAGAACATTGTCCAAATGCTGCAAATGTTCTTCCCATGTCCTACTATAAATCAGAATGTCATCAAAAAATATAGGTACAAAATTATGGAGTTGTTTGCTGAATATTTTGTTCATGCAAGATTGAAAAGTTGTTCGTGCATTTGTCAAGCCAAAAGGCATGACCAAAAATTCAAAATGCACCAAAAAGCAGTTTTCTAAATATCTTCACTTTTCATTTTGATTTGGTTGTAACTAGAACGAAGATCAATCTTGGAAAAATATTTGGCTCCATGTAGCTCATCCATCAGCTCATCAATCCTTGGGATAGAATATTTGTTCTTGATTGTTTTCTTATTTAAAGCCTTGTAATCAATGCACATGCGCATTGTTCCATCTTTCTTTTTGACCAAAACCACCGATGAAGCAAAGGGACTTGAGCTTGGTCTTATGAACCCCATCTCAAGCAGCTCTTTGATGGTTTTCTCTATTTCATCCTTGAATCTCTTGGGAAGTTTGTATGGATGGGTTTTTATAGGAAAAGTACGAGGTTCCAGCTCTATCCAATGTTCAGTACCCCTATCAGGAGGTATTCCATGTGACAGATCTTCAAACACCTTTTTGTGTTTGTGGAGCAATCTTTGAATGTCCTCATGTTGTTTTGACACATCAATGGTGGTTCCTTTGGTAGAGATAAAACATTCAACAACCCACTCTATGTCTCCATGCCTCAAAACAAATCTCATACTATGTGCAGAAATCACCTGTTTTGGGTGGGTGTTGACACCTTTCAAAACCACTTGTTTACCTTCAGTAGCTTTAAAGCACATTTGTGGGATCTGGTAATTTACCACATGCTCACCAAGTGAGAACATCCATTGTACCCCCAACACAACATTATTATCATCAACATCAAAAATGTAAAAACTATCAGTTACAGTATGGTCTCCAATAGTTACCTGGAACTTGGGAATCCATTTGTTGCACTGCATAGTGTTGTTCTTTCCAGGAATGATTACTGTGAAACCTCCAAATTTTTTAGATTGGAGTTTTCTTCTCTCCACCATGGATGCATCGATGAAATTATGTGTGGCCCCCCCATCGACCAACACTGAAAATTTCTACCCTTGCACCACTCCCTTGAATCTCATAGTGTGGTAGCAGGGAACTCCACTCAAACCTGCAAATTCTGCTTCTGTTTGTGTTGGTTCTTCTTCTTCTGCTGTATTATAGCCTTCTTCTGCTGTTTCTTCCACTTGTATTTATGCACTCATTTCCTCCTCATAACTTTCAGAAAATACTTCTATATAGTGAGCTTTACCTTTTGCACAATTGTGCCCCGGAACCCATGGTTCTTCGCAGGAAAAACACAGCTTTTTCCTTCTTAACTCATCCTGATCTCGGAATGAATATTCTTTCTTATTTGGGGCGGCATTATTTCTGAATGGTGGATTTCGATTCTGAAATTTTGTAGGTGTATTAAACTTAGGTGGGTATCTGGCTCTTGGGATTGCATCTTGCAGATCCCTCGTTCTACTCACAGCTTCTTGTAAGGTAGCTGGTCGGTAGGATTTAACCAACCCTTTTAAAGGTTTTGTCAATCCTTCTGTGAATAAGAGGATCAACCTAGGTTTTGATATGTCAGTGACCATCATTGCAAACCTTTGAAATTCTGTTATATATGCTTCCAGAGTAATGGTTTGCTTTACATGTGCCAACTCACAGAAATACATCTTAGGGTCCCTCCTATCAAATATTTACACCAACCTCCTGGTGAAATCTTCATAAGACTCTACTAAATCATGTCCCAAGGTTCTCATGCCATGGAACCACCAATCACTTGCCTCACCTTCCAAATGCAAAACTGCCATCTTGATGGCATCCTTTTTTTTCCATGGGATGCAGCTAAAAATATATGTCTAGTTTTTGCACCTAGGAACTAGCATTGCATTTTGTAGTCCCATCAAAGTAAGGTATCCGGACTTTACCTATAGCATTCCTCAACTCAAAATTGTTTGTTGTCTTCCTATTATATCCCCTTGGCTGATTTTTTAGATAAATCTCATAAAAATCTTTGAAAGTGAGATCTCTTCTACACTCATTACTCAAGGTCAGATATACTGCATGCCTTTCCTCACAGGTAGCTACTGGTGCACCAGGTACTTCTTTATTTTCCTCAAAGAAGGTGGGCATGGTATGCCGAGGATGATCTTTCAAATCCAATTTAAAGTCTCTAGGCCTATTGTGTGGACCAGTCTTTGAAAAAATGGTTTCTGCAAATGTCTTCCTTTCACCCTAGTGGGAACCACTAGCACTCCCTTCTGCCTCTTTGTGTGCAAACTGTCTACTAAGGATTTCTTTAATGTCTTGACCATTTTGTGCCATAGTATGAGTTAGATTATCTATCCCTCTAACCATTTTAATCAAAAAATTTCTAAACTCGTCATTAGATTCCTTATCAGACATGTCTCTATTCCCTTGTATTTATCCTTCTGTAGAATCTACCTCTTCTTCCCTAGTGTCTCTGGGGTTCTTTCCTTTAGTGCTAGGGGTTTTTCTTTAGCTCATCACCACAACAAGAGAAGGTTCAGAGGACCATGCTCTGATACCACTATAGTATCCTGACCTATATATGGCCAAAATATCAACTCAATGTCACTTTTGTTTATTAACTTTTACTCCGTAAATTTGCAATCTTTTTCCCAAGCAGAGTAGCAAGTAAGTGATGGGGAATGGAACTTGAGATGAGGAAAGTGGGATTAACTTTCAATTCTGGAAAATTTATGGACTTAGGTGCAGCAGTAGGTCAATAGGTCATATCAGAGATGTCCTATGCACTATGTACCAGAACCATTCACTTTCAACAACAATGAGCATTGTTGCCTACTTCGAGGCTTCCTGGGAAGCTGGCATATGCATACTAGATAGGTGGGGTTCATGGGGGTTAATGGAAGAGTTAATATCATTCAAATAAGTGCAGGTGATGTTCTGGAATGTGTTTGAACAGAATTGGGAAAGTTTGGGAAGAATTGGGGTTCAAGAGCTCACTCGGGATTGCTGAGCTAGTACTTTTCCAATATTTACAAACAGGGGTTAAATGCTTGCAAATTCTTGAATTAGGGACTGCTATGGATATTAGACTGAGTAAATGACCTTCTCCAACTAACATAATTCAAAATTAATGCTTAAAATTGATTTGGCAGTAAAATTGGTGAAACTAGTCTAGAATTGACACCCAACTAGCTAGTCTTGCATTTTAACTCATCAAACTGCTCTAATGAACCATAAAATCTGTTCTGATGTTAAATACATGTATGATATAAGATATTCAACACATATAATTCTAAATATGACTTCAGAACACTCCTCCTTTTATTAAATGATTGATTCTCAAAGAACAATGCCTCACTGGCTAGTTTTCTGTTACAATAGTGGGAGAATGGAGAAGGGAAGAAGGAAATTACTTTGGCTCTATTCTGGAAGTTATTATCAGTCCATCTACATGTTATATGTCTGATATTGCTGCACTCTGAGCTGCTAGTATTCAATGGGGCACAATAATAAATTAGCTCTCTCCTTCAGTGAAATCACCTCCAAATCTAGTTGTGGGGGATGTAGAAGTAGAAGAAGAGTGGAGATCAGATATGATATTTGATATATAGACTTTAGCAGCCTTTTATCTCTGTAAATATCAGCTTATAGAGTTCACTAGAGGTCCTGGGCGCATTTCCTCCTGTACTAGTGATCTCCTCTTCCAATTGGTTGTGTATCTTCAATGCTGGAGTGATATGAATGTTATTGGCTGCAATAACATATTCTGGACCTAAATATCACTCACTGGAAACTCATAGGGCCTTGGGGCACATCTCCCAAGAAAAAATTGTTGAGGCACATCACTGAACTAGACGGCTCAGAGCTCTCATACACAAATTGTAACAATGATCAAAAGTGAGAGATGGAGTTATAAGCATGCTTAAATAAATGATTTTACTTGATACCCAAGCTATCCCACACGTGTGGATCAGCGGGGCGCATTCCTTGAGAGGAATGGAAACTTTTATTCTTTCTCCACTTTCCTCCTTTTTCCTTCCTCAACTGAAATTGGCACGTGTGCCCTGGGGAGATTTTTTGGATGTTGCTACGTTCCTCTCTGGATGCTTTTCTTGTTTTTTCCATTTTGTTTACTTTCCTCTTTTCTACTTTTGTCTGATTTTGTCATCTTTTGTCAGTTTCCTTCTTGGTTCACCTTGCCAACTTTGCTCCATTAGATTCCTTAGCTTTTCTGAGACTTTACCACTTCGGCAAGATTGGCCCACTTGACCAATTCCAATTTCCTAGCCAATTCATCAACCACTCGGCACATTTATCAGCAATAATTATTTAAATAAAAATAATACAACTCAGAAATAATTCGACTTAGCAATTAATTAATTATCCAGTAATTAGTTAATTATTATGGTGTAATGCCTCAAAATTTCCCCATTTAATTAATTTCTCATTTAATTATGAACTTAGACCCCTAGGGATAGGAGGATCCAAGTGGTGACCAAGGCCACTAGGGAGGGGACATGAAAACCTGGTGCTATGAAACCCTAATTTTGTGAGCTGAGACATCAAATTCTTGTTGCTGTGATCATGCGTGACTACTCGTGGATAAATACCACTACCTAGTCCGGCATGATAAGCTGTGTCCCGATGTGTTGTGGCCTCTTGTGGGAGCATGCTTGAGCTCATGGAGCTAAATATGAGCACAGTCTCACTTTGCTACTACAATCTTGAAGTATCCCACTTGCTAATATGTGGAGGAGTTGTGAAGCTCAATAGTCAACCTCACGACGTCTTTGGAGACTGTGACCTGCATGGAACCCAATAAAAGAGCATACTAGATGGATGTGAATTCTCATGGAGGTAAACATATTTTGTGCTACAATCTCTGTGAACCCTAAACTGCTGAGTTCTCTGCTTGATGAGTTGAGTTGTGTGGGATCTCTCTTGAACCCTCATCCTCTCCAATTCGTTGTTGATACTGGTGGTTACCCTAATGTATGCTCGTTCTAGCATATCCATTGCATCTAGAGCTTGTTTAGAACTATGTGTTCTCCTCTCCAATGCATTGAGAGCTTGTGGATACTACGCTATGCCTTGTGGAAACTGCGCATATCCTAATGAAGAGTGTTGCTTCCACCATTGTGTTAAAGTATTTAGACCTGCGTGAGACCATTGAACCCTAGTGCGACCAGAGAAGTATTTGTGTGGAGTCATTTGGAGCTACGACCAGTGACCAGTCATCTCTTATGTGGGAAAAATCTTCTTGTGTAGTTCTGGTGGTTTTTATTTGCGTGGAGACTAGTTCTGGTAGAAGAAAAGAGCACTCCTACTTCTGGTATTTGACATTTGAAGAAGGTCTTGCGTGTTGTTTGATATATGGAGAAGTGATACCTCTAGTTCTTTGGAGATATCTATGTTTATTTTAACATAGATAGAGCTTGTATTTTTATTTGAAGCTACCTCTTTTGACTAACCCTAATTATTCTTGAATGTGGAAGATCTAGTTGCATTTGGTATTTGTGAAAATAAATATATTTGCACCCATTCACCAATAATACACTTGGTATTGGGTGTATTGGATAGTATTTGATGTAGTATTTTTAAAATTTGGAGACAATATCTTTGTAATTTACATAAATGATCTTTGTTTGTAAAAGGTAGCATAGAGTTAGGCATGCACCTTTCATTTTCTTCCCAAAGCACACTTTATTTGCAAGTGATAGAGGTAACAAGTTGTAGAAGATGTATTCACTGGCATCAATAGTTGGTGTTGTCCTCACTAAAAAGGACACTTATCCATAATGGTCAAGGAATATTAAGGCTACGTTCATATAAAATGATCTGTGGGATGACATTTGTGAAGGAAAAACCATTCTCATCGATGAAGGCACAACGATGATGGAATCATGTTGTCTCACAGTCATTGGAAAACCTGCAATAAAATCCCTGGAAATTACTTCCCATTTCCATTCTGGAATTGGAAAAGGGTACAACAAACCTGTTGGGTGTTGGTGCTAAGCTTCCACTTGCTGACACTTCATACATTTAGATATATACTCAGCAATATCATTTTTCATCCTCGGCCATAAATATCATTTCTTGGCTGCAATGATTTTTTTATGATATCTTGGGTGAGCAAAATATTGCATTTTATGGATTTCATCCATAACAATTCTCCTCAAGTATGCTACATTTGGAATATAAATTCTATTTTTACAAATAAGAAGTCCATCCTCTTCCAATGATACCCTTCATGCCTCTTTTCAAGATTCCGTTGTTGTAATTTTTCTTTTATTTTCATATATAATTCATCTTTAGCAAGATAATTGGCAATATGTTGTTTTAAATCTAATTAGCAAGTTGTGATGGCTGCCACATGCATTTCATGCATATTTTTTCTGATTGCATCAACCACTTTATTTTCTTTCCATTTTATGTGTTTGATCTCAAAATCAAACTTGTTAGAGCATTAAAACCCACATAATACTTAGGATATAATTTATTTCATTCTTTATTACTTTCCTAGGTAGTTTTACCATGTTTTTTGCCACTAGTTGACTTCTTTGGTCCACCACTTGCCATCCTTATCCACATGAGAGAATTCATGAGCATCTTGGATGCTTATCTAGTTGTTCTAATTTTCAAAGGTTCCTTTCCTGCTTTTGCACTTCTTTCTCTGCTTTTCAGTAGATAAGGTAAAAGCTAGGCACTATAGAGGTTTTGGCAACTATTTTTTTTTGTGGCCAACACACCTTTCCTCTTTTTCACTCCAAAATCTACCATCTTTTTCTAATTTCATCCTACATCACCTTCCAAAATTATTTTGGACAATTCATGAGATTTATGGTTAAGTTGGAGTAAGATGTTTCTACCTTGGGGGGTTTTAGCTAGTTTAGTAAGCCTGCTTTTTGTGATCTATTTGAGTGCATCCAAAGTATTTTTATTTTCTTATGTAATTCTATATATTTGCAGCCACTTTATGGTACATGGTTGGATGATGTACATTTATGCTAATACAATTTAATATTGTGCATAATTCTGAGTCTGATTTTGAGTGTTCTTGTCAATTCTAGACTAGCAATTTGTGTGAGAAGTGTTATTCAATATTATGATCAACCTGTGATATGATTTCACATAGTATCAGATATGTTTAGGAGAACATAGATAAATCCACTTGCACACTAGAAACAGTGGATTTTCCACATAAGTCACATGGACAATTCCCTTGTACTCTTGATTTTAGAAAAAGAGGTATACCTGGGATGTGATAATCTACAGGGATCTAGCAACTGTAACAATATCACAATCAAACTCTCAAGATTATTTGCAAAGAAGAAGAGAAGCATGCACTCAATAATCATTCATAAACACATAATAATGAACAATAACAATATCATACAATGAATAATGAATGTAAAGAATGTGTTACAATAATCAATGATGAGGCATCATGTAGGATTCGAATTAGCCAAGTAGGGTATTCGAATATGAGCTCAAAGTCTAGCATGAATAACTATGGAGATATGATCCAGTCGGTAGTATCATTCATAAATGGTAAGAGTCATTCAAGTGTGTCCAACTGAGTCTAACATAACCATCTAGCCATAAATCAGGGAATGGAGACTCCAAGTGGGGTGCATGAGACTGTCTAACTCAAATTCTAGCTTGGATAACAATGAAGACATCATCCAGTCAATAGTCTCAGTCATGAATGGTAATAGTCAGTCAAGTGTGTCTAACTGAGTCTAACTGAACCATCTAAGCATAAATCAAGGAATGGAGACTCCAAGGGGGGCGCATGAGGCTGTCAAATAGTCAAGTGGAACTCCAGAACTAGATAACTAGAAGCTACAATCAATCAGCATGAGCAATCAATGGAAGAACTACTCAATCAATGCACTAACTGGATGATGTTGAGCCCAGAATTGGCCCTTTTTGACCATCATTTATCACTGTCCCTTACCTTGTCTCACACCAATTACCTTGGCAATTCAACTTATTGTCCTTATATATTCCCCAATTTACCAAGGTATGGCCGATTATCGTTTTATTGTATTAATACTTATGATTGTGATGATTTAAGCTGTGCATCTCTTAATTCGTGCTAACATGATGCAAATTATGAAGGTAGTAAGATAAATGGACTGCAGGAAGATCGGAGCTGAACAAGTCACGGAGGAAGGGACGTCCATTGCTTAAGGAAGGTTCCTTGGGGCTCAATTCGTCAATCAAGGCACAGTCGTGGCAGGGCAGCTGTAACATAAAGTTCTGTCTTAAGTATGTCGCTGCTCAAATCCAGCTGTGAGCTGGAAGGACCGCCACTCTTGGGACAGTTGATAACTCCTCTTATATTTGGATATTTCAGTTCTGCCACGCATTGTAACAGCTAGATTATTTAGGGCGCCTGAAGATCATAGATCTTCATGGCCGCCCAATTATAGGTTTAGATGTTGCAACTGTATGTATAAATATGTGGTATTACCTCGATCGAGGGGTTGGACAGCAAGGAATTAATTCATCTTGTATTAGCAGTGAAGCCGAACTTGTGTACTCATCCTTCTGTTAATATAAGGAGTTGCTTCTGAGTTAAAGAGAGTGTTGTTCAACCAGCGTCTCTGTGTGAAGACTGGGCCCGTCTTCCACAGAGATTGCTGTGTTAATTTAGGATTTCATCTTTCTGTTGTGTGATGATTTGATCTTTCTTTTGTACGACTGTACGACTCTAGATTCAAGAAAGATTTCAAAGGGAAATTACGCACAAGATGGCTGGGTCCATATTTGGTTGACAGGGTATTTGACAACGGCACTGTTCGCCTGGTCACCATTGATGAAAACCGTATGCCATTACTTGTTAATGGCCACAGGCTGCGACTGTATTGGAAGCCCATTTCGAAAGATGCATTCATTTCACAGATTGCTGCTGATCCAAACTACCAATTGGCACCAGAGCAGGAACATTTTTCTACCTTTACCAAATCTTAAAATGAAAATCATATTTGCTGTACATAAATAATTCCTTGCTGTAGCGTATAATTGTCGTTTTCTTTCTTTTTGCATTTGATCTCTTTGCTTGCTGTTGTCTTTTAAGAAAAAATTTTCAGGGAAGCGCCAGGAGAACGATCAGTTTGGGGCCCATAATGAAAATCTCTCTGTGCCGTCCTTGTGTTAAAAAAAAAAAAAAAAAAAAAAATTCGGCAGCTGCAACATATTTTCCGGCAGCTGCAACATATTTTCCGGCAGCTGCAACATATTTTTCCGGCAGCCGTATATCCTTTTCCGGCAACCGTATTCTCCATTTCCCGGGAGCCGTAATGCCCTTTCCGACAGCCGTCAATCTTTTTTGCGGCTGCAACATCAGCGGCTGCAACATCAGCGGCTGCAACATCGGCGGCTGCAACATCGGCGGCTGCAACTCCAGTTTCCGCGGCTGCCACCTCATCTTCCACGGCTGCCATCTCATTTTTCCGCAACTGCCATTTCATTCACCAGCTATGGCCACCTCATCTTCCACGGCTGCCATCTCATTTTTCCGCAACTGCCATTCCATTTACCAGCCACAACCGTATTCTCCATTTCCCGGTAGCCGTAAATTTTTCCCGTCCACCGTCAAATCTTTTCCGATAGCTGCAACTCCGGCAGCTGCAATCCCGGCGGCTGTAATTTCGGCGGCTGCAACATCTTTTTCTCGCAGTCGCCACATCACTTCCCGGCCGCCACCTCATTGACCAAGTCACTTCCACACCACAGCTGTCATTTCTTTCCAGCGGCTGCGACATATTTCCCATATTCGAAAAATCTTTTCCCGCCAGCCGTAAGTCTCTTCCGCCGCTGTAAATTTTTCCCGTGACAGCCGTAATTTTTTCCGGATATTGTGAATCTTTTTCCGGCTGCCACGAATTCTTTCCCGATGGCTGTAACTTCTTTCTTGTCAGCTGCAACAAGCTTTTTCATCGGCCGTGTGATCATTTCTTTGGCAATTTGCAGTAGTAACTCCCGTGTTAACAGAAGGATTGTTCAACTTGCTAATTATGACGCTGATTCAGCCCAGTCCTGCCGGCGAACTCATCATTTCCACCCGGAGGAGGCGACGCCTTGTGTTTTACCGGCGAAGGAAATCAGTGCCTTATCCGAGTCATCATGATTCCACGTCTGATTGTGCACGCGTTCGGCTCCATGACGTCACCAACTCCATGCTCCACCAGTTTCCGTAGCCTTCCGACGCACAGTTTTATGAGGTATGGCTTTCATTTATCACGTGACTAAGTATTGATATCATGTAAACGAGATCGGCCGTACCTTCACTCGTACCACCATTTATATCTGATTGAACCTTTCCCTCGTACGACGTAATGCTAATAACTGCCACCTTCCCCAATTCGGCATGAAAATTTTAAACTCCTCTCTGCGCTTAACTTTCCGAATTAGTTCATTCGCTCAACGTCTCCGCTCAACGATTCGTGCATTCTCCGCGCTGCAACTTCCATTCTGGATCCTGTACTCTGTCGAACAGCAGTTCTATTTTGCAGCCAGGACCATGGGCATTCCAGTTCGCCATGAACCTTTCAATACCCGGGAACTTAGACGGAATTTGCAGGTTCTGGCCATTTTTCAAGCCGCTGGCTGGGTCGAGTTCTTTGAACGATTGGATGGATTCGACCGGGACGCGGCCCTGCAATTTGCGTTGAATCTCACTAAAACACACTCCACGGTGTGGGGGCTGTGTATAGATGTTTCGGAGGTCATTATATCCGAGGTTACAGCTATCCCATTGGTGGGAAAACCTTGGTTTAACCGTCGAGTTCCTGCAACAGTTGCACGAGAACAATTTTTACTTCCAGGGGAGCAAGTTGAAGCATCCAGGAGAGGGATTGCATTGAAGTCACTGCCGCAGCCATGGGACCAGGTCGCTATCTTCCTCAAGAAATACATAACTTGCGAAGGTAGATACCAAACTGTGTACAACTCTGAACTTCCTTTGCTTTCTCATCTCCGTCATGGCATTTTGTTAAATATTCCATTTTATCTATTGCATGATTTGCGCCATATGGCAACATTCGTTCAATCTGCAAAACACCCATTATCCTCCCTCACACACCATGGCCTCATTAAGTTAATTATTATGAGAACCCTGGCCCAACATAATATAACATGGGAGCAATTCATTACCCGGCCACAGCAACCTGTTCCCTTAAGGGTCATTCCATTACAGCAATTACCGGTTCCACCACAACAGGAGGACCGGAGTTCCTCCAGCGAAGTTGGGGGGAGGGATGAAACGGAGGAAGAACAACAGGGGGCACAGGCAGGACCATCCGGAAGGGATGAAACGGAAGAAGAGCAACAGAGGGCACAGGAAGGGACATCAGGGGTTGACAAAACCACAGAGGAAGAACAGCCCGAGGCACAGGCAGAGCCATTTGAAGTATATGAATCCCCAGCACAAGCAGAACCAGTGGGGGATGACACTGCATTTGAAGGAGAGCGAGGGGAAGCACAAACAGAGCTGTCAGGCGACAATGTAGATGAAACCCTCGTGGAAAACCTAGACAACAGGGCAGCTCCGCCAGCAGAAGGTGAAATTGGAGCAGCATCAAATGCTGCGACAATGGAACCTGAAGATGGCGGAGCCAGAGCAATGGAAGAAGATATTGAGCTGGTCACAATCGAATCTTCACCGGAATGGGCAGGAGGAGCAGCTGTGATTGAAGAAGAACAGCATGGGGGGCAGGGAAATGTTCCTTTGACTTCAGTTTTGCCTCCCTATGTTCCAGCTCCACGAGAAGAAACACTACAGAAAGGGAAGTCACAAAAGAAAACGCCGCAGAAAAGGAAGAGGACCACCAATGAGTTTGATTTAGTGGCACCAATTAGAAGGAAGCGAACTCGGTCAATTACAGCAGCAGAGGCAGCTAGAACAAAATGGGCAACCTTAGAGACACAGGTTGAACCCCCAATCCTTACACCAAAACCGAGGGATGCTCCACAAAGGCCAGTGGAGGAAGAGCCGGGAGTTGAGGGACTCTTGTATGAGAATGCAATGCTGAAAGAGGACCTCCAAGCACTTAGAAAGGAGCTGGAAACATGGAAGGAAATCTGCCAAAAGCAGGGTGGAAGAAAGATGTATACATTAATAGAGGTTGCAGACCAAGTGGAGGAAACAGCTTCTGCTGAAGCTGGAGAAAAGGATGAGCGAATACTCTGCCCCACCTGTGGGGAGATCTTTGAGGAAGCAGGCCATAAAATTTTACTTAGCACCTATTCAGCACAACAGCCTGTAGCCACAGAAGGGAAAGCAGTGGAGAAAGAGGATGTTGCAACACAAGAACCAGCACCTTTAAACATCCTTGCTGCAGCTGCTACTTCCCATGATGCAGAAGTCATAGAACAGATGGGAGAAGAACAGGGAGTGGAAGATGCCCTGGAAATTTATGAGGAATGTATGGCAATCCCAAATTGCTCCCACAATACAGAAATCATGGAACAGATGGGAGAAGAACAGGAAATGAAGGATGCTCTGGAGCTTATAAAAGAATATGGTGAGACTCCAGAATGTTCCCTTGATACAGAGATCATGGAGCCAAAGGATACCCTGGAGGATAGTGAAGAATTTTGTGCTGTAACCCCAGAACGTTCCCAGGACACAATAATTTTAGAAGGGGAAATGGAAATGCAGGACAGTGACAAGTTGAAACAGGATGCTGCAACACAAGAACCAGCAATCCTGAACTTGACCGTCCAACCGACTGAGCAGACAGAAGAAGAAGCCGGGACAGAGGATATTCTGGCATTCAACGATGAACTCTGGGTGGTGACCCCAGAAAGCTCTCATGATACAGAACTCATAGAAGAGGAGCTGCAGCAAAATAAAGATGAAGATGTAAGCCAGGATGTTGTCACACAAGAACCAACATCCTTGGATGCTGCAGCAAGAACCCCTGAACTGCAGTTGGAGGATAACCCGGGAGTAGAGATCATTCCTGATACACAATGGAGTGATGATGAACAGGTACAGACACCCTGCTCAGGTGACACTGAAATCTTGGAGGAGGAGCTGCAAATTGAAAAGGATATCCAATCTCAGCAGCCAATTGACAAAGAAGACACTGTTACACAAGAACCAGTGTCTCCAAAAGCAATAAAGGCAGCTGCTGAAGAAGGTTTAAGGGATGTTGCTGTTACACAAGAACCAGCAACTCCCTTGATAATATTAGATGCGCTGGAAGACACTGTCCCACAAGAACCAGTGCTTCCACCTCCTACAGGTATCATTGAATTGGATTCAGATTGAGTGTGTCTTTTCAACTTCCCCAGGCATAGCATAAGAGAACTGCAGATATTAGCAAGTAGCGGGAGAAGGGGAACAGTAAAGTTGGGAGCTGCTGGGTTGCTCACAGAAATTTTTCAAGGGGATAGAGGGGATGCCTGATTTATCTACATTCTTTCCTCTTGCCTGGACAAGGTTCAGTACAATATTCAGATGCAGGTTGTTGCATGAGGACATGCAACAGGATAGTTGGGGGGAGATGTTGAGCCCAGAATTGGCCCTTTTTGACCATCATTTATCACTGTCCCTTACCTTGTCTCACACCAATTACCTTGGCAATTCAACTTATTGTCCTTATATATTCCCCAATTTACCAAGGTATGGCCGATTATCGTTTTATTGTATTAATACTTATGATTGTGATGATTTAAGCTGTGCATCTCTTAATTCGTGCTAACATGATGCAAATTATGAAGGTAGTAAGATAAATGGACTGCAGGAAGATCGGAGCTGAACAAGTCACGGAGGAAGGGACGTCCATTGCTTAAGGAAGGTTCCTTGGGGCTCAATTCGTCAATCAAGGCACAGTCGTGGCAGGGCAGCTGTAACATAAAGTTCTATCTTAAGTATGTCGCTGCTCAAATCCAGCTGTGAGCTGGAAGGACCGCCACTCTTGGGACAGTTGATAACTCCTCTTATATTTGGATATTTCAGTTCTGCCACGCATTGTAACAGCTAGATTATTTAGGGCGCCTGAAGATCATAGATCTTCATGGCCGCCCAATTATAGGTTTAGATGTTGCAACTGTATGTATAAATATGTGGTATTACCTCGATCGAGGGGTTGGACAGCAAGGAATTAATTCATCTTGTATTAGCAGTGAAGCCGAACTTGTGTACTCATCCTTCTGTTAATATAAGGAGTTGCTTCTGAGTTAAAGAGAGTGTTGTTCAACCAGCGTCTCTGTGTGAAGACTGGGCCCGTCTTCCACAGAGATTGCTGTGTTAATTTAGGATTTCATCTTTCTGTTGTGTGATGATTTGATCTTTCTTTTGTACGCAGCAGCAATATTCATTGTGTGGATTTCTCAGTAAATGATTTATTTGTGAGATTGGTGAATGGTATCAATAACAGTCGACTGAGTCAGGTTTGTTTTATGTAATTCAATTTATGTTCACACTGTTGTGCTCATCCTGCAGCTGAAACGTAATCCCAGAAGCTCCTACGAATTAGCTTTCCTGTTATGTGTTGATTGATTTATATTCTGCAATTCAGCATCTTAGAACAGTTGCTTCAATCTCCCTTATTAAATTCTAGAGTAATGTTCAGGTCATGCTTCATGATTCCCAGCTTGATTTCATTAGACAGTTAATTATTTTAGAATGCAATTGAGATTTCCTTCCTGCAATCGTTGATTAGATCTGATATTCGTTCTGCTTGATGCATAATAGAAAAGGATTGTAGTACAGCAGTTAGAAGGCAATTGGGATTGCGTAGATTCTTGGGATGAACATAGATGATAGAAGATAAAAGTATTCACTTCTAATGGTTTGTGTTTAAGCATATATTGTGCACTTGTCCTTTGAAATAAAAAGACTTTCTCGGGTTGACAATAAATTTCATACGCTCTGTGTGTTGATATTTAATTATCTGCAATTAGAGTGCTTGACATTTTGGCGCCGTTACCGGGGAAGGATGAAAATTAAACACTAGTCATTAGTTGTATCTGATAATTGCTTTTAGTCAGTCTTTTGGTTGCTTTTGAAATGATCTGCTTCGCATGAATACGAGGGGGGTAAAACGCGATCACCTCCCGACCCCCAAAACCCCACAAATTACTAACAGTACAGGTGGTTCGGGTCGTGGTCGAGGTCCACCGCTGGGCAGAAGAACATTCATTGACGACCTTGTTGACAAAACTGATTCATCTGTCAGATCTCGTCAACAGGCGACTCCTATCAAAAGAGGCCCTACTGATCCTGGAGCGTTAGCATCAGGATCTACAGTGGAAGATACAGGAGCAGCGGTGATTTCTGCATATACTCCTGCTAAAGAAGGAACAGCTGATTCGGCTGTTGCAATTAAGGAGTACGCAGCTGTTACAACCGAAGAATACGCAGCTGCTGCAACCGAAGAATACGCAGCTGCTGCAACCGAAGAATACGCAGCTGTTACATCCGAACAATACGCAGCTGTTACAACTGAGGTAAGGGATAAAGGAACAAACGAAGGAGAATATACAGAAGAAAAGATGAATAACAGACATGAGAATGAAGAGGAAGAAGCAGTGGTACAATACCATCATGAAGATAATTCCCCGCCAGAAACTATGGCTACATTGCAATTCCCAATACAGCAGCTCGAGGGGACAGCTCCTATGAAAAACATCTCACCGTTGGTGTTACCCCGCTTCCATGGCAGGGCGGCAGAAGATCCAGACGAATTCCTGTTTGAATTCGATATCCTCTGTCGCAGCTATGATTATGTCACAGATGCTCAAAAGTTGAAGCTTTTTCCTGCCACCCTGAAGGACAATGCATTACGTTGGTTCATGAGCCTTGGGGGAGGAACTGTTGCCAATTGGAACAAGATGAAGCAAGTGTTCCTGGAAAAATATCAAGAATATTGCAACACCAGGGACAAGAGGGAGGAGTTATTCAAGATGGTACAGAAGGAGGACGAAAGCTTGGAGGATTTTGTAGAGAGATTGCTGTACAATGTGCAGAGAGCTGGACAGACGAACATGGGACTAGATGTGCTTAAGATAATCCTGCTTCGAGGAATCAGGGACGATTGTTTAGACATGCTAAATTTATTAGGAAAGGGGGATATCTCTAAAGAATCTTTTGAGACAATTGTGGAATTATGTAAGAGATATTCCAGGGGATCTTCTAGGCATAATAAGCAGCATAAACGAAATAACCTGGAACGTGATGTCTTCAACAGAACTCAGAAGTCATCCAATGGGGGAGCTACACGTGCAGAGATAGGCAATCTTCTTGAAAACTTTAAAACAGAAATGATGAGCTCTATCTCTTCAGAGATTGACGTCTTGAAGGCCAAGCAAAGACAGGCAGTGGAGGATCTCACACTAGGGGTGTTTTGTCCCCGATGTAGAAAGACTCATCCACTGAAAGAATGCCCCCTTGACAAAGTTCAAGTATGTCAATTGTGCGAGCTGAATCATGATATGAAAGAATGCCCCACGCTGCCCCAAGTGAAAGCTGTTCTGCAGGCATCAACTCCAGAGGTGGATTCAGCCTACTTTATTGCACAGAAGAAACCCTGGCAGACCCGGAATCAAGGTATGTCTCCCGATTCGTTTCCATTTTTGAATAATTTGAATAATTGGAATACTAATATGCAAAACGTGAATACACAATTCCCTTCAAATTATGCTCAGTGGAATTCTCCTCAACCAGCGATGCAAGGTTATAATTCATGGAGTCCTTGGACACAGCCACCTCATCAACCTACTTCATGGTCTCCTGGATGGAGGAACTTCCATCCTGGGAATCAATTTCCTCAACCACCTCCACCTCAACAGTTACCGTATCCTCCATATCCTCAATTTCAGCAATATCCTCAGTACCTACCTCAGCAGTCGCAGCTGAAGCTGCAAAATAATCCTGTGCCTAACATACCGATACGGCCTCAGCTGCCTGCCCAACCTAACCCTAACCCAAATAATAAAACGGTCCAGCAACTGGAAACTCTCAATATGCCAGCCTACTCTCTCTCCCCCGTACCTTGTAATGACATTCGCTTACGGTCTGGGAAGGTAGTAGAACGTGTAACTTCAGAAAATATTCCACCAACTGTGTATGACAAAGGAGAGAGTTCCCAGCATCCTTTTGATCCGGTTCCTATCATTGAAGATGCTGAGCATCCCTCAGAGGGGAGGGCTGAAACATTGAACGATGAAGTGGATAACACGCAGCCTACCCAGTTGGTAAGGCAACCACCTTACCCTGAGAGATTGATGCTGCCACAAAGAGGGGGGCAACCTCAGTTCAATCTCTTAGGAGAATTGAAGAACCTTTATGTTAAGATTCCCCTTTTACAAGCTCTTCAAGATGTACCTATCTACGCTAGAACTGTTCGGGACCTGTGCACTAAAAGACCGGGAAGGAAACCCAGAGATCCTCCTACTGTTCATGTTATAGGGAATTTATCCGCTTTAATGACTGGAAAAACCCCTGTAACTAAGTATGAGGATCCCGGCAATCCTACTGTCACTGTACACATAGGACAAACGCAGATACCCAACGTACTAGTAGATTTAGGAGCTGCGATCAATGTTATAACGATGGAGACTGTAAAAAAGCTCGGATTCACCAATATTAGACTGACCCCTACTATCTTAGAACTGGCAGACAGATCCACCATCAGACCTGAAGGGATTTTGGACGACCTCGTTATTTCAGTAGACTCGTGGGAATACCCTGCCGATTTTCTGGTATTACAGCCAAAATCACAGCTGGGGGGACATCCATTGATTTTAGGGAGACCTTGGTTGGCTACAGCTGATGCTTGCATCAGCTGTCGATCAGGATCTATGACTATATCTGATGGCATGGAAACCAAAAATCTTACCCTGTACCCTCCAGCAAGGCCGAGTCTAGAAACTGAAACCTCCCTTTGGATAGAACAAGAAGAAGAAGAAGATGTTCAGCCATTACTAACAATAGGGAAGGCACTAACTTTCAAAAACGAAACAGAAGACGATGCCATTAATAATTTCATTAGCGAACCTGCTTCTGTAGACAAGGAAGTTTATCAACTTCTGAACAGTACCCTCGGCAAAGAAGAACAAGAACAGCTTACGGAGGAAGCACTAGCCAATGACGCAAATATAATCCCAGTATTGAAAAGCTCGAGAAGTATTCCTATTGAGGTAGAGCCTGGAAGAACTTTGAACATCAATCCTGCTCTCTCCTCAGAAGAACAAAAGCGCTTAACCAATCTCTTGAAGGAACGTAAGGGGGCATTCGCCTGGGAGTATACAGACATGAAGGGTATTCCTTCTAGTCTGTGCACTCATCATATCTATATTAAAAACGACTCCCAGCCTGTATGTCAACCCCAACGACGCATGAACCCCAATCTGAGGGATATAGTGAAGGAAGAAATCCAGAAACTCTTGGAAGCAGGATTCATCTATCCTATTTCAGACAGTGAGTGGGTTTCCCCACTTGTAATTGTACCCAAGAAAAACGGTAAATGGAGAGTCTGTGTCGATTATAGGGAGCTGAACAAGGCTACACAAAAGGATCACTTTCCTCTGCCCTTTATTGACCAGGTACTTGATAACTTATCTGGGAAGAAGTTCTTCTCCTTCCTGGACGGATTCAGTGGGTACAATCAAATCCAGATTGCTCCAGAGGATCAGGATAAGACCACCTTCACCTGCCCTTGGGGAACGTTCGCCTACAGGGTGCTTCCCTTTGGGTTGTGCAATGCACCTGCAACATTCCAAAGAGCTGTGATTGGCATATTTTCTGAATTAGTAAATGATAGCATGGAAGTTTTTATGGATGATTTCACTCCTTATGGCAGGGATTTTGATGAAGCGTTGGAAAATTTGAAGAAGGTTTTAATTCGCTGTGAACAGGCTCGCCTCTCACTGAGCACTGAAAAATGCCACATGATGATGAGTGAGGGGGTGGTATTAGGACATTTCATCTCTACTAACGGTATTCAAGTGGATCCTTCAAAAATTAAGGTGATAAAGAATATACCAACCCCTTCAACTCAGAAAGAGGTGCGAAGTTTTCTGGGACATGCTGGGTATTACAGGAGATTCATAGAAAACTTCTCCAAACTTGCTTCTCCTTTGTTTTCATTGTTAATGAAGGATGTGCAGTTTGCATGGAGTACAGCATGCCAGACAACATTTGATAAGCTTAAAGAGAAACTGTCCACAGCCCCTATTTTAAGGGGACCTAATTGGACCATACCTTTCCACATTTCTTCAGATGCTTCTGATACCGCCATTGGAGCAGTACTAGGACAGCAGGATGGTCAAGTACCTTATGCTATTTATTATGTGAGTAAAAACTTAGCCCCTGCTGAACTAAATTATACTGTTACTGAAAAAGAATTTCTTGCTATTGTTTATTCTATTAATAAGTTTCGGCATTACATTACTGGGTATCCTACATTTGTGCATACTGATCACTCTGCCATTAAGTATTTAATGAATAAACCTGTCACTAATGCCAGAGTAACCAGGTGGCTTTTATTATTACAGGAATTTGATATTACTATTATAGATAAACCTGGAAAAGAAAATGTTGTTGCTGATTTTTTATCACGATTTACTAACAGTGATGACAGTTCACCTGTTGAGGATGCTTTCCCGGATGAACATTTATTTGCACTCTCAGCTCATTCACCCTGGTATGCAGATGTTGCTAATTATTTGGCTGCAGGGAAACTTCCGCCACATATGTCTAAACGAGAGAAAAGAAAAATTATTCAGCAAAGTGCCAGGTATTGTTGGCTCAAAGGCCATCTCTTTTACACAGGACCTGATCTTGAAATTAGAAGATGTGTAAGGCAAGATGAGATCTTTCATATACTGAAGGCCTGTCATGATGAACCTTGCGGAGGACACTTTGCAGATAAAAGAACAGGACATAAGGCGTTGCGGATGGGCTATTATTGGCCGACACTGTTCAGAGATGCTAAAAAATATGTTCAGTCCTGCGACAGCTGCCAAAGGATGGGCCAACCTAATAAGACAGACCAGATGCCTTTACAGCCCCAAGTGGTACTAGAACCGTTTGATAGATGGGCATTGGACTTTGTTGGTCCTATCAACCCTCCTTCCAAACAAAAGATTTACATCTTGGTGTGTACAGACTACATGACTAAGTGGGTAGAAGCTGTAGCTTTGGCTAAGGCAAACGACCAGGCGGTGATTGATTTCCTGTACAGTGAAGTTTTTACCCGTTTTGGAGTACCAAAGGAAGTAGTTACCGATGGCGGACCACAATTTATTTCACATCAATTCGAATCTTTGCTCCGGAAGTATCATGTGCAGCACAAGATAGCTTCACCTTATCATCCCCAGGCCAATGGTCAGGTGGAAAGCACTAATAAAGTTATCGAAGCAATCCTTACTAAAACAGTTAAAAGCCATCGAAGGGATTGGGCTGACAGACTTCCAGAAGCACTGTGGGCATATCGCACGACTTGGCGCAACACCACGGGCTTTTCTCCCTATGATCTGGTGTATGGTAAGAGTGCCATCTTTCCAATTGAATTTGAGATCAAGACCCTGAAAACAGCCATTGAAATGAACCTGGATGTAACAGAAGCCCAGAAAAGAAGATTGAATCAATTGAATGAACTGGATGAGAAACGATTAGCTGCGGTAGACCAGACTGTGCTGCTTCAGCAACAGAGATCTAACTGGCATGACCGATTCATCAAAAAGAAAATCTTCCATGAAGGAGACTGGGCACTACTGTACGACTCTAGATTCAAGAAAGATTTCAAAGGGAAATTACGCACAAGATGGCTGGGTCCATATTTGGTTGACAGGGTATTTGACAACGGCACTGTTCGCCTGGTCACCATTGATGAAAACCGTATGCCATTACTTGTTAATGGCCACAGGCTGCGACTGTATTGGAAGCCCATTTCGAAAGATGCATTCATTTCACAGATTGCTGCTGATCCAAACTACCAATTGGCACCAGAGCAGGAACATTTTTCTACCTTTACCAAATCTTAAAATGAAAATCATATTTGCTGTACATAAATAATTCCTTGCTGTAGCGTATAATTGTCGTTTTCTTTCTTTTTGCATTTGATCTCTTTGCTTGCTGTTGTCTTTTAAGAAAAAATTTTCAGGGAAGCGCCAGGAGAACGATCAGTTTGGGGCCCATAATGAAAATCTCTCTGTGCCGTCCTTGTGTTAAAAAAAAAAAAAAAAAAAAAAATTCGGCAGCTGCAACATATTTTCCGGCAGCTGCAACATATTTTCCGGCAGCTGCAACATATTTTTCCGGCAGCCGTATATCCTTTTCCGGCAACCGTATTCTCCATTTCCCGGGAGCCGTAATGCCCTTTCCGACAGCCGTCAATCTTTTTTGCGGCTGCAACATCAGCGGCTGCAACATCAGCGGCTGCAACATCGGCGGCTGCAACATCGGCGGCTGCAACTCCAGTTTCCGCGGCTGCCACCTCATCTTCCACGGCTGCCATCTCATTTTTCCGCAACTGCCATTTCATTCACCAGCTATGGCCACCTCATCTTCCACGGCTGCCATCTCATTTTTCCGCAACTGCCATTCCATTTACCAGCCACAACCGTATTCTCCATTTCCCGGTAGCCGTAAATTTTTCCCGTCCACCGTCAAATCTTTTCCGATAGCTGCAACTCCGGCAGCTGCAATCCCGGCGGCTGTAATTTCGGCGGCTGCAACATCTTTTTCTCGCAGTCGCCACATCACTTCCCGGCCGCCACCTCATTGACCAAGTCACTTCCACACCACAGCTGTCATTTCTTTCCAGCGGCTGCGACATATTTCCCATATTCGAAAAATCTTTTCCCGCCAGCCGTAAGTCTCTTCCGCCGCTGTAAATTTTTCCCGTGACAGCCGTAATTTTTTCCGGATATTGTGAATCTTTTTCCGGCTGCCAAGAATTCTTTCCCGATGGCTGTAACTTCTTTCTTGTCAGCTGCAACAAGCTTTTTCATCGGCCGTGTGATCATTTCTTTGGCAATTTGCAGTAGTAACTCCCGTGTTAACAGAAGGATTGTTCAACTTGCTAATTATGACGCTGATTCAGCCCAGTCCTGCCGGCGAACTCATCATTTCCACCCGGAGGAGGCGACGCCTTGTGTTTTACCGGCGAAGGAAATCAGTGCCTTATCCGAGTCATCATGATTCCACGTCTGATTGTGCACGCGTTCGGCTCCATGACGTCACCAACTCCATGCTCCACCAGTTTCCGCAGCCTTCCGACGCACAGTTTTATGAGGTATGGCTTTCATTTATCACGTGACTAAGTATTGATATCATGTAAACGAGATCGGCCGTACCTTCACTCGTACCACCATTTATATCTGATTGAACCTTTCCCTCGTACGACGTAATGCTAATAACTGCCACCTTCCCCAATTCGGCATGAAAATTTTAAACTCCTCTCTGCGCTTAACTTTCCGAATTAGTTCATTCGCTCAACGTCTCCGCTCAACGATTCGTGCATTCTCCGCGCTGCAACTTCCATTCTGGATCCTGTACTCTGTCGAACAGCAGTTCTATTTTGCAGCCAGGACCATGGGCATTCCAGTTCGCCATGAACCTTTCAATACCCGGGAACTTAGACGGAATTTGCAGGTTCTGGCCATTTTTCAAGCCGCTGGCTGGGTCGAGTTCTTTGAACGATTGGATGGATTCGACCGGGACGCAGCCCTGCAATTTGCGTTGAATCTCACTAAAACACACTCCACGGTGTGGGGGCTGTGTATAGATGTTTCGGAGGTCATTATATCCGAGGTTACAGCTATCCCATTGGTGGGAAAACCTTGGTTTAACCGTCGAGTTCCTGCAACAGTTGCACGAGAACAATTTTTACTTCCAGGGGAGCAAGTTGAAGCATCCAGGAGAGGGATTGCATTGAAGTCACTGCCGCAGCCATGGGACCAGGTCGCTATCTTCCTCAAGAAATACATAACTTGCGAAGGTAGATACCAAACTGTGTACAACTCTGAACTTCCTTTGCTTTCTCATCTCCGTCATGGCATTTTGTTAAATATTCCATTTTATCTATTGCATGATTTGCGCCATATGGCAACATTCGTTCAATCTGCAAAACACCCATTATCCTCCCTCACACACCATGGCCTCATTAAGTTAATTATTATGAGAACCCTGGCCCAACATAATATAACATGGGAGCAATTCATTACCCGGCCACAGCAACCTGTTCCCTTAAGGGTCATTCCATTACAGCAATTACCGGTTCCACCACAACAGGAGGACCGGAGTTCCTCCAGCGAAGTTGGGGGGAGGGATGAAACGGAGGAAGAACAACAGGGGGCACAGGCAGGACCATCCGGAAGGGATGAAACGGAAGAAGAGCAACAGAGGGCACAGGAAGGGACATCAGGGGTTGACAAAACCACAGAGGAAGAACAGCCCGAGGCACAGGCAGAGCCATTTGAAGTATATGAATCCCCAGCACAAGCAGAACCAGTGGGGGATGACACTGCATTTGAAGGAGAGCGAGGGGAAGCACAAACAGAGCTGTCAGGCGACAATGTAGATGAAACCCTCGTGGAAAACCTAGACAACAGGGCAGCTCCGCCAGCAGAAGGTGAAATTGGAGCAGCATCAAATGCTGCGACAATGGAACCTGAAGATGGCGGAGCCAGAGCAATGGAAGAAGATATTGAGCTGGTCACAATCGAATCTTCACCGGAATGGGCAGGAGGAGCAGCTGTGATTGAAGAAGAACAGCATGGGGGGCAGGGAAATGTTCCTTTGACTTCAGTTTTGCCTCCCTATGTTCCAGCTCCACGAGAAGAAACACTACAGAAAGGGAAGTCACAAAAGAAAACGCCGCAGAAAAGGAAGAGGACCACCAATGAGTTTGATTTAGTGGCACCAATTAGAAGGAAGCGAACTCGGTCAATTACAGCAGCAGAGGCAGCTAGAACAAAATGGGCAACCTTAGAGACACAGGTTGAACCCCCAATCCTTACACCAAAACCGAGGGATGCTCCACAAAGGCCAGTGGAGGAAGAGCCGGGAGTTGAGGGACTCTTGTATGAGAATGCAATGCTGAAAGAGGACCTCCAAGCACTTAGAAAGGAGCTGGAAACATGGAAGGAAATCTGCCAAAAGCAGGGTGGAAGAAAGATGTATACATTAATAGAGGTTGCAGACCAAGTGGAGGAAACAGCTTCTGCTGAAGCTGGAGAAAAGGATGAGCGAATACTCTGCCCCACCTGTGGGGAGATCTTTGAGGAAGCAGGCCATAAAATTTTACTTAGCACCTATTCAGCACAACAGCCTGTAGCCACAGAAGGGAAAGCAGTGGAGAAAGAGGATGTTGCAACACAAGAACCAGCACCTTTAAACATCCTTGCTGCAGCTGCTACTTCCCATGATGCAGAAGTCATAGAACAGATGGGAGAAGAACAGGGAGTGGAAGATGCCCTGGAAATTTATGAGGAATGTATGGCAATCCCAAATTGCTCCCACAATACAGAAATCATGGAACAGATGGGAGAAGAACAGGAAATGAAGGATGCTCTGGAGCTTATAAAAGAATATGGTGAGACTCCAGAATGTTCCCTTGATACAGAGATCATGGAGCCAAAGGATACCCTGGAGGATAGTGAAGAATTTTGTGCTGTAACCCCAGAACGTTCCCAGGACACAATAATTTTAGAAGGGGAAATGGAAATGCAGGACAGTGACAAGTTGAAACAGGATGCTGCAACACAAGAACCAGCAATCCTGAACTTGACCGTCCAACCGACTGAGCAGACAGAAGAAGAAGCCGGGACAGAGGATATTCTGGCATTCAACGATGAACTCTGGGTGGTGACCCCAGAAAGCTCTCATGATACAGAACTCATAGAAGAGGAGCTGCAGCAAAATAAAGATGAAGATGTAAGCCAGGATGTTGTCACACAAGAACCAACATCCTTGGATGCTGCAGCAAGAACCCCTGAACTGCAGTTGGAGGATAACCCGGGAGTAGAGATCATTCCTGATACACAATGGAGTGATGATGAACAGGTACAGACACCCTGCTCAGGTGACACTGAAATCTTGGAGGAGGAGCTGCAAATTGAAAAGGATATCCAATCTCAGCAGCCAATTGACAAAGAAGACACTGTTACACAAGAACCAGTGTCTCCAAAAGCAATAAAGGCAGCTGCTGAAGAAGGTTTAAGGGATGTTGCTGTTACACAAGAACCAGCAACTCCCTTGATAATATTAGATGCGCTGGAAGACACTGTCCCACAAGAACCAGTGCTTCCACCTCCTACAGGTATCATTGAATTGGATTCAGATTGAGTGTGTCTTTTCAACTTCCCCAGGCATAGCATAAGAGAACTGCAGATATTAGCAAGTAGCGGGAGAAGGGGAACAGTAAAGTTGGGAGCTGCTGGGTTGCTCACAGAAATTTTTCAAGGGGATAGAGGGGATGCCTGATTTATCTACATTCTTTCCTCTTGCCTGGACAAGGTTCAGTACAATATTCAGATGCAGGTTGTTGCATGAGGACATGCAACAGGATAGTTGGGGGGAGATGTTGAGCCCAGAATTGGCCCTTTTTGACCATCATTTATCACTGTCCCTTACCTTGTCTCACACCAATTACCTTGGCAATTCAACTTATTGTCCTTATATATTCCCCAATTTACCAAGGTATGGCCGATTATCGTTTTATTGTATTAATACTTATGATTGTGATGATTTAAGCTGTGCATCTCTTAATTCGTGCTAACATGATGCAAATTATGAAGGTAGTAAGATAAATGGACTGCAGGAAGATCGGAGCTGAACAAGTCACGGAGGAAGGGACGTCCATTGCTTAAGGAAGGTTCCTTGGGGCTCAATTCGTCAATCAAGGCACAGTCGTGGCAGGGCAGCTGTAACATAAAGTTCTATCTTAAGTATGTCGCTGCTCAAATCCAGCTGTGAGCTGGAAGGACCGCCACTCTTGGGACAGTTGATAACTCCTCTTATATTTGGATATTTCAGTTCTGCCACGCATTGTAACAGCTAGATTATTTAGGGCGCCTGAAGATCATAGATCTTCATGGCCGCCCAATTATAGGTTTAGATGTTGCAACTGTATGTATAAATATGTGGTATTACCTCGATCGAGGGGTTGGACAGCAAGGAATTAATTCATCTTGTATTAGCAGTGAAGCCGAACTTGTGTACTCATCCTTCTGTTAATATAAGGAGTTGCTTCTGAGTTAAAGAGAGTGTTGTTCAACCAGCGTCTCTGTGTGAAGACTGGGCCCGTCTTCCACAGAGATTGCTGTGTTAATTTAGGATTTCATCTTTCTGTTGTGTGATGATTTGATCTTTCTTTTGTACGCAGCAGCAATATTCATTGTGTGGATTTCTCAGTAAATGATTTATTTGTGAGATTGGTGAATGGTATCAATAACAGTCGACTGAGTCAGGTTTGTTTTATGTAATTCAATTTCTGTTCACACTGTTGTGCTCATCCTGCAGCTGAAACGTAATCCCAGAAGCTCCTACGAATTAGCTTTCCTGTTATGTGTTGATTGATTTATATTCTGCAATTCAGCATCTTAGAACAGTTGCTTCAATCTCCCTTATTAAATTCTAGAGTAATGTTCAGGTCATGCTTCATGATTCCCAGCTTGATTTCATTAGACAGTTAATTATTTTAGAATGCAATTGAGATTTCCTTCCTGCAATCGTTGATTAGATCTGATATTCGTTCTGCTTGATGCATAATAGAAAAGGATTGTAGTACAGCAGTTAGAAGGCAATTGGGATTGCGTAGATTCTTGGGATGAACATAGATGATAGAAGATAAAAGTATTCACTTCTAATGGTTTGTGTTTAAGCATATATTGTGCACTTGTCCTTTGAAATAAAAAGACTTTCTCGGGTTGACAATAAATTTCATACGCTCTGTGTGTTGATATTTAATTATCTGCAATTAGAGTGCTTGACAGATGATAACTCCCGGTAGGTGAGATAAGGCACCCTAACTGAGTGATAACTGAAGGTAGGTGAGTAAAGGCGCTTTAACTGATAGTGGTAGGTGAGAAAGGCACACTTTCCATGCACAACAGTCAAGAAGGGCGCATCAGGCAGGGAGGAGGCCAAATGGGGGATGTAGACAGACTCTAGAGAGCTAGAAGCAAGCTCAAGGTGTTGGGAGACCACCATGATGATGACTGGATACATGCAGTGGCATGCAAAGCATGTAGATTTGCATGCAGGCATGCAAAATATAAAAATGATGGTGTGAATATTCCAACATGGGAGTGACAAACTCCCGAATGTGCCTACTGTCATATTGCAGAGCTATGTAGCTTGGATCATTCTCCGGAGAGTTGTTTTGTTTTGATTTTACAGGTAGAAATCAGCCTACAGTGCGCACCTCGGTCTACTCATGGATCCATATCAAAGTGTGATCTTGAATCCATTCAATTACTTTTAGTGGAAGGCACATATGGAGATATTGTTGAGGTCGAAAGGAATCTACAGAGTGACCATGGGAACTGAAGCAGAGCCTACTTCAGCTGTATAGAATTCAAAGTGGCACAATCGGAGAGATGAGGCTTATGGCCTTCTCTCCTCATCACATCAACAAATCTTCTTTTCCATTTGGATGGTCCAACTTCACCCAATGAAGTTTGGGAGAAAAAAGATTTTTTTGGTAAAAACGATGATCTAAGAGGACATCAACTAAAGAATGAGTTGATTTCTCTAAGTCTGAGTAGTTTTGAGAATCTACAGGATTATTTCTCCAAATTCAAGTCACTTGTCTTGTAGTTGAAGCAGTGCGGTATTGAGAAAAAGCATGAGCAATTAGTTTTGGCCATACTCTCGAAATTGGGGCAAGACTATTCAGTTTTTGTCTCCACTTTCCATGCTACAAAATTGGCTATGAAGAATTGGAAGATTCCCAATCCATCCAAATTCATGGAGTATTTGACTCAGGAGAAGAATAAGCTTATGTTGATGGGTGCACTGAAGCCTTAAAAACATCAATCTCTAGCTGTCGGTGACTCAAGGAATTCGAAGGGTAAGAAGAAGGAAAACTCCAAAATTCCTTTTGAGCAAAAGAAGGAGAGATCTAAGACACAAGAGGAGCCCTCCACCTACAGAAAGGATCAACAAAAGAAGAAGGAGTGAACCAAGTGCTCATATTGCCAAAGGGGATTTCATCATTAAATATCTTGTATGAGAAATACCATAGATCAAATGGCACAACTCCTTGAGAATAACCATATTGACATTTCTGAAGGCTCAAAGAAGAAAGAAGGAGGTTCTAACTAAGATTATAAGGAGTGAGTGCATGCTCTAATGGTCGACACATCTTCATCCACTTCTTACATCATTGATTCTGGAGCTTCAAGGAACATGGTTGCAACTAGAGAGTCATTTGCTACTCTTGAATCCTCCAATGGTCCAGGTGTTGATGTATATGTAACTTCAGAATGTATTTCATTTATATATTTATTGTACTCCTATAGAGATGTATTATTCCTCTATAAGGAAGTGTCGTCATTTGTATTGACAAGTGTCGCAAGTGTGTTAACTTGCCGATGGGTTATTAGACCACCTTGTAAGGGGTCGGCCTGATATAATATAAAATGAATTTATTGTACCTAGCTAGACAATTCAGCCCCATAAGGTTATTGGGAAAACATGACAAGTATAAATAGAGATCGGGAGATCTCTATTTGGATCACTCAGAACTCACACTTCCTTCACTCGGAAAGTGACGCACATGTGAGGAGGAGGGTCAACTGCTAAGAGGAGTCTATCTCTTGTACTTTGGTTTTACTTTGGTTGTACTTTGGTTGTGCTATTGCTCTAGCTATCTCTGAGGAAGTTGTGGGGTTTTTCACCTTAGGGTTTTCCCCACGGAAACTCTGTGTGTCTATTGTCTCTCATGCTTTTGATTCTTGTGATGATTGACATACTTGTTATGATTGATATGCATTGATATACTGTACATGTTGTTCTCTCAGTAAATATCCTAGAGTATTCTGAATTAATGCTCAAAATTTAACATGGTATCAGAGCTAACCTAAGAAGAAGACATTGTGCAGTGACGGAAACTAGGGTTTCTTGTTTATTGGGTTTCTCTCCATAGATTTTGGAAAAACAGTATAGTAGATTGACTCTACTCATCAAGGAGAATCTATCTATCCAATCAAAATCCAATTCTGAGCATTTTCAGTTTTGGCCCTAAAAATTAGGGTTTCCACAAAAATAGAAATTTCTGAAATCTGAAGACATAGCTGGAAGTTCCTTGGAAAAATCGAAGTTTAGATCTTTGGATCGAGATTTTTGGCTGAGTAAATCTCCAGGAAACTCAAACCCCAATTCAAGGTCCTCCCTCGTGAACCCAGGAAGACTAAAAGGCATTTCTGAAGGATGAAGCTTGGCATATCTCAAATTCTGAATACACCAGGATGATCAGCTCATCAAGGCGCATCTTTATATCCTTTCAGAAAGTTGAAATTCACGTTTTTAATTTTTAGGGTTTTTTCGACAAATCCTAACCGGGGACCAGATCCAGTTTTCAGCAAAGCAAGTGGTAAGACCTAAATCTTTTCTATTTTCATTTGAATTACTCTTTAAGATGTCTCACCACACCAAGCTTGAGGATAAGCTTGAAGGGGCTGATAACTTCCGAACCTGGAAGTATAGGATTGGGTTAATCCTGGAAGAAAATGAATTGGACTCCTACATCAGCTCTGAGGTCCCTATCCCAGAGGATGAAGAGGCTAAGGTTTTGCATAAGAAGAACTTGGTCAAAGCGAAGAGAATAATTGTTGATTCTATCAAATACCATCTCATACCACATGTTTCATCTCTAAAGAAACCCAAGGAGATGTTTGACTCCCTGACCAAGTTATTTGAAGGGAAGAACATAAATCGGAAGATGACTCTGCGGAATCAATTGAAAGGTGTCAAGATGTTGAATGGAGAGACCATTCAATCTTACTTCTCCAAGGTCTCTCAGATCAAGGAACAACTTGAAGCTCTGGATGAAGTAGTGGACAATGGTGAAGTTGTTATGACCACTCTAAATGGCCTACCTAGGTCATGGGACTCTTTTATTCAAGGAAGTTGTGCAAGAAAGAAATTGATCTATTTCAGTAGGCTGTGGGAGGAATGCTCTCAAGAAGAAGCTAGGCTTGTGGCTCAAGAAGAAAAGATGGGAAATGAATATCAAGCACTCACCGCACATGGCAGGAAAGGAAAGTCCAAGAAGGAATCATCTCATTATAGGAAATTCTCACACCACCATTTTCATAAAGATAAGAAAGATCTCATATGCTTCAATTGCAATGAGAAGGGACACTTTGCTTCAAACTATCCCAAGAAGAAGAAAGACAACAACAACAACTTCAACAAGAAGAACAACAACAACAAAAGAAGATATCATGTTCATGCTACTGAGGATGATGAACCTCCAAAGAAGAAGGCCAGAGCAGAAAGTGATGATGATGAATCATCAAGCGAAGAAGAGTATGTTCTAATCTATGCTCTCATAGGTACTATCTCTCATGGTTGTAATGATTGGTTAATTGACAGTGGGGCTTCCAAACACATGACTGGGTTTAAAAAATCTCTTGTAAACTTATCTGAACATGAATCACCCCATAAGGTGAAACTTGGGGATGATTATCAATATCCTATCAAAGGAAGTGGTGAAGCCTCTTACAACCTAGACTCTGGAAAGTCTTTGAAGATGAAAGAAGTTCTTTATGTACCTAGGCTCAAGAAGAATCTACTCTCCATCTTTGCATTGGATGCAAAATGCATGAGGGTTGCATTTGTAGATGGACAAGTCCTAATGTGGCCAAAGGGTAAAACTATTGATGATTTAGTGGTGATTGGAGAGCAAGAGGGAGGATTGTATAGATTGAAGGGACAACCTAAACATGCCATGGTACATGATTCCATGGAGCCAAGTGAACTTTGGCACAGAAGACTTGCACATATGCACTACAGAGCATTACCAATTGCAAGGTTGTAGAAGGTCTTCCTGAAATCAAGAGCATGAAGGTGTTTGCAAAGGATGTGCAAAAGGAAAGAACATAAAGAAGGAATTCCCAAGAAGTGAAAGCAAGCCAAAAAGTATCTTGGAAATTATCCACTCTGATGTATGCGGTCCGATGTCATCTAACTCTCTGAGTGGGTATGTTTACTATGTCTCTTTCATTTATGACTTCTCCAGGAAGACTTGGGTTTACTTCTTGAAGAACAAAGATGAAGTATTTGATAAGTTCAAGGAATTAAAAACCTTGATGGAGAACCAAACTGATAAGAAGATCAAAACATTCAAATCCGACAATGGTGGAGAATTCACCTCAGGTGACTTCAAGAAGTTATGCAGTGATTCAAGAATTAAGAGGGAGTTGACTGCTCCTTACAATCCACAACAGAATGGAGTTGCAGAAAGAAAGAATAGAACAATCATGGAAGCAGCAAGGGCAATGCTACATGACCAAGATCTACCTATGCAACTATGGGCAGAAGCAGCTAGGACAACTGTATATGTGCAGAACAGAACACCCCACAAGATATTGGACAACAAGACACTAGAAGAGGTCTTCTCTGGTAAGAAACCTGAAGTCATCCATCTCACAATATTTGGTTGTCCAGTATACAGTCATGTTCCAAAGGAAAAGAGGACCAAGCGATATCCTTGAGGAAAGAAGGGTATCTTTATGGGTTACAGTGAAAGCTCGAAGGCTTACAGAATATACTTTCCAGGGTTCAAGAAGATTGATTTCAGCAGGGATGTGACATTTGATGAAAACTCAGCATTCATCAAATCAAGAAAGACACATGTTGAATATTATGAAGAACCTAAGGAAACTAGATTTCAAGACACTACTATGACTAAAGCAAGTCCAGAAGCAAATCATGAAATTGAAGATCCACAAGAACCTGTAGATCCACCCCGTGAGAATAACTCTCACAAGAGGAAACCTGCATGGGCTAGAGAGCTCATTCAAGATGCAGAAAGATATGGCATTCTAGAAGAAGAACACAGAGCAAAGAAGAGAACTAGATCACATACCAGCTATGTTGCTTTACTCTGTGATATCATAAACAAAGAACCTTCCAGTTATGAAGAAGCAGCAGAAAAGAAAGAATGGAAGGATGCCATGGTCAAGGAATACCAATCAATAATGAAGAATGATGTTTGGGATGTTGTCCCAAGCCCTGAAGGGAAGTTTGTTGTGACTTCCAAATGGATCTACAAGATCAAGCATGCTGCAGATGGCAGCATAGAGAAATACAAGGCAAGGTTCGTAGCTCGTGGCTTCTCTCAGAAAGAGGGAATAGATTATGAAGAAACTTTTGCTCCTATAGCCAAGTACACTTCCATCATAACAGTACTTGCTCTGGCTGCAATGATGAAATGGAAGATACACCAAATGGATGTCAAGATTGCCTTTTTGAATGGTGTAGTTGAAGGGGAAGTGTATGTGGAGCAGCCACTCGGTTTTGAAACACATGACAGGGATTTATATGTGTGCAGATTGAAGAAATCCTTGTATGGCTTGAAGCAAGCTCCTAGGACGTGATATGGTAGGATGAACAGTTTCCTATCTATTTTGGGCTTTACCAAGAGTAAAGCAGATTTCAACCTTTACTTCAAGGTTGAGGAAGGAAATCTTGTGATACTTCTCCTAGATGTGGATGACCTATTTGTAACAGGAGATGATAGACTGATTACCGATACAAAGAGGAAGCTTGCTGTCGAGTTTGATATGAAGGACTTGGGGATGATGCACTATTTCCTAGGTATGGAGGTGTGGCAAAGTGTAGATGGGATCTTCCTTGGACAAGGGAAGTATACAGTAGATATCCTGAAGAAGTTCGGGATGATGGATTGTAAGGCCATGGCTACACCTATGGCATCAAACCTGAAGCTTCTGTGTGATGCTTCATCTGAGCCGGTTGATGTCTCTATGTATCGTCAGATGATTGGGTCCTTGATGTACCTGATGAATACGAGACCAGATATTTGCTTTGCGGTGAACACATTGATCCAGTTCCTAACGGATCTGAGGAGTGTTCACCTGGTTGCTGTAAAGCATATTTTGAGGTACCTAAAGGGTACAGTTGATTATGGGCTCAAGTATGATGCGAATCAAAAGTTTAACCTGCAAGGTTATGTTGATTCGGACTGGGCAGGCAGTGCTGCATATAGGAAGAGCACATCTGGGTGCTGCTTCAGTATGGGATTAGGTGTGATCTCTTGGTTTAGTAGGAAGTAATCTTGTGTAGCTCTGAGTACATTCGAGGCAGAGTATGTTGTATCCTGTTCGGCTAGTTGTGAGGCAGTATGGCTTCGGAAGCTACTGTCTGAGCTATTTGATCTCTCGCTAGAGACTACTGGTATATTTTGTGACAACCAGAGCTGTGTGAAGCTGTCTGAGAACCCCATGTTCCACGACAGGTCGAAACACATAGAGATCAAATATCACTATATCAAGGATATGGTGCAGAGAGGAGCAGTGAAGCTCCTGTATGTTGCGATGGACGAGCAGATTGTAGATGTGCTAACAAAACCACTAGCCAGAGTGAAGTTCGAGTACTTCAGAGAGAGGCTTGGTGTTCTTCAGATTGATGACACTTCAAGGAAGAAGTGATGTATACATTTGTAGGAACCATTCCGAGCATGATGATAGGAGAATCCTTCCATGGTTGTGGACGTAATCGCTGGATGATGAGCATCAGTACGATGTTCGAGTTTCTGCTCAATATGATCAGTTGGATCATTTATGTATGTATGCATCATGTTGGATGCTGGATATGATCAGTTGGATCATTTATGTATGTATGCATCATTTTGGATGCTGGATATGATCATTTGGATCATTTATGTATGTATGCATCATGTTGGATGCCAGATATGATCAGTTGGATCATTTATGTATGTACGCATCATGTTGGATCATTTATGTATATACGCATCATGTTGGATGCTGGATATGATTGGTTGGATCATTTGTATGCATTTTGTATATGCATCATGTTGGATGCTCAGACCATGTATATGTATATGTATCAGGTGGATACGTTGTATGATCAGGTAGATCATGTATGTTGATATGTATCAGGTATGATCAGGTGGATCATATATTTGTATATGTATCAGGTGGATACATTGTATGATCAGGTAGATCATGTTATGTATCAGGCAGATACTGTGTATGCATCAGGTGGATGTATTGTATGATAAGGATGATCATGGATGACGAGCTTCAGGATGTTGCTCCAGATGACATGCATCGGGACGATGCAGCAATGATGATCAGGATGATGTATGGTGAGTATCAAGATGATACTCTATGGTCGTGGAATAGGTTGTGCAGATAAGAATATAATTTATTCCCTGGGAGATTTGCAGGTACTCTTTCGAGGTTTTTCCTATGGCATGTAATTTGTACCCTGGGATATCTGGAAAATGCTCTTTCAAGGTTTTGCTTGGGAGGACATATAATTTGTGCCCTGGGATATTTGCAAATACTCTTTTGAGGTTTTTCCTATGGCGTGTAATTTGTGCCCTGGGATATCTAGAAAATGCTCTTCCGATATTTTGTCCTATGGCATGTAATTTATGCCCTAAGAGATCCGATAGGTTGAGCCGTGTGCTCGTATTCAATCCTGGGATGCTCTTTCAAGGTTTTTCCATGACCACATGTAATTTGTGCCCTGGGAGATCCAATAGGTTGATTCGTGTGCTCGTAATCAGTCCTGGGATGCTCTTTCAAGGTTTTGTGGTGACCACATGTAGCTAGGGTTTTACCCCTAGCTTGTGCAAATGAGCACCTACTAAGGAGAATGGACTCCTTAGTAGCAATTCAGTAAATGTAAATAATTAAGCTAAAACATAAATATAAACTAATCTAAAACACATGCATGAAACATAAAGAACAAAAGATAAATAATGGTTTTGTATTGATATTACCTCCAATGTGGAGGTTGATGAAGCTCTTGTAATTTGTGCCCTGAGCGATCCGATAGGTTGAGCCTTGTGCTCGTAATCAGTTCTGGGATTCTCTTTCGAGGGTTTGTGGTGGAGTCACATGTAATCAGTCCTGGAGATCTGGACAGGATGAAAAAGGCCTTAGATGCTCTTTAGGGTTCTTGCTAGTCAAGAGACTCTTTTAAGGTTTTGTGACGCATGTAATAAGTCATGAGATTCAGAGATGATGATGAAGACCTGGAGGTAGTGGGCCTACATCCAGTATGAAAAAGGACTGGCTCTGTAGAACTTCCTATGATGAGTAGATTCAGAGATTGCTTGAGATAGCAGCAGTGACGATGACAATGTTTCAAGGTCGATGCATCGATGACAATGATCTAGAGAAGAAGACTTGTGCTAGTAGAACTGTGTTGAGAAATACCTTCCTAGTTAAGAGGGAGTGTTGATGTATATGTAACTTCAAAATGTATTTCATTTATATATTTATTGTACTCCTATAGAGATGTATTATTCCTCTATAAGGAAGTGTCATCATTTGTATTGACAAGTGTCGCAAGTGTGTTAACTTGCCGATGGGTTATTAGACCACCTTGTAAGGGGTCGGCCCGATATAATATAATATGAAGTTATTGTACCTATCTAGACAAGTCGGCCCCATAAGGTTATTGGGAAAACAGGACAAGTATAAATAGAGATCAGGAGATCTCTATTTGGATCACTCAGAACTCACACTTCCTTCACTCAGAAAGTGGCGCACATGTGAGGAGGAGGATCAGCTGGTAAGAGGAGTCTATCTCTTGTACTTTGTTTGTACTTTGGTTGTGCTATTGCTCTATCTATCTCTGAGGAAGTTGTGGGATTTTTCACCTTACGGTTTTCCCCACGGAAACTCTGTGTGTCTATTGTCTCTCATGCTTTTGATTCTTGTGATGATTGACATGCTTGTTATGATTGATATGCATTGATATACTGTACATGTTGTTCTCTCAGTAAAGATCCTAGAGTATATTGAATTAATGCTCAAAATTTAACACCAGGCCCCATCATTATTCTTGGAGATGACTCAGAAACTATTCCAAAGGGTAAAGGTAGAGTAGATCTAAACAATGCCTCATTTTTCAATGTTCTCTATTTCCCAATTCTAGCTGCAAAATTGTTGTCCGTATACCAAATAACACATACCGGTTCACCCAAATGAGTTTTCTTCACCCCATATAATGTGGAGATCTTTGAGATCTCCACAGGAAGAGTTGTTTCATTAGGCACTGTGGATCATTCCTCTAGAGTCTACAAGTTTTCACAGTTTTTTCCTATCTCTCCACCAGGAGCACTCTTCTCTCATGCTAATGAAGCAAGAAATATTTGGCATGAGAGGTTTGGAAATATAAATTACATATACCTTCATGAACTTCATCACAAAAAACATGGTTGTAGGGTTTTTGTTATCTTCTCAATAAACATAGACTACGCATGGTGTCTAGGTGATAGGAAGTCTTTAATTTTTGCTCTTTTACGTGTGTTTAAGGTCCGGTCTGGCAGGTTGAAGAAGGTAACTAATCTGAAATAACTGTTTAAAGCTAACTATCCTTCAAAAGGAAAATTTCATGTTTCAGAAGATTAGGCAGGCCTGGCAATGGTTCGTTAACTACCAAAAACCCTATTTTCGGTGGTTTATCGTGTGAAAGAAAATATGCTCCAACTACCGAAAGGGAAAAATTACTGCGTAAGTTGTGGGGAAGTTTTCGGTGGCTTGGGCAAACACGATGGTGTTCATTAGCCACCAAAAGGTAAATGTTTTCTGCAGTTCACGGTGCAAGTTTAGAACCTTGCTTAGCTGCCGAAAAGCAAAGTCGTTTCTACAATACATGAGGCCGTTTTGGGGGTTTGGGCAGACACGATGGTGTTCATTAGCCACCGAAATGGTGGATACTTTTCGTAGCTCATCATCCAAAGGTTGGGTTTTTTACAGCCACCGAAAGCAAAGAGCACTGGTTAAGACCATTTTCCAGTGGCATATGGTGTCAACGGTGGATTATCGGCTGTCGAAAAGGAGTTGGCGTTGATCGGTAGGCACGTCAAATCGGGGGTTTGGTCATAATACAGCGAACTCACCATGTCTTAGCCGCTGAAAGGGTCTTTTCAGTGAAAGCACATTTTACCCCAAGGAGAGGCCAGAAGCCACCGCCATGACTCTGACCAGATCAACCTCGCTTCTGCTCATCATAACAACATTTCTAAAAATCCATTCCCCCAGTACAATCACGCTGCATTATCTATCATTACGCCCTCATGATTATCCACCTTTTCATACCCCTCAGAATCAGTTCCCGAAAAGCCACACCACCCTTCCTCTTTCATCCTCACCACGTCGATCGAACACATTTTCTGTCTGATTTCCCGTCTCTCCCTTAGTCCTGAGTTTACCAGCAAGTGCCAGCAAGTAGGTTATTGATGAAGAAAGGAGGAGGGGTGGTTTTGAGGAAAGAGTTGAACGACATCTAATACCTGGAGGCACACCCCGAGGTATGTCAGTTTCTCAAAAATGTCGGTTGCTATAACTTCTGCAAAAAGCTTCAAGGTTCTCATCAACAGGTGGTCGAAGCGTTTTCCCTCACGTTTGACGGAAGTAAGGCTATGATAGGCAAGGAGGAATTCCAGGTGGATGAGGCCCTCATAGCCCAGGTAATAGAACTTCCTACAACCAGAGAAAACTGTTTTAAGACCACTGTCAAAAAAGATTTTGAATTTCAATCATACCTGAAATCGGAGCATAGGAACCTGGTTTGGAAAAAAGACATTCCTATGTCATATCTGGAGGATAAATTGCAGCTTTTATTGAAGTCCATTCTGGTCTATATAACTTGTGAGGGCAGGTATAACAGGGTGCCAATTTACCATTTTAGGCTACTGGATCACTTCACTGGCAAGAGCTCTTTAAATCTCCCTTTCTACCTCCATAAGAGCCTCACCAAGATGGCACATCAAGTAAAAGCCTAGCCCACCAAAATTGTAGGAAGATTGTACCACCATGGCCTAATCAAACTCTTGGTCTTTGAGTTATTACAGAGGAAAAGCACGAACTGGGCTTTCTTTCTGTTCTGGAGTGGTTTTGAAACAGAATTACAACCGGAGGATGGAAAGAAGTCTTCCACCCCCAGAAGTGGGAAAAGGAAGAGGAGGGCTATTCCATTAATTCAAACCGAACCCCTCTCCTCAAATCCAAAGGTGAAGAAATCCAAAAGGAAACTAGCATTTAAAGATAAGGCTGAGGTAGAGGGAGTTGTTTCAGAAGAAACCCCTTCAAGGAATACTAATCTTTTAAACCTTCCATACACCGATTCTGAGGAGGATGAATTGCAGGAAGCTGGAGTAGAAAAAGAGGAGGTGGCAATGGAATAGGAACCCCAGGAAGCAACCCCATCCATGATGGAACAGGAAAATGACTATGTCAATTTGTCTTCCCCTACACCTGTGGAGGAACAAGGTCAGTAAGTGGCTGAGGGATCAATTCACAATGCAAAGATTTATGCCTCACATAAAATCAACCGGCTCCTCCAGCAAGCTTATGAATGCGAGATACTCCAAAGGGTCATTAAGGAAAAAAATGAAAGGCTGACCAAAAGGTATAATGAGATTTATGTGTCTTTTCAGGGATTGACCAAGAAACGTGGAAAAATGAGAGGCAGAAACATCAAACTGATCAGAGAAAACATCAAGCTGAGGAGGAAGGTTGAGTCTTTAGAGGGTAAGGAAAAATTTCAGAGGGCTCAACCCAAGGTACTTTCAGACCTCGACACTCTGGCAGTAGCTGCAATCTAATTCGCTGACCCTCCGGTCTTTGCCCAGGTGGAAGAGAAATACAGGTAGCAAGGGGGACAGAAACACAGTTTTGCTAATTTTTTGCTGGTTGGATCATACATTGTTTTCGGCAGCTTGGGCGAACACAGGAGTTGTTCATTAGCTGTCGAAAAGAGATAAAAGTTTTCTAACACTTTGAAGCAGTTTGGTGGTTTAAGCGAAGCATAAATCTAATTCATTAACCATCGGATACCAATCTTTCGACTGCTTATCACCTCCAAGCCCAGTTTTGTTAACCACTGAAAACACAGAGGTATGTCTGTAGGCATCAAACCCCCTTTTTTTCATCCTGAGCATCTTAAAGGAATTTTCCAGGGAATCCATAAGCGCTCAGTTGCATCATGATCACCTATGGTCCCAGACTAAGGGCGCCAGCAAGTTGAACGGTCAAATATTTATGTCTATTTTTAGAAAAAGACGCCTACAAGTGTTTTGTAGACAGCAGTTTCAAACTCGTCCTCCAACCCCCAGAGGCTCGTTCAGCCGTCAAGCGTAGGTGTATCAGCAGGAATCAGTTATTGTAATCATAATACGCCGTCACACTTTCATTAATTGTTTTAGTTGTTATTCTTAGCATATTCGATCCATCTTTGGGATCTGAAAAACTTTGTAATGGCTATAAAGCCTAGAACTCATGTAGAACAAGGGTTCGATTTTGGAGAGACTGGTCTATATTTGTATTTTCATACTTCAGTGACTTCTCAGATAATATAAGATTCTTTTACTATTTGCTTTTAGATTTCTCTTTCTTATGTTTCTGTATTTACAGTTGATGGTTTATTTCCTGTATGCTCACTTGTTTATGCTAGATAGTTGTTATCCTGTTTTGGCATTTGAGAACTGAACATACATGTTATTTATTTTGTTGTGATTATCCATTTACATACAAATTTCTATGTATGATTCTATTGACACGATAAGGATTCACTCCCGTTAACCTTTTAATAACCCTCTGAACAACAATAGTCAAAGCCTTGTCTCCCTAAGCGTCCCTATGTGTGTTCTGAGTGTGTGAGTTTTGATCTCAATCATCCAATTTGATCCAAACAAACCCCATCATTCAAGATAATTTTAAGTTACCAGGCATCTCTGAATACAACCTAAGAGAGATTCCTGTAGTGATAACAAATTGGCGTTGTTGCTGGGGAAAGATTATTGAAGCAGCAGCTTCCCTGGGAGACGACACAGCTCCAGTTTTGATGATAGACAAAGCCTGGGCATTATTTCGGTTGTAATCATCTATCTGGCGACTCCACTAGAATGAAGTGGCTTCGAGAAGACAAAGTACCAAATCAAATCCTCAAAGGCCACCAGTGACACCTATTTCAGATCCCGAATAGATTATAAGGAGAGGAAGGACTATGCAGAGATAGATTTCCAGAGCCACAAGGCGAACTACATCAGGCCTTACCAGAGGTATTTCTTCGGTCTCATCAGATGAAACTCCTTTTGAATCTCCATTTTCTAAAGAAGTTGGTTCACAAGAAACTATAAGTAGAGCAGAAGATTTATGGGCCCAAGTATATTCATCCATTTCTGTTGCCCAAGTCCATAGCCCTGATTCTGCTACCCAAGCTAACCTAAGAAAAGAAATCCTAGAATCCATCAAAGAAGAAGGTTGTTCCTCCTACCTACAGCCCTCACCGAATGAACCAGAAGAAAAGTACCCCTTTTTTGACACCAATGTACTTGCCATAGAAAACATATTTCAGGACCTTTTAAACCAGCGTGAGCAAAGGCTGTCCTCTTTACTTGCACAGTCCAATAAGAAAATGGATTGCCCAGAACAGCCATCAATCTGTTTCACCCCCATTTTTGGTGACTCCATTGAAACAAAACCTCCACTTTCATCGTTTCCTATACCTCCTCAGCTACCATCCACACTCAAATTGCTTTCTGCCATCCCTTTAGTACCCACACCCACCATGGCTGTCCCTCTAACCAAAATGGAGAAGATCCTCCTTACTAGGTATGCCCCTCTAAATTTTCCTAATCCCCTTTCTACTATTCCTACCGGAGATTACCAAAAATATATGCCTAAATTCACCAGGGAGGGGGATTTTACAGCCGAGGAGCACTTGGAGGCATTTTATAGCTATGCTGAGAATATCAATATCGAGCATGAAGATGTATGGACTAGGGTGTTTGTGCAAAGTTTGGATGGTCAGGAAAGAAAGTGGTTTAAAGAACTACCCGTTGGATCAATAGATGACATCGAAGCCCTGGATGAATTGTTTTTGAAACATTGGGGGGAAAGAAGAGACCACCTTTATTATCTCACAGAATTTGATAATTTAAAGAGAGAAAGTGGTGAGTCTGTGTCATCTTTCACAAAGAGGTTTAATAAAATGTTTAGCAAAATCCTTGCTAAAATCAAACCTACGGATACCTCTGCCAGGATCACTTACGCCAATGCTTTTGACCCTGATTTTTGCCTTCATCTCCGAGAAAGAAGAGCTGCCTCTTTACTACTCATGCAAGATGCTGCACTCGAAGTTGATTCAAACATGGTTGTATCTAATATCCTCAAAGGGAAAATCAACAAGAAAAGGCAGGCCCCAAATTCCTCCTCCTCATCAGGAACTAACCTGGAAAAAATGGCTAAAATGTTGGACAGCCTGACCTCCGAAATGTCCAAGCTGAAATTGCAAGGCCAGCCATCTGCGAGAAGTAAAGGACCGAATGAGTTTGTTCCCAGGAACACCAATGCCCCCCCTTACAGAATAAATGGCCCACAGGTTTCGACCCTCCAGAGAGACAGGAATCCTGCTGAAGAACAAAGGATCAGAGCCCCTTTCCAGCATGCAGTATTAGAAGAAGAACAAGAACTCATTCAGGGAGAAGCAAAAGGAGAAGATAATGTCAACTGCATGGAGGATAAGGTTGACCTCGCCTTCCTGACACAATCTGATTACGAGGAAGCCCTCATGAATGAACAAATCACCGAGGAATCACTGTATCAGGCTGATGATTAAAGGAGCTATGATTTGAGGTCCAGGACTGTTGCAAAGAAACCTTTAACCCTTGCTCCTAGGAAGAAGACTCCTGCCCCCACCAAACAGCCTGCTGCTCTTGCAAAATTGTCTGTCACTCTGTCAAAACAGTAACCTGCTGCTCCTACAAAACAGGTTATCGCTCTTGCAAAACAACAGCAAAGACCATCCCAGCCAGTTGCCTCAGATCCTGGCCAACTTACATCTCTAGCCCAAGAGACGAGACTCCCTGACAAGTTGCCCTACTCCTTCAATCTCAAAACTGAGATGCAGAAAATAAAAATCCCTTTTCCACTAATCGAGCTGATGAAAAACGATTCCTTCAAGTCATCCATACTGAAATCCCTCTAGCCAAAAGCACTCGTAGATGCTGACTTTGTGAATTTACAAGACGATAAGTCTACAATAACCCTAGGTCCCATGGTTGAAGAACAGGACGGGTCCTGCCCACCTTTTTATATATCCTTAAACATCCATGACAAAATTCTTCACAATTGCTTACTCAACTCAAGAGCCTCTCACAACCTCATGCCTAAAGCCGTGATGGAAGAAATTGGGCTTAGCATCACAAAACCCTACCATGATCTCTTCTCTTTTGATTCCAGAAAAGTTAGATGCCTGGACCTCATAAAGGATCTTATCATAAACCTGACTCAGTTGCCTTCAAAAAGTATGGTCATGGATGTAGTGGTTTCTAACATCCCACCGAAGTTTGGTATCCTATTGTCCTGGTCATGGAGTAAGCGGCTAGGGGGTACCCTACAAATGGATCTGACTTATGCTACCATTCCTATGTGTGGAGGAGAAACTAAAAGGCTCTATAGGGAAAACAGGTTGGCTTATGTCATCAGCAATGAGAAGAATTATGTAAACCATCCCATCTACAAAGTAGATACAGATTTTGGGGCATGCATCCTGCAAATAGATGATGAACAGCCAGCCTAAGTCTGAAATAACTATTTAAAGCTAACTCTCCTTCAAAAGGCAAATTTCAGGTTTCGGTAGCTTAGGCAGGCCTAGCAATGGTTCGTTAACTACCGAAAACCCTGTTTTTGGTTGTTTATCGTGTGAAAGAAAATACACTCTAGCTACCAAAAGGGAAAAATTACAGCATAAGTTGTGGGGCAGTTTTCGGTGGCTTGGGCAAACACGATGGTGTTCATTAGCCATCGAAAGGTAAATGTTTTCTGCAGTTTACGGTGCAAGTTTAGAACCTTCCTTAGCTGCCAAAAAGAAAAGTCGTTTCCACAATCCATGAGGCTGTTTCGGGGGTTTGCGAAGACACGATGGTGTTCATTAGCCACCGAAAGGGTGGATACTTTTCGTAGCTCATCATCCAAAGGTTGGGTTGTTTACAGCCACCGAAAGCAAAGAGCACTAGTTAAGACTATTTTTCGGTGGCATACGGTGTCAACAGTGGATTATTGGCTGCCAAAAAGGAGTTGGCGTTGATCGGTAGGCATGTCAAATCGGGGGTTTGGTCATAATACAGGGAACTCATCATGTCTTAGCCGTCGAAAGGGTCTTTTCAATGAAAGCATGTTTTACCGCAAGGTGAGGCCAGAAGCCCCCGCCATGACTCTCACCATATGGACCTCGCTTTCGCTCCACATAATAGCATTTCTAAAAATTCATTCCCCCAGTACAATCACGCTGCATTAGCTATCATTACGCCCTCATGATTATCCACCTTTTCATACCCCTCGGAATCAGTTCCCAAAAATCCACACCACCCTTCCTCTTTCATCCTCACCACGTCGATCGAACGCATTTTCTGTCTGATTTCCTTCTCTCCCTCAGTCCCAATTTTAATAGCAGGTGCCAGCGAGCAGGTTATCGATGAAGAAAGGAGTAGGGGCAGTTTTGAGGAAAGAGTTGAATGGCATCTGCTACCTGGAGGCACACCCTGAGGTATGTCAATTGTTCAAAAATGTCGGCTGCTATAACTTCTGCAAAAAGCTTCAGGGTTCTCATCAAAAGGTGGCCGAAGCGTTTTCCCTCACATTTGAAGGCAGTAAGGATGTGATAAGCAAGGAGGAATTCCAGGTGGATGAGGCCCTCATAGCCCAGGTAACAGAACTTCCAACAACCAGAGAAAACTGGTTTAAGACCACTGTCAAAAAGGATTTCGAATTTCAATCATACCTGAAATCGGAGCATAGGAACCTGGTTTGGAAAAAAGACATTCCTATGTCATATCTAGAGGATAAATGGCAGCTTTTATTGAAGTCCATTCTATTCTATATAACCTGTGAGGGCATGTATAATAGGGTGCTAATTTACCATTTTAGGCTACTGGATCACTTCACTAGAAAGAGCTCTTTAAATCTCCCTTTCTACCTCCACAAGAGCCTCACCAAGATGGCACATCAAGTAAAAGCCCAGCCCACCAAAATTGCAGGAAGATTGTACCACCATGTCCTGATCAAACTCTTGGTCTCTGAGTTATTACAGAGGCCAAGCACGAACTGGGATTTCTTCCTGTTCTAGAGTGGTTTCGAAACAGAATTACAACTGGAGGATGGAAAGAAGTCTTCCACCCCCAGAAGTGGGAAAAAGAAGAGGAAGGCTATTCCCTTAATTCAAACTGAACCCCTCTCCTCAGATCCAAAGGTGAAGAAATCCAAAAGGAAACTAGCATTTAAAGATAAGGCTGAGGTAGAGAGAGTTGTTTCAGAAGAAACCCCTTCAAGGAATACTAATCTTTTAAACCTTCCATACACTGATTTTGAGGAGGATGAATTGCAGGAAGCTGGAGCAAAAAAAGAGGAGGTGGCACTGGAACAGGAACCCCGAGAAGCAGCCCCATCCATGATGGAACGGGGAAATTACTATTTCAATTTGTCTTCCCGTACACCTGTGGAGGAACAAGGTCAGCAGGTGGCTGAGGGATCAATTCACAACGCAAATATTTCTGCCTCGTAGAAAATCAACTGGCTCCTCCAGCAGGCTTATGAATGCAAGATACTCCAGAGAGTCATTAAGGAAAAAAATGAAAGGCTGACCGAAAGGTATAACAAGCTTTATGTGTCTTTTCAGGGATTGACCAAGAAACATGGAAAAATGATAGGCAGAAACATTAGACTGATCAGAGAAAACATCAAGCTAAGGAGGAAGTTTGAGTCTCCAGAGGGTAAGGAAAAATTTCAAAGGGCTCAGCCCAAGGTACTTTCAGACCTCGACACTCTGGAAACAGCTGCAATCAAATTCGTTGACCCTCCGGTCTTTTCCCAGGTGGAAGAGAAATCCAAGTAGCAAGGGGGACATAAACACCGTTTTGCTAAATTTTTGTTTGCTAGATCATACATTGTTTTTGGCAGCTTGGGCGAACACAGGAGCTGTTCATTAGCTGTCGAATCCCGATTTGGTGGTTTTCTACGTACAAGCAGAGTCCTCCTGGATACCGAAAAGAGATAAAGGTTTTCCAGCAATTTGAAGCGATTCAGTGGTTTAGGTGAAGCGTAAATCTAATTCATTAACCACCGAATACCAAGCTTTGGGCTGCTTATCACCTCCAAGCCCAGTTTTGTTAACCACCGAAAACACAGAAAATGCAGAGGTACATCTGTAGGCATCAAACCCCCTTTTTTTTATCCTGAGCATCTTAAAGGAATTTTACAGGGAATCCATAAGTGCTCAATTGCATCATGATCACCTCTAGTCCCAGACTGAGGGCGCCAGCAAGTTGAACGGTCGAATATTTCTGTCTATTTTTAGAAAAAGAAGCCTACAGGTTTTTTGCAGACAACAGTTTCAAACTTGTCCTCCAACCACTAGAGGCTCATTCAACTGTCAAGCATAGGTGTATCAGCAGGAATCAGTTATTGTAATCATAATATGCTGTCACACTTTCATTAACTGTTTTAGTTGTTATTCTTAGCATATTCGATCCATCTTTGGGATCTGAAAAACTTTGTAATGGCTATAAAGCCCAGAACTCATGTAGAACAAGGGTTTGATTTTGGAGAGACTAATCTATATTTGTATTTTCAGACTTCAGTGACTTCTCAGATAATATAAGCTTCTTTTACTATTTGCTTTCAGATTTCTCTTTCTTATGTTTCTGTATTTACAGTGGATGGTTTATTTCCTGTATGCTCACTTGTCTATGCTACATAGCTGTTATCCTGTTTTGGCATTTGAGAACTGAACATACATGTTATTTATTTTGTTGTGATTATCCATTTATATACAAATTTATGTCTATGAGTCTGCTGACACGATAAGGATTCACTCCCGTTAACCTTTTAGCAACCCTCTGAACAGCAGTAGTCAAAGCCTTGTCTCCCTGAGCATCCCTATGTGTGTTCTGAGTGTGTGAGTTTTGATCTCAATCATCCAATTTGATCCAAACAAACCCCATCATTCAAGATAAGTTTAAGTTACCAGGCATCTCTAATTACAACCTAAGAGAGATTCCTAGAGTGATAACAGTTTCCAAACATCACTTTCACAAAATGATTGTGCCAGGGTTGCATCCTACGAAAACACCCTCAGAAAAATTTTAAGAGATCAAGGCCCTAGAGATCCTTTGAACCGTTGGATATGATCCATAGTGATATTGCTGGTCCTTTCCCTCATATGTCACTGAGAAAATACAGCTACCTACTAACTTTCATTGATGATCATACTAGGTATTGCTGGGTCTATTTCTGCGGTTTAAGTCTGAAGTTTTTGGCCATTTCAAGTTTTTTAAAGCCATGGTTGAGAACCAGTCTGGAAGGAAGATAAAGAAAATAAGATCTAATCATTGGGGAGAGTACATCAAATCTTATTTTCAGCAGCTTTGTGCAGTGGCTGGTGTCCACATGCAGCGCACTGGGCCATACACTCCTTAGCATAATGGAGTTGCTGAGAGAAAGAATCGATCTCTGAAGGAGATGGCCACTTGTATGCTGGAAGAAAGGTATTTTCCACCAAATTTTTGGGATGAAGAAATCAACTGTTCAACCTACATACAAAATAGAGTCCCACATAAATCACTGAAAGGAGTTACCCCTCATTAATATTGGCGTGGCAAGAAACCTGATATTTCACATTTTAGGATATTTGGTGTCAAGGCTTGGGCTAGAGTGCCATCCGAGAAGAGAAGGGATTAGAGCCACAGAGTAGGCCATGTTTGTTTGTTTGATACTTAGAAGACTCAAAGGGGTGCAAAATTCTTGATATGATCACCAACAAATCATTTATAGAAAGAAGTGTTCAGTTTGAGGAAGAGACCCTACAAGGAGTTGAGATTGGAGAGTCATCTGAACCACCATCGAAAGAAGGAAATGAAGATTTGAATGAGGCTTATGATTATGAATATTATGATTTTAATTCAAATGATCATGTTTATGATATGATTGCAGACTCAAGCTCATCATCAATCCAAAGTGGTTAGCAAAAACCATAGAATTTGTTGGTGAACTTGCTAGGAATCCTCAAGATCCTAGAAAGACAAGGTCACAATATGAGAATGCACTTTCAGTAAGGGATCCAAATCTTGATAAGATATTTTTTCTCATGATTGAATCATATCCTAAAACATATGAATAATCCTTATAAGATCCAATATGGAGGTTTTCTATGGATGAGGAGTTCCACTCCTTGCAGAAAAATGGAACTTGGGAGCTAGTCAAGCTTCCACCGGGCAAAAAGCTAGTAAAATGAAAATGGATCTACAAGACTAAGATGGCCACTAATTTTGATGAATTCAATCATAAATAAAGGTTGGTGTCCAAGGGATTTTCACAATTCCAAGTTCTAGACTATAATGATACCTTTTCCCCAGTGGAAAAAATGGATTCTATCCCACTAGTTTTGTGAGTTACAGCAACAAAGTGTTGGTTAGTTCACCACATGGATGTGAAGTATGCTTTTCTTCATGGTGATATCTAAGAGGAAATTATATGCAGCAACCTGAAATCTATTTTGTAGATCCATCACTTCTGTGCAGGATAAGGAAATCATTGTATGGACTTAAGCAAGCTCCCAGAGCTTGGTATGCAAAGATGGACCATTTCCTCCTGACACAACATTTTCATTGGTGCAAATATGATCCAAATGTGTATCGAAAGAAAATAAATGGTAATATTGTGATTATAGTATTATATTTTGATGATTTACTAATCACAAGAAGTGCTAATGATGAAATTTTATCACTAAGGAAATCTTTGCATCAAGTTTTATCCATGACATATTTGGGGATTCTTAGTCATTTTGGGGGCTTGAGATCACTCAGTCACCCAATGGAATCACTATATGTTAGTCCAAATATGATTTTGATATGATTAAAAGTTTCAAGATGGCAGAATGTAAGGCTGCAAAGACTCCTTTCCTTTCAGGATTCAGGCTATAAGAAGGGGATTCTACACCCTTAGTGAACAACACCCTCTACAAGCAACTAGTTGGAAGCTGGTTGTACTTGACTCACTCCCAACCAGATTTGGAATATGTAGAAATTCATGTTGCAAGACATATGGAGCAGCCACATGAGCTTTATTGGAGAGTTGCAAAAAGGATCTTTCAATTTGTACAAGGCACCAAGACACATGGGATCCACTATGCTTCCAATTCCTCACTGTATCTAGTTGCATTTTCTGACTCGGATTTGGATGGGGATAGTGTAAAATTAGTCACAGCAGATCTAATGAACCAGTAAATCAATCACAACAGATGAACATAGAAAATATGGTCTAAAACTGTGTAAAACAGTCACAACAGATCTAATGAACAAGTAAATCAATCACAACATATGAACATAGAAAATATGGTGTAAAACTGTGTAAAACATGCACAGTGCTCAATATCCCAATGAGGGTGAATAATTACAATACAATACAGTCACAATGACTGAGCAATTCGAATTGCCTAAGGAGGTCATTCAAATCACTGAATGGAGTAGCTTGACTCCAACTAGGATTCCTCATCATCAATCAGTGGTGGTCATCAATGCACAAGAACCAGTCATCCAGGTGTCAATCTGAGTCTAACTGAGTGTAACATGTGTAACTAAAGTGTGTAGCACTGATATAGGGAAGTGGGCTCAGTGGAGAGCACATGGGAGGCTAACTGAAGTCAAAACAAGTCATCTAGTCAGTCTGGAGGTCCAATGGAGTGAAATAGTCAGTCGAGAGTGAAACTAGCCTCAAATCAGGGAGAATCGGAGCTAACTGAGTGTAACTGAAGTGGAACTGCAGTGGTAGGTGAAGAAGTGCGCCCTTCTCTTGCAGTAGGTGAGAAGTGGGCGCCTTCATGACTAGGAGGGCTAAAGAACTGATGTAAGAAGATCCTGAGTTCTAGAATAAGGTGTCTAAGGTGCTGGAGGCATCAACTTGGTGACTGGGATGCATGCAAAGTGCATGCAAACCCTAATTGCATGCAAGATCCTGAAAAAGATGATGTGGATATCCGAACACCCCCCCTCAAGCTAGACTGTGATGTGAAAAACAAATAATGTAGGGCCATGGTTACTAAGACCAAAGGTCACCCCAATACAATAATCCAAAAAAAAGAACAATCCATGAACCGAGGAAATGGAGAAAACCTCATGGGAAAAACCCCCCCTCAAAATGGACTGTAACACACCAAAAGATTTAACTGCTCCAAAATCAAGTAGATATGTCTGGAGGTATCTTAATCTTGGGAGTAAATGGATCATGCTCCAAAAACATGTGCTTGAATTCTCCATCAGTGGATGCAAGCGAATGTGGAGACTTTATGAACTTGCTCTTCATACCGAAAATGGTGAGAACAAATCTGAAAATATGAGGATGATCCTGGAACCTATGATTCGAACCAAGTGAGGTAGGAATAGCTCCAATCGGATCAAATAGATCTTGAAACTTGAACTTCTTATCAATAGAAGCTAAATCAGCTCCAAAAATAGATGAATGGTTTCTTGAGATCTCCTTTGAACCAACAAGGGTGAGATCAAAACCAAAATCAGAAAAAAGTGCATGAGAATTGAACTCAAGCGAATGGTAGTGCTCTTCATCTTCATTAAAAATCTGAGAAACTTTGCAAATGATAGAACATAAGTCTATAGGAGGAATGCAATCAAGGAGGGTGAATGCTTCACATCCAAAATCAGATTTTACCTCCAAAACTTCAAGTAGATCATTATTCTGCATGCCGGCAAACTCATGTGAAAGAGAGGATTCAAGGACCTCTTCAGAATCTAGAGTATGAGATGGTTTATCTTGCTCAGAATTTGAAATAGAAGACTTTGAGAGAGTGAGTTTTGAATCTATAGTTTCTTGTTCATCTTGAACAATTGTTGAGTCCAACACATGATCGGAAAGAACACATAAGGAGATCTCACTGGGCGTGTTCTCCAAAAGGCTAGCATGATCCTCTTCTTCCTGCTTTCCAAATTCTCTGTCAAGTTGGACCCATAGATCACTTGGATTTTCAGCAGTATTACTAAGGTAGTGCATACAAGGAGACATAGCAAGACACATTGCTCCAAAAGCTCTGTCACAATCATTGATCCAATCAGTCTCCTCTTCATCGGAATCAAAATCTCTTGTATTACCAATGCACATATCAAAAAGACATTGTCTCTTCAAGAATGCAATCATCTTTGGTTTCCATTCATCATAGTTGAATGGAGTAAGAATATTTTGTGAAGAAGAAGTCTCCATCTTTGCATTAGTGAATGTACATGGAGAAGTAAGAAACCTGCAAATCACACACAAACAAACTCTATGTTTTCAGCCTTGCATGCACATGAGCGAATGCACATGAGATTTTGCATGTCGTTGCTGAAATATATTGGTGAGCAAAGATTGCTCTCTCTTCATGTAGAACACCTGCAGAAAATAAGTCTTGTCCCTGCCATGGCTCTGATACCATGTAAAATTAGTAACAGCAGATCTAATGAACAAGTAAATCAATCACAACAGATGAACATAGAAAATATAGTGTAAAACTATGTAAAACATGCACAGTGCTCAATATCCCAATGAGGGTGAATAATTACAATACAATACAGTCACAATGACTAAGCAATTCGAATTGCCTAAGGAGGTCATTCAAATCACTGAATGGAGTAGCTTGACTCCAACTAGGAGTCCTCATCATCAATCAGTGGTGGTCATCAATGCACAAGAACCAGTCATCCAGGTGTCAATCTGAGTCTAACTGAGTGTAGCATGTGTAACTGAAGTGTGTAACACTAATATAGGGAAGTGAGCTCAGTGGAGGGCACATGGGAGGCTAACTAAAGTCAAAACAAGTCATCTAGTCAATCTGGAGTTCCAACGGAGTGAAATAGTCAGTCGGGAGTGAAACTAGCCTCAAATCAGGGAGAATCGGAGCTAACTGAGTGTAACTGAAGTGGAACTGCAATGGTAGGTAAAGAAGTGCGCCCTTCTCTGGCAGTAGGTGAGAAGTGGGCACCTTCATGACTAGGAGGGATAAAGAACTGATGTAAGAAGCTCCCGGGTGCTATAATAAGGTGGCTAAGGTGCTGGAGGCATCAACCTGGTGACTGGGATGCATGCAAACCCTAGAATTTGCATGCAAACCCTAATTGCATGCAAGATCCTGAAAAAGATGATGTGGATATCCGAACAGATAGCACAAAATGGAATTCCACTTTTGGGTTTGTATTCATTCTTGGATGAGTTCCTATATGATGATATAGTAAAAAGCAAAGTGAAATTGCACTCTCTTCAATAGAGGAAGAGTACCAGGGAGTAGTGAATGTAGCTACTCAGTGCATCTGGTTGCAAGGAATTCGTGGTGAGTTCCAAATTGACTTTAGCACTCTCACTGTTCTTTGGGATGATAATCAAAGTTCTATAAGTATATCCTCAGATCCATTACTTCGAAAAAGAACCAATCACATTGAAGTTCACATGCACTACATCTGGATTCTAGTGCATGACAGATTGATTTTGTTGGAGTATTTCCCCAGTGCTGAACAAACTGCTGACATTTTCACTAAATCCTCACAGAGAATACTTTCATCCATCTTAAGTTGTTTCTTGGATTGGTTTAACATTATTTGAAGGATGATTGATGATCAGGTTCAATTTTTTGTTCTTGTCCATTTTGAGGGAGGGTTTTGTCCCATGAGGTTTTCCCTATTTCCTTGTTTTTTTGGACAACGATATGTAAAGGGTGTCCAAGCCTTTTTTGTTGGGCCCTGATATTTCCAATATTTGTGTTACATATATTCAGGATTAAGGGAGGGTGTTAGAGAAATAAAACCCACATAATACTTAGGATATAATTTATTTCATTTTTTATTACCTTCCTAGGTAGTTTTACCATGTTTTTGGCCACTAGTTGACTTCTTTGGTCCACCACTTTCCATCCTTATCCACATGAGTGCATTCATGAGCGTCCTAGATAATTGTCTAGTTTTTCTAAGTGTCAAAGGTTCCTTTCCTACTTTTGCACTGCTTTTTCTACTTTTCAGTAGATAAGGTAAAAGCTAGGCACTCTAGAGGTTTTGGCAACTACCTTTTTTTGTGGCCAACACACCTTTCCTCTTTTTCACTCCAAAATATACCATATTTTTCTAATTTAATCCTATATCACCTTCCAAAATCAGTTTAGACAATTCGTGAGCTTTATGGATGAGTTGGAGTAAGATGTTTCTACCTTGGGGGGTTTTAGCTAGTTTAGTAAGCCTAACTTTTGTGAGCTATTTGAGTGCATCCAAAGCATTTTGATTTTCTGATGTAATTATATATATTTTCAGCCACTTTATGGTACATATTTGGATGATGTACATTTATGCTAATACAATTTAATATTGTGCATAATTATGAGTCTTATTTTGAGTGTTCTTGTCAATTCTAAACTAGCAATTTGTGTGAGAAGTGTTATTCAATATTATGATCAGCCTGTGATCTGATTTCATAAAAATCAGATAAAAATTCCAGCCATATATTGTTCCTTTCATTTAATGTTGGTTTCTTAAATAAATATTTCAGACCACAATGGTCTATCCTCAAATCGAATTTCCTGCCCATTAGGTAATGCATCCACATCTGTAAGGCATGAACTATGGCTGCAAGTTCCATATCATGTGTGGCATAATTATTTCCATGCTCCTTCAATTTTCTAGAGTCATAACATACCACATGATGTTCTTTCATATGAACTCCTTCGAGTCCTTGTTTACATGCATCTGTACACACCACAAATTCTTTTTCTACATCTGCAATTTTCAAAATTGGAGCACTTGTGAGAAGCTTCATCAACAGCTGGAATATTTCTTAACATTTTGTGTCCATTCAAATTTTGTTCCCTTCTTTTGCAAATAAGTGATTGGGTGTGAAACCTGGGAAAATACTTCAATGAATCTTCTATAGTAACTAGTAAGATCCATAAAAGATCTCAAATATGTCACATTCTTTGGATTTAGCCAATTCATAATGGCTTCAATCTTTTATGGATCCACTGATATTCCTTCCTATGAAATGATGTGACCCAAATAATGAATTTTTGTTTTGTAAAATTCACATTTTATTACCTTTGCATACAACTTATTCTCTCTTAGCAATTGCGAAGCCACTCTCAAATGCGCTTCATGTTCCTCTTCATTCTTAGAGTAAATAAGAATGTCATCTAGAAAAACAAGAACAAACTTGTCCAAATATTTGTGGAAAATGTTATTCTAGAGACACATGAAGGTAGCTGGTGCATTAGTGAGAAAAAATGACACCACTACAAATTCATAGTGTCCATACCTTGTTCTAAAGGTTGTCTTGTGAATATCTTCTTCCTTGATTCTTACCTAATGGTAACCAAACCTAAAATCAATCTTTGAAAATACTTTTTCCCCTCTCATTTGATAAAAAATATCATCAATTCAAGGCAATGGGTACTTGTTTTTCATTGTCACCTTATTAAGCTTCCTGTAATCAATACATATCCTGAGTGTACCATCTTTCTTTTTCACAAATAGTATAGGTGCTCCCAATGGAGACACACTTGGCCTTATGTATTTTTTTTTCAATAATTATTGCAATTGCATTTTCAGCTCCAACAATTATGGTGTACTCATTATGTAAGGTGTATTATACACTGGTGCAACTCCTAGCACAAGATCAATTGTGAAATCAATGTCCCTCTTGGGAGGAAGTCCTGGAACTTCAACGGGAAACACATCCTTGAATTCTTGTAGTACAAGATAGTCCTCCAATGTGAAAATTTCATTTTTTGTTTTGTCCATTATATGGGATGCATACAATATACAACCTTTCCTACAAAACTTCTTCAGCTGCATGGCTAAAACATGCCTTACAGAAATTGCCTTTGGAATTCCTTTGACAACCCTTGTGTTTCCTTCATCATCAATGCACTCAAAACTCGTGTTGGAGCAGTCATGTTTAACTCTGTGTACTTCCAACCGGTCCATTCCTATGAGAATGTCATATGAACCAAGTGATAAAATATTCATATTTTCACAAGTGGGAAACCCACCCATTTCTAATGGACAGTTCTCCACCATTTCACTAACTTTTCTCTCGGTTCCTGTGGCTAAATGAACCAACCATCACTTACTATGCTTGGTTCTCTTAAAATCACAAATCTCAACAATTTTAGGACTTATATAATTGTGACTAGATCCAGGGTCAATCAAAGATAGAAATAGATTTCTTCGCAATATTACCTTCAACCTCAACCACAGTTTATTGATGATCTGCTTGGTGGTCCTCTAGTGCAACATAAATCCTGGGGACATTCCTTCCCACTTGAACCAAAATTTCAACTTCTTGAATGTTGTAAACTTGCTTTGCACTCCCATTTCTATGTGGACAATTTCTAAGAAAATGGTCCTCTCTGCATCCCCAACATTGAACTGGCTCTCTTGGATCACTTGGTTGGTCTCCCATCATCCTATCTGTATTTGTCACAACTTGTGGGGGATTCCTTGGATGATTTCCGAAATGAGGAGGATTGAACCCCTTCTTCCTTTTGTCAAACTTATCACTCTTATTTTCCCTCCATGCCTCATGGAAATATGGCTTGCTTTTGGCTTGATCATAACCATAGTTATCCTTTCTTATGGTCTCATCCAGAGTTTGAGGCTCATCAAACTCAATTCTATCTTTATAGGACTGAGGAAACCCACTTAGAAAATGCTAAATTTTGACTTTATCATCTTTGATATACCTTACATATCTCAGTAGCTCCAAAAATTTATTTGCATATTCCTCCATAGTTATTTGGCCCAATTTCAACTCATGGAATTCTTTAATTTTTCCATCATAGTACCTATCAGAGAGGTACTTTTGCTTGAAGTGTTTCTTGAATTGCTTCCACACTATCTTCATTTCATTGATATTATTCACTTTCCTAAGGTGATCCCACCATATAGATGCTCTTCCATTTAGATTGAATATGGCCACTCTTGCTTTCATATTTCCTAAGTAGTCTTGAACTTGGAAATATTTCCTCATCCCAAGAAGCCAAGCCTTATATTTTTTACCAGATTTTATCTCACCATCAAATGTAGGAGGTTTGGTCTTCCTAAATTCTTCATGTGAGTTGTTCTTGGAATACCTCTTCCTCTTCTTCCCATGAGATGAAGATATTGATCCTTCAGTGGAAACCTTAGAGTCATATGACTCACTAGAAGATATTTTTGGAGTATATGACCTGCCTCTAGAAACTCTCCTTGAACTATAGAACCTGTTGTGAGAATGCCTCCTTGAGCTACTCCCACTCTTCTCTTGATTTTCAGAGTGACGTCCAGAGTTAATCTTCCTTTGAATATTTGTCAGTATTTGAAGCATAGCTGCATTTAGTTGATTTTGGTCTTCTTGAGATCTAAGCAACCTCTCATTGTCTGCTCTACAACTCTGCAGTTTAACTCTTAGGCTCCTCATAGTTTTTGCATTGTCTAGGGGAGTCACTTGGTTTCTCCTACCATTGGATTACATCTCTTCATTCTCAATCTGTATATTTTCTCCCATTGCATCTGCCTCAACTTCATAAGGATCATGTGCATCATCCATGATGATGACCTTCTTGGCCCAACTAAGATCAAAGTTTTCTCAACTACACTATACTCATTTTTTACCCTTTAACAATCACTGATATGATTTTGAATCTGCAAAAGTTTTCATATAACGTAGTTTTTAGATTTATTACATTCTTAGAAAATCAAAAGTCATTTTTCATATATTCTAGAAAATATCCATATTGAAGTTTTTTTCAATTATGGCTACATGCACTTCTTTGATCAAATTATAGAAGTACATGAATCACCAATTCATAATTTCTCCCTGTAAAAATTTTCCCCATTGGACAAGCTTTACAATGACTATAATTATGCTCAATTCTGATTCTGAGCACAAAGTTACAATCATTCAAGATTGTCAAATTGTCCCAAATTCTGCACTTTTCCTGTAGGTGCATTTAACTCTAGAAGCCAACTTCAGCCACCTATAGTAGACAATCGATGGATAACCATAACAAATTCTATATTGGCTTAGATAATAGATATGATGAGGTGTAAATAATTTTCAGTTGTCTGGTATGATGCTCCAGTCACCTGCTATAATATTATGGAATTCACTACTTTTATATTTTTCCACTTCTTCCAGACATAGAAAAATTCTGCAGTTCTGTAATACACCCTCACAATACAAAATATTACCAAATTTGTGTTTCTCTAATGGTCATTGTTAAACCCCATATCCAACTTTGTTCATTAAAAAAAATGGGGTTCAAGGGGGTTTCCCCCTTGTGGCCTCCTTGCGCCACTGCAGGGAGGGTCAAGTGCAGTGCCCTCAATTATATTTGGACTAAATTATTCAATTTCATGCAATCTAACGCATAACAAAAAAATTATTTCCTACTGATGTGGTAGGGAGATGATGTATCCTAACACGTGCCTCCTAAGGTGTCAGAAAAGTCTGACTTGTCACCCTATGGCACGACCATGTCTCCTTCTACCAACCACTAGGACACCACACCACCATACCACCTGACCTTGGGCATGATCATGTCAGAAATTTACTCATTACTAAAAGTGGCAATGTGCCCTCGCGAAGCGGATTTGGAGAAAGGCTCTCAGGGAAGCGTTATCAATAAAAAACTAACACGTGCCCCAAGCAGTTTCTGTAACAATGCACCGCTCCTCCCAAATTAACCATTGTTCAATTTACTAGCGTGTGATGAATCTTGGACATCAATATTCCATATGATCCACCAATAAAATATTTTCCCGCCTATTGCTAACCACCATGCACTTTCCAAAGGCGCTGCAAGCCACGACCATTAATATTGTCTTTCATCTGACGGCTAGATCTCTGTCACCTATGTACTTCATCCTAGGAAATCACATGCATGCGGGTCCGATGTGGCTAGTCCACATAATTACTTCTACCTGTGTGGACCTGTTATAGGTCAAAATTGCACCTCTCCGTCCGTGATCACCCTGAGCTGCTGATCACACAAAAGGACAACTTGGATGGAGGAGCATGTTGACCTTGGACCTTATGACAACTCATTCCATTTCCTGAGAATACTGGAAAACATACAAAATTATCATTTTGAGGTATGAGCGCTACTCTACTTAAAGAGATTAGCGCCCATACGCGACTCCAGTGTATAATAGTAGCGCCCATATCAATATATACGCTACTCCTTCTTAGCAAAGTAGCGCTCGACATTTAAAATTGAATGAGCGCTAGTTGTTAAACAATAGGGTAGCGCCCTATACGCTACTCCACTGAGTTATAGTCGCGTATATCTTAAAAGATGATTAAAAAATATATTAATCCATCGAGGAGGATTAGTTGATGGTAGTTTCTTAACTTCCCCAACCTCCTCCTACTTGCTGTTCGAGCATACGCCAGGATCGGATTGCGTATTGGGGACTCTTTCGAGTTTCGGGCTTAGTTACCCTGCCCACGCTTTCTGATTCGACCGGTGACTGTTCCCCCATGAATTTTCGGTGTTGTGGTATCCATAGTATCAGACTTCTAGGTTCTTACACAGGTGACAGCGGAGGGTATATCTGCTGTACCTAAGACAAACGTGGGAGGAAACCCCGTGCAGGTCTTTGGGAGGGCGGTTGGGTGATTCCAGCGCTTGCACCCTTAGTCATTGTATTGTGGACCCCGGGTAACTGTCTTTCTTCCTTCGTTGATCTGTTCTAGGCCCTAATCATCCCAGACTCTTCTCCGGAAGGCACCTTTGTTTGACTGGTTTGTATACTTAGGAAATTTTTTAGTTGGTGTGTTGTTTGCCCCCTAGTCATAGCGGCCACTAGGTTCTAGGCTGTTATTTTGTATTTATAACCACGGAGAATCAACAACTCCGTAGATCGAGAAGGATTCAGAACCTTCCACCTATTAGAACAGAACCTATACAACCAGCTAGAAGACAGCGGGTAAACCCTGGTATTTCTTCAGAAATTACTTCTGAAATAGAATTGCTTGAAGAAATACTTATAACAGAAAACCTTGAAATTGAGGTTCCTGAGGAACCACCACCAGGTACCACAGATCAACAACATTTTAGTACTGTTGAGGTGGAAGATCTTACTTCCGCGGAGTATAGCACTCCTTTCAACCCTCCCTTAACTAATACTAGAATTCCGCTTCTGTCACCTGTAGGTTTCCAGCAGCCCTTTTTCAATGCAGATCTTTTGTTTCCCGACCATCTGATGTCTAACACGGGAGGTGAACCAGGGGGTCCCCAAACTCCCACTTTAGGTATGAATACTAGCGCAGTTAACCCTTCTTTTACTGCTACATCCAGTCAGGCACAAACCACATCTGTGCCTACTCCATCTTTCAGTTTCAACACTAGTACATTAGGAATGCCTAGTTTTACAACAATGGCATCTATTCCCATGTCTACTGTTGGACTTAGCAGTATGGCTAACTGTGAAACACCTTCTACTTTGCAACCGTTATATCAGATCCCTAGTACTTGGGTTTCCACACCTGTGGTAGGACCAAGTGTTTCTGCAAACATGCCAGTTATGGGTACCATGACTGCACCGTCCACATCAGTTTCTACTGGTTTCAACAACTTTGTAGGACCTAACTTGAATCAGGGTAGAATGCCTGCAAATAATGTCTCTTTTTCCTTATTTTCAGGGGGAGGAGGCAACATCTTCAACCAGCAATATGGCGGGGCTAACACCCAGCCACAATGGACGAACCAGCAAAGCACTAATCCACTCTCGTATGGGTGGGGAAATTTTAATAATTCTTTCTCACAACAACAACAACTGGAAGGGGGCAACCCCTACCAACAAATACCTGGGGGTAAACCCTACCAACAGTTAACTGGGGGTAACCCCTATCAACAGTTGGTAGGTGGCAACTCCTATCAACACATGGCCGGGGGCAACCCTTATCACCAAATGGCTGGGGGCAACCCCTACCAACAATCCATGGGACAAACGATGGGTGGTTTCCCTTATCAAGCTTCATCTTACCGGCCTCGTCTACCTTTTCTGGCAACTTTGAATTTGCCAGATCTTTCGAAACTGACAAATGATCCTGTGTGTCATAACGCCACATGGCCATCGGTTCCCAACAAATTACCTTCGGATATTCCCAAATTCGAAGGCAAAGCTGGTGAAGATCCTGGTGACCATGTCACTACCTTTCACTTGTGGTGTTCTTCAAATTCGTTGAACGAAGATTCCATCAGATTGAGATTGTTTCAAAGGACCTTAACTGGTCCCGCGGCCAAATGGTACATCGAGTTACCTGCAGCTACTTTCTCTAGTTTTGGGGATCTAGCAACCGTTTTTTTTGAACCATTTCCAGCTTCCTGTTCGGTATGATGCCGGAACAGAACTTTTGTCTACTTTTAGACAAAACAAAGCCACTCACCTATCTGACCACATTTAGGAGTGGCGAAGACGGAAGAGGCTCATAAAGGCCAATATCCCTCCAGAGTTCCTGCTTGAGTGGTACTTGAAATCACTCCTTCCTTATATCTCTAAGGAAGTAGCGACATCTGGAGTTTCCAATGAAGAAGAAGCCATCTTAAGGACTCAATAGTTAGACCTTGTATACGCACAATCTGGTTTACTGTATGAGATTATACTGGACGCACCGAGATCAAACACTGATCTAAGTAGACCCAAACCTGGACCACATGCTGACGGCATAGTGGGTTCAGTTAACTCTGCAGCCTTCGAAGCACTGACCAAACAGGTCCAAGCCCTAACTGTCAAACATTTGACTGCAGACATTGCTTCCGTCACAACCTATCCTTCTACTTCTGAATCTGTTAATCAGGTTCAGAACAATCAAAAGGGCCCTCGGCAGCCCAACAACAAAAAGAAGGGCAAGAAAGGAGAGGGGAACCAACAAAAGCCCAAAAAAGATAATGCCGAAGAAAGTAACAAAGAAGAGAAGAAGGTTAGGTTCCCTTGTAAACTTTGCAAACAAAACCACCTTACTCATCAATGCCCTCTACTAGAAGAAGCCCAGAAGCTCTTAAGAGAGAAGAAGCCTGCCGTCTTGAAAGATCCATTTCCTAAAGGGCAAGGCTCAACTTCTGGCACCTCCAAAACTGGGGGCACTTCGCATGCTTCGGTTGATCAAACATTCATAAATATGGTCAACTCAGATGCACTTTTGCAAACCAGAGCTAAGAAATATACCCCGGAAACGCAGAGAAAGGATAAGGAGATTGCTGAATCCTCCACTCCACTTCACATACCTGTGGACCCAATGCCCAAGATTCCGAAAGGTGTCTTGAAGAGGGCATCGCACAATCCCAACACACGGGCTGCTTCCAACTACAATGTGGTTGAAGATCTAGCCCAAACCCCTTGTGCCATGTCTACTCTAGAAGTCTTGCAGAGTTGCCCATTGCAACGAAATGCACTTCTGGCAGCTATTGGGAGTATGGAGTCCTCCAACATGTCTACGTGATTTGACATGACTGATGTCAAATACCGGTTTCCATATCACGTTGCCCTCCAGATTGAGGTCGTTCATGGTCCAATGACCATCAGACGAGCTGTAGTAGATGAGGGAGCGTCGACTTGCGTAATGTCGATTTCCTGTTGGAAAGATCTAGGTTCTCCTGATTTAGTCCCTTCCAACACAATGCTTACTGCATTTGATGGCAGAACTTTCCATCCACATGGAGTTTTGCCATCATTTAATGTCACTTTGGCCGGTAAGACAGTTGTTGTTGAGATTGAAGTTCTGGACGCTCCGCTCGATTACAACATGTTATTGGGCAGGAGTTGGACTTATGCCATGCAAGCTATAGCATCGGCAGTTTTTCGAGTGGTCATGTTCCCATTTGAAGGTAAGATCGTTACAGTCGATCAACTTTCTTTCACTCAAGGAAAACACCAGACTTCTACGGAAACCACGGTTCCTATGATTGATCAAACCACCCCAGTTAGCGAGAGTTTAGGAGCAGGACTCTTTGGATCACTAATTGGCACTTTTGACCTACCCGCTCCTACTTTATTTGTTGGTACTGAGGGATGTTCATCATCTGAAACATCCATGATCAGTTTGACAACTGATTCTGAGTTTCCCTCAACCAATACAAACCCCTTAGTGCCTACCCCTGTTGTCGAAGTCACCCACTTAGATTCTTATCAAACTACGACAGCAGATAGTTTGACTCCGTCAGTGTCTGTAGAGTCAAACATGGATTGTGCCACTACTCAGACACCTGACCCAATTCATTCTCTCGACAGTTCAGGAATTACTTTACCATCTGATGAGGAAATATTAGAAGCGTTGAATGACCCGGACCATCCTCGTGAACATATAAATCACGTGTCCTTCTTGTTTCCTTTTCTTCACTTATTAGAGAGAGGTGAATTTTGTTCACCACCCGATGAGAATACTGGTCTCACTCCTTCGCAAGTTTCCATTGTTGAAGCAAATAGAGTACATACCTCGTTGGTGAACATTTTCACTGGGGTCAACGGAAACATTTTCTTTGAAACAGGATGTTATCTCGATGAAATCATTTCGTATACTAATCTTTTCCGTGAATTCCATAACACTTTTGCTCGGCCTCCAGATGAGGATCCAGGCATTGATCCTACCTGAAGAAGTACTACGCCTAGGTTGAAGTACTTTTTCTTGTAACATAACTGTATATTTTTGTATAGTTAGTTTTGTTATGCTCGTTAGGTGATCTTATGTGTGTTTTTCTCGTTTCATGTACCAAATGTCAACCGCACATTTCCTAGGATTTGCTGATGGCGCCAGTCGCCACACCTGTCAGTTGGCTGCGGCAGCTTGGGTCATTTATTCACCCACTGACCAACTTGTCTCTTCGGGGGGGGTTTGTTTGGGACCTACCACGAACAATGTGGCTGAATACAGTGCAGTTATAGAACTTCTCCGAGATGCCCTCAGTCATGGCATTTCATACCTGGAGGTAAGGCTTGACTCACAACTAATTGTATTTCAGTTAACAGGTGTCTATCGGATCAGAGATCCAGGATTGCTACGTCAGTTTCTACGAGTTATATTATTGGAAAGACATTTTCATTCTATCAGATATGAACACATTCCAAGAAATTTAAACAATTTAGCTGATTCACTAGCGAACTATGTGTTAGACTGGCATTTGCATCATACATCGTAAACAACAATTCCTCACATAAAATTTAAACGCATACACATGTAAATAACCGATACTGTATATATAACTGGTACCGTATCAAAAAATATGAGATTTGAGTCATGAGTCTCTCAAGTCAAGTCATAAAAGTACAAAAGCTGGGCATGGTAGCCTCAAAAATATATACATATAATGTTTTTCTTCTCCTATAGAGAAGGAGGAACCTCCTCATCATCTACCGCATTGCGGTAGCATATCACTAGTCTAGCAATTCTCCGCAGCAATCTAAGCCATGCTGGGGGCACCCCAACAACATTTTCCTGCATGTCAACTGGTATCTGGTCCATGCGGCATGCAGGAATCTCATGATTCAACCGACTCATTTTTCTCTCCAGGGTTCCCAGCATAGCTTCGGCTGCGGTGATATCAGCTGGCCTCACATAGATGGTAGGATGGCCCTCGGGACGAACAGGTCCAACATCTGCATTTGACACTTGATTAGAACTCCAAACTCATTCATAAAAATCAAATATTTGAAAAGTTTGAAAAAATTAAATAAATTCTCAAAAGTAAACATACCAATATCTCCCCAGGATCCACCTGGCGGAAGCACCAGCTCTGGATCGTGACGGAAATCCAATCCAGCATAGGGAAACTGCTCAAAAGCAGGAACCTGCCTCTCCCACCACCCCCAGAAGTCATCAGTGTGGTAACAATAGTGACTCTCCCCACCACCCTGGCGGAGAAAAATGTCACCCCAACGGCCTAGTCTGGGCTCACGGGGGTTAACCTGTGGTAGAGGCATCCCCAAGCTAATAGCAGGCATCCTCTCGAAGAAGAAAGTACACAAGATACTCCCGTACCCGAAATTCTTCATTGTGCCGGATTTGCAACTTGTCAATTGATACTTCATGTTTGCCAACAAGCTAGTACTCCAATCATAAACATGGCCATGCAAGCACTGTACACCGACATGCATTGAATGCCTAGAAGCTAAGTGTTGTGATGCACTACCGGATACCCGGTTGATCATGCTCACTATCACTTTCAGCGGGAGACCATCAATAGTTGAAATCAGGATTTGGCTTCCCGATTTTTCTGCTCCGGCAACATAGTATGTATTTACATATTCTTGCACTGATCATGCACCCAAACGAGATGTCCCTTTTAGATTGATTACGTCTCCTCTCCTTGAGAGACCGGTAATAAAGTATATATCCTCAACGGTAAGCTCAAGAGTTTGCCCTCGGATGATGAAGGTATTAGTATCGACATCCCAATACTGAATCAATCTCCGAAACAGCTTGTTTAGTGCCCGCATGTTTACGGTTCGATAAAATTTCAACAAACCGCATCTACGGAGCGCATGGAGGGTAGCCAGGTCTTGCATGGCTAGTCTATCCATGTCTTCATGCTCCCTTTCCCTCCATTGTAAGACCATCCTGCACAAAAACCCCAAAAATTTTGAGTCTCGGCGCTTTAAAGTACCTTTGCAAGTATGTACGCTACTGTGTATACTACACAGTAGCGTGTAGGCGCTACTCTATTTGAGCAAAGTAGCGCCCATTGCCTTCGTACGCTACTGTTGTGTATACACAGTAGCGCCCGCGCATGAAACCTTATGAGCATCGCGTTATAAGCCATTTTTTGCTCAAAATTTTAAAAATAAACCATTAAATTGCAAGATAGGGAGATTTCTACTTACTTGACGGAGGAAGTTCGGTGGTTGGATGCCCGATTTGATCACAATGGAGATTCGAAATTTGCAAAAGTTGCCCCAATTTTTGCCCTACAACACAAAATGAAAATTGATTTTTTAACAATGAAATTATATATAAAATTGGATTTTGATTTTTACCCATAACTTTTAATTTTCCATAGTTTCAAAAATTTTCAAAAACCCTAATTAATCAATTGAAACACAAAATAAGGTATAACACTGATCCAAGTTCAATTTTCACTCATTTGTTGTCGGATTCATCTCCTAAGCTCAAATTTCTTGATGATAGACCTTGTCAGTTAGTTAAACATTCCAAATTCATATATCATTTAAGATTTTTTGCGGCATCGACTAATATTTTGTTGAAGATCTAGTTTTGGCAGGGCATGAAGTTACGATCCTAGAAGCTGACCTTTAAGTCATTTTAAGCTCTTGTTTGGACTATTTAAACCTAAACAAGATTGCCGAGCAGACTTGTCCTCTTCGAGCTCGTTAAAGTATTCGAAGGCTCGTCCACTCAGGTATAGAATTATCCCTTTTCCGGGCCTAAGTGGATTAACTACGGAAAAGGTATACTCTAGGTATACTCCTGCATGCGCTAGAAGAGTTCTCCTTTCATTGTTTTATACTTTTTCAGGGGAGGAGACTAATTATACGAAAAAGGACCTTCTGGAGTCTCTCTTTAGGGTTTTCAGACTCTCTAAATATGAAAATACCAAGCGAGCATTCACCTACTCGAGCTCGATGTGAAATCCACGAGAGGGTAAGTAGAGGACTGTTTAAGTTTTTCAACTCTATAAACAAGAAAACACCGCCGACCACAGACCAATCCGGGCTCGATATAAAATCCACGGATAGGTGAAAAGAGGATTGTTTAAGTTTTTTAGACTCTATAAACAGGAAAACACCGGCGAGCATTAATCTGCTTGGGCTCGATACTAAAATCCACGAGCAGATATTTGGATTTATTGTTTAAGTTTTTCAGACTCCTTAAAATTGAAAACACCGGCGAGCAAGAACAGATCTCGTATCGATACTAAAATCCAGAGATCAGTACATATAGAGTAATCTTCTATCTCTTCTTCAAACTCTTTAAATTATGAAGAAGGTACTGAGTCTTCCTCCCATGGGCTCGTTAAACTATTTACATGGTTGGACCTATTGAGTTTTCATTCTTTCTTGGACTCATTAAATCCACAAGAAGGGTATTCTTTTATCTAAAAAGAATAAGGAACGGGAAAACATATCATATCTTTATTGTCGAAGGCAGTTTCAGTCAAGTCCTATCCTTGAACACAGCACCTACTTGAGTCTATCTTGTCGGTTGGGTTTAGTTTTTGGCCTCAGGGTGAACCTCTCCTCCGAGTTATTTACTCCCCCGGTTGGTTATTCTTCCAACCATATGGAGGGTCTGTTAATGTCTCTTACATTTCAGACTTATTTACCCCATTATGTCAGACACTGCCTAAGTCACTTTGTGTCGTGCTCACTGTTCAAGGATATACCTTGTGTCGTCCATTCTGCAGTTTACCTTGACCTCATGTGTCGGCCTTCCTAGTGTCAGTATTGTCGCATATTATTCCATATCAGCTCTTACCAGTTGAGTGTTCCTCGAGTTGGATGATGGAGGATGCCTTAAGGCCTCCCTTCCAACGGACTTCTTCCCATCGACATCAAATCATTATTCTGGGATTGAATTTTAGAGTTTCGGATAGTACCTTGGAGATTGCAGTCACCAGTGGCAATTTTCCTCGTTGTTGAATGATGAGAATACATCAATGTCTCTTCTTCGACAGGATTCCCAAGTGTTCGACTCCAATTCCATCTATTCACATTTGGCGAATCGTACTTGGTACCTTGGACCCCATCATCATTATCGGTGGAAGTCCTCGCGTTTGTTAACGGTATACATCAATGACCGGTAATCAAACGATGCCCTGCATGTTCGACTGTCAGCTCATCTATTCACATGGTTCGGGTTTGTACCTAGGGTTGTTGTGGGATGAAGACCTTGGGATTTTTTGATGACATTATCTCATTTTGTTATCACCCAAGTTGCGCAAGACTAAGCCTCACTTATATACGGCTCTCCATGAGACATAGATCCAGTGTGTTGTTATGGCTATGATCTCTCAGTTTGACATGGATCCACGCTTGTACTTCAAGTGGCCATGCTTTTATATACATCTCCTTGTTATGTATCGGAGATCATGTTGTATCACATTACACATCTATATGACGTCAACAATGTAATTGCTCGCTGACCTTGATCTTTGTTGCAGGTTTCTTGTGACTTGTTCTGCGGTTCTGTGCTCCTCCTCTGGTTTTGGATTGTAATGTATTTCGGCCATCGTTTCCCTCTGACCTCACACATTAGGGGGAATCTGTTATAGGTCAAAATTGCACCTCTCCGTCCGTGATCACCCTGAGCTGCTGATCACACAAAAGGACAACTTGGATGGAGGAGCATGTTGACCTTGGACCTTATGACAACTCATTCCATTTCCTGAGAATACTGGAAAACATACAAAATTATCATTTTGAGGTATGAGCGCTACTCTACTTAAAGAGATTAGCGCCCATACGCGACTCCAGTGTATAATAGTAGCGCCCATATCAATATATACGCTACTCCTTCTTAGCAAAGTAGCTCTCGACATTTAAAACTGAATGAGCGCTAGTTGTTAAACAATAGGGTAGCGCCCTATACGCTACTCCACTGAGTAATAGTCGCGTATATCTTAAAAGATGATTAAAAAATATATTAATCCATCGAGGAGGATTAGTTGATGGTAGTTTCTTAACTTCCCCAACCTCCTCCATCGACCTGAACTGCTTCTTTCAACCTATAAATACCAAGAAGGTTAAAGGAGCAAGGTTACAATAAAGGATTGCTAGAGAAGTTAGAGGATGAGTTAATGGAGAAACTTTAGAACATTGGAGAAGTTGTTACAGAAGACATTCAAACTAGAGCAGAGCCAGAGCCCAGAATCTAGTTGCAGGAGCCTGCTTCATTATCAGGTATATTTGTACTGCATTCTAATTTTGACAAATAAAGGTTGAAGTGTTTCCTTGTTCCAACCTGAATGTATTATGAAATGGCATTTTGAGTTGGATTTATTTTGGTCAATGCTGAACATTAAACATAGTTTTTGTTTATTTCATACTTTATATGTTGCCCAAAATGTTTGAGGAAGGTATTGTTGTTGCAGGTTTGCTGAAGGAAAAGTAGATTTGGAAGCTGGACACAGGATCGAGTCAAGGCTAGGATCAGACTCCGGTTAAAAGGTATGTTCCCTAAATCTACAATCTATTTCTTTTGTAAACACCTCTGTAATAACATTAATGCACTTACCTGTCACCCCAACCAAGTTGATGGTTTAGTTTCCTGACTATAGGGTAGAAATATCCGACAACAGGACCCTCCATGTCACCCATCCATGTGGCATGGGTGGGTCGCACCTAAAATTACCAAAAAAAAAAAAATGGATTGTATGAAATTTCTAATTTGGGAATAAGGTCTTATTGCCAAATTATCCTTGGTGCCTTATCCATCACTTAACAAAATACGACCTTTACATACATATTTTCTTATTTATTCATGTAACTTTGTATTTGTGGCCCATACAACTCCAATGTTATAACTAGAATCTCTGATACCACTCTGTAATGTCCCCTTCACCCAATCCAGCCAGCATAGGGGACATTAACTAAATCAAGGCCTCAATATTTCACCCCATAACCATAATGACAATTTCATACAGCTAAAATGCATGTGCATACATGGAAATAAAAAAAATAGTGGAATAAACTCAATCCACACACACACATACAATTTATAGGCATAATTATCACATGAATACAAATAAAAATCATTGCACATCAAATACATAAGAATACTTATCTTTAAGAAAATAAGATCCAAGCAACTGGTTGTGTAAGAGCGATTTCCACCCAGCCATAGGAGCTCTGTCCAGCATATACTTTTTCTACTGAGAGGCCACCCCCAAGCTAGGCTATGAGGCCACCGGGGCGAAGGAAACACATACAAGCTTCTCTCTCTTAGGCCTGTTACACCTCAAACTGTCACATCATGTACCTTTGAGGGTCTTCATGTCATATCACCATGAGAAACATGATGGTTTCCCCTCCTAGGGGTGTTAGGACCCTTTGTCATCATCTTGGTCCCTTTCCTAGTCACACTTGGAAGCAAATCCAACTCATTAAGGCTCGAAATCCTACCTACCAAACCCCCTAAACTACCTCATCCTGATATTTCCGTGCTCTGCTAGTGTCTCTAGGAGAAAATTTCATTCCTTGCATGCCTATGGGGGAGTAGCAATTCCTTTTTTTTCGCTTTGTACACTGCTTTAGGGAAGCGAAAGTCCCCCTTTGACCTTATCCCTAGGTTTTTGGATCTTGGATTTTGGGGATATTTTCTTGGGATGAAGTGACCCTTCTGTTGAAATATTGTAACTTCGAAGAATATTCTAGTGTATTTTATTATTGTAATTTATATGGAGATGTTTTATTCCTCCGTCCGGATGTCGTTATTGTATTTAATAATGTAAATTCACTGAGGTAAAACCTCCCATGTAAGTCAGGGCATTAGTTCCCCTTGAGTAAATTTTAATGGGGTGTTTAAGTCCCCTTGAGGAGTCGGCCTAGTCAACATTAATTTGAGTGGTTAAGTTGTTGGGGACGACCTAGTTAGGGAAAAATTCAAGTGAAAGATAAAGTATAAATAGAGGTGATGTGTTCCTCATTTGAACACACACTCACTTGTGGATTGTGCATTAGGAGAGAGAGAGAGAGATATATCTGTGAAGGAGAAGGAGCTCTTGCTTGGGGATTTCATCTTTGTACTTTTTGGCCATCTATATTGAGGAAGTTTTGTTGGGTTTTCTACCCCATGGGTGTTTCCCAGGATAAATTTGTGTCTCTTGTGTTTATGTTGTGCTTATTGTTATTTCAGTGATCCTGTATATGTTATTATTGTGAAATTGAATTGAATATTGATGTTATATATCTTATCATATTTAATATTAACATGGTGTCAAATCTATTTGAAGATAAGAAGGAGCAGCCTGAACAGAATTTGGCACCTGTAAAAGATTCTCATGAAATGAAAAATGTTGATATAAAAGGGGTTGTTGTACCTAAAGAGGAAATTCACACTCGACAGAGAAGCCCTATCACCATTCTATCTGATGACAAGGAATATCTATTGGAAGAAGAGCAGCCCATCTCCAAAACAGAAGTCAAGATCGAAGTAGAGAAAGAAACCCATACTTCAGATAGTAAAACAACAAAACCTAACAGGAAAAGGAATAAACTTGAAGTAGTGGAATTGGCTGCTATCCAGCATCAAGGAAAGGAGCTGAAAATGATGGGAGAAGCAGCATCATTTTGGAGACCTAAAACTAGGTCAAAGAACAAGCTAAGACTGAACATGAAGAAATTTCTCAATCCCAAATTAAATACAAATGAAGTGACTGTCTTAGATGAGGTGTCTATGGATGATAAACCAGAATTAGATAAAATGCAGTCATAGTTAAAAGAAGAAGCTCTTTCAGTTGAGGAAGCAGGTGAAGAAAATCAGAATCCTAGCATTGAAGATACTCCTACAGAACTGTTGATTGAAGAGGCTGAAATCTTCAAAAAACTTGATATACCTTGGAAACCTGATAAGGAACAAGATTCTACAATGGACAAATTAGTTAATTCTGACAGAGAGAATTTGCAGAAAACTATTAAGCAGTACAAACACCAGATGATTTACATGCAAGAGGTCAATGATGGATTAATGATGGCTAACAGAAGGTTGAGAGAAGATCTACAAGATGTAAATGATAATTTTCAGGAGCTGATAGCAGAATCAAAAGAAGCACTAAAGAGAAAGAGAGCTGTTGACATGCATTGCACAGAGTTAGAGAAGATAGTCCAAGACCTGCAACAGAGAAACAAAGAGCTCATCAAGAAAATAAATGACATGGAGAAGGAGCAGAAGAAATCTAAGAAGAAAGACCAAGCATCAGATGGTATCGCTCTGCTAGCTGAAGTAGCAAAAGACCTATAAGACAGTTGTACATTCAGTTAGTTGTAATTAGTTAATAAACAGATATGTTAATGATTTGCTATTTTTAGCATTTTTTGTAATTTTGTAAAAATTGTACATTTACTTTACCTCATCGAATAGGTGGAAGGCAGTTAGGGTTAGATCCCTAACTGATTTTGTAAAAGCCATAGTATTGAGAGAGGTTAAAAATTCATTGAGAGGGTTCGATTTTTGGGGGAGTTTTCAGGAGGTCTTCAGACTGTTATTATCTTCAGACTTATTCAGAGCTAAGTATCATTACTCTTGTAAGAATTTGCTAATGAAATTATGAGATATATATGACCTTTACCCTTCAGTTTTACATGTTGGCTTCATTTTTCAGCTTATTGACTTGCTTAATAGATATATTCATTGCTGGTTTATGTGTATTTTCTGGTGATGCTTGTCTTTAAGGAATAAACCTCAACATTGTGTTTCTGTTGGATCGTATTGGATATGTCATGAATCTTTATCATCTTTTGTTTATGATTTAGTTGTTATTTTTCTTATGAATGTATTCCCTGATTGTTACCAAAACTTTGCAACCACAAAACCTTTCAAAAACCTAAAACCTATTTTATTTTACTTGAGATTGTGTCGGATTGTTTCTTTGGCCTTAGAAACAATTTCTGGCACAAAGAGGTTCATAATTCCATGATCAAAGTCTAGGAGCTGGAGCAACTTAGGAGCAACGAGGACAACCATCAAAAGTGAGTTAGGTCATCTAACTACTTTATTTTTCCATAGCTTGCTTCTTTATGTATGAGCTAGATATAGGAGGAATATAGTGACTATTTGATATCTTTCTACCTTGGGTAGAAAAATAGGGGTATTTTCCATTCCCAAGAGGATATCAACCTATCCACAGGGATATTTTCCTAGAACAGAAATTGGCGACTCCACTGGGGCTTTTCCTTCCCTAGTTTCAATCCTTTCAATGCCTGATTGATTGCTTGTTTAGATAAATAAATCCTCCTCTAAGTGTTGTTTATCATCACCTTATATCCTCTTTGGTCATCATTGAGGACCATTTTCAAACTTAGACTTCATCCTTGCTTGGATCTAGGAAAAATGTTTCATTTTTTAACCCTACATGAGAATTTTTGCCCCCTTAATTGATTACAAAGCAAAAATTCTTCATTTTCACACCCTACTAGTGTCCCTATGAGTGAAATTTTGCTCTTTTCTTGCTTATAGGGGACCAAAAATCCTTTACTTTCGTTGTTTACATGACTGTTCAGGGGCGAAAATCCCCTGTTTCGGGTTTTTTGGGTGCCTTTTGCTATGGTTTTCCTTGGTCTATTGGTTCAGGGTTCTTTTGCTAACCTTTTGTTGTCTGTTGGGAGATGTAAGTGCTCTTGAATCCAAGGTTTGTATGCTTCTTGTTATAAAGTGGCAACAAGGAAGGTATTATTTCTTTGCATGTGTACTTGCATGCAAGAAGACTTAAATCAGGAAGCCAAATGTATTTGATGTATTTTCCAAAGTTTAGACTTAGGAAAAGTTAAGTGATCTAATTATTAATTGACTTAATGGAGTCACTTTTATAAAGTGCAAGTGAAAATAATTAAAGTGATGGATAATCTAATCTTGGCCATTGATCTCACCGGAGGATCTCATACATAGATCCATAGTGAGATGTTAGGGTTTTCGCTTGGGCATTGAGTTAAAAGAAGGATCGATTTGGTGGAGAGGACACAGAGAGATATAGAGAACTTTGAGAGAGAAGTTTGCAGAGAAGAAGACGGAGGAGCAATCATTCAGCCAATCGATAGAGTGATGAGGAAGAGAAAGAGGGTCGTACGGATTTGCTGAGAGAGAGGTCGTACAGATTCGGCAGGGTCGTACAGGAGCTCGACCGTACAATAGAAATCACAGAGGAGTCGCACATGTGAGAAGAGGTCATACGGAATATGTCCATATAGCTGACGCAGAGACATACGGATTTCATACGATTAATAGAAGGTCCGTACAGCTGCGCAGAGAGGTCATATTGGTCGATGGATTGTTTCTCAAAGATTTGCAGAGATCCGATTTTTCCAGGTTGGATAAATAGATTTTTTGAATTGTATTTGTTCCATATCTTCATAATAAAATTTCATCTCAGACCGTTGCACCGGTTTTCCCATCTTGGATTTTGTCCGAGGGTTTATACCCAAAAATATTTGTGTTGTCGCCATTGATGTGATTGATGCTATATTTCTTTCAGTATTTATTTTCCGCTGCATAGTGAAGAAATCCATGTGTGCTTAATAGTGGAAATTGGGTTTAATTAATTAATCCGACATACATTAACTCTAGTGTGGATTTTATGGAAATTTACATGGTATCAGATCTCTTCTGAGCAGATATGAGAGAAAGAAGCAGTTGGTTGGATAGATCAAAGGCATATCTATCCTAGGGTTTATAGGTACACTTCATTATGGTCGTACAATTGAGAGTTGAGGATAGACTCCAGGGGCCACATAAATTTCCTACTTGAAAGAGAGGATCACCAGGATACTGGATGTCAGTGAGGTTGATGAGCACATTGATGACCAGAAGGTTTCTCCCACAGATTTGGCAGAGTTGGAAAAGTGGAAGAATATAGATTCCATAGCTATGTTGATGATCTTCGATGGGATGAAGGACCTTATATTCCCTCACCTATCTAGGAAGAAGACTGCATTAGATATGTGGAAGGATTTGGAAATTCTTTACCAAATCAAGAACAAAAACAAGAAGATGGTACTGCAGGAGAGATTGTGTAGTACTAGGATGGACAAGGGTGAAGGAGTGGTGCCTTATCTTACAAGTATCACACATATCAGGGATGAGCTTGGAGCAGTGGGCTCTAAGATTGATTATGGGGATCTAGTACGTATAGCTCTCAATGGATTTTCTAAGCCATGTGATGTCTTTGTTAAAGGTGTGGTGGATAGGGAGAAGCTCCTCGACTGGTAGACATTGTGGGATGACTTCCTGATGAAGAGACCCGTATGGGTAAAGGTTCAGGTTCATCCAATGGTGCCCCGTAGATCGTGCATGAAGAGGCTCTAGCCTTAGCGAGCAAATTCAAGGGGAAGGAAAAGAAGAAGAAAGGTGGTAAGAAGAACTTGGACATGTCAAAATTCAAGTGTTCATATTCCACAAGCATGGACACTTTTCTTCCCAATTCCCAGAGAGGAAAAATAAGAACAACACATAGATGGCAGGTTCAGCAGAGGTGGATGACTTCAGCAAGATTTTTGATTAGGACTTTTGTTTGATAGCTTGCACGGAAAGCTCCATCAGCAATAGCATCTGGTATGTGTACAGCGGTGCATCTTGTCACATTATAGGACATAGATCATTCTTCAAGAGCTTGTAGGGTGGTTGAGTGAATCTCCACATTGAGTTGGGAGATGATGTGTGGTATCAAGTGTAGGGTGTTAGTACTCTTTTGTTTCAGAGGGATTCTGGAAATCCCATCAGCTTTGCTAATGTGTTATATGTCCCAGGGATGACAAAGAATCTTGTATCAGTTTCCACACTGGAAGAAAGGTTTTCTAGTGACTTTCTAAGATACGAAAGTATATATCAGGCCACATGGGTCAAATCAGAGATTGGATAGGATGATTGGGGTACGGAGTGGGAAGGTTTACATACTACAGTTCAAGCCTACAAAGGCTCTGGTCAGTAGCAACAGCGGTGATGGTGATTTATGGCATAGGATTATGGCACACTTACATCATAGAGCACTGAGGCATCTGAGACGGGAATTTATTGGAGTTCCTTTAGTACAGGAGGAAAAGCACAACCACTCCAAGGTTTGTGCGTTGGGGAAGAACATCGGGATACATTTCCCACATAGTGAGCACAAGTATGAGGGGGCATTAGACATTGTGCATTTGGATGTATGTGGACCGTTGAGCGTCCATTCTTTCAATGGTTACTGTTATTGTGTCACATTCATTGATGACTATTCCATGAATACCTGGATCTATTTCCTGAAGGCCAAATTGGAGGTCTTCGAGCATTTTCAAGATTTTAAGACTCTCGTGGAGAACTAGAAAGGAATAAATATTCAGATATTGAGGACTAAAAATGGTGGTGAGTACAATGGCAGATAGTTCTTGGAGTATTGTGCATCAGAGGGGATCAAGAACGAAAATACCATTCCTCACACCCCGCAGCAGAATGGAGTGGTGGAGAGGAAGAATAGGACACTGGTGAGTGCATCCAAGGCCATGCTATTTTCTCAGGGATTACCAGTATTCCTATGGGTCGAGGCATTTCAAACTGCAATATATTTCCAGAATAGGTATCCCCACACAACATTGGGGAGGAAGACACCTAAGGAGGTATTCACAGGTACTAGACTATATGTGAGTCACTTATGCATATTTGGGAGTGTTTATACTATCACATTCATGATGACACTAGGAAGAAATTGGATCCTTCTGGAGAGAAAGGGATTCTAGTTGGTTACAGTGATAATTCTAAGGCTTATAAATTATATGTCCCAGATCACAATAGGATCATTGTGAGAAGGAATGTCCATTTTGATGAGGACGGAGCCTTAAGAAGATCTATGGACTTACCAGCAAAGCAGAATCCAGCAGAGGACTCAGGAGTCAAGTTGGAGGAGTTACAGGTACAGACACAGGGAACAGGTTCTGGTATTCATAGGGAGTCAGGTGGACAAGATCCTCCTATCATTGATGTGGAGGATGAGAAGCAGCAGGAGGAGGATATCCAACAGCCACAACAGGTAGACACTAGGCCACAACCTAAGTGGTATAGGTCCATTGTTCAGGATTCTAGGAAGGTTATTCTTCCATAGAGCTCCATGAGATGAATCAACCCACCAAATAGACTAAGCTATATGAAACTGATAACGAAGTTGATTAACTCTGAGCCTTCCAGTTTTGAGGAGTTTGCACGCCATAATGTGTGGCAGGAGGCCATGGTTGAGGAGTATGACTCAATCATGAAGAACCTGGTATGGGAGGTTGTGACGAGGCCTAAAGGTAAAAAGGTGGTGGGATCCAGGTGGATCTACAAGGTAAAGCATGCAGCATACGGAAGTGTGGAGAAGTACAAGGTACAAGGCACACTTCGTGGCTAAGGGGTATTCACATAAGGAAGGTATTGACTATGAGGAAAGCTTCGCCCCTGTTTCCATATATTCATATATTCGTACTATCCTATCATTGGCAGCAAATATGGGTTGGCGCGTTCATCAGATGGATGTGAAGACTTCCTTCCTTAATGGAGTTATGGAGTAAGACCTGTGTATATTGAGCATCCAGAGGGGTTTGAGGTGAAGAGTAGGGAGTCGCATGTATTCAGGTTGCAAAGAGATCTTTACGGTCTCAAGTAGGCACCTCAAGCATGGTACTCTAGGATCAAAATCTATCTACGAGAGATGGGTTTCTAGTGGAGTGAAGAATACCATAACCTGTACTTCTTGGTAGGTGAGGTACCTCTAATACTGGTACTGTATGTGGATGATCTCTTTATGTTGAAATATTGTAACTTCTAAGAATATTATATAGGTACTTTATTATTCCGGAGACGTTCCATTCCTCCGTGGAGAGTGTGGTAACTAGAGTTATTATATCTCCCATGTGAGTTCAGCCCTAAGTTAGTTGTTTAGGGGTTATTAGACTCACTTAGGAGAGGTCGGACCCATTAGGGTGAAAAGTCAGTTAGAACACAAGTATAAATAGAGGAGGTGTGTTCCTCATTTATACCATTCATTCACTCACTTCTTATTGGCGCATAGAAGAGAGAGATATCTTCATAGGAGGAGAAGGAGCTCTTGTTGAGGACTACATCTTTGTATTGGTTGATTATCTATATTGAGGAAAGCTTTGTTGGATTTTCTACCCCATGAGGGTTTCCCAGGGTAAATATTTGTCTATCTTGTGATTGTGTTTCTTTCAGTGATCTTGATTGTGAAATTAGGTTAAACTTAACATGGTATCAGAGCTAGCCTGAATAGGACATCTTTCAGAAGGTGAAAATACCTCTCTCTCCTCCTCTGGTGAAAATTAGGGTTTCTGCAAAAGTTGGAATTTTTGGAATCTTATTGCATGGCTGGATAGCCCTCCTCAAAATCGAAGTTTTGAGCCCTAGATCGAACTTTTTGAGTAGGTAGAACTCTGGGAAAGGAAAACCCTAGTTTGGGTTTTAGACCAGAATTGTAGAAAACCAGTAAACCAGAAAAGTGCGCACCTGTGCACCAGTGAACCAGAAAAGCTGCGAACCCATGCACCAGTAAACCAGAAAAGTGAAGACTAGAAAACCAAAAATTTTGTTGCAGATCTAGAAGGTGAAAAGTTGAAGTTTCCAGAAGCAAAACACACCAGTATTCTCAATTCAATCAAGCTCATCTCCTGGTAAGTGTTATTCTATCTCTTGAGAAACTTCAATCTCTGTGAACCCCTGGATAAGATGGCTCCAAGCACTAAGCTTGAAGACAAGTAAGAGGGTATAGAGAATTTTTGGGCATGGAAATATAGGATTGGTCTCATTCTTGAAGAGAATGATCTTGGCCAATATATCAAAGATGAGGTTGCAGAACCTGAGGAAGATGAAGCCAAAGAGAAGTATAGGAAGGACTTGATTAGGGAAAAGAGAGTCATTGTTGATTCTATCAAAGACCACTTGATTCCCCAAGTGGCATCCAAGAAAACTCCAAATGAAATGTATGATTCCCTTTCCAGAATGTATGAGGGAAAGAACACCAATAGGAAGATGAACCTAAGAGCTCAATTTAAGAGCACCAAGATGAATAAAGGAGAATCTATTCAAGACTATTTCTCAAGGGTTTCCCAGTTCAAGGAACAACTAGATGCTATTGGAGATACCCTTGATGAAGATGAACTAGTCATGACTGCTCTAAATGGTCTCACTAGATCTTAGGAGTCATTCATCCAAACTATGTGTGCCAGAAAAGAAAGTATGAAGTTTTATTTGGTATGGGAGGATTGCATTCAAGAAGAAGTTATGGTTTCCAACAGAGAAGCCTTGCTCAAGGAATATGACCAAGCTTTGGCCACCCACACCAAGAGTAGAAGGAATCAATCCTACTTCAAGAATAATAGCCACAAGGAGTCTCAACCTCCACAAATATTTCAAAAGAGAAGAGGAACTAATCAAAGAATAGATTACTCCTCATTCCAATGTTTTACTTGTCACAAAATAGGACACATTGCTAAGGATTGTCCTCTAAAGAAGAAAAAGGGTTTTCACCACAAAAGACATCAAGCTCATCTAGTAGAATATGATAGTGAAGAAGAAGAGGAGGAAAGGCCTCAAAAGAAAAGACCTAAAGTAGAAGAAGAAGAAGATGCAGAAGAGTATGTTCTATTCTCTGCACTCTCTAAGGAAGTAACACCTGGAGAAGATACATGGCTCATTGATAGTGGTGCTTCAAAGCACATGACAGGTCAAAAGAAGACTCTTTCAAAACTTGAAGACAAGACCTCTTTCACAGAAGGTATCCCTAGGATATGACTATAAATATCCCATCAAGGGAGTTGGTGAAGCAAGTTACAAGCTTGATTCTGGAACCCCATTGAAGATGAAGGAGATCTTATATGTACCAGGTTTGAAGAAGAACTTACTCTCTATCTCAACTTTAGATAAGAAAGGCTATAGAGCTACATTCATAGATGGGAAAGTACTCATGTGGCCCAAAGGAAAATCAATTGAGGATGCAATTGTTATTGGTGAAGAGGAAGGAGGTTTATACAAACTCAAGGGCCATCCAGAAGTTTCCCTTGTACATGAAGCCACTAGCCCAAATGAGCTATCGCATAGGAGGCTTGCTCACATTGACTACAAAGCACTACCTCATGTGAGCAAGGTAGTTATAGGACTACCAGACTTGAAGATTGATCATGATGGCACATGCAAAGGATGTGCAAAAGGGAAGAATATCAATAACCCATTTCCAAAGAGTGAAACAAAGACTAAGAGTACCTTGGAATTAATTCATTCAAATGTATGTGGACCAATGCCCTCCACATATTTGAGTGGATATGAATACTATCTTACATTCATTGATTACTATTCAAGAAAGACTTGGATATAATTTCTAAAAGGAAAGAATGAAGTCTTTGGAAAGTTCAAGGAGTTCAAAGCCTTGGTAGAAAATCATTCAGAAAAGAAAATCAAAATTATCAGGACAGATAATGGCAGAGAATATACTTCAAAGGACTTCGAAGACTTTTGTAAATAAGTTGGAATCAAGAGGGAACTAACCACTCCCTACAATCCTCAACAAAATGGTTTTGCAGAGAGAAAGAATAGAACCATAATGGAATTTGTAAAGACAATGATACATGATCAAGACCTACCTATGTATATATGGGCTGAAGCAGCTAGGACAGCAGTCTATGTGCAGAATAGACTATCTCATAGTGCTCTTGATTTAAAAACCCCAGAAGAAGTGTTCACAGGAAAGAGATCTGAGGTAATTCACCTCAAGATATTTGGATGCCCAGTATACATTCACATTCCAAAAGAAAAGAGGACCAAGCTGGATCCTTCTGGAAAGAAGGGAATATTTGTTGGATATTATGAAGCAGCCAAAGCATTCAGAATTTACATCCCAGGTTTCCATCATATGGAAATAAGTAAGGATGTGACATTTGATGAAGAAGCAGCTCTCAAGAGATCTAGGAAGTACCAGTATGAAGAAGTATATGAAGAAGATGCACCTTCCAGAACTGCAGAGGCTGTACCCATTCCTGAAGATGTGACACCTGAAGACCATGACATTATAGAACCTCAAGAACCCCCTACCATGAACATATCAAGAAAAAGAAAGCCAGCATGGGCAAGAGATATTATACTAGGAGCAGAAAAGTATGGAGCTCCTGAAGGCTCCACCAGAGTGGGCAAGAAACCAAAGTCATTTTCCAACTATATGGCTTTGATGTGTGATCTTGTAGATCAAGAAACCACTAGTTATGAAGAGGCTTCTCATAAGAAAGAGTTGGTAGAGGCAATGACTGAGGAGCACCAGTCAATAATGAAGAATGATGTTTGGGATATAGTTCCTAAACCAAAAGACAAAAGTGTGGTATCCTCCAAATGGATATACAAAATAAAGCATGATGCATATGGTAGCATTGAAAAATATAAGGCAAGGTTTGTGTCCAGAGGATTCTCTCAAAAAGAGGGAATTGACTATGAAGAGACATTTGCACCAGTTGCAAGGTACACTTCCATTAGAACCATCATGGCACGTGTATCCATGATGAAGTGGGAATTACACCAAATGGAAGTAAAGATAGCTTTCCTGAATGGTGTGATTGAGGAAGAAGTGTACATAGAACAACCACAAGGATTTGAGGTGGAAGATAGAAGAACCCATGTGTGCAAACTGAAGAAGGCATTGTATGGATGAAGCAAGCTCCCAGAGCTTGGTATGGAAGAATTGACAGTTTCTTGACAAGCTTGGGATTTACCAAAAGTAAAGTTGATCCTAATCTTTATCTCAAGGTTATGGATGATGAACCTGTCATATTGTTTCTATATGTGGATGATCTATTTTTGACTGAAAATGAGAAACAAATTATCGAGTGCAAGAAGAAGGTCACCTCAGAATTTGAGATGAAAGATATCGGATTGATGCACTACTTCCTAGGTCTGGAAGTATGGCAAGGCCCAAAAGGAATCTTTCACAACCAGGGTAATTATGCGGTGGAAATATTGAAAAGATTCAATATGTTGGAATGCAAAGCCATGGCCACTCCGATGGATTCCAACTTGAAGTTGTTAGCTGATGACTCTTCAAAGTTAGTGGATGTGACTCTGTATAGACAGATTATTGGGTCATTAATATATCTGACGAATACCAAGCCAGATATATGCTTTGCGGTGAACACCTTGAGTCAGTATCTAATGGAACCTAGATGAGTTCACCTGATAGTTGCAAAGCATGTGATGAGGTACCTAAAAGGGTACGATATATTTTGGTCTATGTTATCGTGGATATCATGACTTCAGATTGTATGGCTACACAAATGTTGATTGGGAAAGAAGTGTATTAGACAGGAAGAGCACATTGGGCGTATGTTATTGTCTAGGATCTACCATGATCTCGTGGCTTAGTAGGAAGCAGTCAAGTGTGGCTCTCAGCATAGCTGAAGCAGAATATATAGCTACTTGCTCTGCTAGTTGTGAAGCAGTATGGCTTCGTAAGTTGCTATCAGGATTGTTTGACTTAGAGATGGACCCCACTGTGATCCTATGTGACAACCAGAGTTGTATCAAGATCACAGAGAATCTAGTATTCCATGATAAGTCAAAGAACATAGAGACCCGGTATTTCTATATACGGGATATGGTACAGAAAGGAGCTATCAAGCTCAGGTATGTAGGAACTAATGAACAAGTATGTGTTGAATAAACCTCTGTCTCGAGTAAAGTTTGAGTATTTCCGAGACAAGCTTGGTGTAGTTCAGAAGGACCCTCCTCGAAAGGGGGAGTGATATGGTCGATGATGATATTTGGATACTGGTATCGATGTGGATACCTATATCAATGATGAGATTTCCTATATTGATCGTAAGGTCAATACTAAGGATACATGTATTGATGAGGATACTATATCGATGATGTGGATACTTATATCAATGATGAGGATACATGTGTTGATGATGAGGTTACCTGCTCCAACGATGAGGTTGATGATGAGGTTCCCTGTTTCGACGATGAGGTCGATGTAGTGTTACTTAGACTTTGTCTAAGAGGACTATTGGGATTAAATAGTCCCTGGACTCATGTCTTAAAATGATAGGGATTGATCATCCCGTAAGTGGATCGAGATTGCATCGTCCTTGGACTCATGTCCTAAAGTGATAGGGATTGATCATCCTGTAAGTGGATCGCGATTGCATCGTCCTTGGACTCATGTCCTAAAGTGATAGGTATTGATTATCTCGTAAGTGGATCAGGATTTCATCGTCCTTGGACTCATGTCCTAAAGTGATAGGGATTGATCATCCCATAAGTGGATCAGGATTGCATCGTCCTTGGACTCATGTCCTAAATTGATAGGGATTGATCATCCCATAAGTGGATCAGTATTGCATCATCCTTGGACTCATGTCCTAAAGTGATAAGGACTAATCATCCTGTAAGCTGATTCTGGATTGCATCGTCCCTAGACATGGTGAGGTGTCTTAAAGCGATAAGGACTAATCATCCTATAAGATGATTCAGGATTGCATCGTCCCTAGACATGGTGAGGTGTCTTAAAGTGATAAGGACTAATCATCCTGTAAGCTGATTCAAGATTGCATCGTCCCTAGACATGGTAAGGTGTCTTAACGTGATAAGGACTAATCATCTTGTAAGTTGATTTGGGATTGCATCGTCCCAAGACATGGTGAGGTGTCTTAAAGTGATAAGGATTAATCATCATGTAAGTTGATTCGGAATTGCATCATCCGTAGACATGGTGAGGTGTCTTAAAGAGATAAGGATTGATCATCCCGTAAGTGGATCAGGATTGTATCATCCTTGGACCTATGTCCTAAAGTGAGAGGGATTGATCATCCCGTAATAGGATCTTGTACATTACAGAGTATGCTTCTATGTTGATGTTGTTGATCGAGAGGATCCAGATGTTGATCATGATGATCTAGATGACGATGTTGTTGATCGTGATGATCTAGACGATAATGATGTTGATCGTGGTGATCTAGATGACGATGTTGTTGATCGTGATGATCTAGATGATGATGTTGTTGATCGTGATGATCTAGATGGCGCTGTTGTTGATCGTGATGATCTAGATGACGATGTTGTTGATCGTGATGATCTAGATGACGATGTTGTTGATCATGGTGGTCTAGATGACAATGTTGTTGATCGTGGTGGTCTAGATGACAATGTTGTTGATCGTGATGGTCTAGATGACGATACTATTGATTGTGAGGATCCAAATGATGATCGGTAGATCCAAATGATGAGGTTGTTGATCAATGTAATGTCCCCATTTCGACCCCCTTTGTATTAAATCGTAAATGATGTAAATATTGTAATTTAATCATGGTGAGGAGCTCAAGGACAAGGCCCCACCATTGATTTAGCGTTTCATGTATCGGCAATTAAAAAGAGATGCCTATGGTTCTTGTGCTAGATAGGCACAATGTAAATAAGACATCATGTAAATACGAATTTTAATGAAAAAACCCACAACTAGCTATGCAATGCAACAAAGAGATGGGGGAATGATTCTACAAGGAATAGGGAGGGAAATTATTCAAACCCTTGAGCCAATGGTTTAATCCATGTGTCAATGAGAAAACCCATAAACTACCAACTACCCATTTTGGGTTATGGACCCAATCATTTAATTTCTCCAGAAATTGGTTGAGGCAGTTAATGCCTTGGGAATGGGGAGGTATGGCAGCCAATTTCCTGTATGGGCAAGCCATCAACCTGGAAAATCGTGTTTTGTCTCCTTGGGAAAGAAAACACCCACGAAATGGTTCCCAAAGCCATTCTGAATCCATAGCTTTTCCTCTCTCACGCAGTCTGAACTACTAGGCTTTCCTTCATCACGTTTTTACCAAATTTCCTGCATTTTTCCATGCCTGGGAGCTCGTTTCTGCATTATACAACAGCTGGGAGAGAAGGACCACGATTTGGGACTGTTATGGAGGTCGTTTTTGCCCCAGAATTTCCATGGACATTTTTCTAAAAATGGATTTGGCTTCCCAGGGTTGTTCCCCATCTTCCAGTTTTGTTTTTGGGTTGCCCACGTTTTTCTGAAGCTAATGAAAACCCCATCTTTGGGCATCTCATTGTAAAAACGTTTTATCATGACCAATAAGTGTAGTTCTGCTGTTATGTGCATCCCAGTTTTGTTTTGAACCTGTGAGCAAGAAAATTGGAGTGGTAGTGGACAGAATTGGCTTGATAAACCTAGTGAAGGAAGTAACCTCTCAAGAAGATCAAGAGGGTTTTGGCTACTTTTCTATGCACACCTTGAGAGCACTAGAAAGGAAGGTATGGCTTGAGGGACTGTGTGGCAGTGAAGAGAATACTTCCTTGTGTTGGGTGTGTAGGAATTGTGAGTACCAAGCTGAATAGATCTGGGAGGGGTATCCATAGCTCTATGGTTAAGCTCACTAGCTTAGCAATTCTTCCTTTCCATGTCCTAGCAGCCTGATAAACCCAATTGTAGATTGGCTTGGCTCATCTTGGTGTATGCTTGGCTATGTGTGAGTCTTTTGTTCCCTAGTTCCTTGTAGAAATCATGCCCAGCTCGGGGGGTGGCAGTTGTATCAAGAGGTTGATAAGCACAACTGGCCTATGGTTGGGTGGAACGTTGCAATTGCATAGCCAGTTGCTTGGGACTACTGTTATAAGAAGTATTCTCTTGTGTTAGCTCCCCAATTATTATTTGATAAATATCTTGAATGTATGATGGATGTGTTAATGAATTTACTTCCACTGTGTTTTATTATAATTATACATTTCCATACGAATTTTTATACTGTATGAATGCTTAGTACAACGTTCATGGGGCTAGATGCCCAGATTTAGTGTCACGTCCTCTCTATCATGCTGGTATGATAGGAGGGAACATTACAATCGAGAGATCCAGATGATGATGATGCTGTAGCTGATCGAGTGCTGCAGAAGATGAAGACTCAATACTAATGATACTGATGTTCCAGTATTGATTATGTTCCAGTAACTGAATGAGTTACTGATGATGATGTATAAAGAAATCTTCCAATGATTTATAGATGTATCATGTATCATGTAGTCGATAACTCCTTGCTCCTACAGATGTTGTTATAATATCATTCTCGTTAAGGGGGTGTGTTGAAATATTGTAACTTCTAAGAATATTATATGTGTACTGTATTATTCCGGAGAAGTTCCATTCCTCCGTGGAGAGTGTGGTAACTAGGGTTATTAGATATCCCATGTGAGGTCGGCCCTAAGTTAGCTGTTTAGGGGTTATTAGACTCTCTTAGGAGAGGTCGGCCCCATTAGGGTCAAAGTCAGTTAGAACACAAGTATAAATAGAGGAGGTGTGTTCCTCATTTATACCATTCATTCACTCACTTGTGATTGGCACATAGGAGAGAGAGAGGTTTGCATATGAGGATAAGGAGCTCTTGTTGAGGACTACATCTTTGTATTGGTTGATTATCTATATTGAGGAAAGCTTTGCTGGGTTTTCTACCCCATGATGGTTTCCCAGGGTAAATCTTTGTCTATCTTGTGATTGTGTTTCTTTCAATGATCTTGCTTGTGAAATTAGGCTAAACTTAACACTTTATTACAGGAGATGAGAGGTTGATCGGGGACTGCAAGTCCAATATTGCAGTGGAGTTTGAGATGAAAGACCTTGGTTTGATGCATTACTTCCTAGGTCTGGAGGTTTGGCAAAGAGATGGGTGTTTCTTCATTGGACAGGGGAAGTATGCAGTTGATATCTTGAGGAGATTCAGGATGGAGGACTGTAGGCCTATGTTCATGCCTCTAGTTACCAACTGGAGGAATATTGGTGCATTAGGGTCAGAGGAGTTTCATCCTACATTATATCAGCAGCTTATCGGATCGCTTATGTATCTGGTCGACACTCTACCAGACATCATCTTTGCAGTTAATTCTTTGAGTCAGTTCATGGTGAACCATCGAAGAGTGCATTGGATAGCTACAAAGCACATACTTTGCTATATCAGAGGCACTGTCAAGTATTGATTGGTTTATGAGCGCAGTGGGAGTATACAGTTGGCAGGTTTCACATATGTTGACTGGGCATGATGTGTAGAATATCGGAAGAGCACTTCAGGTTGTTGCTTCAACATTGGATCATGGGTTGTCTCTTAGCTCAGCAGGAAGTAGAAGTCAGTTGGATTGAGCTCAGTAGAGTATGAGTGCATGGCAGCAAGCATGGAAGCATGTGAGGGGTTGTGGCTGAGGAAGTTTCTCTCAATATTATTCGACATTGAGTTGGATACTACTATAGTTCATTGTGATAATCAAAGTGGTATCAACCTTTCTGAGAATCCAGTGTTCCATGACAGGAGTAAACACATTAACATCCGGTATCACTTCCTCATCGATTCTGTTCAAAGAGGAAGCATTCGGTTGGAGTACATTCAGAAAGATGAGCAGGTGGCATACATATTCACCAAGGCACTTTGCAAACTCAAGTTTGTGAAGTTCAGAGACAAGTTGGGGTTGCTACCGAAATCCTTCCTCGTTGAGAGGGAGTGTTAGAAAGTGGCAACAATGAAGGTATTCTTTCTTTGCATGTGTCCTTGCATGCAAGAATACTTAAATCAGGAAGCCAAGTGTATTTGATGTATTTTCCAAAGTTTAGACTTAGGAAAAGTACATTAAGTGGTCTAATTATTACTTGACTTAATGGAGTCACTTTTCATAAAGTTCAAGTAAAAATAATTAAAGTGATGGATAATCTAATATTTTCCATTGATCTCATCGAAGGATCTCATACATAGATCCATAGTGAGATGTTAGGGTTTTTGCTTGGCCATTGAGTTAAAAGGAGGATCGATTTGGTGGAGAGGAAACAAAGAGAGACATAGAAGTTTGAGAGAGAATTTTGCAGAGAAGAAGACAGAGGATCAATCATTCAGCAGATTGACAGAGTGATCAGGCAGAGCAAGAGGGCCATATGGATTTGCTGAGAGAGAGGCCATACAGATTCGATAGGGTCATACAACAGCTCGATCGTACATCAAAAGTCACAGAGGGGCCTCGTATGTGTGAGCAGAGGTCGTATAGAATATGTCTATACAGCTGACACATATCTGTATGGATTCCATACAATTGACAGCAGGGTCATACAGCTGCGCAGAGAGGTCATACTGGTCGGTGGGTTGTTTCTCAAAGATTTGCAGAGGTCCAATTTTTCCAGGTTGGATAAATCAATTTTTTGAATTGTATTTGTTCCATATCTTCATAATAAAATTTCATCTCAAATTGTTGCACCAATTTTCCCATCTTGGGTTTTGTCTATGGGTTTATATCCAAAAATATTTGTGTTGTTTCCATTGATGTGATTGATGCTATATTTCTTTCAATATTTATTTTCTGCTCCATAGTGAATAAATCCATGTGTTTTTAATAGTGGTGATTAACGCCAATTTCATTAAACTTGGACTTATTCTAGTCCAATTCACTTTGAAGATGGGTCAAAAACCACCTTTCTAAACTCTGAAATCAAGCAAAATCTGGTTCCAAAACTGCCAAATCCAGGTTCCAAAAGTGCCAAAACCGGTTCAAAAGTGCCAAAACCGGTTCCAAAAGTGCCAAAACCGATTCCAAAAGTGCCAAAACCGATTCCAAAAGTGCCAAATCAAGGTTCCAAAAGTGACAAAATTGGTTCCTAAAGAGCCAAAACCGGTTCCAAAAGTGCCAGATCCGGTTCCGAAAGTGACCAAACCGGTTCTGAAACTGCCAAATCCGTTTCCAAAAGTGCCAAAATCCAGGTTCCAAAACCATACTTTTTCTTTTGATATTGGTGTCTGTATAATATGACGGTCATTTGAAATTGAATGTCATTAACCAGCACCCCATTTTTGAATGAGGCTAGAGATAAATGAATGAAGGGGCGGTCGACCCTTCTTCTGCCCACTATTATTTTCATAATAGTTCTAGATTGCAAGAAGGGTGGTTCGATCCTTCTTGTGTTGACCATTTTGGATACAGGTGAATTGTCGGATATTGGGGTTCACAATTATATACTAAAAGAAGGGGCGGTCGATCCTTCTTGTCGGCAGTCAGAAGTCGGGATAAATATTTTTGACATGCTATAACATAAGCAATGTCTCGATCCCCTCCATATACTGTGGAAGTCAGTAGTGGGGAAATGGTGTCCCAAACTTCGTAGATTAATTGTTTTTCATCTCTCTTTTAAATGAAGGGTTGACCGACCCTTCTTGTGCTTAGTATTTTTGCAGTCTTCACCATTCAGGATATACATGAATTGACAGCCTATACTTCGTAGGTTGAATATTTGCACAATTCCCTCATAAATGAAGGGGTGGTTGACCCTTCTTCTGCCCAATATTATTTTCATACTAGTTCTAGACTGCCAGAAAGGTCAGCCGACCCTTCTTGTGATTTATATTTTTCCATTCTTGACCATTCTGGTTATACATGAATTGATCTCTATTTTGGAAGGCCAAAATCTCACATATGTGAGCCTCAAAGAGAGAACTCACGCCATAGGAAGTGATGACATGGCATGTATGATGACATGGAATCTATGATGACATGGAATGTGTGATGAGGATGGAAAGACACATGATGGTGTTCTGGTGCTATCATTTATTCAGTGTTGCAATCTGACATCATTCTCAAAAAGTATGGCAAGTTTGTGAAACTTTGGAAATTGACAAAGTATGGAAAAAGTAGTCAAAACTACTCTGATAGAATGCTCGCCATAATTCATGGTTTCAGAAAAATGCACGCACCATCATATCATGCTATAGCTTGTTGAAGTGGCTATCTAGTTATACATGATTGTAGATTGCGGGAAATGTTTGAATAGTGGATTTGCGACATGCGTTTCCGCAACCCGCAATGCGGATTGTGGATTGCAGAAACTTTGGTTTGTTTTTATTTAGAGTTGTAGTCCCACAACCCATAATTTTGGATTGCAGGAACATTGTATATATTTTCAAACAATTAAACCCTCGCAACTCATATTCCGCATTCCCCAGATTAGATCTCAGTTGTCGACTTGTCTTAATCTTACGACCCAGATTTAACCCGACGGAATTAATAAATATGTTGATTTTGTTTCTGTTTCATTTTATTATTTCTCATATTCAAAAATTACCTATTGTGTGGATTTTACTACGAGTTTTTACCAGGGGTCGTTTTCACCATTTTTTCCAGCTTAAATGAAGAGTTGGACGACACTTCTTTTGCTTAGTAATTTTGCAGTCTTCACCATTAAGGATATACATGAATTGACATCCTATACTTTGTAGGTTGAATTATTTGCACAATTCCCTCATAAATGAAGGAGAGGCCGACCCTTCTTCTACCCACTATTATTTTCATACTAGTTCTAGACTGCCAAAAGGGTCGTCTGATCCTTCTTGTGTTCACCAGTCTGGATATAGGTGAATTTTTGGATATTGGTGTTCACAATTATCTACTAAATGAAGGGGCGACCAACCCTTCTTGTGATTTATATTTTTTCAGTCTTGGCCATTCTAGTTATACATGAATTGATCTCTATTTTGGAAGGCCAAAATCTCACATGTTTGAGCCTCAAAGAGAGAACTGACACCATAGGAAGTGATGACATGGCATGTATGATGACATGGAATTTGTGATGACATGGAATCTATGATGACAAAGAATTTGTGATGAGGCTGGAAAGACACATGATGGTGTTCCAGTGCTATCATTAAGTCAGTGTTGCAATCTGATATTATTCTGGAAAAGTATGGCAAGTTTGTGAAACTTTGGAAATTGGCAAAGTATGGAAAAAGTAGTCAAAACTGCTCGGAGAGAATGCCCACCGTAATTCATGGTTTGAGAAAAATGCACATGCCATCATATCATGGTATATCTTGTTGAAGTGGCTATATAGTTATACATGATTGTGGATTACGGGAACTGTTTGAATAATGTATTTGCGACATGCGTTTCCGCAACCTACGATGCGGATTGCAGATTGCCGAAACTATGGTTTGTTTTTATTTTGAGTTGTAGTCCCGCAACCCGCAATTGCGGATTGAAGATTACGGGAACGTTGTATATATTTCCAAAAAATTAAACCCCCACAACTCGTCTTCCGCATTCCCCAGATTAGATCTCAGCCGTTGATTGGTCTTAATATTATGGCCCAGATTTAACCCGACGAAATTAATAAATATGTTGATTTTGTTTATGTTTCCTTTTATTATATTTCATCTTCGAAAATTACCTACTATGTGGATTTTACTGCGCGTTTTTACCAGGGGTTGTTTTTGCCATTTTTTCCAGCTTAAATGAAGGGTCAGCCGACCCTTCTTGTGTTTAGTATTTTTGTCATCTTCACCATTCAGGATATACATGAATTGACATCCTACACTTAGTAGGTTGAATATTTGCACAATTCCCTCATAAATGAAGGGGTGGCCAACCCTTCTTCTGCCCACTATTATTTTCATACTAGTTCTAGACTGCCAGAAGCTTGACGGAGATCAACGGCCACAAGGGTTGTTTGAAAAAGTAAGATAGGATGGGTTAAGCATGGGCAGAGTTTTGCTAGCCCGTGAGCAAGTTGGAAATTAGATCAACGGGCCGAAGGACAGATCTACGGAGGACAGGTACTTTGGTGATTTGAGATGCACGGGGAAATGAACTTTTCAGATTTGCAAAGTTTTGGTAGGGACCGCATGTTTCAACAATGCATATCTGGAGGGGAAAGGCATCAGCAGCGAAGGTTTAGTTTTCATATTGAACATGCACGGAGTATCAACACGTTCCAAATTCGTGAACCTCAGTAAAGGCCGCACCTTTAGACGGTCAGGATGCGGACAGGGGCCAGATCGACAATTGATAGTAACTATGCAGATCTAAGGTGCGAGGAAGGCGACGTTTGAAATATTGAAGACTGCAGAAGGACGTGGGGCTAAGCATGGAATAAGATCAATGGTACCAGATCGATCATGCAAGATGGATGGCTCAGAGAAATTCCTTTATCGCTAGAGGTGCAAGAATGATAGGAAAGGATAGATAATATAAAAAATGGAATGCACGGGGATCTGAGTACTATTTGATTCAGTTTTCCCCTTTCCCCCTTGGTCGAGGTCAATGGGGAAACTTAATTTAGATAGACTCAAATAGACTCTAGCACCTTGGTGACTGCACATTCTATCTAGGACCAATTCCAACAAACCTGATGCAATAACCAAACAACTAGCTCAAAGAAAACTTCAAAGAATCAGGTAAGAGAGCTACAATGGAAAGTCACATGACACATATGGAACAAAGTTATAATCATTTTGAATCTTTGATACATAAGCAAATCTAGGGGTTTAAGCTTGCTCTCATGCATGCAAGAAAAATTCCCACTTCCAAAGGTATATTCTTCCTCCATGAGATCAAACGAGCTAAGACTTAAAATTGGACAAAAGTATATGCAGGCCACCCGATAATTTGAAAAGATTTCTAGTATTAAAAATGGAATCTACATGCATTGAATAGATGGCAACCTTAATTTACCTGCTGTGTGGATTTTACTGCGAGTTTTTACCAGGGGTCATTTTCTCCATTTTTTCCAGCTTAAATGAAGGGTCGGCCGACCCTTCTTGTGCTTAGTATTTTTCCAGTCTTCACCATTCTAGATATATATGAATTGACATCATATCCTTTGTATGTTGAATATTTCCACAATTCCCTCATAAATGAAGGGGCGTCCGACCCTTCTTCTGCCCAATATTATTTTCATATTGGTTCTAGGCTGCCAGAAGGGTCGTCTGATCCTTCTTGTGTTCACCAGTCTGGATACAAGTGAATTGTTGGATATTGGTGTTAACAATTATCTACTAAACAAAGGGTCGGTCGACCCTTCTTGTGATTTATATTTTTCCAGTCTTGACCATTCTTGTTATACATGAATTTATCTCTATTTTGGTAGTCCAAAATCTCACACGTGTGAGCCTCAAAGAGAGAAATAACAACATAGGAAGTGATGACACTTTGTTTTGTTTTTATTTCGAGTTGTGGTCCTAAAACTCGCAATTGCGGATTGCGGAAACATTGTATATATTTCCAAAAAATTAAACCCCTGCAACTCGTATTCCACATTCTCTAGATTAGATCTCAGCCCTCGATTTGTCTTAATCTTACGGCCCAGATTTAACTCGACAGAATTAATAAATATGTTCATTTTGTTTCTGTTTTCTTCTATCATTTTTCATTTTAGAAAATTGCTTGTTGTGCGGATTTTCCTGTGTGGATTTTACTGCGAGTTTTGACCATGGGTCGTTTTCGCCATTTGTGTGGATTTTACTGCGATTTTTTACCAAGGGTCATTTTCGCAAGTTGTTACTAGGGGTCATTTTTGTGACTTTTTACTAGGGGTCGTTTTCGCGACTTTTTACCAGGGGTCATTTTCGCCATTTTTTATTTTGAGTTTCTTTTCTTATTGGTGTTTATTTATTCATCATATTTCTCCAGTTTTTCAAACATGTCTCGCAACACTCATTGCAAAACTCCTCAGAAATATCTTTTGAACAAAGGCCCAAACTTCGGCATCCTTGCCGACACCAGTGATAAGGTTTCTGAGACATACCAAATCGATTGGTCCAAAATTTACTCCATCTTTGACAATGACGACCTAACTGATATTCATAGTGACCGCCTTGCCTATGAAAATATTAGGGATTCACAACTCCACACTATAGTTTCCAGACCTGCTACCCTTCCCTACACTGATGCAGTTAAGTGGATTATAGACCATGCTAACCCTAAAGACCACTCTTTCAATGATAGCGCAGGGTCTCAATTGGCTACTTTTTGCCTTGAGGTTTTTACCAGAGCTTACACCCTAAAACCAACTATTCAACCCCTCAATGTTGCATTCCTTGAGTCGTCAAAGACTAGGTACAATTTCAATGAAATGATGAAGTATTGGATGCACAGACCGGCAAATTTCATGCCCAGGGCTAATAATTTATACCCAATTTCCTAGTTCAAAGAGCCTTATTCTCTTCTAGAATCCATGCTATGCAGACTTTATGGTCTCCCTAATTGTTCAGTATTCAAAGATGAATGGGATCCTATCTCCCATCATGTCCTAACAACGGGGAAGTCATTCCCTTGGGCTTAAATTTTATCAACAGAGTTAAAGACATCCATTGAGAAATATTAGAAAACAATAGCTACAAGGAAGCCATACTTCTTTTTCTCTACATTTGTAATTGATGTTTTCTGTGTAGAGTTTTAGTATCCCACCATGGGGTGGAGTTGGACTAAGTCCTCACCCCCTATTCATATTTATTGTTCTGCCTTATGGGAAAGCAATTTTGTTCCCTTTCTCTATGACATCTGCGACCATTTCTTTGGTGCAATTTACCAGCATATTTTCAGGGAAGATTCCCATGCCTTTTCTCTTGATGCCAAAACTCTCATCCCTACATTGGGTGACTGGTATGTGGGAGAATCCTTTTCTTACATTAGAGTTTGGGAAGCAGTACTGTACATTTTCTACAAAGAGTTTTCCCTAGCAGACTGTTACTTGAGGAGATATCTTATTAGACTGTTACATATGGTGTCTACCTTAAGCTCACTGGTCCCGAAAGGAAGGGATGGCCTAAGTTCCCTTTAAACCTTGGGCCTTTGGTTATCCCAACTTCAACTTGGGCTGCAACACTGGGAGACAGGATTCTTTCTTTGAAATTGGGATTTGCTCCCAAAAGAACTCATGACCCCAAAGGATTTATAGAGGCTCACTTCAAACAAGAGCATATGAATATCGGTTATACACATCAAGACATCCCTGATGACTCTATTTATCAGGTAGTTAATATTTTCTTTGAATTCCTGCTGAGGGAAAAGAGAAAAGAAGAACAGAGCCATATCTTTCAGTATCAGTGGGACCTTAAAACCAAGGTTTTGAGCTATAGAAGCATGGAACTCAATCTTGATGAGCAAACAAGAAAAGATAGGGAAGAAAAGGAAGCTCACAAAGCCAGTGCACCATTGATGCTAACCTACCCAGATGGAGACAAAGGCAAAGGCCTTATGGAGGATACTCCGAAGTTGAAAATTGTTCCAGAATTAAAGATGTGGATGCATACATCTCAGCAATTGAAGCAGAAATTAGCACAGATGAGTTCGATGTTGGATACCCAAGTGGTTGCAGTACCCAAACCCACTACTGATGTTCAAGTGGCTGCTATAGCCAACCTGATTAGTGATGTTGAAGTGATTGCTGTGAGTAAACCAGCTAAAAGAGAGAAAATTCAAACTTCTACCTCTAATATTTTTACTCTTACTGTTGAAGACAATGATGTGGAAGATGAAACACTTCCTTCTGTGACTGTGGTGCAAGAAGAAACTGAAATTTCTCAGGAAATCATAGATTTGTTGTATGCCATAGTCATGGATGATCTTGTCCCATATCAACAGTCTCTTGAAACCACTACTATTTTTTATACCACAACTTCAGCACTCTTACTTTCATCCATTCAAGATCTTTCCACTTTATCTTCTGGGGTAACACCACCATACACCATATCCCAGTTATTTGATGCAATAACTTACATTACTGTTCCATCTCCAACCCTATCAGTTCCACTTTACATTCCACCATCAATTGTTGCAGAGATCCATTATTCAACTGTCTCTCTGCAACCACCATCATCTATTTCATCACCACCAGCCAATGATGTCCAAATCCCGCTTGTTTCGTCTTCACCATTAGTTGTTGGTGCATCCTTTTAACTTCCTAAAGTTTTTAATTCAATCCCTATGCCAACCTATTTACCCTTAGTCCTTGAATTTATCCCTTCTCCACTAACCACCTATCAGATTACTATGACAATACCTAATACCACTTTTAATCAGACAGCCCCAATAATTGCAACAGGAGATGTGGCTACATATTCCACTGAATTGGTAGCTACTTATGAGGAATATATTGTAACCTCCCTTGGAGATTATTTCTATAGCAAAAAGGCTAAGGAAGTGTTGAAGAAGGGTAACAAAAGAGTCCAAGATCAAGATGTGTTGCAGGGCCCCTTTCCTAATAAATAATTTGGGCCAAGCAATCAGATGACATACAACAAGAAGCACTAGATATTGTTGCTGCCATGGGTTCTTTTGTAGGTGCCAATTTTGATTCAGTAATCACACTAAATAAATAAATTGATGTCAAGAAGGAGGAGCTCAAGAAGCTTCAAGAATAGCTAGTTAAGGCCAATGATAAACATGAATCTGACATTCGTGAACTCGGAAAATCATTTGAAAATCAGTTTGAATACCTTCAAGAACAGAATGCTTCTCTTCAAGTCCAATTGCAAGATGCTGAAGCTTTGGACACTGCCAATGCTGAAAAGATAGTTGTGCTTGAACAACAACTAAAGGATGAAACTGCAAGTGCATCCTCCTCTTCATTTTCTAAGTTCACTCAGCAGGAATTTAAAGATTTGTCCAATCAAGTGAATGAGGAGCATCACGAACTCCTAACTGAACTGTTTAATGCATTGAATGAAATTCAAGACACCCATAATGCTTTTGAAAAGATGTTTGTCATCTTTACCCAACAAGTGGATAGGAGAGAAAAAGATTCCAAATCCATTGATGAAATTGTTGATTGGAAGAGGTACATTAAGGATAAAACAGATGATATTCCAATGTTGGACAGCTTCAAGTTCAGGAAAGTCAAAACTTCCCTGAATGCCTGGCAGAATGTTCTTAACACGGTAGATGAAACAATAACTAAGGAAAAATCTATTTATGGGGGGAGATGGTATGTTGTGGATGGAATCATGCAAACATTGAAATTTCCTACTATGGATCTCATGCAAGAGGCTTGTCCCTCTAAATTGATGATTGAACAAGTGGAAAGTAGATGTGAGGAGGTCAAAGAAAAGATCCGACAGCTTGATCATATTCAAATTGATGATGTGGATCAGTTCATCAAGCAGTCGATCATCCTGGAAGGCAAGGTCCACATATATATTTGCACTTGGCATAAGCTTGCTAAAAACGAGATGGATATCTTTAAATGTAATTCCCAACTAGGGATTGAATCGCACAACTATCCCGATGTTGATGAATTGTTATAAATTAGGACCAAGTGGCAAGCAGCCCTTGGCTATCCTTAGTTTAGTTGATTTTGTAATCCCTGTTTTCATGGGATGGCTATCCTTTGTAATCAATTTTGAAATATTATTTAAAGGATATAAGTCTCATGGGGAAGGAGGGGAGATAATCGCGAGAGAAGGACTGGAGAAATGTTGTTTCACTTGTGATATTGTAATTTGTAATTTTTTGCAGACAAGTGAATCAAAATTAGTTTCTTTTTGGCATATTCTTTATTTATGTTATGAAACTATACTATTTTCATTTTGCAATCAATAATTAAATACGCCGATCTACAATCTGGATTTGTCTTAATTGATGATCTATGTGTTTTTTAATGTTTTAAGTGAATTTATTTAATTAAAACATTTATTTATTTCTGCAAATGATTAACAGACATTAGTAAATTAATGTTAATTTTTCAATTAGCATTTCTGCACCTTGTTCCCTAAGGTTGACTTATCCACCTTACCATGTTGTGAGGGGGTAAGGTTGACTTATGTACCTGGTTCCCTAAACCCGTGTTCCCTAAACCTTATGATAAACCCAAAACCCATACCCCTAAGACATATTCTTAGTGGGGTATTAATTATTAATTAATTATTATTAATTTTAATTAATCTAGAGATTGAGTGGATAATCGTGATTATGGATGGAGAAATGTGTTCCTTTGGGATATCCACGTGGGATCCCAAAGGAGGACATGGGGTTTCCTTAGTGATCCAGGCGGAAGTGGGGCAGGCTGCTATATGCACGGCCGGGGTGGTTGGATGTCGGTCCAGGGGGATGCATGCAGAGCACGAGGGTGTGACTGCTGAGTGAGAAGAAGTGTGAGTATTCAGGAAAGATTGAGTGAGATATCTATGTTTAATGTTTGGATCTTATCTCGGGGGTGAACTTGGGAGCTTAAATAGTACAGGTTGGACAAGTTCCAAGGTTGGGTGGAGCGTGGCTCACATGCAGCCAGCCAGTTGCCATATTCATGTGAAATTCAGATAAGTGTATCTGCGTATGGATTATAATGTTCATGTATTTAATTATGCTTGATATGTTCAATATGTGGAATGAATGTGTAAATAAATGTAAGCCATGAATATGTTATGTTAAGCCTGTTAGAAGGTTATATTCATGAACGAGGTTTCTTTCAATTGCATAAGCTATCTGCTGTATTAATTTTGTATGTGAATGATGAATGGCTAAAGTCCATTTATGTAATACATGTATGCTTATGCTATCACAACCTCATTGATGCATGGATGTCTCCTGTATGTTCTTAGAAGAATAGGCATAAGCCTAGTAATGAAGTTGTTAATTAGATGATAATGACTGTTATGTAATTGCAGAATGTGAAAAAATATGAATCAAGTAAATAAATTTACTGATGCATAACCTGCATATAAATCATATGAATGATAAATCAAGCACGCAGATTTATATTTTTTATGATTTAACAATACAATTTAAACAGAAGTACTATATGTATGTATGAAAAAACAAATTGAATCAAGGAAACTTTATACACAACAAAAGAAAGGAAAAGAGAAACTAACTTAAATTCTTTTAAGATTGTAAAACATTACATTTATCCAAGTACAGAGTTTCTCCAGTTCTCTCCTTCGATGGTTCCCCCTCTCATCTGATTTTCCAAGGGAAGATTGCCACTTGCCCTTTTGGAAGGATACTTTTTACACATCCAATACTTAATCTTGAAATTTTAAAACAAATTTTAGCAATTTGAAACTCTGATTTTTCATTTTCGGAAACCAAACTCGACACTTTACAAGAATTATAATCACATTGAAATCGAACATACTAGTACAAACAAACATTAAAGTGTATTATTTAACAAAACACTTTCATTTTCATTTTATTCACAATTGGCCTCACATTGCTCATGCCATTCAGCTGCAGCAAGCAAGGCCATAATCGATCTACCAATAATATGTCAGACATCGTCGCAAGTATAAGTTTTTCTTATAATATAGTTTCCTTCCTCATTAGAAACATGTTTTTCTTCGGAGTCATCGACAATCATAGTATTTGTTCGATCCCAACCATGGATCAAAGTGTCCCAAACTATACTCAAAGGCTTGTTGAATACATAAGGATTTCCATCACCCTGAAAACCCTCTCTGGCTACGGAAGAACAATCATCCTGTGTTAAAATTAATCTAAATAGTTCCCTTTTCAATCTTGTTCTTTCTAATAATCTAGGCAAAAACTCGTCAACATTTTTTCGTTGAGCAGATGTCCATACCCCAACCTCAAAAATAGTAAAGCATTTTTCAAAAAATTCCCTTAAGCCTGGCCATATAAAACAATACATTGTTGATGTTTCGATGTCTGGTGGTCGTCGCAATCCGGGTTTCTGTTTTCTATGTAATGCATGTAACAAAACGCCATTGAAATAAAAAATGATCAATGGTTTACTAGAAACAAATCTTCTAGTACTATTTGCAAACAAAAAACACACACACACAACCTAGTCAATAAAATATTATGGTTCAATGTTTCTAAGTATATTGCTTTCATGTTCAACAATTGTTGAAACACATTACCAGATACATGGTACGATGTCCATAAATAATATGAGAACTGTGCAATAAAACTTACATCAATTAAATGCAGGAGTTGTAAAAAATATACAAATCACTAAATGAATTTTTTTCTATAATATGGTAGTCATTTCAAATTGAATGTGTTTAACCAACGCCCCATTTTTTAACGAGGCCCGAGATAATTCAACAAAGAACACAACATTGTTTTTATAGTTATATCTTGACTCTCTTGTGAACCGTCAAATTTCCAACTAGTTGGCATTTTCAAGCAGTTTTCCTTGCAATTGTCTGCTGATTGATATTGCCCTTCATCTATAAACAACATGTATGTTTGTTTATGTATATATCCATATTGGATAAGTACATCCTTGAATGACTTTTTGTATATGTTTTGTACTTCACCCACATTATAGTATGCAGACATTGAGTGATTATAAATAGTACTAAGTTTACATTGCTCTCGACCCCAAATAAATACATAATCTTCATTTTTCAACCATTGAAATATAGCAAGGAAATTTTTAATTTCCATGTTGTCGAGTGAGAAAAACCACAAAGCAATGTCGAAATGCTCTCTGGAAACACTGATAATTTCGGGGTTGAACATGCGTGTATAATAACGATAGCAATTATGGACAAAATGAGCTTGTTTGAAAGAATCTTCAATGTTGGATAACATCCGAACTCCAAAGAGAAATACCTCTACTCCCAGGACCAATAGTTTATTTTGTGGTGATATCCTAACTGCATACAAGAACAATGACTATATATATAACAACAACAACAACACTTTGTTCATGAAGTTAATGATCACAACCATGCAACTGTACATGAAGATGTTGATTTCCAAATATTAATACAAAAATCACCCAAATTTTCACAAATTCAATTGATTTAATAAAAGCATCACACTAAACTCATAATATGTTACATTCAGACGAAAATAGCAACATCTTCGAAAAAAACAAAAAACACATTGAATGATTTAAAATAGGCAATGATAGATTACATCTAGAAATAGGCAATGATAGGTTACATTTGATGGTTGTCACTCAACCAGGATTCAATTGGGAGAAGGCATTGAAGGTTCTGATATCAGCTGATTCATGCATTTTACTAAAATGTTGTCAAAATCCATGTACCAATTAAGTATTTGTCCTAAGGGATGATTCAATAAAGGGCTTACTCAAAATACAGTTTTGAAATGGAAGTGATTTCTCACCATCACCCTCCAAAACAATCATTGATGTATTAATTTCCGAAGTTTTCATTGGGAACTCCGTCCACACACTCTCCATATTTTTTTGTGTATTTCCTTCTTGATCGTAGGTACATCTCTCTCGAAACCAAATAAATAAATAAAATTTGCTCATGTGATTTATCTTTACCGCATGCCATCAAAATTTCTGTAAGCAGTGGCTTCCCCTCATTGACACTACATTTAGATGACCAAATCCCAACATTGAATTTGGAAAGAAGTAAATCCAAAAATTTAATGGCATGTGTTTGTGACTCATATGAGGTTCTTCTATGTTTAAATTGTTGATGTATATGTAACTTCAGAATGTATTTCACATATATGTATATTTTATTTCTATAGAGATGTTATTATTCCTCTATACGGAAGTGTTTGTATTTGTATAGAGATGTTATTATTCCTCTATATGGAAGTGCCGTCATTTATATTGTAAGTGTCGTAACTTATACTTGATGGGTTATTAGACCACCCTATTGGGGGTCGGCCATGTGGGTCAAAGGGTTATTAGACCACCCTAGTGGGGGTCGGCCCAGTCAGCATTATGTTAAGTGGTTAAGTTGAAGCCGACCTAGTTGGGTAAAGGTCAAGTCAAGTTAGTGTATAAATAGAGAGTGTGTCTCTCTCATTTTACACATTCTATTCTCTCACTCACACTTTGGAGAGTAGCACACCTGTGGAGGAGGAGGCTCTGCTACTAGGAGAAGACTATCTCTTGTATTCTGGTTGTATCATTGCTCTATCTATCTCTGAGGAAGTTATTGGGGTTTTTCACCTATATGGTTTTCCCCAAGTAAACTCTGTGTCTCTTGTGTGCTTGCATTATTGTGTCCATGATTGATATGTTGTAGATTTGATGTACATGTTGTTCTCTCAGTTAAGATCCTAGATCAGATTGAAGTAAATTCTGAAAATTTAACATGGTATCAAAGCTAGCCTGAAAGAAGGCATGATATGGCATGTATGACACTTGTTGCACTTACGATGCTAGAACTTGATATAGCAAAAACCAATCATCGTAGAATTTTCGCTATAAATACATTTTGGCAAAGTTTTCGGATATAAAACTTTTATAGTTCTAATATAAGATCCCCATTTACCTTGTGTCCAAAGGAAAACCTCTAATTCATTGTACTTTGTGATTTATGATCTGTACAATATATTGTTTCTGCCTCTTCCAGATCTGCGTCAAAATCAGGTGACCTTGGGAAAAATGTCATAACTTGGGCTAGGAAGCTCCAAATAAAATCTAGTAAAAAGTGACAGGTAGTAAACAGACTGTATTATCTCAGGAAAATTATTTAGAGGCCGAAGTTGAACCAGTGACACGTGGCATGCCGTACAAGTTTGCTCTCTTGTAATATCCCATAAACAGGTCACGTTGCGACACTTGGCATAACTCTCTCTCATAGAATCCAATTGAGTTCAGACCTATCGGGATGGAAATATAACAGGTCAGGCTATCTCAGGAAACATTTTCAGAGGCTGAAGTTGAACCAGTGACATGTGGAATGCCATACAAGTTCGCTCTCCTGTATTATCCCATAAACATGTCACATTGCGACACTTGGCATAACTCTCTCTCAGAGAATCCAATTGAGGTCAGACCTATCGGGATGGAAAGATAATAGGTCGGGGTATCTCAGGAAAAGTTTTCGGACCCTGTGGATCCAAAAGTTAATATTTACACCAGAAACAATCAGGTACATATTTCTGTCAAAATAGAATTATTTTTTAGCACCTTCATTCATGGCTTCCGGAATTTAGGGTTTCGGATAAAGTTGGAATTTTTGTAATCGGAGACCACAGCTGAATGCTACTCATCAAAATCAAAATTTAGATACCAAGATCAGAATTTTTGGTTGGGAAGAAGGCCGAGCTTGATCAGACCCTAGTTCGGGACTTTGATCAGAAAAGTGGAAAAGTAAGGCTTCTGCAAAAATGGAAATTTTTGAAATCTATGACCATGGCTGGAAGATCCTGATAAAAATAGAAGCTTAGAGATTTGGATCAAACATTTTGATTGGGAAAAAGAGTGGGCTTCATCAAACCCCAGTTCAGGGTCACATCCAGTGAATCTGGAAGTTTCAAAGGAAAAATTGAGGAGTGAAACTTTGCAGTTTTCAAATTCTGAATATACCAACTTGATCAGCTCATCAAGGCGCATATTTCTATCCTTTCGAAAGTTTGAATTTTCGGGGTTTCTTTGACAAACCCTAATCCAGCTCCAGGTCTAGTTCTTGCAAATCAAGTGGATTGGGTTAATCCTAGAAGAAGATGGATTGGTCACCTGCATAAGTGAAGAAGTTCATGTTTCAGAGGGAGAGGAGGCTAAGGAATTACATAAGAAGATTACAAGCGATCTCGATAGGTACACCAAGAAAGACAAATCATGTTCTACTTCAAGAAAATATGATCATGGTGACATGAAGACAAATATTCATCCATTGTCATGGATCACATAGAAGATCTACTTACGAGGTATGTATAACTTGGTTCTACAATGGTTAACTTATGAGACATGCAGGTTACTAGCACAAGTCACTGAAGAGAACCAGAAGACATTATGCTGGTATGTTAGACATATCTAGCTAGCATTCTAATCCATGTATGTTTTTCCTATATCAAGCTAGAATCCTACCTCGTGTTGTTGATAATGATTATTCATGACGTCATAGGTTTGAATAGTCATGGTTGTATGCATATTATGTTTCTTACCATAATTGATGATATGACTAACCAGAAGAATCATGAAGGTATAGGTTTGAGTAATCACGGGTTTATGAATTGATGATTTAACTGATCAGAAGAGTCCTATGATCAAATACGAATATGCATGAGTAAAAGAAGACTTCCCTGAAACCTTGAATACTAATGTTTATTAGTATAAGAATGATCATGACTATACATGTTTAAGATTATTGTGTTTTGATAGTATTAAGATTATACTAATAAATATGTGATTATGTATGAGACCTCAAGGATAACACAATGATGATACTAATAAGCATGCATAGTGATTAAGGATGGATGTAAGTTCAAGGACAGGTAATCCAGGAAGCAAAGATCAAGAGGGAGCACACTCTAGTTGTTCCTGCAAGAAAGAAAAGGAGCACACTTCAGTAGTTTCTGCAAGGATGCAAATATTCAAAGGGAGGTTACCACTTCTCACAATCCACATCAGAATGGAGTTGCAAAGATTCAAAGGGAGTCCACCCAGCAACCAAACAAAGATAAGTATTTGAATTTTCATTTCTTACATAATGTTATTCAATGATGTATATGCTTATGTTCCTAGAATTAGGTTCTGTACTATGCATATTAGAATAGTTGCATTGATGAACAGTATACTACTAATATACATGGGTAAGTGGCATATGGCACTGTACAACATTCCATTGCTACTTATCTAGAATGAAACATCTTTGCTAACATGTTAGGAGTTGTGCACACTCTTAACAATGTTCTGGTAGAGATTGGAAGGCATCTAGAAAGTTACGGAATATGGATAAATGTTGTATTGAAGCATTGGCTAAGATAATTGCATGACTGTATGACATATTTCTTTATGTGTAAGATTTTTTTATGAAAACTATGAGATGTTTTCTAATCATGCAATTTAACTTGTTGTGTAGGAAAAATCGTATACCATCACCTACAAAAGAAGGACTACAACATTTGTTCAGCAACAAAGTTATCTATTGAAAATATTGAAGATATTGAAGTTCCCAGGATCTGGGAATAATGCCATGATCGAGGAGTACCAGTCAATCACGAAGATGGTTGAGATGCAGTCCCAAGACCTGAAGGGGAGTCTGTAGTGACTTCCAAGAGGATCTACAAGATCAAGCATGTTGCAGTGATGAAGAGGAAGATACACTTTCTTGAATGGTGTAGTTGAAGAAGAAGTGTATGTGGTGCAGCCACTTGGTTCTGAGACACATGACAGGGAGTCATATATGTACATAACTTGGTATGTTAGGATAGATAACTTTCTATCTAGTTTGGGCTTTACCAAGAATAAAGCGGATTCCAACCTTTACTACAAGGTTGAGGAAGGAAATACAATGATACTACTATGTGGATGACCTGTTTGTAACAGGTGAGGATAGATTGATTGCCGACATGCAGCAGAAGCTTGCTGCCAAGTTTGAGTTGAAGAACTTGGGGATGATTCACTATTTTTTTTTGGCATGGAGGTGTGGTAGAGTGCAGATGGAATCTTCCTTGGACAAGGGAGGTATGCAGTAGAGATCCTGAAGAGGTTCGGGATGATGGACTGCAAGGCTATGGCCACACCTATGGCATCGAACCTGAAGCTTCTATGTGATGCTTCATCTGAGCCGGTTGATATCACTATGTATCATAAGATGATTGGGTTCTTGATGTACCTGACGAACATGAGACTAGATATTTGCTTTGCGGTGAACACATTGAACCAGTTCCTGACGGATCCAAGGAGTGTTCACCTGGTTGTTGTAAAGCATATTTTGAGGTACCAGAAGGGTACAGTTGATTATGGGCTCAAGTATGATGTGAATCAAAAGTTTAACCTACAGGGTTATGTTGATTCAGATTCGGCAGGCAGTGCTGCAGATAGGGATCAAGTGTGATCTCTTGGTTCAGTAGGAAGTAGTCCTGCATAGCACTAAGTACAGCCGAAGCAGAGTATGTTGTGACGGATGAGCAGGTTGCAGATGTATTGACCAAGCCATTGGCCAGAGTGTAGTTTGAGTACTTTAGAGAGAGGCTTGGTGCACTTCAGATCGAGGTTCCTTCCAAAGGAAAGTGATGAGTATGGAAGATGCAGATGCACATGAGCTTTTCTGACATGGTTGATGTGTTCTCCCTTAGTCATGATGTAATTGCTGAGCCATTTTTCACATGGTGGTAGATGTGTTCTCCCATGGTGAAAAAGTAAGGGCTGGAGCCTTCCCCGAATGGTGGTAGATGTGTTCTCCCATGTCGGTGGTGTAAGTGTTGGATGATGTGCATCTGGGCTATGCTTCGTGGACGATGATATGATCTGAAGAGGACAATGCTTGTTATGATCAGTTGGATCATTGCATCATGTTGGATGCTTGTTATGATCAGTTGGATCATTTATGTATATATGCATCATGTTGGAAGCTTGGACCATGTATCTGTATATGTATCAGGTGGATACTGAGATCATGTGTGTTGATATGTATTAGGTGGATACATTGTGTGGATCATGTATCTGTGTATGTATCAGGTGGATACATTGTATGATCAAGTAGATCATGTATGATGATATGTATCAGGTAGATACTTGGTATGCATCAGGTGGATGCAGTGTATGATCAGGATGATCATAGATAACAAGCTTCAGGATGTTGCTCTAGATGACATGCAGCAAGATGTTGCAGTGATGATGATCAGGATGATCATGTGTACATCAGGATGATGTATGGTGAGTATCAGGTTGATACTCTGTGGCCGTGGAACAGGTTGTGCAAATAAGCATGTAATTTGTGCCCTGGGAGATTTGCAGATAGTCTTTCGAGGTTTTTCCTATGGAATTTAATTTGTACCCTGGGATATCTGGCAAATGCTCTTTCGAGGTTTTGCTTGGGAGGACATATAATTTGTGCCCTGGGAGATCTGCAGATAGTCTTTCGAGGTTTTTCCAATGGCATGTAATTTGTGCCCTGGGATATCTGGTAGATGCTCTTTCGAGGTTTTGTCCTATGGCATGTAATTTGTGCCCTAGGAGATCCGATAGGTTGAGCCCTGTGCTCGTAATCAGTCCTGCGATGCTCTTTCGAGGTTTTTCCATGACCACATGTAATTTGTGCCCTGGGAGATCTGATAGGTTGATCCTTGTGCTAGTAATCAGTCCTAGGATGCTCTTTCGAGGTTTTGTGGTGACCACATGTAAGTTGTTCCCTGGGAGATCCGATAGGTTGAGCCTTGTGCTCGTAATCAGTCCTAGGATTCTCTTTCGAGGTTTTGTGGTGGGGTCACATGTAATAAGTCTTGGAGATCTGGACAGGATGAAAAAGGCCTCAGATGCTTGCTAGTCAAGAGACTCTTTTAAGGTTTTGTGACGCACGTAATAAGTCCTGAGGATTCCACAGTATGGCGAGTGATGACGAAGACCTGCAGGTGGTGGGCCTACATCCAGTATGAAAAAGGACTGGCTCTGTAGAACTTCCTATGACTAGTAGATTCATATATTGATTGAGATATCAGCAGCAGTGACGATGATGATGACTCGATGACAATTATCCAGTGACGATGATCCAGAGAAGATGACTTGTGCTAGAAGACCTGTGTCGAAAAATACATTCCTAGTTAAGAGGGAGTGTTGATGTATATGTAACTTCAGAATGTATTTCACATATATGTATATTGTATTCCTATAGAGATTTTATTATTCCTCTATACGGAAGTGTTTGTGTTCCTATAGAGATGTTATTATTCCTCTATATGGAAGTGTCGTCATTTATATTATACGTGTTGTAACTTATACTTGATGGGTTATTAGACCACCCTATTGGGGGTCGGCCATGTGGGTCAAAGGGTTATTAGACCACCCTAGTGGGGATCAGCCCAGTCAGCATTATGTTAAGTGTTTAAGTTTAGGCCGACCTGGTTGAGTAAAGGTCAAGTCAAGTTAGTGTATAAATAGAGAGTGTGTCTCTCTCATTTTACACATTCTATTCTCTCACTCACAATTTGGAGAGTGGCGCACTTGTGGAGGAGGAAGCTCTGCTTCTAGGAGAAGACTATCTCTTGTATTCTGGTTGTATCATTGCTCTATCTATCTTTGAGGAAGTTATTGGGGTTTTTCACCTTTATGGTTTTCCCCAAGTAAACTCTGTGTCTCTTGTGTGCTTGCATTATTGTGTCCATGATTGATATGCTGTAGATTTGTTGTACATGTTGTTCTCTCAGTTAAGATCCTAGATCATATTGAAGTAAATTCTGAAAATTTAACATAAATTCAAATTCACCATTAGTAATCTCTTCCCCCTTTTTTACTCTTTCCCCTCCACCAGTATTTTTTTTATTTCCTTTTTTTTTCTCTTTTGGAGTCATTTTCTGTGACTTTCTTGCGAAATAGAAAACCTTCCGTTTCTAATATCAATAACATTTTTGTATGGGGAGCTGTACAAAAATATTGCTTATCATTATATACTTCGGAATAAATTTATTTTATCAATTTAAGTAGAAAATATTCTTTGTCTTTTACCTGTCAATGGAAGGACAACATTTGACTGGTGAGTAACATCACTGGAGACACCGCGTATTGACACCAAGGAGCCCTCTCTATGTTCAATATTGTTCAAGCCCTCTTCTGGTTCTGTATTGTCCGCTCTCGCCTTGTTCATTATTTTCCAAGCTCCCACCTGGTCCATTATTCTCCAATGTGATTTGTTGGCCAATCTCCAGGGACATCGTCGATGCCAGCTCTGGTTGTGGATGATCCACATGTTGACCTGCAAATTTGTAAGTATACATTTTATATAATTTTTTGCAAGTATTCAAGGTCACTATCCCCTTTCATAATTTAGTTAATTTAACCATGATCTTTGAAAAATAACTTTGTACCTTCTTGTCATGTTTGGTAGTTCTTCGTGGATTCTATATCACATTCACTTTCATCATCGGATAGTATAATTTGATTGGAGGATACCTAGGTATGCTCTTTATTTGAAGCTATAGTAGAATAGGAATTCAAAGAAGTTATTGAACATAACCGGCCGAGAAAAGTAAAATAAAATCAAAGACATCTCAAAATGTTAATAGAAATACTTTGTTGTACACCCAATTCATGATACAAACAGTTGATAAACAGCTCCTGTTGTACTGTCTCCACAATATAAATAACTATTCTTTCTGGAGCCCTCATCAATGAACGCAGAAGCCTACCTCCTTCGTACAATGAAAGAACTGTGCCTTGAGAAGAGACATGTCTGGAAACTATGTGATCCCAGAATTCCTATGTCCTTTCTTTTGCAAACACATGGCTTCTCGCACTATCATTGTTAACCTTGGGTTGAGGTAAATCAATCATCGGTAGGCCCTCATCCTTCCAATCCATATCAATTTTAGAAGTAGATAAAATATCCTTATCCCTTCCAATGCTCCAACATTGTATAATAGAGAATCCTATAAACAAGTCCTTGGAGAATTCTCTATAAAATCTCTTTGTAGGATTCGGTGTAACATGTTTTTTTTATTTATTGCTAAAAATTGTGAAAGCTTTAGAAATCATCCAAGAGTTTTCCATATCAGCTAAAAAAATACAAGTGCATGCCTCTTCATTTGTTTCTAAGTAGTAAAAAAATGCAAGCATGTCTTGTTTTTTCCATGGACTATCACAATTACACATATCCACATTAACAAATTCACAGCTGACTGCCGCACCAAAAAATGGAATTAATCTGAGTGTGTTGACCAAAGATTCAGGATAACAACATTGACAAGCAAACTGTGAACTATTTTTTACACCTCCAATGAACATACCTATCCTCTCTTTATTGATATATAGATTCAATATTTTCTAAGCATCACTTGGTATTTTGGTACCATTATCCACTTCAGATTCATTCTTTCTCTTTTTACTCGGAGATTTTTCTTGCTTTCCGAAGCATAAAATACTGCACAGTTGTTGGAGATGGTTTGGTGCAATTTTATATATTTCAATGGCGTTTTGGTCAGTGACAATCTGTGATCGATCACTTTGAACATCATTAACTTTGATATATTCAACGATCAAATGCCTGGTTGACCTCTCGTCCTTCATTCATTTTCAATATTGATTTAAATTTTCTACGCAAATTTTTTTCTCAACTGATGTGGTCATCCAAACCGATCAATTGATTATATTGACTGCCACAGCGGTCAATTCATCTTCATCAAGATCACGCAATGGTCTAAAAAAATTAGAGCCATAACTCTTTATTTTATTTGGAACAAAATCATCCTGAGCGTTGCTCTTGGGCGAGCATGGCAATGAGCCACTTTTTAAAAGCTTGAATACAGACATCCATTTGCTCCACAGTCGATCCGATGTCAAAACAAGAGTTAGCTTGTCTTTAAGGCTCTCCTTATGTTGAACAAGAAAGATATCCATACATTCAGCTTGGAAAGACTATGTTGACTCAAACCTAGTCGACAGGGGTTCCACTCACTTTCAACATCCAACCCACCGTGATCTCCCTGAGCACCGGCCCAAAAAGGTTTTACCCCATCCGGCAACACCTGCGGAGTAGATGGGGTCTCACCCGAGATGTTCAAGGGAGAATCGACAGAACCATGTTTCCATCGAATGAAGGAGGATGTTGCAGCTCAATCATTTAACTTGTTGCAACATTTCATAAATAGATCTATGCAATTCACTCAGACATTGTTTATATTCATAGCATCATTCAATAGAACCATTCATCATCTCATATAATAGTAAAGCAATTATTGCATCAAAGAAACATTACATCATTCGTGGATTCATATCGCAACATGTATTACCATAGACAATCAGAAGAAACTCAGGGATTGCACAAAACAACTCTGTCACATCATATTAATCCCTCAAAACCCAGATACAATATCTTCGCACAGCACAGATCTCACAGATACTCTCAATCTCAGATACACAACCAAAAGACGCATAATCTCAGGTCTTCTTTTTTCAACACATACAACTCTATGACTATAAATAGGCTTCCACATTTACAATGTTTTTCCACTTACTAACAAATTCATAACCGACGCTTTGAAAAAATGACCCAAAATCTAACTGACACAGTCCAAATGACCCAAAATCTAACTGACATGGTCCAAATGACCCAAAAATCCACTTACCGCGGTACATTTGACCCAAAATTACATAAAATATTCTCCTTTGCACCCAATGTTCTGCCTTCTGCGATATCTTCTGACTTGTCGCAGCATCCACGATGCTGCGATTCTAACTTACCAAACCTCCTGCCAACATGCCCCCAACACAATCTTGTGGCTCACCCTCAGGCCACATCGGCAGGACATGGTGTACTCACTGGTCTTGACTCTGAAGTCTTCGTACTGGTGCCGGATTTCGTTGACCTGCTGCAGGACTGTTGCAGCAATTTCTTTATTGTTATTGAGGTCTTTTTCCAAAGGGTGGTCACACAAGTGTGTGTCAACTCTCTGCTTTGTTTCTTGCACCGCCTAGATTACAGAGCCAGCGACAGCATTAAGCTCGGCACCAATTTCCTAAAATTCGTCCAACTGTGCAGAGCGTTGCTTCTATCATTCTTCTGCTTTGGAAACTCGTTACTGCAAGTCCCTGATCTCCACCTTTTTAGAGACCTGCGCCACCGATGGCATGGTGTGAATGGAAGTCTTTAATGTAGCCAGTTGTTCTTCCGCCTCACGTCGTTGATTGGTCAACTGTTCGAGCAGCTCATCATGGACAATGCTACCCCAAAACAATGCAGTCTCCGCAGTGATCGTTGTCGCCTCTTGCTCTAACTCAGCCAGCTGAGTCGCCAGTTCTTCAATGGCACTCTTCCGTTCTGCAACTACCGCTGGCGATGTGGCGGGCTTCAGGGCATGGTTCAAGATAGAATTGTCCTCCCGCAACTAGGCGATAACAGTCCCCAGCTTCTACGCTCGCTCGACTGGATCTAACTCTGCTATTGGCTCGACGACGTGGTGACAGGCTTCATTGATGGCCTCCTCCAACCATGCTTGACTTTTCCACAAGCCTGTTTTTTCCACGGTTAGCCGATCCTGTTCCTTCCTCAGCTCTGTGATCTCAGTAGTCTTCTCGGCCCGAAGGCTCTCCATCATCTCCTTCATCTCATCAACCACTTCCCATGCTTTCGTTGCCTTCCCTTTGAGATCCTCAACTTCCTTATGGGCCACTACATCTGCCTTCTACGATCGCACTAGCTGACTCTGTACATCACTTTCTCGATCCGGCAGTTCCTGACTGGAAATCGCTTGTATGCACACCAATGTTGGTGAGGACAGCACATTGATATTCACTATCAAATCTTCAAACTGCTGCAGCATTGTCCTAAGAACTACATCATCGGTCACAGTGGCAGTCGACAGAATTTGAACATTTCAGACCCGTGGCTCAATGTCAATTGCACCGATTTCCTGCACTGCAACGCCCTCAGGTGCCTTCTTCAAGATGATATCACACAAGGCATCCAAGCGAGTGGTGACCACATGGAAACCTTCATCCTCCTTTTCTGTCATGGCCCAAGCAGACGTATTGGTTTCCTGAGTAACCGCATGAATGAGGAATCCCAACTGATTTTCCATGGCCGACGACACCCCACTAATCGTACCATGCTCATGGCGTGCCTTTGTCCTACCCTCCTCAATGTCACAGTCAATTTTATCATCCTTCAGTGTCCTTGTCGATTCCTGGTCTGATTCATGGTGACTCTGCAGGTCCTGCGCCAATAATCGATCATCTGGGCCTGTCGTCGGTTCTCCAGCCTCAATCTCTACCAACCCCATGGGTTCACGCCATTTTGGTGGCCAATCATTCACAATAGCTTTCAGCACTTCTATAGTCACCTTATAAGGGGTCAACAACCATTGCTTTCCTGGGTCACATCTGGCTTGCACATAAATAGCATGCGGCCGAATCACAAACACCATAATCAGCTTATACTTTGCCGTGGTTTCCTTAGATACCGAGGCACATGTGTTGCTGCATCATAGAGAATCTCCCAATAAAACTAGAATTGCAATGCACAATCCTGAATTCGCTCTTGCTCACATACCCACCACAAGTTTTGATATCGCGCACCCAGACACTCTTTCGCGGTCGCAACCTCCATACCTTGGTAAGTGCTGGGCTCCTTCCAGGCAACAAGTGCGATCAAAATTAAAATCCAACTATACATGAAGGAGCCTTTCCTGGCTTGGACAGTGATAGCATCCTCTGCCAACTGGTTCAGCAAAATCAAGGACCAATTCATCTGGATTCCTGCTGTGCATTGTTCTGCACAAGCCACGATCCCCGAATTGCACTAAGTAGGTCGACCACCCCGAACCACCTTGCAAGATAAAATATTTGCGCTGATGAGAATCGCCTTATCGTTGATACTACTGGTGCGATAACCACGGCCATCTCGTTCCAACCCATAGCGCTGAACAAACTACTTCACCCTCTTCTTTTCGTTCTCCTTCCCGTGGAAGTATTGTGAAGGGTCTACCCCATCTTTGGGAAACCCGGTAATGCTCGCAATCAAATCGACAGTGACCGAAATCTCTACGTCCAGCCACAATGAACTGTTGTGGAAGCAAGCTAGCAGTTGCTTCATGCTAGCATTACCTCCGTTAATCACCTAAAATGTGGCATGTTAATGAGCCCCAACAAGCCGTCCTAGTTCAAGCCCCGTGCCCAGTCTTGCAGAATTGGCTTGCCGGTGAGTTGTGACCCTAGCACATAGGGGTCCGACGTAATTTCTGGATAGGCCACCATATCGTGATCATCATACTTCAGGCACATCAACGCCGGCACAATATCAGCAGAGCACTCCATCCCAGTAGGGAGCGCTGGAATCCTCAACGGATACTTCTGATTTTTGTTCACCTTGCGAGGTGGTGCACCCGGCTGACTAGGGGGGACATACCCAGGGATGTCGACAGCAAACAATCCCCCCCATGCAGTGGACTCGTCAATTTTTTGACTGGACTATCCCACCTGCACTTGAACTTATTCCACCACCGTAGTGGATGATCTAAGCTACCGCTTGCTCTGTGGGGACTCAGAATGCTAACTTCCCCAACGCTTCTTGGTGATAACTGACGCTCCAACCAGCATGTTGGAAACTTCCTCTTCAATATCTACTTCTTCCTCAACAACAATAGGAATGAGGGGAGACTCTACTTCGTGGATATTTCAACCGTCTCCAGCTCCCCTGGCATACCTAACTCAACTCGCCAAAACTTCAAAGGATGGCACAATGCCACTCACAATCCTAGCTCAGTGCACAACAACTGTACCCAGCAAGTTCAACTGAACCTTGCCTAACTCACAAATTCTCTCCACAGCCAGCAACGACACTCTGCAACACTGCACAATCTGGCACACTTAGCAATTGAATTCTCTTGGTGCCTTCCAACCAGCTTCGACCCATTCTTATAGCATCAAACTCGATCCTTCATAATCATCACTAAATCCTGCATTAACTCAGACTAAATTCTGTATTAATGACCCAAATCCACCATCGATCCGGTCAGCCGATCGGCCGGATCCCCCATTAATGCTCATCATTTGAACAAGCGTCGTTAATTAACTATCTTAACTTTTGGCATTTATTGCTAATTTAACCCAGTTGCGACCCTGCCACTATCGCGGACCATTCCTAACTTGTGTCACAAGCCTCCCTGCTTGCGCATTCTGTTCCTGTCGATGCGCCAACCTGCCACCGAACAACCTAAATATATTTTTTTTTCTCGATGCAACTCAGGCATTGCATTGCTCCAAGCTCAACCGATAGGGCTTCAACCTACTGCCATTAATCAACTTTGAGAGCATCGCTCCGTCCAACTGCTACAATTGTACTGCACCTCCTGAAGTGATGCTACTAATGCGATATGGACCAAGCCAATGCATTTGCAATTTTCCTGGGTGTTTCATAAAGTTACTATCATACAACAGCACCAAATCACCCTACTGAAATTGTTTGTTTTTTATGTGGCGATCATGCCAAGCCTTCTGGGGATCCTTCTCCACACTTTGATGGAATCATAAGTGTTGGGTATCCACACTTTGATGGAATCCTAGGTGTTGGGTCACGGATTTGTCCATATTTTCATCACCTTTCGACATATATTTCATCCCTCTTTTGCCTATTATTATCCATTTATCAGTCCATTTTCCATCCATTTGCTGTAACTGCACGTAAAATACCATATTACTTCCATTGATGCTTTAGTGGTTAATACTGATTATTTTCCTTTATCTTTGATGAATTCAAGACTATTATGCATAAGTTTACTGATGATGGTTTATGGAGTGATTTTCATATTAGCAGCAGTAGCAGCCATGGTTCAAGCCTCCAAAGTTGGCATGCTAGCACACGAACACATGGAGATTCAAAACATGTTTTCATTCCTAGGATTGATTATATGCATTTGTGACTTCAATTCGTGCTCAAGTCCAACATGGCAGCCTCCAACTCACACTCAAACTGTTCCAACCAAAAACGTGTGCCAGATAAGAACATAGTGATTCGTGTCTCTATTTGCAGGTAGCTTGAGACAAATCTCAAAAATCTGGGACATGGGTTTTGTGCGCAACGACCTCATTTACCAAAGTTGTGAGGAAATCACCAAACAAAGCTACGTTTTGAGCTATACAGCTGGTTCTCTGAACATGTAATTCTCATATTTACTGTTGCGGTCGGTTTTATGAATTAGCAATTTGTTGAAACTAATTCCAAGTTGGGAATTCGGTTTCTCATCCTCATGAAGGAATTTTATGTATAAATATGTAATCATTCTTATGTATTGGGAAGGAAGAGAGAAAGCAATGTTATGCTGTAGGATTTGATCCAGAACTCTGATGTAATAGTTTCATTCTGATAATACATGCTGGCAGTTTCTTAATTCTGGAGTTGTAGACTTTCATTGTGGAGATCCAGCTCTACTCAGTGGAGGAAGGGCCCTCTTTTCTTAGCAAATCTTGATAGTGTTGATTGTTATTTTGTATGTTTGTTTATTATTCAGTGAATGCTTTGATTCATTAGATTTATCATAGTTGCATGATTTCATTCATTAGATTTATCATAGTTTCTTTTATGTTAATTTATTTTTGATAGATCGTTGGCCAACATAGCATTTATTTTACATTCATGCAATTAGATCTTGCTTCATAAGAATTGATTTTACTTGAAGTGTGATTAGATTTACAGTTTGGTTTTATGAATAGATTCTAGGTTTGATTTATTTTCAAGGTGTGATCTAGTTTATAATCAGTTTTGATTTCATACCAATAGATAACAGTGTCAGATAGAAATTGTGCTTGCATAGATCTTGCACGATAGCTTTGAAATAAAAGACTTCCTCAGGTTGATAATTTATGTTTGGGAGTTTCAGTTGTTTAATTAATTAGACAATTAATCCACCCAACACTAAGATAAAGCGATCTTCTTCCATTTGCACTAACCCCGCTAGACGTTCTTCTAATGCCGCTGCAGCATCCATACCTGTTGTTGTTGCTATGCGCAGACTTGGAACGATGTACTCCATAGGCATAATCGCTTCTTTCCCATACACCAGTTTGAATGGGTTCTGTCCCGTCAACCTTTTACACGTGGTACAATACGCCCACAAGACTACTAGGATTTTCAGATCCCAGTCATCGTGGTTCACGTTGCACACCTTTGCCAGTGAATGTTCCAATATTTTGTTGAAAGATTCCACCATGCCATTGGCCTGTGGATGATACGGTGTGCTCTTCTTGTGTTGTATCTATAGTTCCTCCGTCAATGTGCTGATGGTGCGATTGAGAAAGTGGCTGCCTTGATCACTCAGCAATATCTTGGGGCAGCCAAAGCGAGTGACGATATTGTCGAACAAAAACCGCGCGGTCGTGGCCACAGAACAATCAGTGACTGGTGCAGCTTCCGCCTATCTTGTCAAATAATCTGTCACCGTGATGATGTATCTTGCACCAGTGCGCTTCCCTAGTGGGTTGATTGGTCCCATGAAATCCACTACCATTTTTCAAATGGCTGCAGTGTTAGCTGAGGCATCAGCGGCATCTCGTCCCTCTTGGATGGCTTTCCGATTCGCTAACAAACATCGTAGAACCATGTATAGTCTGTCGCATCATTGTGCAGCGTGGGCCACCAGAGCCCTGCACGAAGCACCTTCCTGGAAGTTGCACAGCCGCCATAGTGCCCCCCATCCACTACTGCATGCGCTTCTGCCAAGATATGCCCCTGCTCATGAGGAAAAACACAACGCCGCAATATCTCATCGGAGCCCAATTTGTATAACTCACCTGCAATGAGCTAGAAATCTGCAGCCTTGACTACCAACTACTTCTTTTGACTATTGGTGAACTCTATTGGTGCGATACCTGTCACCAGAAACTGAATGATGTCTTCAAAGTAGCCATCAGCAACTTCAACCTTAAAAAATTGTGCATCAGGTAACCTGTCTTCAATGTTAGTTGGCTCCTCGCCTATTTCAATCCTCGACAGATTATCAGGGCCAGCATTCAACCGCCCTGGCTTCACAATCACTTCAAAATTGAACTCTTGAAAAAGAAGTAGCCATCAACATATCTTCCCCCCCAACACAGGATTATTGACCAGGTATTTCAATGCAAAGTGGTCGGTGAACATATTAAAGTGTCCTCCTAATAAGGAATGTCAAAACTTTTGCAGCGCATACACCATCGCCAAGCCTTCCCTCTCCATAGTGGTATAGTTTCTTTCTGCTGATGACAACTTTCAACTTGTAAAAGCAATGGGGTGATCTAGATCCCCCTCACCTGGCTGGGCAAGCACCACTCCTAGCGCGATTAATGATGCATCGACATGGACATGAAATTCCTTACTCCAGTCCGAAAATACCAGTATTGGCGCCGAAACCATCTTAGCCTTTAGTTGCTCAAAACTATCCTTACATTCAGGGCTCCACTGAAATACCACATCTTTCTTCAATAGCTTCTCCATAGGGGCGGTGATCGCTGCATAACCCCTGATGAACTTTCAATAATACGCGATATGTCACAATGTCGCTCGCAGCTGCTTAACATTTGTCGGCGGGGTTAAGCTCAGAATGAGCACACTCTTTGCTAGATTGACTAACAATCCTTTCTTGCACATGATGTGACCTAAGAGTATGCCAAATGGTGCACAAAAGATGCACTTCTTCAAGTTCAGCGATATCTGATGTTGTCGACAGTGCTCCAGCATCAACCGCGGGTTTTCCAGATGATCGCGGATCAACCCGTAGACTGTCCAGTCATCCATGTATACCTGCAAAAACTTCTTAATAAAATCCTTGAATGCAGCAACAACAACCCACGAAAATATCTCAGGTGCATTATTTAACCCAAACGGCATTACTATGTACTGAAAACAACCCCATTCTGTCACAAAATTCATCTTGTGGTGGTCTTCCTTCGCAATGCGGATCTAATGATAGCCCGAGAACCCGTCCGTGAAAGAATACATCTCCTAGCCACCCACTCCTTCAAGTACCTCATCAGTAAACGGGTCGAAAAGGAATCATGCAAACAGGCGTCATTCAACTTCCGCAAATCGACACAAATGCGCACCTCGCCAGTCTTCTTGTCCTGCACCACCATCGGACTGATCCATTTTGATTCTTCAACCGGTTCAATGATACCAGCATCCAACATGCGATCAAGTTCTACCTTGACCCTCTCCTTATGGTGCGGATTCAGCTGGTAGGGTCGCTGCCGGATTGGTTTCGCATCTGATTTCAATGGGATCTTCATCTCCCCTAAATCACCCAAACTACCTTTCATCTCAGAAAACTTGGTAGGAAAGAGGTCTTGGAAATCATGTAGCAAGTCAGTGACCTTTCCCATCATCTCATCATCCCAATAATCTCCAACATTCACGAGCTTGGGAGTGGTCTCCATCCCAATATTGATCTTATGAAGCTTCAAGGGCTTGCTGATCGGATCACTTGGCGCATTAGGTGGTACCACATCGTGACTTCCTTCAGACTCCAGAATATTGACATTCCGTGGATAATCACCATCTTTGGTCCCACTAGTGATATTATAACATTCCATCATGGGTTGCATCTGGCAATGCGTGTGCGGATCCGTAGGATAGGCCACTGGAACAACCTTCAGAACCACATCATGGATGATCTATAGGGCGTTATGGACATCTTGGTTGAGATCAGCAAAACTATGAGTGAAGCAAACTATCAACTCCAACCAAGTAGTGATTTCTCCCCGTAATTCTGCTGCATTATACCATGATCGCGGCATTTCGTCCAAAGTATGGATAAATGCATGGACCCACTCATCTCTTGGTTGTGATACCCATAATGTCTGACACTCCATCAAATGACTTCTAGGGTTATTCCGACCATCATATTTCCCTATATGGTAAACCTCAGTATCGTCGAAGCGAACCATCATCAATCTCCTGCATTGCGGCCATCCGTCGATTGATTTCTTATGTGTCACCCACCAGCGTGCTGGAGCAGCCTTCAGTGCTTCCTCCAATGCCAACAGTTGTTGTGGTTTAGAAACTCTTTCCTCGAACTCTACCATAAAGTCAGACAAACCAGGCATCCCTTCATATACTGGTAGTGTAATCATTTCAGTCGCAATGTGGCATAACTATTGCATGACTAACCTACACTTGCAGAGCAACACCTCATGCAAGCGGTTCTGCCAATCTTCTAATGCGTCATTAGAGTCGGAAGAAGCAGAGCTGTCACTGCGCCATCCTAGCTCACCGTTGGTAGTGGGATGAATATAGTCTTCGGAAATGTTGAATGCATGGTCCCATCCGATTGGATCTTAGTCCTTCATTGGCTCAATGTATTTGCGTCCTTCATCCAGATCCAATGGGGCTATGACCTTGAGATCGCGGTTTTTGAAAGTCATCATCTGCCACTTGAAGTTGATTACCACTCCACTGTCATTAGCCCATCCGATCCCTAGCAACGCGGGATAAGAGCTCCCTCCTTCAACTACTTCGATGACATCAAAGTCAGCATAAGTCTTCATTCCCTCAATGTCCACCACCAGGCATGGGACTCTTCCAATTGGTGTTACCTTGGCGTGATTAGCTAGCCAGAGCTGTACACGAGACCAGCTCAATGGGGGGCTCCCCATTTTCTGCCATTCCTTCTTGGTTAAGATGTTTACATCCGAACCAAGATCTAGAATAACCGAATCAACATCATAGTCCCCAATTTGTATGTTCATGCGCATCTCCTTACTGGTCTTCCGTTGCTGTAAGGAGTTTACCACGGATTCTTTTCATCCCCTGGTCGGTCGTTGCAACAACCCCTCTATATCAGCTAGAGCAGCAAGATCCCTTTCCAATAATAAGCAGCTCTCAAAAAATTTCTACAAGGTTCCAGATGGTGCCGATGGACCTGCCTCTGAAGTAGCATAAAAAACAGGGGGCATGTCGCAGATAATATCTTTACTGCAATCTTGGTCCATCGTACGATGTGCCTGAAAGAATGTATCATGCTCGGACTCAATATAAAATGACACCTTATTTTTTCCTGCCAGTCGAATGAGCAGTTGTGAGCTATCCCCTTCGGTCGTTGCACCTCCACGAGTGATAGCTGCGACGTCCTCATCTTATGGCCTTGGCTCTACAGAAATTGTTGCAACACTCGCACCCTGATTCTAGTTCCTCGGTGGATTCCCTGGTTGGTTCACATTCGGATTAGCATTCTGGTTTGGGCGTTGGTTCTGGTTCTGCGCCAGTTGTTGTACTTGATTATGTATTGGCTGCTGTGCCTGATTTTGATTCTACAACTGTGGATCGTTTCCTGCCTACCATCGCGCAATCAACTGTGGGTAGTTCTCCACTGTATGATCTGTAACAAAGCAAAATGTACACTGTATCTACAATAGTGGGAAATCTTGTTGATAGTGTCCTCATACCGCACAATGGTAGCACTGACCAAATCCTCTACCACGTCCACCCCGAAATCCTCCCCGGAATCCACCCTGTTGTTGGTACTGTGGTTGATTGTACTGTTGCTGCATAGGATTCGGTTGCATACCTTATCCTTGTTGTGCATACTGCGGTTGCGAAACGTACTATGGAGCCATTTGCATCAGAGTATATTGCAGTATAAACTGTTGTGGTTGCTGCTGCAGTACAAACTGCACCTGCGGTTGAGGTAGTACATGGACTACCTGTGGCTACGGTTAGGGTTGTTGTACGGCATGCTAGTCATCCTTCACATAGAATGTGTCGTACGTTCTCTCATGTAGCAACCCATATGCATGGAAATCTTTGTCTTCGTGACCCACATATTTACAGAATGTACAATACAGATTCATCGTTTTGTGACCATCTACTGCATGTATTAGCATTCCTCATGGCAGTGCCCATATACCTGACAAACTTGACACCATGGAATGCCACTGCCGCTCAACGGATTCGGTGCTCTTGAAACCAGATAATTCTGGAATTCCAGGAAATTATCCTTAGTATGTCCTCCTCAACATCGCGTACACCATAATTCTTCATGTTGCTCCTTGCCCTTCTTAATATCTTGCAGCTGTATGGTCAATTTAGCCAGCTGCGTCTAAATCTGCGACATCCCAGCTATGTTTTCACCAATTGGTGATGCTTCCAACCGCATTGCAATCTCCAAAGCTTCGCCGGGCATTGTAATGTTACGTTGCATCAGCGGTAGTCAAATGTGCAGAAGTAGTGCCACGATGAACCATTCTTTGCGTTGGACAGTGCCAATATCAAAACTAACCCTTTCCATCAACGTTTTGAATCGTTGTTCAAAGTCCCACACTATTTCATTGGGGTACTGCTTAATTTCTTTCAGCTTTGTAATGTACTGTGCTTCCGACTTGGGTTTCTTGAATTCTGTGATCAATCCGTTCCTGATATCATCCAGCGTCTTCTCCAAATCTCCTGTAGGGACTAAGACAAACTTCATAAACCAATCTAATGCACGACCTCATAGAGTTGTTGGTAATTGTCCCTTCTTAGCATTATCATCAGTAATCTGCTTCACGGTCCATACCGCTTCACATAAAAACTAGTAGTGTTCAAGGTTATTTGTCCCATTTCCATGGAACAGTGGAAACTTCGCATCCTCGCCCACCATTCTGGGATTCCTTCCCGCATTTGTTGAACTACTAGCGATCAAGTTTTGTTGAAACGGTGGTGTTGAGGTTGTGTTTCTCACTGGTTGAAAGATAGTGAGCGAAGGTGTGGGTATGTTGTTGTTGGGGTTTGGGCCTGCCTCTATCCTGGGCGTAGCCTCATTTTCCTTGTCCAAACTATGAGTTTGCTTCATCCCGTGTGGTGTTCCTTTGTGGCCTTGTGGTTCGATCATAGCAGGACCATCTCCTATCCTCTGCCTCTTCTCCTGTCGAAACCTTGCTCCTCCCCTTGTAAGACCACTCTCTTCCTCGGCTTCACTCACAGTTTCGTCATGACCTGCACCCATCTACCCCTTATCATTCCATGTACTTCCCCCTGCTATCGCGATACCCATGGCCTCCTCCCACTAGGTTGTTTACTAATCTAGATGCATCTTCAATATACCCTTCTCGCAAATAAGCATTTTAATGGACAGTTGAAGCGACAGCAAAAACCTTCCCTGGGGTCTGCGGAAGAAATATCTTTCAAATTCACTATAATATTTTTGAGTATTAACAGCAAATTCAATGATATAACCTTCCAATATGCTATCGAGCCAAACTTCGACAGCCCGCGACATCTTGTTGTCAACTTCCTGCAACTCCTGGATCACCTCTGAAGTCCAGGTCGTCGGCTCACCACCTTGGAAGTTCCTCTTCTGAAAAGTCAACTTTTCCAACCATTCATACAAGATACCTGGGAATTCACAGAAAAAATATTCATGCGGACCGTCGTGAATATATATTTCCACCCACTAATCTACTGTCAATCGAGTGTTCCGGATTTCTTCTTCAACGAATTCCTGCAACTTCTGATCGAACCAGCTTTGTATCTCTGGTTGCATCGGATGCCACAACATATCCTCCTTTCACTTCGCACACGGTCATAGCAACAGAACCATTTTTTGAATCAAACCTAGTCGACAGGGGTTCCACTCACTGTTGACATCCAACCGAATGCGATCTCCCTAAGCATCGGCCCAGACAAGTTTTACCCTGTCCGGCAACACCTGCGGAGCAGATGAGGTCTCACCCGAGATGTTCAAGGGAGAGTCGACGGAACCATGTTTCCGCCGAATGAAGGAGGATGTTGTGGCTTAATCACTTAACTTGTTGCAACATTTCAGAAATAGATCTATGCAATTCACTCAGACATTTTTTATATTCATAGCATCATTCAACGGAGCCATTCATCATCGCATATAACAGTAAATCAATTATTGCAGCAAAGAAACATTACATAACTCGTGGATTCATATAGCAACATGTATTACCCTAGACGATCAGAAGAAACACAGGGGTTGCGCAAAACAGCTCTGTCACATCATATTAATTCCGCAAAACCCAGATACAATATCTCCGCAAAGCACGGATCTCACAGATACTCTCGATCTCAGATACACAACCAAAAGACGCATAATCCCAGGTCTTCTTTTTTCAACACATACAACTCTATGACTATAAATAGGCTTCCGCCTTTACATTTCTTGTCCACTTACTAACAACTTCCTAACCGACGCTTTGAGAAAATGACCCAAAATATAATTGACACGGTTCAAATGACCCAAAAGCTAACTGACATGGTCCAAATGACCCAAAAACCCGCATACCGCGGTACATTTGACCCAAAATTACATAAAATATTCTCCTTTGCGCCCAGCGTTCCGCCTTCTACAATATCTTCTGACTTGTCATAGCATCCGCGATGTTGCAATGCTAACTTACCAAACCGCCTACCAATAGACTGCAAATATATAAAATTGAATATTCCAGTTAATTTTCTAATTTCATAACACATGAAGCAATCTAAAGACTTTGATTGATAAGAAGAAAAATTTTATACCTGCCAAGCATCACTTGGAATGTTTCCCTTTCCAGGGAGGGATGGGCTACCGCAGGATGTCCATTTCTCCCTTGCTTTTTCAACTTGAGAAATGAATGGAGTCTCTGAAAATTCCTTGTTTGATAAATTTTGTTGTTTGCATAATTTGTTGATGATGTGCTAAGGAGCATCTCTATGTAGAAGATGAGTTGTTCGATGCCGATACCTTGAATGGAGTTGTTTATATCAATCATCTGCAATGATTATTTTATGCGCATAAATAGTATGCTGCCCATCCAATATATAAAAATTTATTGATGGCAAATTAATTTCTTCTTCATTTCCAGGAAGAAAGTCCAATGTGGTCTCCTTATCGAAAGGCAGTAGAATAGCATCTCTCAATGTTGTTGTAAATGTATGGAGAAGAGATACAACCATCTTTTGCACGACCTCCTCATAAACCTTTCGGTATTATAAGTGCAGAGGCGCAACAACACATCTTGTTATGTCAATGGAAAAAACGTTCGCATTTAACAAAAAGAATTTGATCTGATCTTGTTGAACTTATTTTGAACTTTCAAAGCTCTTAGTCACTTTCTGCATCATCGCTCTAGAAGGATTTCCTTTGAGTTGTTTGAAGGAATATTTGTCCACATATTTTACAATAAATTGGAGAAATGTTCTTCTGTTGTACATAAGAATCCTTTCATGGCTTACCATTATCGACTTCTTACTAATATTCATGTAATGCAATACAGAGGAATTTTTTCCAGCCAACATTCTTTTCCTCCATACCGACAAAATTCCTTTCTTCAAGGATGACGCGATATCAATTCCGGAATGATTAGAAACATCATACGAGGGAAAAACCCACCCTTTCTTCGCACAGGAAATCGAATCTGGATCGGGACCACTTTTCATTAGATCTGGTTGATAATTACAAACCATAAGATCAAGCTGTACAAGGCAACACTTTTCACCATCGACCACTTCAACTTAAACTCGCAATTGTTCATCAGATTCAACGGGATCTGCATATGTCAATATTCCAGCTCTAGTCTAAGCTCTCTTCTCATTCAAGCAGAATAGATATAACTCTGGGTACAAATTATCTGTTTCTTCCATCTCAACATACCATCCATTTGTGAATGGTTTAAGGTAGTGATCTTTTATCAATTCAAAGAAAGGGATTTCCTGGTAGTTACTGAGGCTCAACAACGCAGCCATGCTTTATCTGCAAAACAATCAATATAAGAATGCATACAATTTCTATAATTATAAATTAGTGTTTTAATATTAGATGTATACTTGCAAATGTTCATGCTAATGATCAATGGTTAAGGAACGACCCCTCATTTTCAAAATCAATTGAATGATTAAGAAAAAATCTGCTAGCAATATCCATGAGAGATCGAATGCACATTTTATAGAGTCATTTGAGATAAGGATCGATCATAGAATGAGCGATCATCATAGAAGGGGCGGCCGATCCTTCTTGTTTATGTGTATGAGTTTATCACATGTTTTGTATTCGAGTTTATGTGAGTTTTTGTACTTAATTTATATGTATGTGAATGGTAATTGCACATTGATTAATTGGAATACAAGTGCGTGATTGTGAAGAAGAAACACATAGTTTGACGAATTCGTAGCTAATTGGTTAATACAGTAGAGATTCAGCGTAGTTCTGTATACTGCGATAGCTTCCAAGTGCGAAGTAATCTGGTGTTCTATCCCATTAGTTAGTTGATGTTAAATAGAACATTATGCGAAGATCGTAACGACATCTCTGCATCGCCATGGTTAAGAGAACCTTGATTATGCAACCCCCATATTCTCTACGGGTTAGACTTCAACCTGTTTACAAGGTAATGCCGAAGGGGCCAGTGAAAGGGGTTTTTTTTGTGTATACATTTATCTCGTGAATGAAGGGTCATCCAACCCTTATTGTGCTCAGTGTTCTTTCATTGTTCACCATTCTTCATATACATGAATTGACACCCTCGCCTTCGGAGGTTGAATATTTGGACAAAAGTACATGCAGGCCACCCGATAATTTGAAAATATTTCTAGTATTAAAAATGGAATTTACATGCATTGAATAGATGGAAACCTTAATTAAGCTTGGACAATTATTGGACAACAAGCTCTACAAATCATACAGAGATAACAAATAAAACTTATTAAAGAGTATTGATTGGATTGTTTCTTATCTTTTCTTTTCCACCAAACCAAATCTTTTTGACTATAACTAAATGGCTACCTTGCCTTTGTTAAAAATTTCCATGCAATGAAGGGACGGCCAACCCTTCTTCTACCAAGTATTCTTTTCATAATAGTTCTAGACTACAAGAAGGGTCAGCTAATCTTTCTTGTGTTTAACATTCTCGATACAGGTGAACTCCTGGATATAGGTGTTCACAATTTTATACTAAACAAAGGGGCGGCCAATCCTTCTTGTCGGAGGTCATAAGTTGGGATAAATATTGTTTATATGTTATAACTTAGCCAATCTCCGTTCCCCACTATTTACTGTGGAATTCGAGAGTCAGGAATTGTTTTCCCATCCCGCAATTTGCATTGTGGGTTGCGGGATAGCGGAATTGATGGAACGTTTTAAGAAATCTAGGTATCCGCAATCTGCAATATATTTGAATCTTCGGAAAAGGCGATGAAATCCTCATGCAGGGTGCAAGAAGGGTCGGTAGACCTTTCTTGTGCTGAGTATTCTATTCAAAATACTTATAGGCTACAAGAAGGGTCGGTCATTCCTTCTTTTGTTCACCACTCTATATACAGGTGAATTGTAACATATAGGTGTCTACAGTTCTCTACTAAACAAAGGGGCAGTCGATTCTTCTTATCACAAGTCAGGATAAATATTGTTGATATGTTATAACTTAGCCAATATACCGATCCCAACTATTCATTGTGAAAGTTAGACGTTTGGAATTGTTTTCCAAGCCTAAGCGGGTTGAATATTTTTATAATTCAATCATAAATGAAGGGGCGGTCGACCTTTCTTCTGCCCAGTATTATGTTCAAAATAGTTCTAGACTACAAGAAGGGTCGGTCGATCCTTCTTGTGTTCACCATTCTGGATACATGTGAATGGTCGGATATAGTTGTTCACAATTTTATAATAAACGAAGGGGCAGCCAATCCTTCTTGTCGGAGGTTGGAAGTCGGGATAAATATTGTTTATATGTTATAACTTAGCCAATCTCCATTCTAGGATGAATTCTGCATTAATTTGGAAGAAAGAACATTGACAATATTTAAATGTGTGGATCAGAGCATATAAAATGATTCTAACTTAGATATTACAGTCAACTATGAGGCAAAGCGATAAGATGGTGTAACACGAAATACATTAACAAAAGAGAAATTTAAAGACTGAAGAAAGTAACAACATATGAATCTATGTTTCGAATCCAACCCCTATTACTTTGTAAAATCAAAATTTATACAAAACGTTCTTTGAATTCTTCGCTAAAAAAATAAATTTCAAAGAAATCTGTCTGATGTAACACTCAAGCAATTAACAAAGGAACCGAAATGTCATTTAAAATTAAGACACCTGAGTTCCCAAATATTTCAACAATTTTCCATTGCTCTTGAGTTGGGATTTCATAATCCATCATTTCTTTCACCATCACCTCCAATTCTATGCATACTATGTAATATACATTGCAGACCCTTCTTAATCATTGCAAATTGTTCAAGTATTTCAAAATCATTGGTCAATTTATCAATTATTGTCTTTCCAGTTAATCCTTTGACCAAACCTTCAAATTTCAAGTGATCCATACGAGCCTATACTATCAAATTGTGATAATTTTCTTGAGTCAATAATTTTCCATCGGCACTCCAAAAATATGGTAGACCGCATTCGAAAGGCCCCAGAAATAATTCCTTAAAATTTTGAACTTCAAGGACCATCTGTTGCGCCATGTCTTCTACTTCATTAACACGATCATGCTTGCCAATAACTCTTCTTGCCAAAATGATGATTGATGGTCTGTCTTTAATTCCAAAACTCTGCATATCTAATTGGGTTAGAGTTTTTAACAAACTGACTGTATTTTGAGTTGTTTTTGAAGGCATTTTGAGTAATGTCTCGTTTGCCACTTTACACCTATGGAGAGCTATGTTTGCTATAACATCTTTATTTGCTATAAATTTCAAATGAGACCAGAATTTGGTGACTTCCACTGATATCGCATCCCATATAAGGTGTTTAGCTCTGTGTAATGGAATCCAACCTGTCAATTTATCTTTTAATTCATCAACTTTCTTTTGTAGTTGATTTCTATCACTCAAAGCCTTTATCTTTGCTCCAGAATTTCGAATTACTTCCTCTTTCAAGTTCTGGTTTTCCACTTTCAAATCTTCTATATCTACATATTTTAGACTAATTTGTGACATAGCACTGGTCAGTTCCTCAGTGGAGGAATTTTCCATTTGTCCTTCATCCGTACATAGAGATTGATCCCCTTGCTTCTCTGGCGCTTGCACAGTTTCAATCTGATTGGTATTTAACAATGAAATTTGTGACAACAATTCAATCCTTTGTTTTTCCCAAGCATGATTTTCATCTTGTAACTTTAACATTTTACCTTTGTGATCCATCATTTCTTGATATATGGATTCATTTTCTTGTTGTAATGATGTCAACTCTAGAGATTGCACATGTTGATTATTTGGCAACTTCAATTTTTTCTTGAGAATTTGAATGGTATTTTATTTTTCATCAATGAGCCTTTTGGTACATTGGTTGTTCCCTGGTTCGGCTCCCATGGTCACAAGGTCCACTTGTAGTCTTTTGATTTGGATCGAATTTTCTTTTTTTCTTCCTTCTCTTGCCTCAATTGATTCTCCGTATTTTCTATCACAAACTGCGATTTAGAAATTTTTAAAGTGAATTGCAATAAATCATAATACAGGACATCTCTTGTTTGTTTATGCAATTGAATCTTATCTCGTATATTAATCGCATCAAGCTTAACTTCCATTTCAGAAACTTTCTCATCGTTCACCACTGCAAACCTTATAGTGTTTCTTCCTCGATCCGTAGTTGTAAGAAGGGAAACCTTTTGTTCTGTCAGCGTTCTTACTTGAGGGTACAAATTTTGAGTTTCTTCGGAAGACTAATTCATCTTTGATGTATATTGTGAAAGGAAATCAAATCTGGAATTATACTGAGAGTTACTTCCAAATTCCTTTATTTCTGAAAAAAAATATTCCTTTATTTTTGCAGGTAGCGGCGAAATCAAACTAGTTTTTTTCTGGAACAATTGAATCTCTTTCCTCCATACTAATAATTTCCTTATATCATTCCACTTTTGATTTCTTCCTTGAAACTTCTTGATCAACTTCCATACTATCAACTTCTGAAATAATTCTCTTATTGGTGATATCAGATTTAGCTGGTGTCTGAACTACCATTGGCAAATTGCTTATTTGTTCCATATTCACCTCTTTATTATCTTGTTCAAATTTGAATAAAATTTCCATTTCTTTCAATCCTTCTACTGTTTGATAATCAAAATCCTTGTTTCCATTTTGATGTCTCCTTTGCGATATAATTTGATGAGGATCATAATTAATCCTTTCAGCCTCTTGGAAATCCATAACTTCAGTAATTTTTATACTACAGAGAGGGTTCCCTTATTCTTAATGATGAATGGACCAACTTTAAGAGGGAATTTCACATCCGATGTTGTTTTGAAAGAACAAAAATATTCTTCTTCTAAATGCAACCTTTGTCTAAGAAATTCCAAGGCAAAAACCCTCATTGTTAAAAAGGCTGGCAATAGATATGGTGCTCCAGTAAAACCATACACCCTAATTATAGTATGTTCTCTATACAAGAACCAATCACCTGTTTGGCCTTATGGTGTAGGCTGCAAAGTTTCTTTCATTTCTTCTAACACTCGGGGCATTTCAGGATTAAAAATAATTATGTAAACTTCTGCCATGATTCTATGGGTGAACTCAAACATATTGACCTATTTAGGAAGGTCATGAGAAAATATGATACCAAGAAACTTGGATTCCGAAATGTTTGAACACACGAACAACTTCATGAGAGATGACTGATATCTGAAATGCTTCAACTGGTTGAAATTCACCAACTGGCCATGAATCGCTTTAGCTAGGAATTCATCAAAATTAAAAAAAAAACACAGGACTCGACTGTGACTCTGGTGAAATTACTTAGAGAAGAAAACCTAACTTTTTTGATTGACTTATCACTATCCAGACCTAAAATTTGACTCAATAAGGACAAAACTAACTAGGTATCTCGCTGAAAGACATCAATACTCAAAGGGAACGATAGGTTTTCATGCGACTGACCATCTTTCAAGACTTGTAATAAAAACTTGTCTTTTTCTACAAGACTGCAATTTCTATAAAACTTTGCCAAATTTTCTTCGTTAAACGACTCAGGTCTTTTGGGAAATGTTTCAGGTAAATGTAGAACCTCACATACAGTCTACGCATTTACTCGACATAGAATTTTGGTCATTTTTATATTAATTATTACCATTTATCCCTACGAATAATTTGTCGCACACCAACAAACAAATTCGGGGAAGTGTAGGGTTTGTTCGACACAAAAATAGTACAAAAAAGAACCAAAAACATTAAATACATCCTTTCCCTCCGACTTAAACTCCATTAATTTCTCCTTAGACTGCAAAATACTACACATAGACAAAACAGGGTCGAAAATATCCATTTCCTTGTCAAATACAAGCTTCTCATTTTCATCTAAACTTTCATTGAAGGGAAGAAGGTCTTGGGTTTTCTCCATTTGGGAACAGGGTCAAAAAATATCTCCTTTCTCGAGCCAAGTGTCGTTCAATAGCGTTTGAGGACGGGGCAACTTGTAGGCTGCCGAAATGTGGGCTGGGTGGAATGAGGAAAAAGCCTCACCCATGCTGTCGGACAGAACTCTTGATTGGGCGTCAGCATGCGCTAGGATCCATCCAATGACTTCCGAGCAAGAGAAAAGCTCTAGTCACGTGGCTTCTCTTTTGATGCCATAATTTCAGATGTTTTGATACAAATACATTTCCTCCATGACTGCTCCGGGAATATTCTGATCTCTTATCATGTGGTGTAGTTCCCCCCAGTTGAATTCAGGGGCGATTCCCATAATTGGCTTGATATCTTCATATAACGTTTTGACCCTTGCTTCCATAACAGCTTCGCCACCTGATTCAGGCTCAGACATCTTAGACTTTTTCTTGGCTCCTTTCGACATTATGCTTAAACCTGGCAAAAACCATGCATGAGTAGAATACCTAATCAAACTAGAATACATCATCAAGTTTTGAGCAAAAAAATATATCATTATACAAGCATAGCCCAGGTGAAACAACATTATTAAAACTCCTCAAAATGATACTGCATTTAAAACAAACTTCAAGAAGCAGTTTAAAATGCACATGGAAATCAAACGTTAATTTTCTGCTAAAACAACAAGACAAAGCTAGTTTCCTCTTTTTTCAGTCGATTGGAGAGAGTGAGACTACACAGCCACTATGCTTGAATCTTTTGTTAGAAGCACAGGGTTGAAAATGATGCAATTAAGAAAACACATTTCGGGTGGCTGCAACCGGGACATCGCCCACTACTTTGGCTCGGCTAGTGAATTTTTACGGACAACTTGCTGGGTAGGGAAAACAAGCTCAACGGGGCTTCTCTAAAGCTTGGGGGTGACCGAGTGGGTACAAGGAGAACTCCAAAAGGGACAGAGGTGGATATGGAGAGGGGAAAGATGAAAGGGACTTAACGAAAATGAAGTACTCTTAACTACTGAAAAACAAGGCAAGAAAAACATCTTGCGATGAGGGATAGAACCACCTACCTGTCAAACGGAGAATGGGCTTGCTGCTGCTGATGGATCTACGCACCTGGTTGTCCTGGATAGGTGGGAGCAAAATCAAATGTGGTTTCAAAAATTTTAACAATAAAATAACAAAACCCCAAACCGTATATATAACCCTCCCGCACGCGTGAGCAATTAACCTTGACATGACTGGGTAAGTGTGGGAAATTAAAAAAAAAACATCGTTATGGGGAGGGGACCAGTGTCCTTTTCGCATCTCTCAATATTAACTCTTAGCCGTCAAAATTGGCAGTACTTGGCGAGTTGGAGCAACCAGTATCGGCGGCACTAGCCAAGTATTCGTGCAACGTGCCAGCGGGTTTTGGTGAGTTTGGCGCAAGATTAAAACTTATCCAATCATTGCGTTGTTTTGGCGACTGGTCTTGGCTCCCACCGATCGCTTATGTCTCTTTACCTTTATCAGTGCTCCCCACAGTTTGCAGGAAATGGTTTCGGTGAAACTTGCTAAGTTTCGCCGAAACGCATCGAGGCACTTAAGACTTAAAGAAAAATGTCGGCCATTTCGGGCCAGGTTCACGAGTTTTTCCGCAACGAGAGGCTTCAACGAAAACAACAAAAAAGGTTGTCGATCAGGTCGGCACAAATCGTCTAAACTTGTTGCAACACAAAATTTCAGGAAAAGACAAGGCAAAAGGTCGCGCTTCGGTGGGCATGGGTGAGTTTGTCCGACCATTGTGGCGGAACTGGGCAAGTTCGTCCGAAACAAGAAAACTTTACAACTTAAAAAAAAACATCTGCCTGTTTTGGCACGACTCAATGAGTTTCGTCGAAATGGGAAAAAGTCTAAAAAACTTAACAAAAGCAACCGACCATTTTAGCTTAACTTGGCGAGTTGTGTCATCGTTTCAGCTGGGAAATATGAGTTTTACTTAAGAAAAACAAACTTAAAGAACTTCCTCTCTTAGAAAAACTAAGTATGAAAATGGCCTTTTGGATGGGACTTGACCTCTAAGCAAAACTTTCCCAAAAAATAAAGGAGGGGCCCCAATATTTACAAAATTTTGGGGGGGATGTTGCAGCAGCAACAAGGTGCCATGAGCAATCTTGCTAATTGGAAGACCTTCAACCATATCTTCAGCTTGCAAGTTTTGCAAATGCTTGTAGTTGAGATGAGATAGTCTACTCTCTTCATGAATATGAGAGCGAAGAGAAGATTCCTTTGAGAGAGGTAAGAAGTGTGAAAACTCATAGATTTTTGTCTCATGATTTGAAACACCTTTTGAAATGATTCCCATGAAACCATGTTTTGTACTTCGACTTCATTTGGAGAAAATATCACTCTTTTGGGCTCCCCAATATGGGTCATTTGGTACACTGAAAGTAAATTTGCTGCAAGAGAAGGAACATAAAGCACATCAGAAAAGTAACTAGAGTCAAGATTGATTCTTCCAATCCCCTGAGAGGAGACTTCTGAATCATTGCCCAATCTGATGGAAGGGCCAACTGAGCTTTCGAAACTAAAGAAGAGATATTTGGAGGAAGACATGTGTCTTGATGCTCCTGAATCTATGATGAAATAAGAATCTGTTGTTGCACTTTCCATGAGGTCATGACATCTTTCTTTGTCTTCGGATCTAGAAGATTAAGTATCGGGATCTTTCTTCTTTATATATGCAGGCACATGAAGATTGCTCTTCTCAAGTAACTGAGCCATCGAATCTATAGATTTCCTCATACAAGCACTCTCAAGATGGAAACCTCTAAGACAATAGGTGCACCTGGATCTTTTCTTCTGAGAATGCTTGGTCTTCCTTAAGTTCAAAGCCCCATATGACTAGTATGGACTCTCTGTGGGCCTTGTATCATTCAATCTTTTGTCAGAAATATTTTGCTTGCCTTTACCATTCGCTCTCTCAGCAGCTGTAAGGGCAGAATCCAATTTGGGTTTGATCATTCCCATGGAGATAAACTTCTCTTCCTCTTGAGTAAGAGATTGGATGAAGTCATCAAGTGAGGGAAACTTCCATATTGGAATGGACATCTTAGCTGACTGGAAAGTAGAGACAAAAACTGAGAAGTTTGGCCCCAACTTTGAGAGAATGGAAAGAATAGCTTGTCTTATTTCACTATATCATATCTTTTCAACTGTGATATCAAGCTTTTGATCTTGGTGAGGAAGGCATTGATAGATTCGAATTTGTCAGGACTCAATGATATGTGTTCATTCTCCAATTTGTGTCCTTTAATATCATCTTTCTGTCCAAAAATGGATTCAAGCTTCTCCGAAACCTCTTTAGGATATGTAAGATTGATGACATGGAAGTGAAGATCTTCAAAAATTGAGAGAAGGAGGAGGCCAACTGCTTCATCGGGCCTATCCAAGTACTTGGACTTTTCAACTGCACTGAGAGGTTCTACCATCGTTTCATTGAGTGTTCTAGTGAAGCTCTTGGTTCTCATGAAGAGATCCATCTTGGCTTTCCACTAAACATAGTTGGAAGATGTGAGCTTTAGATCCATCTGAACATAGAAGGTCGAATAGTTGAAGAATAATTCGAAAGGGTGAATAAACCTGCAAAACAAGAGAAGTTTTCGCTGATGGAGAATGCTACAGTTCGACTTAACACTACCTTTTAAACACTGAGCACATAGACTAAGTCCTTCACACCTAGATAGACCTCACTAGATTTCTCCAATGAATGCAAGTAATAGCACCAGGATTTGCTATGGAAACTCAGAGGCTTCTGGTGCTCAAGTGAAAGATAGCTACTCAAATAAATGTTGCAATGGCTACAATTCGAATAGTTGATTCTTGCTCTGATACCATGTGATAATATGCAAGGGATATAGCAACTGTAACAAACTCACAATCAAACTCTCAAGAATGTTGCAAAGAAGAAGAGAAGCATGCACTCATTAATCACTCATAAACACAGAGTAATGAACAATAATAGTATCATACAATGAATAATGAATGTAGAGAATGTGTTACAATAAACTGTGAAGTAGCATCTTATAGGATTCAAATTTAGCCAAGTAGGGCTTTCGGATCTGAGCTCAAAGTCTAGCTTGGATAACTATGGAGACATCATCCAGTCAATAGTATCAATCATAAATGGTAAGAGTCAGTCAAGTGTGTCCAACTGAGTCTAACAGAACCATCTAGGCATAAATCAGGGAATGGAGACTCCAAGGGGGGAGCATGAGCCTATCATAGGGTCAAGTGGCACTCCAAAACTAGCTAACTAGGAGCTACAGGTAGTTAGGATGAGCAATCAGTGGAAGAACTACCCAATCCATGCACTAACTGAGTGATAAATCTCGGTAGGTGAGATAAGGCGCCCTAACTGAGTGATTGCTGAAGGTAGGTGAGTAAAGGTGCACTAACTGAGTGTGGTAAGTGAAAAAGGCGCACTTGCCATGTAGAATAGTCAAGAAGGGCGCATCAGGTAGGTAGGAGGCCAAATGGGGGCTAAAGATAGGCTCTGGAGAGCTAGGAGAAAGCTCTAAGTGTTGGGGAGACCACCATGATGATGACTAGATGCATGCCTCGTCATATTTTTGTTGCAATGTACCATCTTCGCAGCATTTCATCTAGCGTATGGATGAACGCATGAACCCATTCCTACTTCGGCCTCATTCCCCATGCACTTTTATATTCTCCTAGATGATCCCTTGGATCACCCCTTCCATTATATTTCTTCCCGTAGTAGCATTCAGTCTCCCCAAACCTGACTTCCATCAATTTTTGACATAGTTTCCATCTCGTTATTGATGAATTGTTCATATCACACCACCTCACTAGAGTAGCCTACAATGCTTCTTCTAGCGCCAGCAGACGCTATGGTTATGATACCTTGTCTTCGAATTCAGTGATGAAGATAGCTATATTAGGTAATGATTCATATGTAGGCATATCACATACCTCCGTCGCTACCCATATGAACGACTGATTGATTCATGCACACTTTCTGAATGACACCTTGTGCAACCGATTCTTCCAATTTCGCAGCGCCTCATCAGAGTCTAACAACGTCGAACTGATACTCTGCCACCCCAATTCCCCATCGGCCGTGGGATTAATGTAATATTCTGAAACATTGAAGACATTGTCCCATCCTTCTATAAACTCATCCCTCATTGGTTCAACATATATTTTCCCTTCAAGTGGATCAAGCGAGGCAATGACCCTCATGTCACAGTTTTCAAAAGACATCGTCCTTTTCTTAAAATTGATGAAATCATGATTCTCCATTACCTAGTCTATTCCCAATAACACGGGATATGGGCTTGTGTTATCGACTATCTCTATAAAGTCGAAATCTGCATAAGTTTTCAGTCTTTCTACTTTGATAGGTATATGAGGTAGTCGATCGATTGGTGTAACTTTGCTCTGATTTCCCAATCGAAGTTGCACAGGGGACCATACCAACTATGGATTCCCAATCATATCCCATGTTTTCTAATTCAATATGTTTACGTCCAATCCTAAATCCAAAATGATGGAATCTACATCGTATGCACCAATCTAGGAATCCATCCTCATTTATCTTCTTGTCTTCTTCCTGTGCAACCGGTTTACTGTCTGATCATGTCGCCCTTCCTCTTGTCGATACAATAAGCTAGATTTCTCTACTAGTGCATCTTGATCTTTTGCTCATGTCAAACAACTTTCCAATAAATTCCTCAGGGTGCTAACCTTACCTGGAGGCCTCTGTGAATTTGACGTATCAAATATCGGCGGCATCTCATAGATAGGTTCTTTCTAGCCTATAGGTGGAAACTTAGTATTATTCTTTTTCATCGTATCTCACACTTCCAAAAATGTTTCCTTCTCTGCCTATGCATCAAATCGAACTTGTCTCTCGATTGCAGGTCAGACATTTGGTAGTGGCATGTCTTCTCCTATCGCAACTCCTCCCTTGGTTACCACTTCAACATTCATGTGTCAACTTCTGATCTCAACTAAGATATTCTGTACATTTGGATTAGGGTTCTGGTTCTGGTTCTAATTCCCATTTGTATTTGGTTGTGGTTGTGGCGCATTCTTAGTATTCCACTTCGCGATTAACTGAGGACAATATTCAACACTGTGGTCCACTGCACTGCAGTAGGTACACTACGGGGTTGGATTCGGGAAATCTCTCTAATAATGTCCAATCTTGCCACAATTATAGCACATAACCAGTCCTCAACCTCGACCAAAATTTCCTCTGCAGCCAAATCCTCCACTGCGACCCCCGCGGAATCCTCCTATGAATCCACCTCGTTGCTGACTGTATGGATGTCAATTATATAATGGTGGATGATACTACATTTGGTTATACTGCGGTGGTGGTTGATTATATTGTGGCTGCGGTTGATTGTAATGTGGTTGTGGTTGATTATGATGTGGTTGTGGTTGATTATACTGTGTTTGCGGTTGATTATACTGCGGTTGTGGTTGTACAAGGGGTTTCTCCTCTCCCTTCATGAAATATGTATCTGCAGTTCTTACTTGGAGCAAATCATATGCTCTACAATCCTTCTCCTTGTGACCGATCGACCGACGAAAATTACAGAAAATATTAGCCAACTTCGACACAACCTTCTGCAAGTACACACATTCTTCTGATCGATGTCCCCTCGTTTGAAAAACTCAACACCATGGCATTCCTCCTTGGATGAGCGGATTTGGTGCACCAGTCTGTAAATATTCATGAAATTTGGGACACTGATCTTTATGATGTCCTTTTGATTTGCATCAACTGCACCATACTTCTTCGTAAACTTTCTTCCCCTTCTTGATATCCTATAGTTGAATAATCAAGTTCGCTAACTACAATTGGATCTGACTCATGCCAATCCCTATTTCGTCGATCCCCAAAGCTTCGAGATTCATCGCGATTTCCAATGCCTCTGCCTAGGATGTGATCTTCTGTTGCATCAGCGACATCCGAATGTGCGGTATCAATCTTGCAATAAACCATTATTTATGTTGTATTTCGCTCATTCCAAAACTCATTTTGGCCTTCATAGTTTTGTACCTCTAATCGAACTCCCATATTGACTCGTTAGGGAATTGTTTTATTTCCTTCAAATCTGTGATATACTGTGATTCCGATTTTTGTTTCCTGAATTCATTGATCAATCCAGCTCTGATTTCTGCCAAGGTTTTTTGCAGACTCCCTGTAAGCATTTGTACAAACTTCATATACCAATCCATCGCACGACACGTAAAGGTCGTCACCAATTGACCTTTCTTAATGTCGTCATCCTGGAATTGTTTCACTATCCATACCACTTCGCATAAGAATCAATATTGCTCAAGATCCTTGGTCCCATTACCCTGAAAAGAGGCATATTTACATCATCTCTCGCCATCCTTGGTTTTCTACTGTTGTTTGTAGATTTTCTACTCTTACTACTATTCTGACACGCAACACAACCCTGCGAAGAGCTTGTATTTCTTACTCCAAAGTTTGGTGCAGTGCACGGGGTTGTGGGTACGTTGTAGATTTCGGTCTGTCCTTCCTCAAGTTCAGGGGTATCCTAGTCGTTCTCTTCATCGTAGTAGGGTCGCTTAGTCCCTTGTGGTCCTATTTTGTAGTTCTCTGTTTCGGTCGGACTAGGACTCTCTCTCTCTATCTCAGTCCTCCTCTTCTTCTCTGGATGGAACCTCACCCCACTTCTCAGGAAACCACAATATTCTACAGCTTCCCTCACAATTTCTTCGTAGCTCATATTCATCTATCACGCATCATTCTATCAGACCTTCATCAGCACGGTACCCACAGCCTCCGCACACCCGAGGTTTACTCATCGGAGTTCATGTTTAGTATTCCCTTTTCACAAATGAGCATCTTGATCCACAATTTTAGCGACAATAGATACCTTCCTCTTGGTCCCTTGAAGAAATTCCTTTCTGCGTCGTTGTATGACTTAACTATGTCGACGGAAAACTCAGTAATGTATCCTTCCAAAATGTTGTCTACCCAAGCCTCGGAAGCTCTTGAATCTTTGTTGTTAACCCTACTCAATTGTTGGATCAATTCCTGAGTCCAGTGTTCAAGCTCACCTCCTTGGAAGTTCTTCTTCTGAAAAGTTAGTTGTGCCAACCATTCATATAGTAGTATAGGAAATTCACAGAATAATACTTCGTGGATATCATACTATATGTACTTCTGCAACCACTCGGTCATCAACCATCTAGGGTTATGATTTTCTTCCTCGGAAAAATCTCTCGTCTTCTTATGGAACCATTTCGTGATCTCTAGATTTTTCGGATGCCACAGCATGTCCTCTCTCTTTCACACTATGGTCCCGACAACGAAACCATTTGTTGACACAGATCTGTCGACAAGGGTTCACTTTGCACTAGTTTCAACAAAACTCTATTCAATATCCCATAGACATCAGCCCAAAAAGCATTTAGCCTTTACAGCAACACCTGTAGAGCGAGTGAAGTCTCACCCGAGATATCTAAGGGGGGTTGCAGGAACCACATTTCCGCAGATATGAAATAAAATGAATCATTCGCACTTAATCATCATGTAACCCGAAGATCGACTTAAGCATTATTCGTATCAAAATATACTCATTATATATACAGAGTAACATATCATAGGAGCACATCTAATCGATCTGAATTAAATAACACTATTGCGTCATTACAGCTTCATTCATAGACTATACTTAATCATGCTGCGAAATCATACATTCATTCATACTGCAATAACACATAATCAATCACACAGGGACAGCTAAACTAAACACAGACATGGACAAATCTTTCCTTCTCATTAGTTATCAATATGTCTTACATCGTAGCATCGTGGATACACATCCGCAGAACCAAAACAACATCAGATCCGCAAATCAAAATTAAGAAAAAGGAAAAAGACGTCGCAGGTCAGATCAGATCAAAAACAAAAATATCCTCGATCTCCAAACCAAAAGATGCATAACAGAAGATAATGATCAAGATGGATCCCAAATATAAAACATGCCCTTAGGCTTATAATTCTAATCCTATTTATAGGATCATTTGGTCGTTACACTTGGTCCACTTCGCAGAGTGACTCATCAACTAATTAACTAATTGACCAACTACTCTACGTTATCTGCTTATATTATGCTTTATCCGCTCTGTGGCTGGTCCTTTACCCTTGTCGTTATCCCCTTCATCGCCAAATGTACCAAAACTTATGCACCTTGACCTCGTGCCAACAAATATTGGGGGGTCAAATGCCTGAACCTAACAAAAAGGGTAACTCTCATCAAGGTAGTCCTCAACTCCATTTCCATTTATATCTGCTCTATTTTCCTTTCCTTGTTGGGAATAATGAGTGAGATAAGTAAATAAATAGGAAATTTCTTATGGCAGGGAGGACTTAATGGAGAAAATAAATTCCACCTGGTCAAGTGGGAATCTGTTTGATCAGAGAAAAACAAAGGGAGTCTAGCTATAAGAGAACCTAGACTAAATAACATTACCATGGGTGCCAAAATTTTGTGGAGGCTAGTCACTAGTAAGAATGACTGGTGGAAGGAGACCTTAGCCAAAAAATTATAAGAAAGAGCATGCTTAGGTGCATTGATAAGAATTTTTCTAGGGCTAGAACAAATTTATGGAGCCTATGCAAATATTCAATCTCTTTAATAAGAGAGAACATTTACTGGATTCCTGGAAGTGGGAAAAGAATTGACATTTGGGAAGATAGTATTTTGGGTGACCCTCCTTTGAAATACAATGAGTCTCTAAATGGCTTAAGGCAGTGGTGACAGGAACAGAACATAGTCAAACTCCATGACCTATCCTCCTGGGATGAAAAAGGGAACTAGAAGGGTTGGAAACCCCTCGAACTATTAGTTTTTTCATCATTTAATTCAATAGATCTAGGATCTTAACTGAAAGAACAACATGTATAGCATATCAAGCATAAGAGACAAGAGACAAGAGACACAAAACATTTCACCAGGGAAAACCAAGAAGGTGAAAAACCCTGAAACTTCCTCAGAGATAGACTAAGCATCAATACAAGGATCACAATGATAAAACCCAAGAGATAGATATCTTCAGTAGCATGCTCCTCCTCCACTTGTGCACACCCTCCTCTTCTCTCACTAATGCGAAGTGAGTGAATAAGAGAATGTGTAAAATGAGAGAGACACACTCTCTATTTATACACTACTTCACTTGTCTTTTAACTTTAGCTAGGTCAGCCCCAACTTAACCACTTAACATAATGTTGATTGGGCCAACCCCCACTAGGGTGGTCTAATAACCCTTTAACCCACATGACTCATACAGGGCCGACCCCATCAAGGTGGTCTAATAACCCATCAAGTATAAGATACGACACTTACAATATAACTTGCGACACTTGCAAGTACAACTGACGACACTTCCAATCGGAGGAATAATACATCTCCGTTGAGGATACAATAAAGTACAAATACAATATGCAAGTGAATATCTTCTGAAGTTACAAATACATCAACACGACCCATCCATAGACCTTCGTGAAAAGTTGCAAGAAATGTTGAATATTTTAACTTCTAAGAATATTATATTTATACATTATTTATTCCGGAGATGTTCCATCACTCCGAGGTGATTTTATTATGTATCCGGAGATGTTTATTCCTCCGAGAAGTTGTGGTAACTAGGGTTATTAGACCCACCATGTGGGGGTTGTCCCAGTCAGTTATAATAGGGTATTTAACCTAATGGTTAAATACGATCCTACATGTACTTGTGTAAAATATATGTCAGAGTATTGTATAAATAGAGGAGGTGTGTTCCTCATTTGATACACTCACTCACTTATGAAAAGAGGTGCACTTGTCTGGGAGATTTGCTAAGGAGGATCAGAAGGAGGGAGCACATCTTGTATTTTGGTTTATCATCTTATTGAGGAAAGCTTTGCTGGGTTTTCTACCCCATGAGGGTTTCCCAGGATAAATCTGTGTCTCTTGTGTTTATGCTATGCTTGTTGTTTCTTCAGTGATCCTGTATATGCTATTATTGTGAAATGGAATGTAATGATGCTATTTTCTGTCTTAGCATATTGAATTTTAACATGGTATCAGAGCTAACCTGAAGGAAGGCAATGTATGGCACTTACGACACTTGCTTCTCTTGCGACAATTTGAAGGTTAGGGTTTTATATAGCAAAACCCAGTCATCGTGGAACATTCGCTATAAATCCATTTATGCAAAGTTTCAGGATCTGAAAAGTTTACAGGTCGTAGATAACATCCCAAGGTACCTTCTGTCCAAAGGGAACCCTCAGATTCGTTTTACTTTGTGAGTTATGATCAGTACAAGTTAGGGTTTCTGCCTCTTCCAGATCTCAATCAAAATCAGGTGACCTGGGAAAAAAGGTCATAACTTGGGCTAGGAAGCTCCAAATGAAATTTCCTAAAATGTGACAGGTAGTACACAGACTGCAATATCTCAGGAAACTTTTACAAAGGCCGAAACTGAACCAGTGACACGTGGAATGCCGTACATGTTCGCTCTCTTGTTTTATTCCATAAACAGGTCACGTTGCGACACTTGGCATAACTCTCTCTCAGAGAGTCCAATTGAGGTCAGACCTATCAGGATGGAAATATAACAGGGCGAGCTATCTCAAGAAAAGGTTTCAGAGACCAAAGTTCAAAAAGTGACACGTGGCATGCCGTACAAGTTCGCTCTCCTGTTTTATCCTATAAACAGGTCATGTTGCGACACTTGGCATAACTCTCTCTCAGAGAGTCCAATTGAGGTCAGACCTGTCAGGATGGAAAGATAACAGGCCAGGATATCTCAAGAAACTTTTTCAAACCCTGTGGATCAAAAAATTTAGAGTTACAGCAGAAACAATCAGGTACATATTTCTGTCAAAACAGAATTATTTTTTGAGCACATTCATTCATGGCTTCCGGAATTTAGGGTTTTGGAGGAAGTTGGAATTTTTGGAATCAGAGTCCACGGTTGAATGCTACTCAGGAAAATTGAAATTTAGAGACCAAGATCAAATTTTTTGGTTAAGTAGAAGACCGGGCTTGATCAAACCCTAGTTCAGGATTTTGATCAGAAAGATGGAAAATTAGGGCTTCAGCAAAAGTTGGAATTTTTTAAGTCTGTAACCACGGCTGGAAGCTCCTCAGAAAAATAAGAGTTTAGAGCCTTGGATCGAACCTTTTGATTGGACAGAAGGGTGGGCTTCATCAATCCCTAGTTCGGGTTCCTGTCCAGAAGATCCAGAAATTTTAAAGGCAATTTTGAGGGGTCAAATTTTGGAAATTTCAAAATTGAAGTATGCTAGTTTGATCAGCTCAGCAAGACACATCCTTCCATCCATTCAGAAGTATGAAAGTCAAAGATTGAATTTTTAGGGTTTCTCTAGCAAACCCTAATCAAGCTCCAGATCAAGTTTCAGGGGGAGTTGAGGCTAAGGCCTTACATAAGAAGACTACAAGAAGTCTTGACATGTATGACTTAAGGAGGTTCAGTGGTACAGAATGAATAGAAGTTCATAAGACATACAGAAGATCAAGCGGGAGGAAACCACACAAACATAAAAGATAAGTATTTGAGTTGTTATTAGAAATAGTAAATGATATTGCTTGTATGCATATTTGTATTCCTAGAATATATCATGCTACTAATATGCATATGATTGGTAAGTTGGACAAACATTCCATTGTTGCTTGTCTAGAATGAAACCTCTTTGCTGACATGCTGAGAGCTGTGCACACTCTCGATAGTATGTTCTGGTAGAGATGGAAGGCATCTAGATAGCCACTGTATGCATACAGGATATGGGAAAGTGTTGTGCCAAAGTATTGGTCAAAATAGTTGCATAACTATGTAAATGATTTATGTATGCATAATAGGTTATCATGTCAATATGATTTGATGATTATGAAGTATTACTAATCATGTACTTAATTTTGATTTGTAGGAAAGATCATGATGAATGATGAACACTGAACAAGCGATGGATGTTCAACAAAAGTTTTACAAATCAAACACACTATAGAAGGCTTGTGGCTAGAAGATTCTCTTAGAAAGAGGAAGAGAATCATGATGAGATGTTTTGCTCCAAGTGGCTAGATAAGACCATTCTCTTAATGGTGTAATTAAAGAAGAAGTGTGAATCAGGTTTTGTATGGGTACCCAGGATTGGTAGTCAATTGATGAGCTTAATGATCAACATGGGTAATGTGGATCTCAACCTTTGCTACAAGGTTGAATATGGATTCTATACACATATGACATGGATGCAAGAAGGAACTCACCGCAGAGTTCGAATGATTTTGAGGCTCATATTAGTAGACCCATCTGACGAGAGATGGCACAGATAGATATGCAGAATATCACTCAATGCAGAGTGTGAATAATGGACAATTGACAGCTTCATGACAAAGCTTGGGCTTTACCAGAAGTAAAGTTGATCCTAACCTTTACCTTAAGGATGTGGATGATGAACCTATCATACCATTATTGTATGACGATGATCTCTTTCTGACAAGGAATGAGAAATAAATCATGAAAATAGCTGCAGAAATGAAAATGAAAGATCTCGGATTAATGCACTACTTCTTAGGTCTAGAAGTATGGCAAGATCCAAAAGGAATCTTTTAAATCAAGGTAAGTATGCTTTGAAGTTTCTAAAAAGATTTGATATGTTGGAGTATAAATCCATGGCCACTCCCATGGACTCCAACTTGAAGTTATTAGTTAATGACTCATCGGATTTAGTGGACCTAACCCTATATAGACAAATCATTGGGTCATTGATGTATTTAACAAATACTAGGCCAGATATATGCTTTGCTGCAAATACCCTAAGTCAGTATCTAGTAGAACCTAGAAAGGTTCACTTAATAGCTACAAAGCATGTAGTGAGGTACCTAAAAGGTACATTAGATTTTGGTCTATATTATCTTGGAGGTCATGAACTCCGTTTACATGGTTACTCAGATTCTGATTGGGCAAGAAGTGCCTCAGACAGAAAGAGTACATCAGGTGGATGTTATAGTCTTGAATCTGCCATGATCTCATGGTTCAGCAAGAAACAATCTAGTGTGGCTCTCAGTACTGCTGAAGCAGAATATATATAGCTGTCTGCTCTGCCAACTGTGAAGCAGTGTGGCTTCAGAAGCTATTATATGGAGTGTTTGACTTAGAAATGGATTCCACTATGATTATGTGTGACATTCAAAACTGCATCAAGATAGAAAATCGTGTATTCCACGATAAGTCAAAAACACATAGAGATCCGATACTTCTATATACGAGATATGGTGCAGAGAGGAGCTATCAAGCTCGAGTATATAAGCACTGAGGATCAGATTCTGATATCTTGACTAAACCTCTGTCTCGAGTAAAGTTTGAATACTTCCGAGACAAGCTTGGTATATTCCAGAAGGACCCTCCTCGAAAGGGGGAGTAGCATAGTATCCGATAACAAGTCTATCTCATCAATGATGAGGTTACCTATTTACTGCACCTAGTTACTTAGAATTATTTAGATTTAGGAATCTTATATTTTTTCTTTTGATGATAGATGTATACATGCTTTTGATGATAGATGTATACATGCTTTTGATGTTAGATATACATGCTTTTGATGATAGATGTATACATGCTTTTGATGATAGATGTTATGCATGTTTTGATGATGAGGATACATGTTTTGTTATACATGTTTTGATGATAAGGATACATGTTATGTTATACATGTTTTGATGATGAGGATACATGTTTTTTTATACATGTTTTGAAGATGAGGATACATGATTGACACATGTTTTGATGAAGTTCTTGGTGAACATGTGAGGGGATTGGATCATCCCTGGACTTCAGTCCGAAAGAAGAGCCGTAGACGTATGTCTTCGTGAATGAAGTTCTTGGTGAACATGTGAGGGGATTGGATCATCCCTGGACTTCAGTCTGAAAGAAGAGCTGTAGACGTATGTCTTCGAGAATGAAGTTCTTGGTGAACATGTGAGGGGATTGGATCATCCCTGGACTTCAGTCCAAAAGAAGAGCCGTAGACATATGTCTTCGTGAATGAAGTTCTTGTTGAACATGTGAGGGGATTGGATCATCCCTGGACTTCAGTCCGAAAGAAGATCCGTAGACGTATGTCTTCGTGAATGAAGTTCTTGGTGAACATGTGAGGGGATTGGATCATCCCTGGACTTCAGTCCGAAAGAAGAGTCGTAGATGTATGTCTTCGAGAATGAAGTTCTTGGTGAACATGTGAGGGGATTGGATCATCCCTGGACTTCAGTCCGAAAGAAGAGCCGTAGACGTATGTCTTCGAGAATGAAGTTCTTGGTGAACATGTGAGGGGATTGGATCATCCCTGGACTTCAGTCCGAAAGAAGAGCCGTAGACGTATGTCTTCGAGAATGAAGTCCTTGGTGGACGGTTGAGGATTAAGTCATCCTTGGACGTGGTCCTAAATGTACAGTTGAGGATTAAGTCATCCTTGGACGTGGTCCTAAATGTATGGTGGAGGATTAAGTCATCCTTGGACGTAGTCCTAAATGTACGGTGGAGGATTAAGTCATCCTTGGACGTGGTCCTAAATGTACGGTGGAGGATTAAGTCATCCTTGGACGTAGTCCTAAATGTACGGTGGAGGATTAAGTCATCCTTGGACGTGTCCTAAATGTACAGTGGAGGATTAAGTCATCCTTGGACGTGGTCCTAAATGTACGGTGGAGGATTAAGTCATCCTTGGACGTGGTCCTAAATGTACGGTGGAGGATTAAGTCATCCTTGGACGTGGTCTTAAATGTACGGTGGACGATTAAGTCATCCTTGGACGTGGTCCTAAATGTACGGTGGAGGATTAAGTCATCCCTGGACGTGGTCCTAAATGTACAGTGGAGGATTAAGTCATCCTTGGACGTGGTCCTAAATGTACGGTGGAGGATTAAGTCATCCTTGGACGTGGTCCTAAATGTACGGTGGAGGATTAAGTCATCCTTGGACGTGGTCCTAAATGTACGGTGGAGGATTAAGTCATCCTTGGACGTGGTCCTAAATGTACGGTGGAGGATTAAGTCATCCTTGGACGTGGTCCTAAATGTACGGTGGAGGATTAAGTCATCCTTGGACGTGGTCCTAAATGTACGGTGGAGGATTAAGTCATCCTTGGACGTGGTCCTAAATGTACGGTGGAGGATTAAGTCATCCTTGGATGTAGTCCTAAATGTACGGTTGAGGATTAAGTCATCCTTGGACATGGTCCTAAATGTACGGTAAGGATTGGATCATCCTTGGACTTTGGTCCTGTGAACTGAGCCATAGACATGAGGTCTCCGAAAATTGATAAGACTGGATCGTCCCCGGACTTCGGTTCAAAAGGTACATGACAGGACTGGATCATCCCTGGACTTCGGTTCAAAAGGTACATGTTAGGACTGGATCATCCCTGGACTTTGGTTCAAAAGGTACATGATAGGACTGGATCGTCCCTGGACTTCGGTTCAAAAGGTACATCATAGGATTGGATCGTCCCTGGACTTTGGTTCAAAAGGTACATGATAGGACTGGATCGTCCCTGGACTTCGGTTCAAAAGGTACATGACTAGATTGCATCATCCTTGGACATAGGTCCTAAAGAGAACTGGATTGATCGTGTGATGACAATGCTAATGATGATGCTGTTGATTGTGTGATAACGATGTTGCTGATCGTATGATGACGATGCTGATGATCGTGTGATGACGATGCTGCTGATCGTATGATGACGATGTTGATTATGATGTTGATGATCGTGTGATGACGATGCTGATGATCGTATGATGACGATGATGTTGATCGTGTGATGACGATGTTGATGATTGAGTACTATCAACTCTGATGATGTTGATGTTCCAGTAACTAGTCAAGTTACTGATGATGATGAATTGAAGAAAGCTTCCGATGATATATAGATGATGTAATGAATGACTCCTTGCTCCTGCAGATGTTGTTATAATATCCTTCTCGTTAAGGGGGAGTGTTGAATATTGTAACTTCTAAGAATATTATATTTATACATTATTTATTCCGGAGATGTTCCATCCCTCCGAGGTGATTTTATTATGTATCCGGAGATGTTTATTCCTCCGAGAAGTTGTGGTAACTAGGGTTATTAGACCCACCATGTGGGGGTCGGCCCAGTCCGTTATAATAGGGTATTTAACCTAATGGTTAAATACAAGCCTACATGTACTTGTGTTAAATATATGTTAGAGTAGTGTATAAATAGAGGAGGTGTGTTCCTCATTTGATACACTCACTCACTTATGAAAAGAGGTGCACTTGTCTGGGAGATTTGCTAAGGAGGATTAGAAGGAGGGAGCACATCTTGTATTTTGGTTTATCATCTTATTGAGGAAAGCTTTGCTGGGTTTTCTACCCCATGAGGGTTTCCCAGGATAAATCTGTGTCTCTTGTGTTTATGCTATGCTTGTTGTTTCTTCAGTGATCCTGTATATGCTATTATTGTGAAATGGAATGTAATGCTGCTATTTTCTGTCTTAGCATATTGAATTTTAACAAGAAATTCATTCGTCTCTTAATGGGAAATCTCCCCTTAATATTAGAGAGAAATAATCGATAGGTTGGGGAGAAAGAGGTTTCTACAGAGTAAAGAACAGATATAAGCTTCTTCTTACTAATTTCCCAGGGCCTCCCAAGGATTAGAAATGGAAGAGAGTTTGGCATCGAGATTGTCCTCCCAAAATCTATGCCTTTCCCTAGCTCCTAACAAAGCAGAAAATTTTAACTGCTGAGAATTTAAGAAAAAGGGGAATAGCTGGCCCTAGCAGATGTGTCCTCTTCAAAATACAGGAAGAATCGGTGCAACATATTTCTTGAAATGCAGCTTTACTCTTCAAGTCTAGGAAGAATTGGTAAAGGAACTTAGCATTGATATCTCACTTCCAAACAATATAAGCGGTTTCTTCAAGGGTTGGGGACACCAGTATCCTGGGACCACTTCTAATAAAAAAATTATTTCCAATCTTTGGAATGCTCTACCAAAGTACATCAACTGGCAAATTTGGCTCACTAGAAACAAGGACATATTCGAAGGAAATCAGTCGGAGGTGAGAAAAATGGTTAGGAATTTTATGTCTCAACTCAAAGAGTTCACAGCTAGCTTTGGATGGCTTCCACATCAGGACTCTTATTCCCCCTCTGAATCTTTGTGGGTCTCAAACCTTTTAGCTTTGAGCTCTCTTCAGTCCAAATTCTCCTCAACTCCTCAATGGGCTCTTGATTTGTCCCAAAAATAATTTTATGACAAGAAGAAAAATCATCTGTGGTATCTTCTCTTCTTTGATGGCTTGTCTAAATGCAATCCGAGGGTGGAAGGTGGGGGAGGGGTCGTATACGATCCTAAAGGAAACAAGTTATTTCAATTTGCGTGGGGATTAGGAAGGAGAACCAACAATCAAGCTGAATGGGAGGATCTCCTCCAAGGGATTGATACCATGATCTTGCTTCATATATACCACTTCTACATCCTCGGAGAATCCAAGATTGTTGTTCAAAAAATGATAAATATCCAAAGAGACCATGAAAAGACTATGAACAGAACTCGAAAATGAATTGTCTCAACCATCAGCGACATCTCTCGGATTCAATTCTTTCACATTCTAAGGCACAATAATGTGAAGGCTTTCATCATGGCTAATCAAGGAGATAAGCTAAAATAATGGATTCTTGTCCTAAACCAAGGTCCTCCCCATACTAAATGGTCTCCATGTTTTTAAACCTCATCCACCTTATGGGGGCATGCATGCATAGCTTCCCTCCCAATTCTTGGACAAGTGGTCTATACCTCCGCTCAAGCCTTAAATACTGCCCTCGGTCCTCTCCTTGAATTTATGAAGGTGGGTGTGGAAGTAAGATGGAAGCATGTGGAATAATTTTGAACTTTCGAGGTCCTCGCTTGCACGAATTTATACATGGATATGGTACCGCTCTTCATTTGGTGGTGTCGGGCATTGAAGCTCTTACTTGTAACGAAGGAGTTCTCTCGGACGACCTACGCTCTGTTTCTCAGTCTACCTCTATGCTCAGAAGGATGAATATGGAGAACATGGTGAAGGAGATTAGGGAAATCAAAGGGGTCCATCAATACATTAAGAAGAACGCTCATAATGCGTTTGAAGCTTCTAAGGCCACAATGGATGAGAGCAAACTCATCGGCCAAGATATAATTCAGATGGATTCAAGCATTGAGGATGTTGAAACCAACGCTCAGGTTCATGTGGGTGAGCTTGAGGAGCTGCAGAAGGATATTAAAGGCATGAAGGAGTTCCAACCAACCAACTTCGAAGGCCTCAAACAATTTATGTTTTCTCTGAAGGGGCAACTGTTTGACACCCTGCAAAATGGCAATGACAAGCTTGAGGCTCGCCTGGCTCATATGGAAGTCTCCTTGAATGACCTGAGGGATGAATTCGAGAAACATACTGAACCTACAAACCCAGGAAACCAGCGCGATGAAATTTCTCTAATGGAGGATGACTCGCATACTCATGAAGGAATCCCTCCTGCTTAATATCAGGAATGTTAAAGTGCTCCTCTTTTTTTTCCTTGTTAAATGTTTTTTTGTGCTTTTTTATGTAATCAATATGTCAGTATGTATCTAACAAAAGACAAAAGTTATGAACAGTTAGGAAGAACAACCCTCATGGCTGAAAAAGATGAATTTTTCAATTCTGAACCGCTCATTATCCATGCTATGGTCTACCCTTCTAGAAAGGGAATTTTGTATCTTATTCTATGTTTAATACAATCTATTTCGTGTTCTTGTTAAAAAAATGTAACCCTGCATCTTCTATTTTAATTGGACTTTGGACATTGGCTTGGGTGAAGGGAGAAAATCAGGAATAAAGGTGTCTGTGACCAGAGAGACCAGGAATAAAGGTGCTCGTGATGTATGAGGTATCATGTATGGTAATACAAGAGAGTGAACATGGCCAGGTGTTTATATGTGGGGTAGTTGAGAGCCCAATATAATTTCTCAGTTGTGAGCAAGGCAGAATATGGCAGTCTGGTTGCGAGAAAGGAAGATTCCCATAGTGACCTCTCTGAAATCCAAGCCAAGTGTTACCAGAGATAATTCCTTGCACTTGTACTCTATCTTAAAAGAATAAATACAATATTATTTCCTATTTTCAGTTGTATTGAATTAATTTGCAATAGAATATAATAATTATGTAAGATGTTGCATTTCTTTAAATAATACATGTATACAAAACTACACATTTATATTTATATTGAGATTAAAGTAGGATATAATGTACATGATTCATTTTATGATATATGGATTTATATGAAATTTTAGAGTAGGGAAAGAAACCTTCACATTTGGTATGAGAGCCTAGCCTAAGTTCATATTTCTCAATTTGAACAAAACAATAAGTATAACAAAAAAAGATAATTGTTAGTAAATATTTTACCATGTTTTACTTAATCCATTTATGAGTTTTTTTTAGTAATATAACAAATATTAAACTTATAGGTGCATTACACATGCTTGTACAAGTAAAATAAATAAATAAAAAATGAGACAATGTTCAAAATAATGATACATGTGCAAAAAGTATAGAGTAACGTAGTAGCATATAAAATGTGATAGTGAATCATAGTGAACCTTCATGCTAATGCAAAGTAGTGCGTGCATGCATGCAAGGTTTCTTTTTTTCATATAAACCATATATGTATTTTTCACGTTAAACTTGCAATGCATGGGAGTGCATGCATATTTTATTACTTATATGAACCAATGAATATAAAATAAGATGACAATTAACTATTCAACATACACCAGTATTTCAAAAAATAATGACAAGAATGGATAGGTTTTTTATATTAAAAAGGAAGGGAAATCCCTCATCAAAATTACAACAATTCAACCAGTATAGAGGCCTCTGGCCTGAAATTTAAAACAAAGTTGAAATCTGACTTTCTTTAAAACAAAAAGGGACTAATTATGCCTGAGTCTAACCTGAAAATACTTGTAGCTAAAATCTATAACAAACTTGTCTAGAAACCTCCTATAATGACAGTACATAAACACTAATAAAAAATTTCATGGGACGTGTTCTTCAATTTTGAGCAAAGGCTGACAATAGGTGGATTCTTCCACCGTTTCCTTTTCTTTCAAATTTAATTGGAGTGCCTTCACAGTTTCCTCCAACTCTGAAATCCTTGCCCCCAGCTCATCAAAAGGGGCCTGTTGTTGCTCATAATTTTCCCCAGTAATGACCAACTGATACTGCACATACCAACGCTCAGCAATTTGAATTTAATCTTCCTCGTCCTACTATGCTTCAAAACAACGGTCCTGAATCTGCACATCCTGACGCAGAAGCCTCACTTTCCTTCCAATTCAATGATGACTTGTAGACAACCTTCTCATTCTTTTCCCTACACAGCAGTCTTCTTTGTCACCCCAACTATTGCTATCCATACCAGCATTTGACAAGGAAATAGGCCAAGACACGTATTCCCTTTCAATCTTGAAACCTCCTGGAGAATACCTCCCCCACTCACAAGAATCTCGGGATCCTTTGCTTATGTTCCAGATCCTAGGCTTTTGTAGATATAAACTTGATAAGCCTCGTCACTAAATGATTTCACCCTATGTATCTTCCATGAATAGGGGACTCCACCTCATAATTATTAAAACAGGATTATCTTGTTGTAGAAGTCCGGCACCCTTGGCATACAACATCGCATCCACCAACATGATAACATCTAGAGAATTTTTCTCATGGGAGGGAGGAAAAGGCATGAATGAAACCTCCAGATAGTCCTTTCGATTTAATGCAAATCCCATTGTAATCACTCTGGTGAGAGAGGAATGGTACAAGAAAGCCAAGGAATTTATTAACAAGAATGCATGTCTCATCCTCTGTGTGGGAACCACTTGTCCAGTCAGAAGAACGAGAGGGGAAAGCACATGGCTACCAAATCATCCACCTTTTCTCATGAGATCGATCCCCCTTTGATTATGGTTCGACATGATGTTGTTCCATAATAAACCAATCTCCCTTCTTATAACAAACTTTGAGTTAACTTTTCTTAAGTAATTGTTTCATGATCCTTCCTATAATTTAAGAAATCAATAGATCCTTCAGTCTAACTTAAGCTAACTTTGCCAACTTCTATGCCTCAACATTGTTACTTTTGAGAACATGGAAGAATTGCACCTCCTTCAGCAATTCTAGGTTTTTCCATATTCGTTCTTAAATTCTGGCCAATTTGATGTTCTTTAGCATTCTTCTGGAGTTCATGGCATTAATCATGATCCTTGAATCACCTATAATGATGACTTCATTGATTCCCATCTTGCTTAGAAGGATTGTCTTTTGAAGTAAAGCTAGAAGTTCAACAATATTGTTTGTTTCTTGTCCAAGACTCTAGGAGAAGGTTTCCTCTATATTTCCTCTAGGATCAAAGAGGACCCCCCAACCCCAACAAGTATTTCAAAATTGCTCAAAGTAAAAATATATATTATAAAAACTTTAACATGTAGTTAACTAGTGGAGAAGTCATTTTATATGGAATCTACAAGGGAATAATATATTTTACTAATATTATAGTGGATTTATGAAAAGTATAGGCATGTGATGGAGACAAAATAGGTGATTAATGAAGATTTTAAGATGAAGATAAGATTTCCCATGGGGCATAGAATAGACGATGAATGGGTGTACTGTTAAGGCACTCCTTGTGTTAGGACATTGGTTCTAAACTCTGTGAGTACTAGCTTAAAAAAATGAAGATAATATTAAGCTTTTTTTACTATATTTTAGTAAAGTCCTACCTGTTTATTTATAAGGAAGGAACACCACTAATAATATGAATATTTAAGGTAACATAGTTGTATTATATGATTGTTACATTGAATTAATTTGATAATTGAAGTGGATGATTAACGAACAAAGATAGATGAGTTATGAGTAGAATTTCACTACTACCTTTAACATTGTGATTGCAATGTATTAAGTTAATCTAGACTAGGTTATAAAGTGCTTAAGGATAACCTTGGTTTGGTTAGTAATGGGTTTAACCCATGGTTTTGGGTAACCCATGATATGTGCCCATGGTTTTAGCCTATGATGATTTATATTTTAAAAGTAAATATGTTTTCCATGTTAAAAACAAAGAATTATGGTTTTTTCAAAACACATACACATGTTTAGGGTTTTCTTGCATTATTTTTTTAACTTCACTACTTTTATTTAAGGAAAAAGGGGAACACATTTAAGTGAAATATTGTTAGGAAATAGTATTCTCTACTAATTCCATTATTGAGCTATAAAAAAAAATTGTATATTATATTTTTTGGGGGTTAAAACAAATGAAATGTTGTGTTTGACCATTCACATCAATGCTCCAATGAAGTTTAAATACTAATATTTAACTATGGTTCAAATTTATACAAGTCTAATCATGGTTTAACTGAGTGAAAATTGAGCTAAATATACATAGGTTAAACTCTAATAAACCTATTTTCAATTAAAAATAGGCTTGGTATTAGGCTAGGCCTAACCATTAGTGTACTACTTTATAGGTGTGTTTTTCATCTCAAGCATTTTCAAATTTTAACTCTTCTTTACCTATTCATTCTCAATCTCAACTATAATATTGTTAAATTTCACCACCATGAAATTTTAGATTATCAAGCTAACCGATTTTCTTTCTTGTGTGTAATCATTCATTATTATTTAAATATTGATTGATCATTTTAAATCTATTGTATCATCAACACACTAAATTAATTTATATACATGTTACAAATTTATAAAAGTGATTCTATTTTAAAATAATTCATTTAATTGAAACCTTTCACTAGTGTGTGAAAAACAAAAAGTAGTGTCCATTTATGTGAATCTTATCATTGTTAAGTATATATTTAATTTTATCATTTTAGAAATATTTGAAATCAAAAGATTAGATTCGTGCTAGTTTATTTGTTATATATTTTTTAAATGTTATTTTTAATATTTTAATTTAAGTGATTGATAAATAAAAAAAGGTATAGAGGTTAGAGTTTCTCCTGGATGGAGAAAATTTTAAAGGAGGGAGAGAGCATATAAATTAGGTATATATATATATATAATACTTTGACCACTTTATATGTATTTTTTTTATAAAGTTTACATGTGAATTGACTGTAAGTTAATTATCTAGAGATTCTAGTGTATAAACATTGCAACATAATATTATGGTCAAGTTTTTACTAGTCAAAAGGTCCACATTTTGTTTCCTATGTATTTATAATAATAGAGGAAGTATAAGTTTTGGGTTATGTGTATCAATAGTAGTGGAGTGACAATGGCCTGTATTTAGTGATATAATCTCAAAATATATTTACATTTAGTGATATAATCTCAAAATATTCAAGCTTACTTAGTCTTATTAAATTCATATTCAATAACAATAATGATAGTCTATGCTTATTTCTAGTTTACTAATGAAGTAAGACAACTAATAGATAGTAACAATGTATGAGAACAATTTATATTAGAACCTAAAAACTAAGATAATTTCATAGCTAATGTGTAGAAATGCAATAAACATGTATGAATTGTAGACATATATAATTATGCAAACTATTACTCATTATTTCCAATATAAGTTCATCACCAATCTATTAAACATGGTTAATACATATAATTAATTATGTACATTCTTAAGTACACCATGTATATATATAATTAGAACATGTAGGTATTAGTTGACATATGGATCCTAAATTTATGCTTGAAAAAATAATTAAGTTGTCTTGATCCCCAAATATATGATTTATATATTTAGTTATTATCTAAATGTATGGTTTAAGGATAAGTCCTTAGTTTTCAAGTATCAACTAATTCTTTTCCAATTGTGAAATATGAATTTATTTTCAACTTCTAGAAAACGTCAAAGTTATAGAAAAATTTCAATTTGAGGTCATATTAAAATAAATTCGTTAAGGATATGGTGTTATGTGATTGGTTTATAAAGAGTAATGGGTTTTAATTCAAGTTATATTAAGGTTTATATCTTTTGTTGCTTTGTGGACTTTAGAAAATATTTTGATACAATACTTAGAAATAACCTATGGAATAGACTAGAAGAGATAAAGGTTCCTTTCGAGCTAAGAGTTGTTGTGATAAGGTTATACAAGAATTTTATTGGAAATTTTAAGAACACGGAGGGTTGGTATAAAGATTTAGATGTAATATTGGAGTTAATAAAGGTTTCCCCCTCTCACATACCATTTTCAACATATACATTGATAAGCTAAAAGGTTGTTTAAAAGAAGCAGGTTCCACTGGCACGACATTAGCAGGAATAGTCATCACCCTTCTTCTATATGTATAGTACTAGACCCTTCTAATTCCTTAAATGATAAGTGCCTTATATTTTATAAATAATTCACATCATCCCCATACTAATTCATTTTTCCGCAATATAGAAGAGACTCCATCCTCATGACAAGTATCTTTAAGCTAAGAAATTATTGATGATAAGGATATATAGGAAGATTACTCAAATTTTTCAACCTTGCAGTGAACAAGGCATCCTTAATCTATCTTAGTGTAACTTTGACTTCATCAAATTTCCCCATAAAATAAAAGTCTTCATAGAAATGAGTTTGAAGAGTAGCCTAATTCCTTGTTTGTCTTATGGCTTCTTTATCTAAGTACATGTCCTTTCGAATGGGTTTAGACCATGAATAAACTTGTGAACCCAAATGTTAGGTTTTATTCCTTCCTTTATAAAAGAGTAGAGCACTATCACCTTGTAAGAGGTAGAAGTGTTGAGAGTTGTGTGAATATTATGTTGGAAAAAAAAAGTACATGTAGTTTTATGTGAAAGTCGTGATAATTTATAAGGATTGTGCTAAGATTATGCACCATGGGAGGTGAAATTGTAGACATGGTAGTGATACCAATATGATTGTGATTCCATAAGAAGTATCATTTCCATAGGATCTTATAATGCAAACTAAGTTGTACTATTATAGAGTCACACCTTGCTAGATTTGCTCACATATATTGGTTGGGAAAATCATAATAGTTGCACTAGTACTCAACATTATACTAGTCATACCATGTCTGTATCCTCCTTGTTGTGACTATAAAATAATTTCATGAGGGAGCATAATAATATATGGGCATATCTTAGCCCGATTGAAAGAGTAGCTAAGGCAGAGGTGTTTTAAATATTGGAATGAGTGATAGAGATATTGGAGATAAAAGAGTTTGTCTCTTACTGGTTGATCTCTATAGTGTTGTGGTGTTGTGTCATAGGTTGCATGATGTGATAATTGATCACATGAGCTTATAATATAGCATTATAGAAGTTAAATTTGACTGGGATTTAAAAATGGGTTTCATCTTAGTACTCGATGTTCAATTCTTATGTGTATGTTTGCCAATTGCTTACAAATAGTTATTGATTCTTTCTATTTGTGGTTTGATGCATTTCATTCAGATAAGTTTGTGATGATAGACAAGTTTAAATCAAAGCATAATCACATGATTATGTTGTTATTAATTGTTGATTCCACATGAACAACCTATTCGTTTTGGTTATGCTTAGATCCTAAAAGGAAATGGATCTAGGTAGATGATGGAATATTCCATTCTAGTCATCTATACTAAATGATAATGTGAAGAGGTTAGTACCATATAATGGTAAAAAGTGATATGTTTAATTTATGAAATTTTATATAATCGTTATGCTATTACTTTATTTAAAGTATACAAATAATTATCAGTAATTCTTTTGAGTGGTATGATATATGAAATTCACAAGGCATGTGTTTTTTGCTTAATACATGGTGTGTGATATGAACTAGATATATCTAGTGAATATAGTGAAGTCGTATTCTTGGTGAGTTATTATATGAAATTTGTGTGAAGTATATACTTATCAAGATTTAACTTATAAAACTTATGAAAGGAAAATTTACATTGAAGTATTCTTAGTAGTTTCAAAGTTGGAGACATTCAACTTGTTAATACACGAGACACATAGTGACTGATACCACTCAATATTCACCTTTGGAATATAACTTGTTTTAATTTTGTTATTATTAGATTTTGTTCGATATTATATTAACTTATCGATGCATGTTGATCTATGAATTTCATGATGATGTTTGAGAAAAAATAGAGGTTGAATAGTTTTTTTAAATTTTAGAAAAGATATCTCATACTAAAGTTTCAATGTAAATGGGAAGGATGGTGAGGACATCATCAATTCAAGGAGGGGAGAATGGCATGTACCAATTTCCCCATGTAATAAATGGAAAAAGAATTCGAAATAAAAGAGTTAAAATGGATCAATTCTTGTAATCATGTGTTAAAGAGAAGTTATGGAATAAGAACAAAATGTAAAAAATTAAAAGTAATTAGTTATGTTGTGGTTGGGAAATAACCAAAAAGTTATGATGTAAAAATAAAGGTGCTCGTGACAAGAGAGACCGGGAATAAAGGTGTTCGTGATGTATGAGGTACCATGTATGGTAATACAGGAGAGTGAACATGGCCAGGTGGTTATACGTAGGGTAGTTGAGAGGTCAATATAATTTCTCAGTTGCGAGCAAGGCAGATTCTCGCAGTGACCTCTCCAGAATCCAAGCCAAGTGTTACCAGAGATAAGTCCTTGCACTTGTACTCTATCTTAAAAGAATAAATACAATATTATTTCTTATTGTCGATTGTATTGAATTAATTTGCTATAAAATATAATAATGATGTAAGATATTGCATTTCTTTGAATAATACATGTATACAAAACTACGCATTTATATCATATTAAGATAAAGTAGGTTGATAATGTACATAATTCATTTTATGATATATAAATTTATATGAAATTTTAGAATAGGGAAATAAACCCTCACAAAAAAAATATTAAAACTAAACTAAAACATAAAAAATTAAATATAATATTAACCATTAATGTTAAAAAATATATTAAAACTAAACTAAAACATACGGTGGGGTGGGGTGGGGTGAAGGAGGGATCGATTCTGGAATAAAGCTCGATTCCATAATCGGTCCCTCCTTCCTACCCCATCAATATTCATTTTTTTTCATTTTTTAATGTTTTTAAAGTTTTAATGTTTTTTATTAATGCTTAATTTTATGTTTAATTTTTTTATAATTTTTTTTTCTTAATGTTTTATTTTTTATTTTTATCTTGTTATAATGTTTTTAATTTTTTTGAATGTTTTAGTTTAGTTTTAATATTTTTTTTGTGAGGGTTTATTTCCCTACTCTAAAATTTTATATAAATTTATATATCATAAAATGAATCATGTACATTATCAACCTACTTTATCTTAATATGATATAAATGCGTAGTTTCGTATACATGTATTATTCAAAGAAATGCAATATTTTATAGCAAATTAATTCAATACAATCGACAATAAGAAATAATATTGTATTTATTCTTTTAAGATAGAGTACAAGTGCAAGGATTTATCTCTGGTAACACTTGGCTTGGATTCTGGAGAGGTCACTGCGAGAATTTGCCTTGCTCGCAACTGAGAAATTATATTGACCTCTCAACTACCCTACGTATAACCACCTGGCCATGTTCACTCTCCTGTATTACCATACATGGTACCTCATACATCACGAACACCTTTATTCCTGGTCTCTCTTGTTTTTAATTTTTTGAATGTTTTAGTTTAGTTTTATTATTAAATATTTTGAATGTATTTTAAGGATTGATATTTTTCTTTTAATGTTTTTCATGTTTTTTATCATTTTTATAGTGATTTTAAAAATATATATGTTGTGGTTTTCAAATGTTTGCAATTTTAACTTGACAAAAGAAAGGAGTGCTACTGGTAGCATATTTTTCCGATTCAGGGATTATTTTGGCATTTTCATTGCAACAATGTCGGTTGTTAGGGTCATGGTTTCAAACAAGTTGTAATTTTAGCCTCATAAAAAAATATAGGTACCATGGTGATTTTGGGTGATTCCAGGAGCATAATTTTAGGGTTTTGATTATAGCGACATCGATTCATATGGACAAGGCTTCAAACAAGATGTAATTTTGATCCCGAATAAAAACAATGGTGATTCGAAGAGAACCATTTTTTGATTCAGGGATCAATTTACAATTTTTACTACAATGGCACTGACCATGGTCGTCTAGGGATTAAAAAAAGTTGTAATTTTAGTCCCGTGAAAAAAAGGTGCTACTGGTAGCACCACTTTTTTATTAGGGGGTAAAAAAATCCACTAAATGTAGCCTATAAAAAACCAATAACTCTAGAGGGTTCTTATAAAGTTGTATAATATGTTAAAGAAGATGATGAAGAAGTTCTTGTCAAAGAACCAATGTGAATTGAAGAGGGTGCCAAAGATATGGTTGATGGAGGGTTCCTTGTTGGATTTCAGGACCATTTGGGGAAGCAAACAGGTATCAACGAGAAGGCTTATGATGATTGCAGTTTGTACTTGATCCATGCCCAAGCTTGGATTGAGGGGACTTGTGAAAAGGGGGCCTTCCCCTTGGAAAGAATTTAAATTCATCCAGGTTCATCATATTTTACATTATGTCATCCCCGTTCCGATAAAGGTAATGACATTTAAACAATTCATCATTGATGTGATTTTTCCTTGGACTATTTCCGAAGACAAAGGAAGAAGCACTGGCATGAATTTGATATGCTAAGGTGGATTCAATGGTGGTATGATTTCACGTGACTTACCTCTCTCATCAAGCTTAGAGTAAGTAGGTATATTGCATAATCTCTTACATTAGTTTCATGTGATTTCGTCATTTACTTTTACCCATGCATTGCATTTGTTGTGTATTGCATTTCATTTTGGTTTGAACAAGGTAGGATGGAAGTGTCTGCCTCCATTCGATTTTACATATTTGTTGTTATATGTGTGTGTAGGTATACAGGTCCCATGTGATTCAAAGGTTCTCATTCACTCCTGAGAGAAGCGCATGTCCCGCAATTGGAGCCTGTTGTTACAACCCAGATCATCTACAGTACGCTTTCCAAAATATACCAGAGTGAAGGGGACTTTTTCCATTGTAAAAGGCCAAGTATGGCCTTGTTTATGTAAAATTCATAGTCTAACAGGTCTTGAGACCCATGGTCTGGTCATGGATGTTCCTCTTGGTTTTTATTCCAGGAATTTTTGTCTTAGTAGCATTGTTGACTGCCACTTGATGGGTGGAATTCCCCCATCTTGTTGGAGCATTTAGGCCTTGGGTTGGTGTCCACTGCTTCTTGGGATGGGTCCATTAGGACACATGGCTTAGGGGATCCTAGGCACACTTATGTTTTTCTATGTATGAGGTGATTGTGCACGTAAGGGTTGTCATACTCGGTTTAGCACACCTCCTTAATGCCCACTCGAACCCTATTTTATATTGTATGACCCCTCCTCTTGGTCCATATGTGTTGACATCATCATGACGTCTTCTTCAAGAGAGAGATTTACCTTATTGAAGGGGGGGGCATTGAGGGATATTCCTACATAGTTGGGGTTAGTTGGGGCATGACGTCTTCTGCCGGCTCATCACTTCATCTGGATGAGGCCAATTGCATCATTTTATCATTATTTTTAGTATTTTATAGTTTAGCCCCTAACTTGTGGGTGACAAACCCTAATTTTAAGTTATTTTTACTTTTTAGTAGGGTAGGCTCTAAAGTTAAGTTAAGTGAAGGAAGGATCATATAAATAAGGCTTGTAAATTTCATTTGTAAACATGGACAAGGGTTCAAATATGTATTTTTTTTCTTTTTATCTTGGACTATCTGAGCTTTTGAGTGTTGTGCACCTCTCTCTTTGGCTTGTGATGAATGGTGAATGGTGAAATTTATAGGGTTTCTACTATCTTGCAAGGTTGATCCTAAGAATGGTTGTAATAACTCATGGCTAAGGAAGGAGCAAATAAGTATATCTTTCTCTCTTTCTTGGTTGATGTTGGTAAAGATCTCTTCATTTTCTTGTTTGACGTTGCTTTTGCACCTTGGAAAGGAAAATTAGGGTTTTTTATCAACAACTTTTCAACTTTGTTTGAGGAGACCTTCCTCTTGAAGGAGCTCTCCATTGTGGGCCTTGGAGTTCATCTTTTTCCCTAATTAGGGTTTTTGGCTACTTCAACCTAATATCGGGCTACTAACCTCTTGCCCTCGTTGGTCAATCTTGAATAGACAAATTGAGTAGGGATGTTGTCCTCAATCTCTAATTTACCTAGGGTTGAAAAAACTAAGGTCATAACCCCTTATCTCACTCTTTTATCAAAACTCTCTCGTACATTTATTACACAAATTCAAAAAATATATAATATCAGAAAAAACCCTAAAATTAGAAAAATAAATATCTCCAAAATACTTGGAAATTGGAAATTATGTTCCCACAAAAAGATGCACCCTAGTTGAATTAATGGTGGATCTTGAAGGGCGTTCTAATCATGTGATTGATTTACATGATATTTTTTTAATTGTGTCGGCTAGGGTTTGTTATTGCAAGTACAGCAAGTATATCAAGGAATTTTTCTAAGTTTGAATGCATGAAAAGTGGTTTCTATGCCTATATGGACCCCTAGGGGGTTGGAGGTTCATTGGAGAACGTGTTAAGCTGGACCACACTCTTTTTTAGGGTTGTTATAAGGCTCATATAATATCTGATATCCTACTTTCCTAATTTTTTTGAGGCCTCATGCACCCTATTGCTCATCCCCCTAACCTACTATACAAGGTACACTTCACATGGTAAGGTTGGCATTGTTTTGATCAGTTTTTATCAAGTTTTATGAAGTGAAATCAATGTTGCAATCCTAAAATAGTAGTAGACATTGGATGTTATATTTCTTGGGATCTGTGATAAAGCTCTTACTCCTTCCTCTCTTTCAGTGATTATTAAGCACCAAAATAGATGACAAAATTATATTGATCCATTTCGGATCAAAAACTAATGCCCATAATTTTCTACTTACATGTCTATGCTATGAACAACTCTTATCTATGTGTATGTACACACACACACATATGCTCTCCTTATTTTATAGTTTCTCCTCATAAGTGGACTTGTATTTAATATATATTAAATAATAGTCCATTTATGAGTAAAAAACCTTTAAATAAGAAGAAATAATATATGTGTGTATATTAAGAGTTAAATTTTAAATCAATTTATTAACAAAAACACTAAGTGGGTGGGAAGGAGAATGAGAAGTTGAAATTTCAAATATTGGGGATTAAAACTCCATTACTAGGTTCCAATGCTAGCAAAGTGTGTATGTTCCTTAGTGCAAAGTTCAAATAGTTAAATGATTTCCATGTAATTTTATAAGAACTTCTTTTATTTGAATGATTTGATTATTTTCTAGGTGGGAAGAACAAGGAGAAGTTGAAATTTCAAATATTGAGGATCCAAGACTCAAGTACTAGGTATGAAAGGGAGCAAAATGTGTATGTGAAAAACAATTTCCAAATAATTTTATATGAATTTATTTTATATAAATGATTTGATTTTCTTACAATCAATTAAAAAAAACACTTTTAAAGTATTTGGTATTAATTGTAACCTCTACCCCTTCTTTGTGATTACAATTTACAGATAACCTTCACATGTACATATTTAAATATATATTTTTTGTTATTATTGTATATGTGTATTTTTTAATTATTACCAAATTTATAATTTATATTATAATCATATGTGCTTTTTATTTTTTCTAAGAAAAACCATTATATTTGTTAGTTTAGAAAGTGAAATCAAAATATATATCAACTAGCATCATAGCTCTTTTATAAATTGAATGTCCTTCATCCTAAACTATAATTATATAATAACTATACCTTCCACCCAAAAATCTCACTTATTGTTTTAAATTTACTCAAACAAGACAACACTAAATCCTAAAGGAATACCATTTCCTACCCATCTTTCATATTACATAATCATTTTTATTAAATTCCTGAATATGTGTGTAAAAGATGTGATCATCCATCAATAGTTTTAAGTCATCCATAATCTGCAAGTTCCTTAAACTTTGGTTTGCCGCAAATTTCATGGAAATCCAAAGGGTAAAAAAATTATCTTATGCATAGGACTCCATCTCACTTATTGTTTTAAATTTACTCAAACAAGACAACACTAACTCCTAAAGGAATACCATTTCCTACCCATCTTTCATATTACATAATCATTTTTATTAAATTCCTGAATATGTGTGTAAAAGATGTGATCATCCATCAATAGTTTTAAGTCATCCATAATCTGCAAGTTCCTTAAACTTTGGTTTGCTGCAAATTTCATGGAAATCCAAAGGGTAAAAATTTTATCTTATGCATAGGACTCCTTGGCAGGGACCATTAAAAAAAAAACATTAGATTTAAATTTTAATCGATATTACGATATTATGTATCATTTGGTCACATAGAATGGATCTGGATCTTCATTTTAAGGTGTCATTAGTTGAATAAATATAACCATTTAATTTTTATGTTAATTATGAATGTAAATAAATCATTTTTAATTCATCCAATTTTATTTGGTTATTTTTTATTTAATTGTGTATAGTATAGAATAAGTACAAGCCCCAAGAGTTAGCTCGATCGGTTGTGTTCTCGGAAGTTAGGCCTCCCAGCATGTGAGGTCACGGGATCCATCCTCATAGACCCTCTTGGGGTTAGGCACGCAGCGGCCGCAGGGCGGAAACCCCTTCGGGGCGGGTCCGTCGGAAATTATTTCGTGGATGTAGCGGTCGGCTAAGCCGATTAAAGTGAACCACATGGAAAAAAAAAAAAAGTATAGAATAAGTATGTTGTTTTATTTTTTTTGTATTTATATTGGAAATGTATTTTTTATTTATTCATTTTAATGCTCTAACTCTTTGAAAACAATAATCAATCTTTTAATTAGAAAATCACAATCTATATAATCTTTTTGTAAAACTAGAATTGACTAACTATTAATTTATGTTAACTTAAATAGAAAGATAATAAAAATCTTATAATGTCATGATTTTTTTTTATTTCACAAGTAAGGATGAATCTATGTTTGATATAATTTCAACTATATTATTCATGCAAATCTACAAATTATTCATTTGTACAATAATATATTAAGACTTCATATTATTAGCTATTAATAAAATAGGGAGAAATTCCATGATTCCATATTCTAAATTCTATAGACTCAATTGATTAATCATTCCAAGAAATTTTATCATCTCAATTATATTATTCATACTTGCATTATATTAACATTTTCATGTAAATTCATCATTTAATGACATGAAAGAATTATTATTGATTGAAAGAGATTTCATCTCAAGTATATTAGTAGTAATTACATGAGGTAGGGATTTTTGTTTACTACTCTCCAGAATTTTATTTATTAGATTCATCCACAAACTAATGACAAGCATGTGAATACATTAATTACAGTATTTGCATTATTTACTATTCACATAAATCTTATTGATATATGGAATTTATGTGTTTATCTAAAATCTCTAAGGCATGCTAATTTGGTTGATTTGACTCATGATTTGTTGATTTGTTTGAATGTAGATATTTTTATTTTTATTTAATCTTGAGAACTTAATTTTCTTTAATTTAATTATTAAGTTGACAGGATGTTTAAATAATTTTTTGTTCACATGTTCAAGCAAAATATTTGATCCAAAATAGAAAGTAAAGTTGGTGCAAAGGTGGAAATCACTCTAGTTGTTAAATGATTGTTACAAACAAATAAATTGAGTATCTTTGCTAATCCAAAAAGTAGTAAGTTAAAAAGTGGATAAACAAAATCTTGAAATTCAATAATATGGGTCTTCTTAAAATGGGCTAAAACATATTATGACAAAGTTTTCATTAATAAGTTGAGATTATAACTTGCAAAATTCCTACCAAATTTGAGAGAGAATTTAAATGGAAAAGTAGTTGAGTTTCTTCACTTTTTAACTTATTCCATCCAAAAATACTAAAATCAGCAAAATATCTACCATAGCTTATGACTCCTTTATATAATACTCAACTTGCGAAAGTAGTGGTTAGGCCAACATCTTTCATAATCATGAATGATGCATCAGCAAAGATATATATAGACATGTATAGTGTGAGTGGGTCTCGTTGTTACAAACATGTTTCATCTTTAAAAGTCACAGGTTTGAATAAGGTTAGTATATATACACCTTCATAGATTAAGTAGTTAAATGGCTAAGTAGAGCTATTCCCTTGTCTCATAAACAAAAAAATAACTCAACTAATGATCACATGAACATTTTGCTTACTAAAAATGCCAAAACAGAGCAAAAAAAATGCAATTATTTCAACAAAAGCTTTAAGGTGTGATATCTGAATGTTTCTCAATTTCCTTTTTCATCTTTGCAATTTTCATTTTTCCTCTCTTAAATATTTATATTCTTCTCTACTAAAATCGCTACAGCATTATATGAGCATAAGATTATAATAAATATGTAACATCTCAATGTTTCTCAATAACTTCCTATTTTTCATCTTTGCAATTTTCATTTTTCCTCTCCTAAATCTTTATATTCTTCTTTTCTAAAATCACTACTTCATTCTACAAGTATAAAATTCTATTTGTACATTAATACTAACTACCAAGAAAAATGTTGCTATGGTCCCCAAAAATTTATATGTAAGTTCAAAATCAATTTTGTAGTTGACTCAATTCTCTCATAAAATCACTTTTGTAGTTGACTTAATTCTCTCATCAAATCACTTTTGTTATTTTCACCAAAAATATTCTTAGTCTTTCTCAAGGCTTTGATATGATCCTTGAAGATTATTGAGAGGTTTGGCGTAAGCATTCATTGTTTATGAGTTTATTGGTACAAATTCTGTCAAAGAGCATTTTCAAAAATCTTGATGTGATTATTGAGATTTAGATAGAAATTTTGTGTTGAGTTATTAGTTGAAGAGTTAGTAATAACAAAAGCATTCAAATCATGAAAATAATATTAAATTTGAATGTATTTTCTATTTTGTAAGGATTTACTTGTTCCATTCTGGAAGAAAGGAAGCTCATTATGGATTTTGTAGAGCATTGAACCATTCCTCCAATTCTTTAAAGCTGGGGCAAACATGGATTTAAGAGGAGACATTGTTTGTGATGATGGTCCTTATTTTGTAGTATAGATAATGCAACTACTTTTTAATTTTATTCAATACCTGAAAAAAAATCTCATAATACTTATGTTTTGTAAATCATTATGACAGTAACTTTAGTGTTCCATATGGTTAAAGCACTGCATAGATGTGCCAGATGTAAAATTTTGTGTATGCCTTTTGAAATCTGTAACTGTTATTTAAACTCTATTTTTTTCAATTTTGGTCCGTTTTTGTATGGTGTCAAAAATAAATAAAAGCATGTTCTAAGTAAACCTTGTTTATATTTTTACATATCTTTGTCTATTATTTTATGAATGTGAAAATACTCAGTTTTTTGCATTTCTTTGTCTATTATTTTATAAATATGAAAATACCCATTTTACACTTTTAAAAATTTATTTTTCATCATATCTCTTTACTTTATTTACTTAATAATGACTATCTACCTTTCATGGTCAACTTAGATAGCAACCCTCTTGCAAAAAAGCTTCCTACACAATGGACATGTTAATAATTAAAATTCAATTTAATTAGGAAGAAATAAATTAAAATTATTGTTAATAATTTAAAGTTTATTTAATTTAAAGGAAATAAATTGAACTTATAATTAATATTTAAAATCCTATTTAATTATGAAGAAATAAATTGATGTTTCTAATGAAATAGAATGGCATTGTGATAATCTAACCATACAATTTAATATACAAATTCAAAAAGTAGCCTATGAACTTTAGGGGCCACCAATAAGTCGAATGTTTCTAAATGCCTCTTACTCCAACTACCAAAGCTTTCAGTCTCAATTAAGTGATAACCAACCTCAACACCATGCTAGTCAAGGTGAAGGAAATGTTGTCATAGTTGGTCGGTCACCCAGTCCTGCAATTGGACCATTAAATGACAAGTTCATATAGTCTCAAAAGGCAAAAAACAACAAAGAAATCAGGAAAAGAAAACATTGTCATAGTTGGTCGCCCAATCCTGCGATTGGACCATTAACTGACAAGTTCATATAGTTCCTTGACAACCTCAAGAGGCATAAAGCAACAAGGAAATCAGGAACTTGATGTTTTTAAAACATACACTGCAGAAGAATGACAAGGATAATACCGTTACCTCAAACATTAACCTTGCTACACCATAATCTTTTTCAATATTTTTCATGATCTTTGGGCCTTTTATGAAATATTAACTTTGAATTCATAATTTTAGTGAGAATGACTGAGCGAGGACATTGGGCAATTTTACACCCTTTAATGTTGTTTAAAACCTGATTTATAGCCTGTAGCGTGATTTTCTTTTGTAAAAATGCCTTACACATAACTGAATGTATAATTAGTAAAGTACTAAATGTATAATTAGTAAAGGGAAAAAAGGCCTGATTTTCTTTTGTAAAAATGCCTTATACATAATGAATTTATAATTAGTAAACGCAAAAATAAAAAATATTATAATTTCATGAGAAGGAAAATGTTTTGAAAAAACAAAATTAAAACGGTATTGTATCTTTTATCATCATATGTTATTCCATTATATCCCACTTAGTTGTAGTCATACTTTCAAAGAAATGCAGTATGAAAATTAAGATTGTATTGCATCTTTTATCATGACATTCCATTAGTTGTTATTCCATTATATACCACTTAGTTGTAGTCATACTTGCAAAAGAATGCAGTATTAAATTTATAATTTCGTGATAAGGAACATGTTTTGAAAAAACAAAAATGAAGATAGTATTGTATTTTTTAGCATCATATGTTATTCCATTATCCTACCTAGTTGTATTGTTGTTTAAAACCTGATTTAGTGCATGTGGCATGATTTTTTTTGTAAAAATGCCTTATACATACTGTATATCCTACTTAGTTGTAATGTTGTTTAAAACCTGATTTAGTGCATGTAGCATGATTTTTTTTGTAAAAATACCTTATACATACTGAATGTATAATTAGTATGTTATTCCATTATCCTACTTAGTTGTATTGTTGTTTAAAACCTGATTTAGTGTATGTGGCATGATTTTTTTTGTAAAAATGCCTTAATGTTATTCCATCATCCTACTTAGTTGTATTGTTGTTTAAAACCTGATTTAGTGCATGTGACATGATTTTTTTTGTAAAAATGCCTTATACATACTGTATATCCTACTTAGTTGTAATGTTGTTTAAAACCTGAATTATAGCATAATTTTTTTTTTGTAAAAATGCCTCACTGAATGTATAATTAGTAAAGAGAAAAAAGGCCTGATATTGTATTTTTTATCGTGTCATATATTATTCCATTATATCCCACTTAGTTGTAGTCATAATTGCAAAAAAATGCAGTATTAAATTTATAATTTCGTGAGAAGTAACATGTTTTGAAAAAGCAAAAATAAAGATGGTATTGTATTTTTTTATCGTCATATGCTATTCCATTATATCCCACTTAGTTGTAGTCATACTTGAAAAATAATGCAGTCTAGTGCACTTAATGTCATAGACTAGGAAATGACGTTGGCGGTTGCAGAGTAATAGCACAATAAAAGGGTAGGACCTGTAGGACGTCATTGCTAGGATAATAATAAAAAAATAGTTCAAATTAAGGTCGTCTGTAGGACCTTTTATATTTCATCTTTTAACTTCTGAATAATGTGAATATGTTGTAACAGTGGAATGTTGAATATGTTGTAACAGTGGATTTGGTAGAACCACTTGGAAAACACTAGCAGTGAATCATAAAATCCACTTGGAAAACACTAGCAGTGAATCATAAAATCCTAAATTCACTTATAGTGCGCAAGTAACCAACACCGCTGCTGTCAAAATCCTAACGACCTTGATGGCAGCAGTTTCATTTACAAATGCCTTCTTAAGCAGCTAATAAGATCAAAAAATGTCCAAAATATCTGTTTACATGGACATAGCATTGGGTTAAAGGAAAACCATATAACTACCAAGTGGACAACTCAAGTCTATACTACAGGGAAAAGTGACAGGCTGGAAGAGCATGGTCATTTGTGATAACTAGCAAATATTGTCCACCTCAAAAATAAGATCCCCCCAGAATTTCAAGGGGCCCTCGTTTGTCCAGCACTTAATAAATCAGCTAAAGCATTTGTCTGTTCCAATATACATCCTTTGTAAGATAACTTGGAAACGGGCTGGCTATGTTAAACTAAATCTCATTAAGTTTGACGAAGTCATGGTGAACTAAACGAAATTTAGTTAAACATGCCTGGCTGCAGGAATACCGCTTGCACTTTTGACTAGATCTTCAAGGCTGTTGGACAAGTCATATTGCAATACACATTATATACTTGCGGAAGGAAGGGGCTTATAGTGCCTGGGAGAATACATCGCAATAGGGATGACACAGCCCCTACTTCAAGGGCACCTCTGCATCCACTGAATAACTTAAGGAATGGAACTGATGAACCACACATTCTAAGCTGGTTGGATGTGTGGGGCAGAGGGCATGTCGCACACTCAGACTATTGATTGATCATCCCCCATTTTTTCTACTTCAATGGATGCCAGACCAGTGGGAATAAGAGGGCACAAGTATATGTCATACACTTACGGAGTGGCAAAGGAAAATGATAACGAACAGATCGGGCAATTGTCCCGAAGGAGTGTCAAACTTTATCCAACTCCACATTGTTGGAAGCCAACAATGCTCTAAAAAATGCAAGGACTGCTTGGAAGCATCAAGATGCACCTTCATTTCTTGAAAGAGTGACAATATTCCAGGACTGCTTGGAAGCATCAACATGCGCCTTCATTTCTTGAAAGAATAACAATCTTCCCATACTGCCAGCAGATTAAACACAAGCTGAGATAAGCAATGCATTCAATACTAACGTAAAAGGGAAAAATTTCCTTGCTCTCCCACTTAATTATAGATATTGGGCTTCTCAAATACGAACAGGCAAGCCATAATTTTGAAATGATCTGATCTCTCCCCCACGACCAGCAGTGACTATTACTAATCCCCATGCCACAGCTGTAGAAGCTCCAGACTGGCCTTGGATAGTATTACCAAGATGAGTCTTCAGAATGTCATAGTGAGAAGAAGCTATATTTAATCGGCTTTGTTTTCTTGTTGGAGGAAGCTTCTCCTCAGGCCATGTTGCTGAGCCTTTTGACAAGCTATCGGAGAAAAAAATATGACTTGAATTTAGATTATCTTGGTTTCCAGGAGATGCAGAAAAGGCCATAAAAGATGCCTGGCGTGAATCTGAGATACAGGTCGAACATCTAGAAAGATCATCTTGGCCATTCCTATCTACCAAATTCTGTGAACCGCATGACTGTAATACTTGAGAAACATAATGCAAAGCAGTCTCTGATTCCTGCCCCTCACCAGATTCTCTTGAAAGAAGACCATTTTGGCATCCAGCATCCTTACCTCCCTGCATTAAAGGCGGAGTGTGCCTCTGACCAGGCATTAATTCAGGTGAATTCCAATCTGCAGGCTGAAGCTTCATACCAGACCAAGGAATTGCAACTGAAACACCCTGTGATATAAAGTGTTCATGTGACCAAGAGGACTTTTCATGCCTTACACCAGAGCCACGAGGGCTATCATGATTCCAAATATAAACATGTGAATCTTCACTTGCACAAATAAAATGCTGTCCATTTGGAGCAAATGATGCAGAAATTTGACTGCAGGTGTTCCGGAAACCTGCAAAAGAAATTCAATACAAATTCAGACCAATGAGCAGGGATAGATGTAAACATAGATTCCAAAAGCATCAGAATCTGGCAGCATAATAAAAGAAAGCAACTTCCCTTTGCAAGGATACAAGGGAACCCTAACAGCTAGATGCAGAAAGAAATAGAGTTGCTTCCTCATGTTAATCCACAGGACCTTACATATATCTATTCTGAGTCATGTCAATCACCACGCATAAATATTCATGCAAGTCTCAAAAGAAGTTGCATTGATTCATCTGCAAGCTGGGCTTCATCTTGCACACATGATTGCCAGATAGAAACAGGAAGAACTTCAGAGACACAAGTTATCTTTTGCAGACACGAATAACAGAGCAGTTCATGCAGATCTCAGTTGACTAATGTTACCTTACATAAATAATTGTTGCATTAGAATTACTAATGTAGAAAAACTTACAATTCTAATTGCTGAATTGGGTATAGGATTCAAAATGAAAGGTGTAAAAGGATTGATGTTTAATATAAACTTTAAAGCCAGACATGTAGGATGTTATGTAAGTAGTTTTCTTCCAGGGCTACTTGGCTTGGTACAGGATTCCTGTAGTTGTATAATGGATAGGTGACTGCTCTGTTCAGGCAAAGTTAAACAAAACACTAACATAGTAAAGCTAAAATTCATACTTAACTACAATTAAACCCATGTGAGGGGGGATACATATTCATAAAGCTAGGACAGCTGGGAAAAATTAATAATGTTATACTGTTAGTGGCATTATTCCTTTCCTCGAAAAAGAATTATACACAATTTTTCTCTCCTTACTAGCAAAATTATTCTTATATAAATTCACTCAAGAGTATATTGGCAAGAATGTTACAATTTCACTGCCTGACAACCCTTGTATGTCCTATAGGCTTTGACCTTAAGTAAATATAGTCAGTATGGGTTAGCTAGTATAGAAGGATAGTAAGGATGTGGCTTCCATCTAGGGATTAAGGTCGACTTCTCATTATTTCAATATCAAAGTCTGAAAGGTGCTTGGTTTTGTGATAAAATCAACCGATGCAGAATATCATAACCAGGACTTGTTGTCTACCAGAACCTATATTAAAATTTTCTGCATTTGAGATGGATTACTGAAATATTTTTTTAATCTCTCATAGAAGACCCTGGGGTCTAACACATTGCACACTTGATTCTTATTTGCTTAGAAGTTGGTATTTTGCTAATATATCACTGTTACTGGAATAAATCAATAAATAAATATTTTTAAAAAAACATGAAATTCCATCATTGAGAGCATATAGCCAACACCCACCAAATACAACTAAATGGTCCCAATTGTATTGTTAATTACTAAGAAATCTTGCGTTGAATAGTTTTTTAACTCAAAACCATCACTTTCTGTTGATCAATAATAACTGAAAAGTTATTGTTTGAAGCAATTGTATTTTTTGCACACTGAATTTGTCCAGCTACCCCTCTCTTAGCATTCATATAATAAAAGGAAATACAATTTTTCCAAATCAAAAATTATAAACTACCTTTATATTTGCAAACAAGCTCAAAGCCATCAAAAACTCGAACACGTGAATCTGCAGATGTTATCAATACTTTCCGAGAATCTCCTCCTGGTGCAAACTGAAGGAACAAAAACACACATTACTCACAAAGAACCAACTCCAAAAGAGTCAAGTAAAAGAGCAACGTTGTGATTTTCCCTTCACTGCCTGGTCCCTTACCTGAAAACCAGTAATCTTCTTTCCGGAAGATTTTTTCTTCTTACTAAACACACTCAATTGAGTTTCCAACTGTAGCTTGTTACCTGGTCCACAAGATAGTTATCCATCAGTTATTAACCATCCAGTGGCTATGCAAGTTCAACAATGTAACATTAAAATGCAAACCAAAGATATTCTAATTATAAGCCATAGAGGTTCACATCCAACCATACAGAAATATACTTCATAAAGGGATCAATGATGCAGGGTAAAAAATAGAGTCAGATGAATTCTTAAATTTGGAAAGAGACAGAAGTATGGTCCTTTCAAAACTAAGTAGACCCATCACTCAATAGAAAGCATGGGATTCATTTATTCTTAACTTCAAATTTCCTATGACGAATGTAAATTAACCATTACCAAAAAGAAAATAACAAGAAATTAGAAAATAAAAGATGGCAAGAAAATAGAGGCAACAACCAAAAAATGGCTTTCCATAAACGTATATAGAATCATTACTGGATATAAAGCTACTACATCAACTTTAATATCACAAAAAATTAACATGTCACACAACTTACCCAAAAAATCAGAAAAGGGCATCTGGTTCTAAGAGCTGGCTCTAGTATACAATTAAGCAAGATAGTATGCACATGATGTAATATTTTCTGTTTTTAGTGAAAAAAGATAATCATTGAGTGCTTTTGTGTTTATCTCCAGCACTCTCCAACTGTTTGTAGAGATACGCATTCTGCATAGCACACCACAAACTACAGACTACACTGGTTACTCTACCCTTAGCATGTGCTTGCAAGCATCCAATTAAAAGTCAAAATACCAATAAACCAGCCCATATAAAATTGCATCATGTGCTTGCTCATGATGGTGGATTCCTAATAAAAGCATTGCTAGTTGGAGAACAAAAATTGCTCATGTGGATATGCAAGAAGCAAGATGAACAGTACAAGACCTAATTGTAAATGGTTCAAGTAGTATCTGTGATCACTGATCAAGGACTATAATCCTAGAGAACAATGATCTCTACAGAACATGAAATGTTAAACACCAAACAGACTGAATAATTATTATAACCAATGTTATCATACTCGGCCAAGTCTGACCAGATTTTGACCTAAACCAATCTGAACCAATCATTGACTCAGCCAGAGGCCAAGACAGCATCCATCTCAGCACGACTCAGTCAAACCAGCAGAAAACCAGTGACTTAGCTGTGTCAGCACCTGATGACACAGATACTACACATGCAGTCCAGGATGAAAAAAGGAAAAACATTCAGAACAAACAAACAAAAAACCATGCCCAGAATAGTTTTAATTTTAATTCTTAAAGTCACTGTAATTTGAGTTTTTAGTTTTAATTTTAATTCTTAAAGTCACTGTAATTTGAGTTTTACATTCATTGGTTTCAATTTTAACATTACTTAAAGGTGGAACCCCCATCCTAGACAATTCAGTAATGGGATCATCCTAGACAATTCAGTAATGGGATCAGACCCATCAGACCTTATGCAGAGAAAGTAGAATATGAGCATATTTTCAGCTAAAACAGGCTTACCAGATTTCAGCAGATATGCAAAGTAGAACACAGTAAACCCCTAAAGCAGATATGATTCCATTGTTTCTCAAGACTGGAATCTGGATGGACTGATAAACCCTGAAAACTCAGAGGAAGCTTTTAGCAGGATGAACTTGAACCACTCAACCCATCAGAGGCGGATCAGTCAGGTTGGACCTTCGGGAGCAGCCCCTCAATAACGGAGTACAACAGATGCAGAGATTGATCCAGAGGGCATTCCTGAGGATTCTGCCTATGTTGATGATCTTGATGAGTCATGACTCATGACTGACATAATATGTACTCATTAGATTATAGTTTGATGACTTTTGGACTCTAGAGGGCATTGACAGCCTCAATGTATATGTATTTACTATTATGTCTCAGAACTTTAAATTTGTGTATCTCATATCATTTATGTATCTCAATGTAATTTTCCCTATATGCACCCTTACACGCAATATAAATCAACAAACTTAGATATTTGGTGTCTAACTGTTTGTGTATACATTGATATCCATTAATATATTTTTTTTAATTTCAATTTGAGTATTTAATGTATCTTTTATACAGCCAAGTTGAAAACAGAGTCCAGGTCAAGTCCAAGATTAATCATAATTTGAGGCCATTGTTTATCAAGACTGGAATCTGGATGGGGACTGATAAATGCTGAAAACTCAGAGGAAGCTTTTAGCTGGATGAACTTGAACCACTCAACCCATCAGAGGTGAATCAGTCAAGTTGGACCTTCGGGGGCAGCCCCTCCATAACAGAGTACAACAGATGCAGAGATTGATCCAGAATGCATTCCTGAGGATTCAGCCTATGATGATGATCTTGATGAGCCATGACTCATGACTCATCACATAATATGCACTCATTAGATTATAGTTTGATGACTTTTGAACTCTAGAGGGCATTTACAACCTCAATGTATATGTATTTGCTATAATGTCTTTGAACTTTAAATTTGTGTATCTCATATCGTTTATGTATCTCAATTTAATTTTCCCTATTTGCATCCTTACACAATATAAATCAACAAACTTAGATATTTGGTGTCTAACTGTTTGTATTTACATTGATATCCATTAATATATATTTTTTAATTAAATTTTGAGTACTTAATGTATCTTTTATTCAGCCAAGTTGAAAACAGAGTCCAGGTCAAGTCCGAGCTGAATCATAATTTGAGGCCATTGTTTATCAAGACTGGAATCTGGATGGACTGATAAACCCTGAAAACCGCGAGGAAGCTTTTAGCTGGATGAACTTGAACCACTCCAACCCATCAGAGGTGGATCAGTCAGGTTGGACGGGGACCTTCAGGGGCATCCCCTCTATAGCGGAGCACAACAGATGCAGAGGTTGATCCAGAGGGCATTCCTGAGGATTCAACCTATGATGATGATCTTGATGAGTCAGGGCTCATGACTCATTACATAATATGTACTCATTAGATTACAGTTTGTTGACTTTTGGACTCTAGAGGGCATTTACAGCCTCAATGTATATGTTTTTACTATTTACTATTATGTCTCTGGCCATTAAATTTGTGTATCTCATATCGTTTATCTATCTCAATGTAGTTTTCCCTATTTGCACCCTTACATGCAATATAAATCAACAACCTTAAATATTTGGTGTCTAACTGTTTGTATTTACATTGATATCCATTAATATATATTTTTTAATTTGATTTTGAGTATTTAATGTATCATTTATTCAGCCAAGTCAAAAATAGAGTCCAGGTCAAGTCGAGCTAAATCATAATTTGAGGCCTCTCCAACTTCCAAGTCTAAGTCAAGCTATTAGAACTACGGAACCTGGAATATAGATTAATCCCCATTCCGTTAGGGGCCAGGGCTTGAGTTTTGAAATATATGTACTTTCTTTTGCTGGACGTTTATATTACATCAATGAAAAATGTATTTTTTGCTTTTGAAATTAGTGTACTTTTGATCATTTTTTAATGTTCTTATTTCTCTAGTCAACTTCCAAGTCCCACTAAGTCCTGAATCTACTCTTGACATTTTGGCCACACCAAGATGAATTCCTGAATATCAGACACTATACCAAATCAACAAAGCTATATGCATGGCATATAATTTTTTACAATATTTAACTTTTAGAATAGAATTTTATTTACTTACCAAAAAATAAGAATTATCATCATTCCATTTCCTCTCATCTACCACAAAAGAACTACAGAACCCAGAATATAGATTAATCCCCATTCTGTTAGGGGCCAGGGCTTGAGTTTTGAAATATATGTACATTCTTTTGCTGGACGTTTATATTACATCAATGAAAAATGTATTTTTTGCTTTTAAAATTAGTGCACTTTTGATCATTTTTTAATGTTCTTATTTCTCTAGTCAACTTCCAAGTCTCACTAAGTCCTGAATCTACTCTTGACATTTTGGCCACACCAAGATGAATTCCTGAATATCAGACACTATACCAAATCAACAAAGCTATATGCATGGCATATAATTTTTTACATTATTTTACTTTTAGAATAGAATTTTATTTACTTACCAAAAAATAAGAATTATCATCATTCCATTTCCTCTCATCTACCACAAAAGAACTACAGAACCCAGAATATAGATTAATCCCCATTCTGTTAGGGGCCAGGGCTTGAGTTTTGAAATATATGTACTTTCCTTTGCTGGACGTTTATATTACACATCAATGAAAAATGTATTTTTTGCTTTTGAAATTAGTGTATTTTTTATCATTTTTTAATGTTCTTATTTCTCTAGTCAACTTCCAAGTCTCACCAAGTCCTGAATCGACTCTTGACATTTTGGCCACACCAAGATCAATTCCTGAATATCAGACACTATCAAATCAACAAAGCTATATGCATGGCATATAATTTTTTACAGTATTTTACTTTTTGAATAGAATTTTATTTGCTTACCAAAAATTAAGAATTCTCATCATTCCATTTCCTCTCATCTACCACAAAAGATCTTCAGTATATGCTCGGGAGTTCCACTTATATTGCTAGAACATATTGAGGACACTTGTGAAATATAGGGAGCTATGCATTTTCCATGAGATCTAATGAACTCTACACATACATCTCATACTTTGCATTATTACTGGAAGAATTTCCTAAAGTGATTGGTGTGCAGGATACTTGCAAATACATACAATTCAGGGTAAGTCCTAACCCCTCCCTTATTCCATGGTTGTACAATAAGCAGAAGCTTGCAGTAGTTGGCATATTGTCGTATCCCTTATAAACTCATGAAACCTGCCTATGAAAAGGATTACATGATAATTTGAAAGTAAGAATACCTAGTTATAGTTAATTTCCTATGTTTTGTAACCAACGTAATTATATTCTTTCAAACACTTTGCATTTTAAGATGTGGATATGAACTTGCCACAAGCCCTAATCATGTTTCTACCTTCCCGCCCACTTTACTTCTCAGTTATGGCTATCCCTTACCTTTGCTATGCATGAAAATGCAAGACAATCCCACTTTCATCATCCCTCTCAACCTCAGGGAAACAATTACTACATGAAGTTTAGATATATACTACGTTCAACTCCCAACAAATGCTAATATGGTTGAGCCTTGTGCAAGATTCATTGCATTTCTGACAGCTTTTCATTGCTACACTTCTATCCTTTTGTGTCATTAACTCTTTTAGAGTTGAGCAATGAAAAATCTGCATTAAAATCCACCACCACAAAAGTACATGATTTGATCCAGATATCAATCATGTCTTTCAAAGTGAATATTGGGAAATTGCAAGCAAAGTGTTTGAGAAGTTCAAAAATAACTTTTTCCATCTGAACATTAAGAGCTCTCCATAACATTTGTGGTAAGTTTTTTGGTTGTTTGCAAGGATCCAGTTGGAGATGGCATGCAGCATACTACCCATGCGTTTGGATCTAATCCAAAGAGAACGGTTTTTGAATTGACCTGCTTGCTCTGACTAGGCTCGTATAAAGCCAGTATAGTCCCTTGTGTTATTGCGTCTGAAATGCTACAAGCAAAAAGTCCCATAGACCATTACGCAGGCTATGTTTAGCACAAATCCCTTGTGCCTTGAGAGCATCTTCAAACTTTTCTTTCTTCACAAGATACATACCACAGCAAAATTGGCTACAAGGCATGAGAGATACCCCAACTTAGCCCTTTGCAGGTTTGCTCGTCGATGGAGATTGCATCTACTTGCTCATTGGCACAAAGATAAGGTTGGTACTCTAAAGCCTCCTCACTTCTTCGAAGAGCCTAACCCCTTTCCACTATTCTTTGGATGGCCCTAATCACCTCCTCCCATTCAAACAAAGATCAACAAGGTTGTAAGAGGAGACATCTATCGACAATATATAAAGGTCACTTGGATCTCATATCATTAGGTCTTGGCCATAAGACGGCCTTCTACTTGGAGAACCTTCTACTTTTGAGTGGAAATCTTATCATCCACCTTGAATTCTGACTCGACGCTCCTGGCAACATGGATTTAAGCTTCCCACTCATAAAGTTCAAGGTCTGTTCTCATCAATGTCAAGTTGAGCCTAGCCATTGTATAATTGTATTCCAAGAGGGGAGAAGATATTTCAATTATGCCATTTGCAAGCAATGGAGTTTGAGGAGCATTTCATTTTCAAGTAACCCATGTAAAAGATATGTGCGAGATATTATTTGTTATTTTATGACTCTAGGGAGTCTCTATCCACCTCTTTCTACTCTAATCAAATTTGCCTAGCTATCTTTATGCATGAGGTGGTGACTCATAGAGGGAAAACCTTATAGGAAACATTCAAACCTTATCCCATGGGGTTGATTATCTCATCCTTTCATTGCTTAGACTTGGAAACGCTAAAGCACCAGGTAGACCACTTGATGTTGGGCATAGGGTGTACCAGATCATTGAGATTATGTACAACCTCGCGTTCGAGGACCAGATGACCCATATCTACAAGGACATGAAGAAGTAACCATTCTCAACATGGGCATACTTGAATGTCTAATCTATACATCAAAACTCATATTACTAGATTATCAACATCCTTAAATATTAGACACATCTCTACTAGTTACTTCGAAGTTGCTCCCAATGTCACATTGAGATTATGTATAACCTCATGCTCAAGGACCAGACAACCCATATCTACAAGGATGTGAAGAAGTAACCATTCTCAACATGGGCCTACTTGAATGTCTAATATACATCAAAACTCACATTACTAGATTATCAACATCCTTAAATATTAGACACATCTCTACTAGTTACTTCGAAGTTGCTCCCAATGTCACATTGAGATTATGTATAACCTCATGCTCAAGGACCAGACAACCCATATCTACAAGGATGTGAAGAAGTAACCATTCTCAACATGGGCCTACTTGAATGTCTAATCTATACATCGAAACTCATATTACTAGATTATTTTCAACATCCTTAAATATTAGATACATCTCTACTAGTTATTTCCATGTTGCTCCCAAGGTCACCCAACTAAGCCCTCTCAACCTTGGGCACTTCCCTTGCAACATCGTCAAGTAATGTCGGTGCCTTCTTTGTGATCAATGTGGTAGGATATACTTCTTCCCTAATCTAGTTTTTTCATCTCTTCCTATCAATATATAGTGGCTCTTTCCTTTGCTTTATTACTTTGTCACTTGTAACTTTTACTTTTCAGCTTTTTAGAGTAGTCTTTTGCACGCCCACTATTTATTATCATTGATTGTACTTCCTAGTCCCATTGAGCTACTCTTTTGGTCATTTGTGAACATTAATAAAATTATCCTATTATCTTATCTTATCTTATTACATTAATTCATCTACTATGTTAACATGTCAGCATAGTTTTGCCCAATGCAATTGTTTTAAACTTCTGAAAAATACAAATTAATTTTACAACACAATAGACCAAGATTCTCAATAATAATTTACCTAATCCACCAAAATAGTGACAATGATAGTAATGGACCATGAATGTCAGTAGCATAGGTTATGCCCTTTTTGTATTGTCTTTTTTAAATCATAGAGACATCTCTTAGGAAAATGCTTTTTTATCATTTGTTTCCTTTATGCTATCACTACTCTCATTGGAAGTCCTCAAAAAGTCAAATCTTCCTTTCCTTCTCTACCAAATAAGTTCCTTTGCATAGTACATCTCATTACAAAGAAACACGTTGCCAAACTTTGTCAAGGTATGTGGGTCTTTCACAATCCAACATATGAATATCATTTTTTCCAATCCCACTTTTCTCCATCCTTGTGAGCATCACCTAATGCAATGAGTGCTAAGTGAACTATTCAATCTCAAGGTAGATTGATCATTATGGCGAACGTTCATGGTGTTGAATGACTTAATTAATACTCTACAAAGTTAATCTCAAAAAATTATATTTTATGAATTGTGTTTCCTGCCAGAACAAGTAAAAGATTTGTAAAAATTATTTAGTGAGAACATATGCTTGATGACTACAATATTAAGGCATAACCCTTTGAAATGAATATCTTAATTTACCAATTCTAACTCCAGTAATCAATAGCATCATTTGCAGGAAATAACTCCTTCAGGATTATTTCCCTCTAGGAAAATGTTTCAAAAACATACCCACTTTTTGAAACACCCTTGAATACCCATAGAAAACACCTCATTTCCCAAAAATGGAAACTTACAAGAGAAATTTCCAATTTGTTTCCCCAACAATTCATGTTTCCTCTTTCTATGACATCCTTTTTCTTGTGACAAGTCCCAATGTGTTCCATCAATAGAATAAACACTAACAAGAAAGAAAAAAAATTAAAGGAATCAACACATCGACATTTTGGTTATCTATCAATTTTTTTTCTTTCAACTATCTCATTCTTGTTTGCTCATTATCACATTCTTCGTATTAAATGTTCAATTCTAAATGAATGTAAAGTTTGCTTCCCTTTGTTCTCCTTCATTGTCCAATCCAAACCTTTGACTTCATAAATAGCTTTTAATGCATAATAACATATGGAAAAGTAATGTCAAAAATGTGTCTCATTATAATTAAAAAGAAAAAAATTCCATCAATGCAATCTCATTGATCACCAACATAATTGGATCATATCCCAAATAAGCAGCTATGCCTATTAGTGAATCTATATCGTATTGAGGTGTGTGTGTGTGTGTGTGTTTAGTTATTAACCTTGTATGCACATTGCACACGTACATTATATATATATTCCTCTTACTCAATAAAAAATACTTAAGAGAGTAGTAATAATGTGCATAAGGATTATTAAAGAATTCATTCTCCAAATTCTAAGATTTAAGATTGTCCTCAAAAAACCAAAACAATAATAGTTTACACTTATTCTATGTTTGGAACCTCTCTCTCTCTCTCTCTCTACCGTCTCCCCATATCCTGAAATTTTGAAAATAGTGTTTTCTGAAGCTCATCCTTTTTCTGGTAACTTAAGCCAATAGCAAGTATAGGAGAAGTTGAGATATTGTCTATGTTTGTTTCATCTTGGGTATGAATCACTATGTTCCAATCAGATTGGGTAACTTGTCACACCATTTCCCCACATGTCAGTTACCAAACCACCTAATCCTTTTAATATTATAAGTCATTTCCTTCAACTAATTTTACATGGCTATCAACAACCACTATAACGGTTAAGACTCAAATATATGGCATGGTAGAAAGAGAGAATGCATGATTCTCACACCAACATTGTCACAAGTCGTCAAAAAGACAAATAACCATGCTGTTTGATGTGAGAAGAAAAATAATACCAATATTAATTGGTTAGAAATAAATGGTTATAATTTTTTCTAAAGGTAATGAACTGTTGTCATGGGATGTTGGTGCATGCCACTGTAGGAGATGGGGGCGGCTGAGATATTACCCTCTCATAGCTGAATGGTATTAATTATAAATGCATTGCATGCATTACTTGCAATCTACTAGATTAGAAAAGATCTTGTGAGGTCACATAAGTTGTAGCCAATTAGACACCCTTTTATGGTAAGTAAGATGGGTGCCATTGTTTGATAATGAATGCTAGTAGGAAGAAAAATGAATGCTCCACCCAGCTCATTTAATTCTAATATAACCATTTCACAACAGCTATGAAAATTACCCATGTTTTCAAAGAAGAATACCTGTTGTATTATAGAAGCGACAACTTCCCTTGATAGATCCGACTAGTCCTCCCTGCTTTCCCAGTAGAGTTTGGAATAAAAGAGTTCAAGATCAGTCATTATCACTCTAATCTGAACCACATTAATTGAAATCACATGATATACTGGCCAATACAATAACAAAGAGAGAAAAAGGCACCATACCTGTCCATCAGGAGTGTAGCATGCTGCAGTGACCATTTCACGTAGATCACTCCAGTCAACAACCTGACGATCTGGAATGCTCCAAATTCGGGCTTTTCCATCCAGTGAGCCACTTATGAAGTATCTCTCATCGACAGGATTAAACTGTATACAGGTCACTGCCTCCCATGTGAAAACCATATATAATAATTAGGAAAATATATAATGATAAGCAAGTATCAACAAGAGACCTGTACTCAACAGAATTGTTTTCAAAAATACCACTAGACCTACAAATAGTCACAGAGACGCAACTGCAAATAACCCCATATTTTCAATATTCTGGTAATTTAAAACTCAAAGAACTCCACATATTGATCACTGGAGTGACGGTACATCTGTTGCAACAAAGGAAGTATCAATGGAAGTGTAAAAATTTGGGCTCAAAATCTTTGAGCTTACCAAAATCATTATGAGAGAACACCCTTAGACAACTCTGATGTCCCAGTTTCCATAATCGAACGGTTTTATCCATCGATGATGAAAGTAAAAGCTGCCATAAAATCCGATTTAAAATGTTAAGCAGAATTCTCTCTACAGAAGCCTCTGGCAAACACCGAGTAATTAAAATGTTGTCTATCCTATCATTCTTTCACACATAAATCGTCAACCCAAACAGATTATAAGACCACTACATATAAGGACATCATAGAACAGGCATTCAAGTTAGGAGCCAATGCACACTGAAAGTAGGACAAAGTAATGAGACTTGAAATGGAATATATCCATATTAACAAAACACTTGGTCACATTATTTCAACAATATCTGCTCAATATAATTACAAATTTCAATTTTCATAGTTCCAAAAATATGTGCATAATAAAGGCACTAGAAGATGCATACAGCTACTTAAAACAAAATGAAATCTGTATACATCACAGAACAAGAGCACTAGAAGATGCCTAACGAGACATGAGACTGCCTATGAAAAAATAGGCATGCTATATATCTCAGTTCGACATGTGCGACACATGGTCTAGAGTTCCAACATTGGGCCCTAAAATTCCTCCCAGAATGTAAATTAGTCCTAAATCAGAAGGTTCTCTTGAATAACAGCAGCAAAGACAAATCCTTTACAAGTTAAAAGTACCAAAATGAAAATGAAATTCTGTATACATCACAGAACAAGAGCACTAGAAGATGGCTAACGAGAAATAAGACTGCCTCTGAAAAAATAGGCATGCTATACATCAGTTCGACATGTGCCACACATGGTCTAAAGTTCCAGCATTGGGTCCTAAAATTCATCCCAGAAGTGAATTAGTCCTAAATGAGAATGTTCTCTTGAAAGACAGCAGCAAAGAAAAATCATTTTCAAGTTAAAAGTATCAAGTGTATAGCATTACAAGTGTCCTTTCATGTTGAAAGTCCCTTGTTAAACAGCAAGATTTCGTTGACGGAAGCCTCTTTCAACAAAACAGCAATCCATAGAAATCAAACTAGAGTTAAGAACTAAGAAATTTAGAAAAGACACGAAATAGGCACAAGCAGCTCTTCCGTCCAGTCCATTATGCCATGTTCAATCAAATGAAAAAAGAAAATGGATATATAAACTTGTAGTTGATCCTGGTATCCAGTCCGAATCCAACTGACCTGTGATGGGGACCATGAAAGATCCAATACATCATCAAGGTGACCATGAAAAGAATACACTGGCTTTTCTGAAAGCTGGAAAACCTTATTAGGAAGCACTATACAGTCTGAGTTTGAACTCTTTTTGCTACCTATGACCTTCCCTCTTTTCAGTTTGTTTCCATGGTCTTCAACATCTACAGGAACCAGCTCTTGCAAACCATTTAGGGAAAAGAAAGCACTGGAAGCATCTACATCTGGTGTGTCAACCCCAAACGTTCTGTTTGATTCAATCACTTCTCGTACATGAATGACACGATCCTGACCAGCACTGGCTAGATAACGGCCATCCAAACTGAACTTCATCGTCCAAATAGAGCCCTCGTGGGCTTCAATCTCTTGACCCATGTAAAGAGCTGTAAACTCCTTGTAACGTTTCCTATAGTGGCGCACTTTAGTCCACCGAGGCTTCTCCCGGGAAACATTAAAGCAACCAGATCTTCGCCCACTTTTTTCAGAATCATAGCTAATCTGATCCTCTTTATGCCGCCTCATTGAATAGGCAGCAGATTTTAGGGCATTTAGCCAACCTTTCTTTTTGCTGCTTAAAATCTCTGCATCATGATGATGCTCTCCATTACTATCAGCTTGCGCCACACCACTTTCCCTGCGCATGAGTTCTTGTACAAGAGGAGAGAGCCCCAGCGACCTTTCAAACTCATCCATAGTTAGCTGTCTATCTGTTCCAACTTCTCTAAGCTTGTTCCAAAGACCATCTTTCCCCAACTCGTCTACAACAAACTCCTTGCCACTGTCTAAGTTTTTAATTTTGCACATGGATTCCCCACTGCTATCTGAAGGGGAGAAAAGAGGGTCCACAGCCTCTTCTAATTCTCTATTATCCTCACACACATCTGGACTACCATTGCTTGAACTACTAGACCTGGCCGAACCCTCTCTCAAACCGATATTAATAACATTTCGACAGTGTGCCTTCCTGCCACTTGATCCTGAAGTCCTTAATACAGCCCCACTATTCTCCCTCAGTCTTTCAATTCCATTTGGACTGCTTGGAATTTCCATAGAACAAGTTGATTCAGAGGATGTGGAATTCACCTGATCCCCAAGCTCATCTGGATTAGCCAACCCCATTTGCACAAGAAACCGCTGTCGCCGTTCTTGAATGCTACTGGGCTCTCTTTTCCAAATCTCGTACTTCGACCTCGCATAGGCATTTCTGCACCTCATCTCATTATCTGCAGCCTCGGATCCTGAATCGGAAGATGATACCATTTCCTCCAGACTCTCAAAGAACTGCTCGTCCTCCTCGTCGCCCGAGCCATCCATTATTATCTTCTGAGATTACTCAGAAATCCAGCTAAATCATGGATAATTTTTTCTAAAGGCATCAAGGATAAATTGGATTTAGAAACCCCTAACTTTCCTTATTTTCAATTCTGAAAGAATACAAGACGCAACCGACACCAAATCGGACTCTACACAGTAACAGCCCAACAAAACAGTGACGCGGACCGATTTTAACAAAACCCTGGTTCTGAAAACCTATCAGCTGAGCAAAGACATATTCTTCATAGCTCTTCACCAAATTCGTCAAAGAAATGAGGCACGAATTCGTCAATGAAATGGAGCACAAAGTTCCCATAATACCCTTCTTTCAAAGCCCAAGTTTGACCGGAACTTCTTCATGGGAAAGGCCCGAAAATGACCTCAAGCCACCGAAACACTCGCTCTTTATAGTTAGTTCATTTTCTCACCTGAAATCCAACCTTGGGACCCCAAGCTTTGATCTCGAAGCCAACCCAAATTCGATCTCCAAACCAGATAACGGCCAACTCGTAGCCGTTATCGCCCATCTTCTACCCCCGCTTCTCCAATTTATTGGCGTAAAAACAATTTCGACCTCGATGCCGCAATTAAAAGCTTTAACCGCCGCTTGAAGCTTTAATTTTTCTTCGTCATCGGATTCTCAAACCTTCTCAAACTAGCGAAACAATCTCATAAATTCCTCAAACGGCCAAATTATAACCGATCCTCCACCCGGCCGATCTTCATCGACCATGCAGAAAATCGTAAAAACGCCACCGAAATACCAGCAATCTTGATTTTACATAAAAGCTCAGAACGAACCTCGAGATTTGAGACAAAAAAACACACACGAGCGAAAGCACGAACGGGCACGAAGATCAAGATTTGGTCTGTAAATACCTCCAAGCAGGACTTCAATTCAAGGCCGGAATCCCACCGCTCTCCAATTCTCGGCTACCTCGCTCGATCCAACGGATCTCTCCGATAAAATGACATCGCTGTTGTTCTTGTTCTTCCGCTAGGTATTACTCGGCCTTCGCTCTGCCCCTCCATCGCATTTACTCTCACAGTTGAAATTTAGAAACTTATCCCTTTGTTGCTCCGCATGATGGGAGAAACGCGTGCATGTGGCGTTATAATGGGCCGTAATAAATTCCGGTTTACCGTCCGGGGCGAGGTCAAAAAATAATCGTGATTATTGGTAAACCTGTAAGCCGTGGCCCGGGGTTAAGTTTTATCCGTGGGATGGCTACTGTTCACGTCGGATACTCCGAGGGACCTCCTGGCCGCCGGTGAACGTGAACAGTACAGGAGCCAGCGTTCCGCCGAACACCGACACCTGCCGTCCGCCGCCCGGGTTTTATTGCAATGTATGGAAACAAGTCAGACGAGGCTGTGTTGGTTGGTTTCTTCAACTATTTATTTAATCGAAAGCAAAGAGTTGACGATTGAGAAACAGGCCGAGGGTGGTGCTGTATAACATTTATTTTTTCATGAGCAGTCGCCGTGTTTCTGTTTGACGTCAACTGATTGCCGTTTTTTGACGTCAACTGAGGATAAATAGACAAGACGGTGGAACATACCATTGAACCTTTGATTGCTTATTTATATGGTCCTCACTGCTTCCATTGGAATATGTTGTCTGTACATTGGGGGCATTAACGTTAGTTATACAAGTACACTAGTGTTTTGCTCAAAAACTGGTAATCCGAATATTCTTCTATACATGTAGAGTATGAAATAAGTATGTGTATGGGTATATATAAAAATATGGAAAAAAAATTGATAATAAGTGGTTTAAGAGTATACTTTGAGTGAGTGGGCTTAACAGTTAAGAATATGTGTTTCTTTTTAGGAGATTATAGGTTCAAATTTGGAGGGATAGGTGTTTCCTTTGTACATCACTATGTAGAGGGGAGTCCCTTGTCCCACAAACAAGGAGGTCTCATATACCATCGGTTACATCATTGCATAGAGGGGGTCCCTTGTCCTACAAACAAGGGGGTCTCATACAACACCGTTTACATCACTGCGTAGAGGGGGGTCCCTTGTCTCACAAACAAGGAGATTAGCAGTTACATCTGCACGGGAGTCCCTTGTCCTACAAACAAGGAGGTCTCATACACCATCAGTTACATCATTGCACAGAGGGGATAGATTATTATTATTATATTATTATGAGCTAAAAATGAGGAAGAAAACATTGCCAAAAAAGGTTTGAAGAATGGGATAAAGAAAAAGAAAGTTACCTCAAAATTTTAAAAACATTGAAAAGTCATATACAAGAATGCTAAATGAAAGGAAAATGAAAAAAAAAATTTAAAAAAACAACAATACCAAGTAAACAACTTCAACATACATGAGTATATATAATTGTAAAAGTACTTAGAGCTTAACATCTCATGGGGTGAAAAATATACATTAACACAATGTTTAAGAACCAACTCACATGGGTTGAGATGTCATGCAAGATGGGAAGAAGCCAAGGAGCCATGGAAGGAAAGGTTATGTAAAATATGTATAAATGTGGAAGTGGAATTTGAGCCACAGTTCTCCTAATTCTCCTAAAATATGTAGCATATGTGCAAATCAATAAGCCCTAGAAGGTATGTAAAATATGTATAAATGTGGAAGTGGAATTTGAGCAACAGTTCTCCTAAATTATGTAGCATATGTGCAAATCAATATTATAGACGGTTGAGAGTTGAGTCAATGGGGCAACTAACCCTTATGCAAAGCAAAGGGCGTCAAACTCAATTGAGTAGACAAAATTTATGATTTGGGTCCTACCATTATGCCACTAGCTTTTGTTATTGTAATATCTTGCTTTATTATCTTGGAAAATAACTAATATGAGATAAAAATGAGAAAAAAAAACATGGAGTCAAAAGTGCAAAATAGGGTTTGAAGAATGGAATATATAATAAAAAAAGATGCCCAACATATTGAAAAAAAAGTCGAAAAGTCACTTACAAGAATGTTACATGAAGGTAAATGGAGAAAACACGTCAAAAGAACAAAAAAAACAATACTAAGTTAAACAAATTCAACATATATGACGATACCAAATTACTTAAAGCTTAACATCCCATGGTGTGAAAAGCATGTAATAATACAACTAAGCACCAATAGGATCCATAATTCCATAATTTTCTTAAAGTGTAAAAACCTTAAAGTGTAATTTTCTTATAAAGAATTTATATAGTTCCTAGACAATTTTGGCCATGTTTAGAGTAAAATATCTTATCTTATGGAATAAAATATTTTCCACTGGTGAGAAGTGATGCAATAAGATGGGTACCCACAAAGAATTCGTGGGAGGAAATGTTATGTTTAATATGTGGGAATTTTAAGTTAGAAATTGCATAACACTTTCTCTTACAATGTGCATCATATGTCCACATTAGGGAGAGAGGTTGAACAACATATTAAAAACTAGGAATTAATATTTGAAGAGGATCTAATAAGAGGTACAACAAAGTTCTTTAAAAGCATGCAAACCATAAATGGTTGAGAGGCAAACCAACCGTGCAACTAACTATTAATGCAAATGCAAAAATAAAGGGGTAAACAAGTAAACCAATTCCATAATTTGGGTCCTACCATTATACCACTAATTTTAATTATCGTATTTTTTTGTTTTATTGTTTAAAAAAAATAGAATATAAACTTCTTTGTTTTATTTAATTATTTTTTTTTTTATTATTTATTTAATTGTTTTTTTTTTTAAATAGAATATAAACTTCTTTGTTTTATTTAATTGTTTTTTAAGTTTTGTATTATAACTGAAAACAAATATTATTTAAATTTATCTAAACCGTGTAATCATGTCTCCAATCTCAAGGTTCATGCCATAATTACATTAAAAAATGAAATCACCATGTCTTACGCCAACATTAATTCAACATTATTTGAATGAATTTGTAACGAACTCATTCTATGTTATTATATATATATATATATAAAAACACGAGGATTTACACAATGGCAAGCACATGTTTGTAATCACCGTTGTTAAGGTGTTGAAACATTGTGTGTAGACATTACTTCCCCTTCGGTGGACAGTTGAATAACACTACACGTTAAATAGATTTTTCAACGTTTCATACTTTTTTGAGATGAGGCGGTGCTCCGCATTTGGCAAGGTTCATGGTTCGTGGGTTGTGGATTCACTTTTCTTGCTAATTGGGTTTGTTGTTTACTCATTTTGTTGGAAACATGGGAAAGTGTAATCTCGTCCCTCAAAAAAACCTAAGATTGTGCAACGTTCCAATATAAACAAAGTTAGATTAGAGCAAAAGGATTTTCAATTATGTGAATATGTGCATAGCATTGTGGAGGTGTAACAGCTAAGCTAAGGTTAGAGATAGAGTATCTACACCATTTTTTAGATTTTTTAGATGCCTTTGCATTATGAGTAGAGTGCTACATTTGAAACTTTGTCATTGGGTTAGTAGACATGTACGTGGGAGGCAGAAACATTGGAGGAGTTAGGGCCCTAGCCCAATATGTGATGGCAAGTGGTTATTGATTTTGGCTTGAGCTTTTTACTAAGGTTTAAAACTTTTTAAGCCTTCCATCGACAAATGGGACAGACTGTATAGTCGATGGATGTTGATTTATCAGTAACTGTAATTGGATGAGCATTTGCTTCGAATGATCATGTCCATTCTCCTCCCAACGTTGGTATGGCTTCTTTTTAGTTTGGTTATGATCGAGCTTTGGCCCTTTGCTTTGATGCTTTTAGCTATCTTTTCGCTATGGACTTTTAGCTTATGACTTTATGTTTATGATTGAGCTTTGGCCCTTTGATTTGATGCTTTTAGCTATCTTTTCGCTATGGACTTTTAGCTTATGACTTTATGTTGGGGAGTTGACCTAAGTCAATGCATACTTTTGAGTTTCTAAACACATTTGTTTGTGCTTACAATATTTGCATTGGTAGGGTGACCTATTTATTATTAAAACTGTATTGTTATGTCCCCCGACATATATTTTTCGGTCGGGGGTATTAGTCGGGGTGCCTGTTCATCAATGGAGGCTGAAGGTAATGTTGGAACCTTTGTTTTTGAAAAATCAGGCATTGTGTAAAATGTTAATAGGCTATTTTTCTGGATCCTGATTGGCGTCGTGTGCGGTGACGCGTGCCTTGGCTCCTGTGCCCCAGGAGCCGGCGGCACGATGGCATCACGACGTCTTAAATGTGGGCATGGTCTGGGTTGTCCTCCTTCTGCGGTGTTTCTGTGCGGTTTTTTGGTCTTCCATTTGCTATTGTTGGATGCCCATTGCCGAGGGTTTTCCCGGGGTGGTTTTTGTGTGCCTCGACTCCTGGTTGTGGGTGAGAGTTCTCCAGTACACTGACTCATGGCTTTCTCAATGTATCGCCCTGGTTTCTTCAACTTTGTTTTCCATTTCAACTTGTTCCAGTCTGCTGTCAATTTCAACGGTTCTAGAGCTCATTTCGCAAGTCGTGGTTGTTGTTGCGGTTTTTCTCCTCCAGGTTCGATTGCAGTTCCTCGTTTCCAGTCTTCCCTGTGTCACGTCTTTAGCCGAAACGCAACGGGTTGTGCCTTGTTCAATTTCATCAACGGGGTCGTTGTACAGGTGCCTCCTCCAACTTCCTTCCTTTTACTCTCCAACTTGCATTTTTTGTTTACATTCTTCTATGTAAAAAAACTTGCAATTTGTTCTGTTTATGTTGAATTTGCCTTCAAATTGTGCAAATCTGTTTCTGGAATGTTGTTTTCTCCCTGTTCTTTGAAGAATCTTGGAGGGCTTGTAGCTCTATCAAATATATACATGATTCCTAATTAAAAATTCTATGGACTCTTTTTACATACATAGAACCTTTGCTTTCGTCCCTGTATGCGTTCAATTTTTTTGTTGGTTGGTTAATCTGTGCATTGTCTTAGGAATGGTGTGAATACACTATCGCATGTAAGGGTTGAATGGTTCCTGCACTTCTTCTTTTTTTCATTTTTTATATATATATCACATATTTATTCATTAGCTGACTCGTCCTTTGGATGATTAATATTGATATGCAATGTTTTGTAGATGATGTGGACGGTCATAGCCACACTTTTGCCTTTGGTCAATGGTCTCCAGTGCCCAACTATGTTCACAGTTGATTGACAAGCCATTCTAATTGCAAACATACTCTTGGTAGGTAAAATACTTACGGATTTTCTCGATAACTATTGTATAAATTCGATGAACATTTATTCACAATGCCATGTTAACTATTTTTTCTTATTATGTTTCCACTTGTCCGTGTTCTAAATGACTGTGTGTCGATTTGGTGAAAGGCTAAGTATGTGTTTAGCATTCAGCCCCATACATCCATGAAAGGCTTATCGCTCGACCCTTGATCCTAACTAGGGGTTTTAAACTTAGATTTTTGTTTAAGGTTTTCCATTTGTAAAGTCAAGTATAATCCTTGGTGATAAACATCTAGTTTTGAATAATAAAAATATGCCCAGCGTGGCTTGATATCGATTGTCACAGTTTGTTTATTTTCGCTGATGATTTTGTTGAATAATAAAAATATGCCCAGCGTGGCTTGATATCGATTGTCACAGTTTGTTTATTTTCGCTCATGATTTTGTTTACGCATTTAATACTTTGTATAAAAGAGCTTGACTCTCTTCGTATATTTACTGCAAACTTTGCAATGATTATTAGATGTATTTGATTAGACAAATATTAATCATCCTAAGTTTTTCCTTTTTATCTGTGCAGCTTCCAGGTGCAAAATCCGGTAGGGTTGATCTATCCATACATGAAGGCGAGGGACGCATATGAAGGCTCTAATCCCTATAGGTAATATCTACCTCATTTTCACAATGCAAATCTTTTTTATTAATATTTTCAAGGTATGTAATAACAATTTCACCAATCCTCTTGCCAGGTCCAGAGTTCGCGACAGTGGCTTAGCAACTCAAAGATACAACAGTTGTTCGGGTTGCATCACTAAATTCTTGTGTAATGAAATTGATTTCTTCCTGAGGTTTTCATTAGATAGTTTCTAGGCCATATTAATTTGTCGAGTGTGGACTTTGTGAATCCTTCATCTTTTGATTTCCTTAGATAGTTGCTAGGCCATATTAAGAGTGTGGACTTTGTGAATCCTTCATCTTTTGATTTCTTTGTTGCCCGCTACCTCATATTGATAGAAAATTGTTTGGGTGAGTGCCATGTAAACCTCAATATGAATCCGAAATTCAATTATATTTGTAGATATTTTGAATTGCCCCCCTTTCTAGCAAGATTTGACTGACAAAAAAAAAAAATCTAACACGATGAATACAAATCCATTCAATTACTTTGCCTCTTTTTGGCCACCTATTACAGACTTCCGATTATTAACACATCTACCTTTATGCAACCTGCAATCATCTGCTTTTATTGCATCTTCTTCCCGAGAGCATAGGAAATTGTAATTGTACACCGAACACTGCCTCACAAGGCCACTTGTCCATTGAAATTTGACCATTTAATGCACACCAACTTCAAATTATTCATGGAATAAGTTGGGCAAATGTAGATATGATTTCTAGGTTTCAAACTGTCTCATAATCGTAAGTTTCAATTTTGTTGAAACTTTTCGTTACATAACATCAAGTTTGCTTAAATTTTAGTATACCTGTAATCTTTTTTATGCTCTATTCAAGTATAAAAAATGTAGTGATCATTATTTAATTATGACTATATGATTTATGTGTCAATTTTTATTCTTATTAATGAAGAGTGACATCTTTCTTTCCATTATAGAGTTTGTTTATTTATGTTGCAATTTTTACACTTCTTATGCTTTATATCCATTGGATGGAGGGAATCTACATAAATGGTCAAATTTCAATCTTCATCAAATATAAGAAATGTAAAAATGTTTACACCAAGGGAATCTACATAAACGGTCAAATTCCAATCTTCATCAAATATAAAAAATGTAAAAATCCAAGTTTAACTCGATATTAAATGAGTATTTGTATTGCTTGTTTACACCAAAGTCTTAATCTAACAATTATGTGTTTCATGTTTATTGATAAATATACAAACTTTGTGAATAGATTAATTTACGTAAACTTAACTAGTGGTAGGTATACTAACGAAATAAATAATTCATTCCTTTAACCAAATTCAATTAATATCATTTAAAATCTTAATTATTAAATTTTCATAATTAAATTAACAAATTAAAACAAATAGTATTCTATAAATATATAAGTTTATTATAATAAAATTAATTTATTATGTTAAAAGAGTTACATATTTCATTGAATTATTTTTCTCTAACAAATTTGGAGATATATAATTGGACATTTAAATCTTGTGTCTTATACAATTAAATCTTTGAATTATTGTTTTATGATTTTGTTAAAACTTATTCGTTTTGGGATTTGAATTAAAAGGAGGAGATGTATATTATAAATTTAAATATGAAGGTTATTCTTTTAATCAAAATCAAGTCGACTGGAATATTTTGTTTAAGGTCATCTAAAGAATTAAATTTTAATAATTAAGTTATCCAAAATCAAAAATTAAAAATGATATAAAATAATGGTTTTATAAACATGGTAAGCTATACCACATTTATAATTCAATATGATTTGTACAAATTTTTCATAAGATATACATGAAAATTCAAAAGTTGCATACCAGATTTTGAATGTGATCCCAACTATGAGCAAATTTCTGAATTTGAAAATCCAAACATGATTTTTCATCTAATTTTGTTGTTTATAACTAACATCTCATGGCAAGAGCTATTAACAATGCCAGGGACATTGCCACCTCGTGGCTCTTGTTTATATTAATAGTTTAATGAACCATTTACAAGTCTTTGGAGACTCAAAACTTGTGATGGATTAGGTTAACCAGTAGTGCAGTATTGAAAATTTAGGTCTTTTGCCTATTATGGATAGAGTACATGAGGTTAAAACACGTTTGAAGTCATATCTTTCTCACATATTTATAGAGAATTCAACTCTACAGCAAAACAACTTTCTAAAGGAGCTCTTCTTTGCAGTAGGGTACCTTAACTAAACAAGAATCCAAAGGGGGAGCTCTCCTTTCGTTATCTAAAAGATCTTTATATTAAATTCTCAAATGCTAACAAAACTGGAAGAATGAGTCATTTAAATCATGTTTTAGGTTTTGTATGGTGATCATATAGGGTTATAAAGACATGATTATGTTTATCAATAAAATGTGAAGATGTCCTTATGAACCCTAAGAAAGGCTATACTTATGAAGTTTTGGACTATTTTTTTTTTGCATTTGGTGAAGTGTCAGTTTTTGACTCGTTGTCTATGAATCTGAATAAAATAGCAAAATGTATATTTTAATTTCAAACTCTAAAATATCAAATATAATTATTATTTTTCTTGGAAAGAAAAAAAAAAGGCTAAATAAAACTTTAATTCAAAATGATATGAATATGCATTAAAGAAAAATAAAGTCTTAAATTAAAACATTTTTAAATGGAAAAAGTCCAACCCTTTATAGACTTATTTCAAATAATGTCAATTTTTTTTCTTTTTTTAAACCAAAATGAATATTTATATTAAAAAAAAAAGTATGACCGTGGTTTGTAAACCAAATCGGCAGGTTACAGAGGACTTATCTAAAATCAGTGTTTTTCAAAGTGAATACAAAATTGTTTTGAAAAATGGAAAAACTGCAAATATGGTGTAACTCAGAATCCCAGTAAGACCAATTGCATTGCATATCTGTCGTTCGAAGCAGCAGAAATATGAAGCCCGGGAAGACCAATTGCAGTAGAGCAGAAACTCTTTATTCCCAGCTTTTAAATCAGAGAACAACCTGGAGAACTGGCACGAAGATTTGATGGATGCGTCTTCACCAAAATTAAGAGTCTGGCATGACATAATTGAGATCAACGATATTAAAGAAATTGTAATTGTGATTGCAGGGTTGCTAAAATTTCAATTACTATTGAAGAACAACCGATTGCTGAGATTGTGATTGCTACTGAAGAAGAACCAATTTGTCTCTGAGTCGCTGTTGAAGAACAACCGATCTAATGAGATTGTGATTGCAGAATTGTTGGAATTTCAATTGCTAGTGATGAGGATGCTGAGATATGTTCATTTCAGAACAGAGAAATTCCAGTGAATCATGCAATGATCTTCAGTGTTTGCCAATTCTAAAAAAATCAATTGCTGAGATGTTGATGCCAATCACTCGAATTCTGAAGAGAATGACAACTCGATTAAGGAATTTGGTGGAAATCACTATTGTTGTTGGGAGAGATTTAGAATTCCACACTCAAGATTGGCACCAACATTCGCTTCCCTGTCTGCATCCTCGTTGAGATTCCTTAGAATGTGAAAAACTTTGAACTCAGTGAATGTGTTGGAGATCTGCTTTATACGCTGAATGATTTGATTTAGAGCAAGGTTTCTGAGATTTGTGTTTGCATTTAGAGTCCCAATGATGAGCAAAGAGTCGCCAAAAACATTTAATTTGTTGATCCCGTGATCTTTGGCAATTTGGCATCCTTTCCATAAGGCTAATGCTTCTGCTATATTATTTGAGCATATGCCCAAACCCCAACTGTACTTAATTTTGATGGTTCCATCACTTGTCCTCAGAATTCCTCCTGCACCGGCTTTGCAGGATTGTTTTTTGAGGCGTCGTCGAAGTGCAGACTTTCTGTAGCTTGATTGATTCTCCATTCATGAAACTCGGGGATGGTGAGCCTGATATGCCAACCAGGATGATGCTGCGGACTGCAATCTTTGCTTGAATTAGGGAGATTGCCCCCTATCCAATTCATTTATCTCATGCTAAGTGTTGCATTCTCTTTGTAGATGGAGTTTTTTAAACAGTCTAATAATAAACTTTTTGCTTGTCTTACAGTTTGGAGAGGGGTGAAGTGTTTTTTCGTTGAAGATTGCTTCATTTCTAGTGGTCCAGATTTTCCAACAAATAAATTTGTGTATGGAGATCCAAATCTACTGCCAAAGACTCTTGTTGGGAATGCGGGTGGGATAAATAGAATTCCAGTCCTGGAAGAGATGGATTACAGAATTGAAGGTTGGCTGGGTATCAATGAGTTCGAAGAGGAGAATCTTCCAGACAAGTTTAGTGAAAAGGAAATCCAGGAATAGATGGTTTAGAGTTTCAAAATTATTGTGACAAAGGGGGCACCAAAAAGGCCCATGAAAGCCTCTCCTGATGAGGTTGTTGCCGGTAAGAATTTTGGAATGAATTAAAGTCCACGTGAAGAAATTAATTTTAGGAAGCCCGAAGAATTCCAGGCTATTTTCCATACATCTTTTCTAGCATCATCATGGGATTGAAGCGCTTTGTAGCCGAGAATCGAGGTGTATGCACCTATGGGGCCCCATCCTCGTTCATCTTTTGCCATGAGGTTTAGGGGAGCGCAACCTTTTAAGGTATCAATGAGTGTATTGTTGGCAGCCTCTAAATGGGGAGGGATGATTATAGTTTTCCAGTTTTTGACTCGTTGTCTATGAATCTGAATAAAATAGCTAAATGTATATTTTAATTTCAAACTCTAAAATATCAAATATAATTATTATTTTTCTTGGAAAGAAAAAAAAAGGCTAAATAAAACTTTAATTCAAAATGATATGAATATGCATTAAAGAAAAATAAAGTCTTAAATTAAAACATTTTTAAATGGAAAAAGTCCAACCCTTTATAGACTTATTTCAAATAATGTCAATTTTTTTTCTTTTTTTTAACCAAAACGAATATTTATATTAAAAAAAAAAGTATGACCGTGGTTTGTAAACCAAATCGGCAGGTTACAGAGGGCTTATCTAAAATCAGTGTTTTTCAAAGTGAATACAAAATTGTTTTGAAAAATGGAAAAACTGCAAATATGGTGTAACTCAGAATCCCAGTAAGACCAATTGCATTGCATATCTGTCGTTCGAAGCAGCAGAAATATGAAGCCCAGGAAGACCAATTGCAGTAGAGCAGAAACTCTTTATTCCCAGCTTTTAAATCAGAGAACAACCTGGAGAACTGGCACGAAGATTTGATGGATGCGTCTTCACCAAAATTAAGAGTCTGGCATGACATAATTGAGATCAACGATATTAAAGAAATTGTAATTGTGATTGCAGGGTTGCTAAAATTTCAATTACTATTGAAGAACAACCGATTGCTGAGATTGTGATTGCTGCTGAAGAAGAACCAATCTGTCTCTGAGTCGCTGTTGAAGAACAACCGATCTGATGAGATTGTGATTGCAGAATTGTTGGAATTTCAATTGCTAGTGATGAGGATGCTGAGATATGTTCATTTCAGAACAGAGAAATTCCAGTGAATCATGCAATGATCTTCAGTGTTTGCCAATTCTAAAAAAATCAATTGCTGAGATGTTGATGCCAATCACTCGAATTCTGAAGAGAACGACAACTCGATTAAGGGATTTGGTGGAAATGATTATTGCTGTTGGAGAAATTTAGAATTCCACACTCAAGATTGGCACCAACATTTGCTTCCCTGTCTGCATCCTCGTTGAAATTCCTTAGAATGTGAAAAACTTTGAACTCAATGAATGTGTTGGAGATCTGCTTTATACGCTGAATGATTTGATTTAGAGCAAGGTTTCTGAGATTTGTGTTTGCATTTAGAGTCCCAATGATGAGCAAAGAGTCGCCAAAAACATTTAATTTGTTGATCCCGTGATCTTTGGCAATTTGGCATCCTTTCCATAAGGCTAATGCTTCTGCTATATTATTTGAGCATATGCCCAAACCCCAACTGTACTTAATTTTGATGGTTCCATCACTTGTCCTCAGAATTCCTCCTGCACCGGCTTTGCAGGATTGTTTTTTGAGGCGTCGTCGAAGTGCAGACTTTCTGTAGCTTGATTGATTCTCCATTCATGAAACTCGGGGATGGTGAGCCTGATATGCCAACCAGGATGATGCTGCGGACTGCAATCTTTGCTTGAATTAGGGAGATTTCCCCCTATCCAATTCATTTATCTCATGCTAAGTGTTGCATTCTCTTTGTAGATGGAGTTTTTTAAACAGTCTAATAATAAACTTTTTGCTTGTCCTACAGTTTGGAGAGGGGTGAAGTGTTTTTCGTTGAAGATTGCTTAATTTCTGGTGGTCCAGATTTTCCAACAAATAAATTTGGGTATGGAGATCCAAATCTACTGCCAAAGACTCTTGTTGGGAATGCGGGTGGGATAAATAGAATTCCAGTCCTGGAAGAGATGGATTACAGAATTGAAGGTTGGCTGGGTATCAATGAGTTCGAAGAGGAGAATCTTCCAGACAAGTTTAGTGAAAAGGAAATCCAGGAATAGATGGTTTAGAGTTTCGAAATTATTGTGACAAAGGGGGAACCAAAAAGGCCCATGAAAGCCTCTCCTGATGAGGTTGTTGCCGGTAAGAATTTTGGAATGAATTAAAGTCCACGTGAAGAAATTAATTTTAGGAAGCCCGAAGAATTCCAGGCTATTTTCCATACATCTTTTCTAGCATCATCATGGGATTGATGCGCTTTGTAGCCGAGAATCGAGGTGTATGCACCTATGGGGCCCCATCCTCGTTCGTCTTTTGCCATGAGGTTTAGGGGAGCGCAACCTTTTAAGGTATCAATGAGTGTATTGTTGGCAGCCTCTAAATGGGGAGGGATGATTATAGTTTTCCAGCTTTTCCGGTTTCCATATGAGTTCCATGTGTTGAATTCTTTAAGAGTGGTGATTCCATGATTCCTAAGCCAAGCTGCGATGTCGTGTAGCTCTTGGTTGTTCTGAAGAGCCTCGTTGTTCATAATCTTGTCTGCAAACATATTAATTTTCTTGCCATTGCCGAGGACCCAGTAGAGACCTTCTGAGAAAAAATCCCAGGCAGCTTTGCATAATGCCCATATTTTGGATCCTTTGGTGATTGGTTTTTTATCAAAACATCTCAGATTGATTCCAGTTAAGTATTTCTTTCTGAGCACTTGACTAACCAAATGATGTTTGTTATGAAGGATTTGCCAGAGGAGCTTACCGCCTAAAGCCATATTGATGTTATAGGGGTCTCAAATTTGCAGGCCCCCTGAGGATTTTGGCTGCGTGATGATGTCCCAATTGATTAAATGGATTTTATTTCCATTGTTTTTCCCACCATACCATACAAAATCTCTCAACAACTTGCTAATCTGGTTGGATACTCCTTTTGGGGATAAAAGAATGGAGGAATGATAGATAGGGATTGCAGAGAGGACGGAGTTTACTAAAATTAATTTCCCAGCTTTGCTGAGCCAATGTCCTCCCCATCTTCTGATTCTATTTTTTATTTTGTTAATCATGTCATCCCAGTTCCCAATTTTTGAATTGCCGAGAGTAATAGGAAGACCAAGATAATTGAATTTGTTCCATGTATTATTGACTTTGATATTAAGAATTCTGTTGATTCTTGTTGCTGTGTTGTTGGTTGAGTTCCAGCAGTAAATATCACTTTTTTGCAAGTTTATTTTGCCTCTTGAAGCACTGCAGTACAAAGTTAGATTGCGATTGAATTTTCGTGCAATGGTGGAAGAGGCGCCACCCAGGAAGAGAGAATCATCGGCGAATAGAGTATGGTTGAGGGGATGGGAGTCTCGAGAGAGGCAGAGGCTAGGGATGGAGTCGGAATTCAGATCAAAATTTAGCTTGCGACTGAGGGATTTTGCAATGATGATATATAGAAATGATGAAAGAGGACAGCCTTGTCTGATGCCCCGGGAGGCTTGGAAAAAATCGATGGGGCGGCCATTGATTAAGGGGGCGATCCATGGCTTGCTAATGCATGCCGAAATCCATCTGATAAAGGCGTCGTCGAATCCAAAATGATTCATAATTTTAAACAGAAAGGAGTGCTTGACACGGTCAAATGCATTGGCCATGTCAAGTTTGATTATCATACCTTTTTCCTTTCGAATTCTGCTGGAGTGGATTGCTTCTTGAACGAGAATGACATTGTTGAGAATTTGTCTTCCTTTCAGGAAGCTGCCTTGATTTCCTGAGATGATATTGTTGAGTAGAGGTTTCAATCTGGTAGCCAGCATCTTGGAGATGATTTTATACGAGGAATTACAGAGCAATATTGGTCTGAATGTGCTGAAGGAGTTCAGATTTGTATCTTTTGGGATTGGGGACAGAAACGTGGTATTTGTGCATCCGTTGATTTTTTCTTTCGAATGAAAATTCCTGATCATTCTCATAAAATCTTTTTTAATTTGTGTCCAACATGCTTTGTAGAAGTGCATTGAAAATTCGTCGGGACCTGGAACTTTGTCAGCTTCGAAGGATTGAATTGCCTTGATGACTTCCTGCTCAATGAAAGGTTTGTTAATGCTGAAGTTCTCCTCCTGGGTGATTCTTTTTGGGATATGCTCCAAAAATATGGCTTCATCATCTCCATCAGCGTTACTGTCTTCTGCGTACAGGTTGGAAAAATGTAAATATGCAGTATTTTTAACATTCATATTGCCACTCACGATTAGTCCATCTTCAGTTCTGATTTCTGCGATGTAATTGGTGGATTGTCTGATTGAAAACTATTTATGAAAATAGTTTGTGTTTTTATCTCCACTTTTCAGCCAGGTGGATCAAGACTTCAAACGCCAATAGTCTTCTTCTGCTCGAAAAGCTTGATGCACTTTAATTTGCTGAGCGACTTCATTCTGGAGTGTTGATTTTTCAACCAGATTGTTTTCCATTTCGAATTGAGTGTCTTCAAGATTCTTTACTGCAGTGTTTCTGGAGTTGGCCGGTGTTGGGCAATTGATTTTTGCCCACTTTTTGAGAGCATGCTTGGCATTTTTAAGCTTCTTCTCCCAGACATAGCAAGGGGAGCCAGTGATAGGGATATTCTAGGATTTTTCAAATGTGCTCCAGAAGGTCGCATGATGCAGCCATTGGGGGTTGAACCTAAAGGGAATCGGGCCAAGATTTTCAATGTTTTGGATGAGAAGCTGAATTGGTTTGTGGTCTGAGGCAAGATTAGCTAAAATTCTTGAGGAGATTATGTGGGTGTCTGACAGGAAGCTGCTTTGGACAAGAAACCTGTCAAGTCTGGCCATGATGTTCCCCTTGCCGATTCGCTTATTATACTTTCCTTTTGTAGGCTTGATATCTATTAGATTTCTTGCTTGGATGAGTGTTTCAACCTGGATTTTGAAGAAGTCTTTTCCAATGAGACTGCCTTTCTTCTCTGAATTGGTGAAGGTAATGTTCATATCACTAGCTAGAATGATGTCCTGGGGGTTGTAAACTTCCAAAAAGTTATCTAACAAATCCCAGCACTCTTTCTTTTCAGCATGGAGATTGGGTACGTACATATTGAAGAGGGCAATGTGCTTATTGCTTTGAATGTGAGTGAGATCGGTATAAATCCAGTGCTGTGTGGCAAAGGAGCTATGGAGATGAAATTTTTCTGCTATCCACAAGGTTGCTAGACCTCCGGATGCTCCTCTAGCGCTGACTGCATACCCTGTATTTTTATTCCATTTTTCAGTGCCAATAGCTAAAACAATGCTGTCATTGAGTTTGGTCTCTTGGAGTAATAGAAGATCGGGCATATCAATTTTTTGAAGATCTTTTACTGCTTCAATTTTGCAAGGATTGCCTAGGCCTCTGCAATTCCAAGAGACTATCTTCATCATTTCAAGTTATTGATAAAGGAAGGGGTTCCTCCTGCTAGATCTCCATGTTTCTTTCCTGCAGTTCGGGTCCTGGTATTTCTGCTGAAAACCATGTCGATTGTAGCTTGGGATCCTTGAACTTTCTCTCGTTCGGCTTCTTCTTCCCGCAATTCTTTGGTGGATTTTCGGCCTACTTTTTTGAATGATTTATCAATAGGTTCTTCTGAGGATGAGGGTGAGTTGGGCGCTCTTGCTTTAATGATTTCAGCATAGGTTGGGGCGTCCTTGGGTAGGGTAGATCTGGTAGGGCTTGGAGAAGTCAATAGCTGGGGAATTTTCAGGATCTCAAGAGCAAGAGGAGATGCTTGGGGTCTTTTTTCTTTGCACAACTCACCTTCTTCTTCGGCCTCAGGGGTTTCTTGAACTTCAATAGTTTCTAGGGCTTTGAAGCTATTCCTGTTGTTCGAGGCTGTCGGTTCTTGATGTTGTTGATCAGCTTTCTGTGTATTTGAGCTTTTTGAGTGGGGTTTCGGTCCTGATTTGCCATTTTTATGAATGGTCATCCATTGATCTTTTTTCCCATCTGATTCTGGATTCCCTGGCTTCTTTTTGCATGATTGGGTGAAATGGCCGTATTCATGGCAAAATTTGCATTTGAATGGAATTTGCTCGTAGTCGAGCTCTTGTATGTGTGTCCAATCCGCTATAGTTAGGTTTATTGCTTCCGGAAGTCCATGTTCCAAATCCACTTCGACGTAGATTCTCGCCCAGGAGTATTGATCTTTCCTCTTAGCCTTGTCTATGTATTTTCCCAGTGCGTTCCCGATGGCTTCTAGAGACTCGTTATTCCAACAATGAAGAGGCAGGTGAGGGAGTCTCACCCAGATAGGGACAACAGAGGGGATATCGTGTGTGGGATCGAAGCTTGGGGTCCACTTGTTCATGTAAAGCCCTTGAGGACCCATAAAATAAGGTCCGTTCCTAAATATGAGCTCGCAATCCTGTTTACATTCGAATACGAAGGCAAAGAAACCTTTTCCGAGAAAGAATGATTTGACGTCTTCGGTGATCAAAGGTCGCCAGTTTTTTTGCACCCAGATTTCGGTGGATTCCGGAGAGGGCCACAGGCCAGTGAACTGTCCAATCAGGCCTCGTTCCTACAGGTTGAGGGCCGTCTTACAAGGTATTTCAATCGGAAGGGCGACTATGGGGATTTCATCGAGTTTCCTTACAAACTTTTGTTGCGAGGAGGAGAGAGGTTTCTTGCCATTGGCGGCTAAGAGCTTCAAGAAGTTGGCGAGATCAGGGAGGGGACTTTCGGCCTCCGAAGCCATTAGAAGACGAGTGCAGGAAGGGGGAAAACGGGGAGGCAGGAGGATGCAGAGGAGGAGTGGAAGCATGACCAGGAGGGTCGGCTGGGGTGACGGAGGGTAGCAGAGAAAACTCAAACGCCTAGGGCAGGCGAACGAGAGGCCGAGAGCCAAGGGTTGCATCCATGGATGTTAATCCTATAATGTCAATTTTTTTCAAAAACTCATATGTAGCACATTAAGAGGAGGGTGAATGGGGTGGAAAATAAATTGGTTAATATGGAGTTTTATTTGACTAAGACCAAGAATGGATATGTAAGGGGCACATTGCTTATAAAGATGTTTAGATCCAGATGAAAATAAGGAACAATATTAAAGAAAAAAAAAAGGATAGTAACCCACATAATACATAGTGATGAAGACAAATGAGAAAAAGACCACATGGGTTTAGGGAAAATACATAGTGATGAAGACAAATGAGAAAAAGATCACATGGGTTTAAGGAAGAATGAATGGAAAGGAATCATTTTTAATTTTTGGGCCCACTCTCACTAAACATGAAGTGAGAGGATTTTGAAAACAACTAATTGGAAGCTCTCAACACTGACAAAATCTAGATGAAATAGAAACATTAAAAACAAATCAAGTGGGAAATAATACATGCCAAAGATGTAGGTAGGGAAGGATTTAAGACCTTAAAGAGAGAAGGGAGATAGAAATGGTAAATTAATGTACATTGTATTGCTCATTTGTCAAAGACCTAAGAAACTTAGAACAAGTGTTAAGTAAATATATGCAAAAAAAGTAAAGATGCATACTATGAAAGAGGGGAGAAGTCTACTTACACGCTCGAACTAGTTAGGTGTTGAAGAGATAATATTAGATAGTTGATGCCCCCTTTCTCCAAGTTAGAATCAATTAAATAAAGAAACAGATAAATGATCAAATATTATTTAAATAAGTGAATGTTAGATATTAATGTTGTTCATTAACCCTAAACTTTCTTAATTATTAACAATCCCTTCCAATTGTACAACCAACATTTCTAATAGATATTCCTCATTTAAAGAAAAAAATTATAGGAGTTGTCTAAAAATTTGACGATTTGGCCCGGACGGGTGGTTTTCACCGGAATCTAGTGTTTTTTTATTTTGCAAAATATGAATTAACTATGTTTTAATGACGACTTTGATAATAGAAACGAATTCAACACCCTCAAAAACCCCTAGGGCACCCAAAATTTCAGAATTTGAGAGTTGTAACCATAAATTAAAAAAATTTCTATCAAAATTTTTCAAAATCTTACGGGAAAAATCAAAATTTTCCATTTAAAATCGTAAAACTTGTAAACTATACAATACTTATATATTAAAAACTAATAACACACCACCAATCTAATAAACCAACCATTTCTTGAATTACTTCACGAAAGAAGTTAGATACTTTCTTACATAACTCATTAGTACAAGGAAAACATTAAATAATAAATAACAATAGAGTAAATGGATCATATCACAATTTGAAATGGAAAACTTGCATGTATGTCAGATCAATATTTTGACCAATTTTGAAATTATAATTTTTTATGGACATCTTATTCATTTAAGACCCATGGACCACTCTTAAAAATCCAATAATTTATATAAAAATAAAATAAAAAGCCATAACATAATATAAAGGTGGGCTCTTTTATTTAAAAATCCACTTATTATAAGAACATGGGTCTAAGAAAAACGATGATTCATGATCAAGAAAGCAAATAAGAAAAAGACATCAATAATCAGATAATAAATAAACTAGATTTTATTAGAGAGACAACAACGAAATGACGTGAATGTTACATGGATGAAGCTATATCCATAAGTTGACAATGTCGTTCACAATTATTGTAATATTATAATACATTTTATGAAATATTGTTAAACAACTTTATAATTGTTTTTTTGCTTTACGTTAATATCTTATTATGGATTTTTGTTTTATTTGTTACTTTAAGGGTATTGATGAATCATGCAGGTCAAACTCCATTATAAATTTAATTAGTTTTAATTATTTTTTAAATGTAATGATAAATCATATACTTTGTCCTGGTCAAATGTGATTATTGATTTAATTAATTTTAGTATTAAAAAAAACTATGAAAATTGTGGTAAAACTTTGATCTTTGACATGGTTGTATTTATAGTTTATTGGTATTTATAAATATTTTTCACATCATTTATTTAAAATTAATGAACACAAATATTAAACATATCAATTTAACATGGAAAAAATATATTAACTTAACCATATTAAAATGTTGTATGCTAAGAGTTAGATAACAAATGAACTAGTAGAGTGTTGTATGAATGTGTGAGTTTGTAGTGAAGGTACATAATTTTTTATATATTTTTATTGCAACTCAACACCCTTATTCCATTGGGAATCAAGGAAACCTTTTGACCCTCCTAGAATGGACCCTGGGTTGATGGGAAACCCCACCATCTCAACATTGTGCTATTGCAAGTCGGGCTATGTAGTGAAGGTACATGATTTATAATAATTATAACTAGCAATTGCCCCAAAAGGTGCAATAAAATGCCGAAATGGAAAAAAGGGAAGAAAAGTAGATATGATGAAATGGAAAAGCGAGTAGTATTTGTTTATGAATTATTATTGATATAAGTTGGATCCATGAAGATCTTCCACCCAATGTCACGCAACGTGATGACTATTTGTTTATTCTTGGGACTAATGTAACCTTGTTTGTTGTATCATGGACTCTCAATTATGTATTCGTAGTGTTTTTTGGGATGGTTTAAACATATGGGTACTTTGGTAGATGGGCCACCCAAGTTTGAGCTTTGCTAACACTTGTGGATGCTCAAGTGGACACTCAAATGCTCTACAAGCTCAAATGATTTGCCTTCATCCATTGTTTTGCCTTAAAGAGGTGATGTACTCCACAACATTCAATTTCATGGGGCCCTAGGATTGTTGGGAGTTTCTGAGCTATTGTTTTCATTTTAACAAGTACACTCATTCCCCTTTAAATGGAAGTGCCAAGAAAATTAACATATATTCAAAGATTCCAAAGAAAAAGGAATCAACAACAACAAACAACCACCATCATTAATTTTGTAAATTTGTTGTATTGCATTTAATAGTTGACATGAGATGTCATCATATAATGACCATAAAAGTTAAATGAGCATAAACCATCATACCATATTTGAGTGGGTCCTAGAGCAACATCCACACTAACACAACTATGCCGTCTTGAGTTGACTGTGACATAATACAAGTCAAGAAAATGTATTGTGATTTGTGGAAGGAACTTTGATAACAACAACAAGATACCTTCCTCGACGTGTGTCCTCTTCTACAACTCATTTACGAGTTATTTCCATGCACACTTACATTAACTCATAGTGACATCTCATATCAATGTGTGTTATTAGCTTCAACAAATCTTTTTCCATGCTTTGCATCAACAAATCCTTCTCACCACTTCATTAAACCCTTTTCAACCTCATAAGAGCATTCAAATATGTTCTATCAATTAGACATATCTAGTCATTTTTCCATTAGCTCCTTAAGTAGGGTAGGGTAGGCTCAAGCAACATCACTAAAGCTATAGTTTTAGGCTATTTTGGACATCTAGAGCAAGTTATGAGATGAATCGAGAAGGTGATAATCCTAAGACTAAAACATAAAGCTATTGTAAATCTCTCATATTTCTTTAGCCCTCATTCTTCAACATGAGGAGCTATGGCATAAGCGCTTCTATCAAGCACTTGTCAATACATAAATACATAGAAGCATTGAAAATGTCACTTTGAAAGTAATGAAGGTCAATCTACTTATAGATGGAAGCAAACAACTGAAACCATTAAGTAAAGCTTTGTTAAAAGCTAGGTTTTATGACTCGGTTCCATATTAGACTGAGATGAATCCATACCAATATAGGATCCAATTTTACAACTATGCTTTAGTATCATATCATATATGAACATCATTCATCAATCATTTTAAGAGCATCAAATATTTTGAGTCCTTGATAAGAATTATATGTAAAAAAATACAAGAAACAAAAGTATATATGGTAATAATCCTATTGTTTACTAAAAGAATTGAAGAATGTTTATTGAGTATTTACAATGTAATTACATGTTTATTTTGATTCCATGATAACTGTGCCTTGGGTTATGTTGTAGTAGTACTAAATTCTAGTTGGTTTAGTTGATCCGATTAATAATTTGATGATGTTAAGGAATGTAGGCACTCAACATTATCTAGTAATGAAGTGTAATGTTCATTTTTCATATTTGTGGAGAAGTGAAAGAAAAGCATTACTCATTACTTTTCATCTTCATGGAGTAGTGAAGAATAGGGATATAGTAGTCTAGGAGAATGAAGAGAGCTCATGCAATGGAAGAAGAACAAAGCAGAGAAGGAAAAATCTCATTCATCTTACTTCAAGCCCCATCGAGACTAAGACCAAGGTATAATTTCAATTTTTTGAGAAGGGCGTAGCACATATATTGTTACAAGATCCCATCGTGCCCTGCATGCAATGTCTGAATGTTTAATTTAATGGACTATTGTTGTTGATTTGTCTCCATTAATGTGTTGTGATGAGTTTAATTGGCAATGCTACAACCTTGCACCACCATAATTAAGATAGTCAATTTTGGAAGGAATCCCTAAGTTAGGGTATCACTTTGGAAGGAATCCCTAAGTTAAGGGATTGCTTTTTGCTAATGAAGTCAAGTGATATTTTCAAGAAGTCACTTTAGTTATGCAAATTTTCGAAGGCAATATCTGCAAGACAAGACACCATGATAGCTTTGGGGGAGTTGTTGGTCAGAGAAATGGTTGTGTTTATGAGCACAATGGTGGGCCATAATTTATAATAGGGTGCTTGCAAGAGGAGTTTTTGATATAAAGATAATAACATGAAGACTATGACCTAGAGATTATAACTTGCACACTACAACTTGGACATGGAAACTTGCATATACACATGAAGGCTTGGAACCCAAGAATCTAGTTGACCTTGATAAAGCATTTAACAAATTGATTTGTTTTATTTTTTTTTATGAAATTTCATATAATCCAATTAATATATGCAAGGTTTATATGCTATTAGACTATTTGTTACAACATTAACTCATGTTCATTATAATGCTATTGAAGTATAGTTACAACATTGACGCATATTTATTGTATGTATCAATTTTTTGAAAAGCCATGAACTGATTTATGAAAATAATGAAAAAAACAATATTAGTTATCATCAATTCTTCGTACAGGTATGATGATAATTCCTTTCTCACGTTTTTGTGTGTATGAGGAGAATTCCCATGAATATATGATGTATGATAAAGTTATTATATATAGAGATATATTTTCATTAGTGAACAATAATGAGGTTAACCACTTCGATTTGTTCATTTTGGGCAGGCATCATCTTTGATACATGATGTGTCTATGTCCAAAGCATAAGTTTAAACTAAAATTTGTTTGCTTATAATAGTAAATGAAATTTCACGCAATATCATCCAACATATTTTATTGTTAAATTGTGATCAATGCCATCTCTTATATTTCTATTTACCAAATACACACCTAAGGAGCTTCATATCACAACAAAATGAATGTGCAATTTGCAATATTTTCCTCAAGTGTAATGTTTAAGTTTTTACTTGATAAAAGTAATTTTCTTGTAAGAATTTCCCTTAAATGAGATAAATGTGAAATTTGCATTCTTCCATGAGTGTAGTATTTTAAAAAAAACTATGAGATGTTTTATTTTGAAACAACATTGCATTTGAACCAATATTCACTATTAGTAAGCTTTAAAATGTACTTTTAAAAGGACCATATTATAATAGAGGTTTTATGTGGAGATCCAACAAAAGTAGTAAACCCAATCCCCCATTTGAAATGTATTTATTTGTTTTGAGGATGTCATTGCTACATGACAAGTAATAACAAGACAACGACAATGGTAAACCATTGCAATCAGCTAAATTACTTGGATCAATTGTTGTGATCCAAGTCCTATGAATACCTTTATGAACATAAATCTCAAGGCAGTTGAAACTTAGCACAAGAGTTCCACTAGTTGTAGTAAACAAATCCTGAAATATATGCAAATAAGCTCACCACTTCAAAATATTTGAGTCATATGGAAGGGAATATAGCTAAAATATGAACATCACTTCAAAATAATTTAGGCATATGGAAACAACATGTTGAAGTGCAATATCAAAGAAAAAAATATTAAATCAAATAATTCAAACAACCCAAAATTGCAAAACATTAAAAAAACAAAAAAGCTATATTTTTCTACAATGATTATAATAATTTTAGGCTAGACTCGAACTCATCTCCCATGGCCTCCATTATAAAATTCTTTAATCTAATCAATCCAACAAACTCGAACCATAAAACTAAACACCTAGTATGAAAAGGAATACAAACACAACAGAAGAATATAATTTTTTTAATATTTTTATTATGATAATATGTTTTCACTATCTCAAAATGAGAGAGAGAGAGAGAGAGATCTTTTTGTGTGTCCAAGTGCGTAATGTTAGCTACCATAAATTATATTAACTCCTTATCTATTAAACACATAAAAGAACAAATACCTAAACTTGAAGCGTTTAAAAAATTTATATTAAAACATAGGGATATGATGATTTTATATAAATTTTTAATCAATATTTTTTTAATTTAAGTCCTGAGTTATATTACTTGATCTCTTCCATCTCATGTATATAGAGATATTCATATTAAAATGCATTTATTATTGATTAAAAATTAAATTTTATTCAATAATTTGTTTTATTATTTTTTTCCAAGGAAAAAAGCATAATTTAATTAATAATATAACCAAATTACATGTTGTAGAAAGCATTTTGTATGCCTTTCAAAAAAGAGGGTCCAGCATATGCTGCAAAAGAAAACGATGCTCTTTTGATGAGCAAGTGACCAAAATGTACAATATAGAGAAGTGATCGAGGTTCCCGAAGGGTCCCCTAAAAGTGGAAAAAAAATAATTACAAATTTCCGATCATATATGTGTGTACAAAGAGTGTTAAAAATGTCAAATATGAAGGGCTTCAATGCCCTCAATGAAAGGTCTGTGATAAAATTCAGGATCTTCTCCTTGATCAGTAGCCAAGATCTTCCATTGACCGAAGGGCAAGTTCAGTCCCTGCTTTGAGAGATGGTCCGTTGTAGCATTTCGCTCCCTGTAAACATGACGACACGAGAAGGATTCAAATTCCCTCAGGAGTCATAGCACATCAGTCAAAATATTACTTAAAAAGATATTATGACACCGTTGGATGTTGTTGACCCAATTGTTCACAATCATAGAGTCTCCAAAGATCTGAATATGAGTGCAGTTCTTTTCAAGAGAAAAATAGAGTAAAAGCTTGAGAGCAAAGAGTTCTGCAAAATTGTTTGTTCCAAGTCCGAGTCCCATTTGTAAGTGAAAAAAGGAGGAATGTGAAAGGTGCAGTACAACCCCCCCACCACAAAGCTGGTCATTTGCCACTCCATCGAAGTAGGCCCAGGGAAGTGTGGGATCAAAGGTTTCAATAGTAATAGTACGGATGGGGGTAGAGAGTTTTTTTTGGGGAAAGTAGGCCAGGATGTCCACGCTCTGTGAGGCCACCAGATCGGGGACTGAGTATTTTTCTTGAAACAGGGCCTTATTGCGGACCAGCCAAAATGCCCCTAGTTACAAGAAGAGGTAAATCCTAGTACAATTATGTTTCAGGGGAGTCGAACCAACTTTTCCAAGCCTCTTCCAAAGAGTTACCCATCCAGATATTTCCAATATTTAAGATGGTACGCGGCAATGTCCAGGTTTGTAATGTGAAGGGGCAGGAGATGAATAGGTGTTGAATGGTTTCAGAGTCATGTTGGTTTCAGAGTCCTGTTTGTAAAGTGAGCACCACCCCGACCCTTCGATGTGCCACCTTTTCATATAATCCTAGACCAGGACTTTATTTGCCAAGGAGCACCACATGAAAATATTTGTTTTTAGTGGGCATTTTGATTTCGAAATCGAATTCCACCACCATAGTTTTGCTCCTTCGTCAATTTCTCCTGCCAACAGTTTATAACCAAGCTTTAGAGTGTATATACCAAGCGGAGATGGGGACCAAATGAAAGTGTCCCTGGTAGTAGAGATTCTGACATGAGTGGATATGAGGGCGAGAAGATAGTCATTCCAAAAAACCCAAAAATCTTCAGGTAAACTCAGTTGATCCGGGTCTTTCCATCCTTGCTGCATGATAATGGTGGTCTCCGAGTTGGCAATATGAGAAAGTTGATGTATCCCATGGGAGTGAAGTGTGGAAAGAAGTGGATAAGGAATTGTGTGTCTATTTTGGCTGCCCAACCATGGGTCCAAGCCAATGCGAACCTGTGTGCCACACCCCACCTTCCAGGCCAGCCTAGACTCAATAACATGAAAAGAGGAGAGTATGGATTTCCAAATAACAGAGATGCCCCCAGTGTTACGAACAAGACTTCTGACCCAATTTGAGATGGAGACCGACGCAATGTATTTTTGTGTCACCAGTTTTGTCTAGATATTTTCAGTTGTCAGGAGTCTCCATCCTGCTTTTGCAGCCAAATATTTTGTGAAGAGATGAATATTTTTGAGGCCCCAACCCCCTTGTGATTTTGGCTTTGCAAGAGTTTGCCACTTGATCCAAGGGGGGACGTGTTTTTCAGATTTTCCAGACCACATAAATCTAAAACATATTTTTCGATATTTTTCTAATATGCCCTTTGGAATCCAGGCTAGAGACATCCAGTAGACTGGGATTGCTTCCAGCACAGATTTAATGATTACCAGTCTCCCCGCCCGAGATAGCCAGTTGTGGCTCCAAGACGATAAACGTTTCTCTAGTTTTGCAATCAACCATCCCCATTTAGATTTCCTGTAGTTGTTTGGATTTAAAATGAAACCCATATATTTGATTCCATCATCCAGGTCTGATGACTCAAAAGGAAAGAGGGTAGAATAATAACAAGAGTCCCTTTCTTCCAAGTTTGACAAAGAGAGCGAGGTTTTGTGAATGTTGATCTCCATGCTCGTAGCCCTTCCAAAGAGGTCCAGGATACTAGCCAGTGTATCCGCATTCCTCATGGAACCATTGCAGAAGAGTAGAATGTCATCAACAAAAAGTAAGTGAGTTAAAAATAGCGAGGACGAGATGTCAATACCTTTTAGTGTGCCCCGACGCTTTGCATCTAGAATGGCTCTGCTTAAGCCTTCCGCAACCAATAAAAAGAGAAGAGGAGATAGTGGACAGCCTTGACAAAGCCCCTTTCCCGTGTGAAAGAAAGATGAAGCTGACCCATTTATAAGAACTGCAAAGGAGGCTGTAGTAATGCAGCTGATGACCCATTTTATGAAAGAATATTCAAAGCCCAAATGAGTCATCAACATTCTCAGGTAGAGCCAACTGACCTTATCAAAGGCCTTTGAAAGATCAAGTTTTATGACCGCCCCTTTCAGTTTCTTTTGTTTAATCGAGTGAAAACACTCATGAGCTACTCCAATGGCCTCATGTATCTGCCTACCTTCCAGGAAACCAAATTGTTCCAGGGAGATGACTTTGGAGAGGATCTTCTTGAGTCTCTTGGCGATGATCTTAGCCGCCACCTTATATGTGATATTGCAAAGAGAGACAGGCCTCGAGTCGTTGAAAGAAGTTGGGAGGTCTGATTTGGGGATTAAAGCAATGAAAGTGGAGTTCAGAGGTGAGTGAATATGCCCCCTCGAACGTGATTCCTCCTCTAGTTGGAGAAGATCAGCACCGATGACCTTGAAGTGTGCTAGAAAGAATTCAATGGTCCAACCATCCGGGCCAGGACTTTTATCCTTTTGGAATCCATGTAGAATTTCTTTTAGATCCTCTTCAGATATTTCCTCCATGAGATCTTGATTGTCCTCCGGGGTTATGAAGCCAGGAAAAATTTGGGACAGCTGTATGATATCTACTAGGTTTGCTCTATTATCAGCTTTGTATAGAGAGGAGAAGTGGGAAGTGCCAAGAGCTGATAGACCATCGAAAGAAGAGATGCTCTCGTTACTGTCATTTTGTAGTTCCCAAATGGTGTTTTTATATCTTCTACCTTTTGCGAAATTTTGAAAGAATTTTGTTTTCTCATCCCCACATTCAAGCCAGATGGCTCTGCTCTTTAGTCACTAAATATCCTCTTGGTTCTGTAAGAGTTTTCACTTACAAGCTTCAAGTAGGCCCAGTTGCTCAGAGGATTCCTGGGTCAGAAAGCCACACCTTTCTGATTCCTGAGCAAGTCGTAGGTCCGATTCAACCTGTGATAATTCCAGTTCATCCCTTTCCTTCTTTTTGAAAGCCCGGTCCTTTAGACACTTTTTTATATTCATGAGGTTTTTGACAAAGTGTGGTGCAACAAAGTTCCCTTTTGCTGAGTAGTAGGGAATCCAATTATCCTTGATGATAGTTGTTACTTCCTCTTCTTTTAACCAAGCTGCATAGAGTTTAAAAGGGCCAGGGGGTTTTATGGCCTCTCCCTTTATTTCCAATAGAATGGGAGAGTGATTCGAGATTCCACCCATGTCCACCCACTGTCGAAAGTTTAGATTTTGTCAAAGAAGGTGTTCAACAAGGAGAAAACGGTCGAATATTTTAGTAATCCTTCGTTCCCCTGCTCTGAGATTGATCCAAGTAGGTTTAATCTTATCAGGCATAAGATCCACCAAATTGAAGTCTAGTAAAAGGTGATCAAAGTAGCCCGCCAGCAGATAAGGCTTAGTGCTGGGGCCCCAAATTTCATGGTTACAAAGAGTGAAATTTAGATCCCCTCCGATGATTAGATCTTTCAATTGAAAAAAATAATTATGTTTTAGATTATCCTAGAAGGGGGCTCTATCTTCGTAGGGTCCATAAATGTTTAAGATGTTGAAGATGGTGTTTAGCACCGCATGATACATTTCCACCCCTAAAATCGAACGCTACCCCCAGGAGTTTAGAAGTCTTACAGTCTGAGTATTCCATCCAATGGAAATACCACCAGAGTGTCCACGAGCATCCAGTGCTCGAAAATCCATATTACTGAAAAGATAAGATAGTAGGGAGGTGACTCCTCTTCTGGCACCAAAGTTTCTTGAAGTAGTAGAACATCAGGTTGATGCAACGAAATCAACCTTTTTAGGGCAATTTTTTTGGGCTCACTTTCCAACCCTCTGCAATTTAGGGAAAGGAGTTTCATTGGTGAAACCCACTTAAGGCTTCCGCTGCTCTAAGCGCCCTCCTCTGCCTTGTTCCGTAGAGAGGTGGGAGGGTCGTCCTCTGCCTTTTCCTCTGCCAATAGGAAGTGCATTTTTCCCCAGCCTCTGGTGCAAAGGAGAAAAATCAACGGGAACATCTCTCAACCAAAGTAAAAAACGAATTGGGCAAGGGGCCTCAAGGACAGGTTGGGTAGCCGACGAGAAGGGAGGGGGGGAGGAGGGGGGAAAGGGTGAAGGAGCGTAAGAGGAGTGAGGGGCCGTGGATGGAGGAGCCATGGAAGGAGGGGGCGATGTAGGAGGAGAGGTAGGGCCAATGGGGGAAATAGGGCATGCCTCAGAGGTCGGAGGGGGTGTGGGTATAGGGATGGAGTCCAAGCAAGCAAAACTGAGTGATTTAAAATTTTCTTCCAAATAGATGATATGAGAAGGAAGAGGAGACTGCATACTCGATGTTGTGCGGGCCGACGGATGTTGAGCTGATGTGTCCCGTGTCTGTTGAGTAGAGTCATCCACACCAGGTAAGACAAAAGTGGGGGTGTCGACAGAGTGTGATTCCTTCCAAGCTTGCTGATGGTCCACAACAGAGTCCTCCGTTATGCCAATTTTGTGAAGTTTGATTGAGTCCTTAGAGGGGCTGCAACCCACCAACCTCTTCTTTGGTCGGTCCACAACCGCAAAAAAAGACTGCTTGCAGTTCTTTGCAAGGTGTCCATAAATGTGGCATCGGTGGCACCGGAAGGGAACCCCTTCATAGTCAATGGTCTGGGTACGAGTTTCCTATCCCCATATAAAATTCAAGCTCTCCCTGAGCCCAGTATGAAGGTTTATAGAGACCAAGATCCTTGCCACAATCATTTTCCTGGTGTGTATGAAAGACATATCTGCATCGATGAAAACCCCCAAAGCATTTCCAATGTCCTGAAAAGATTCCCAAGTCTAGATTTCCCAAGGGAGGCCCAAGATTTTGACCCAACCGACACCTTATCAAGTCTTTCACATTCAACGTCAAACATAGGTGTCTAGTTTTTTAGCAAGAAGGGAGTGTTGTCAAAACTCCAATGTTTCTGTAGAATGGTACCCACCTCCTCCTTGCTGCGAAGCTTGAAAATGAACCACCCCTGGGAGAGTGCCAGAATTTTGGGCTTGTAGTTCAGGAAGGAAGTCTAATTGTTATCTATCCAGTGTTCCAGTTGTTCCAAGCTAGGGTATTTTCCATGGGCCCTGCCAACGACTGTCGTTTCCGCCATACCCAGTGATTGAGCTACCGTGACGTTTTCCCCGCAGATAAGATTTAAAGGAACCTTTGAGGTTTTTAGGCACTTGTCCTTTTTTTTACCTCCCACAGGGGGAGCCCCTGTTGAGCTAGGAGGGATTTTTGAGCCCGAGCCAGAGGCCAATTTTTTCGAGTGGTGTGATTCTTCCTGAGGAGAGCCTTGCTGGTCAGAGGGTTGCATCAGAGAGGCGATGAAACCCTCTGGGCTTAGGGACAAGGGTAAAGTAGAGTCCTGGTTCAGGGCCGGTTCATAGTCATTGTTGAAAGAGGAGGGCCATCTGGAGGCCATAAAATCGTAGCTAGGACCATAAAAGGGTTCCCCCCAGTCCTCCTGCAAATGTTCAGATAGAGTGTGATCTGCATCCGTTACAATAGATGCGTCGATGTCTGTCCGTAGCGAAGGTTCGAACAAAGAGAAAGGGGAGCCGCCGAGCTATGGAGCTAGAGGTCTAGCAGAGAAGAACTGAAGGTCTGGGTCGTCATTTCCCATTAGGTTTTGTAGGTTGTTGAGGCCCCCTAGTCTCGCCATTGAAACCCTTAAGCTATGTTGGAGTTTGGGTAAACCACTGCTAGAAACCGACAACCCATATGTCGCCATCCATAGCCTTGTATACGGTAAAATCTTCGTAGTAAACGGTTGTCGGTAAACAGAGGGGGAGGTAAAAACATATTTACCCTCAAAAGTGTCATCGATATACTCAACCGCATCCTCCCACGATTCCCCACTCGTCACGTGTGAGCCACGCAGGCCTGCGTCAGCTGCAGATGCCATTCCCGAGCAAGAGATCATACCTGGTATGGTAGGGAGCTGCCTCCTGCAGCCCCCTGGGTTAGGAAACCCTAGCAGATCTCCACAGGCTGCTCATCATTCCCCCTACTAGTTATCAGATGTATGGATATGAGCCTCTTCAATCGGTATAACTTGTAATAATGTATTGCTTGTCATTGTTATTATTATTTTTATTATATCTTTTTCATATTTTTTATGATTTTTTTCTTATTTTGTGTTTTTTTTTCTAATTTAATTTAATAATCATATTAACTTAAAAATAAATATCACTTAATAAAGTCTCATATATATAATTTATTTTATGTTATTTATTAGCAAAATAAATGAACTTAAATTAATCTTTATTAGATTGATTAACCATCTTAAGATTTGGACCTAAATTCTTTGCACAAACATAATATGAACTTAAATTTCTCTTTATTAGATTGATTAGCCATCGTAAGATTTGGACCTCAATATTCTTTGCACAAACATAATACATCATCCAACTTTAGGATATAAACTATGCTATTTGTAATCAATGACGTCGATGTCAACTTTCACATCACATATCAACTAAAAGGTTTGTATTGAAGACTCATCCATTGACTTTTCATAGAAAATTAGTTTTTAAAAACTCTAATATACATGAACATGTAATTTGAAAATAAAGCTACTCCGAAAGTTTTGAAAATTCAACATAGGAGCTAAACACACATCTACACACAAAAATGATATTGAGTGTGCTAATGATATTGAGCTGACATGCATCTAATTCAAATGTTTTCCAATAATCTTTTACTAAATTAGACTTGTTCAATAATGACAGAGGAGAAGTAGGGAAATCTACCATGTTTTCGCTAGAACCAAATAGATTCTTGGCACAAGCAAGGTGATTTTGGAGGATTATGTGGACACAGATGTTCCAAGGAGTAATAACGAAAAGTTATTGTTCAAGCTATGAGATAGAAGAAGACCCGAGCATGGATAGGTAAATAAAATCTTTTGGAGAAGAGATATGTTCACTATTAGAATAATTTAAAAAAATCAAAATTACAAAAGGAGTATCACAATCAACTCAAATTTTCTGAGGGCTAAATCATTAGAAGCTGAAGAAGTATCAAAAGGAACATAATTTCAAATGGTAGGATCATTGCAATCTTCAGTATTCATATCTTTTATAAATTGTTCAGTGAGATGCATAGCTTTGGTAGACATTTTTTTAGACACCTATTGGCTAAGTGACAAGATTGTTTGAAAATAAAGTAGTGACTATTGTTGCAAGGAGAAGATCTTCTAAACCGAGAATATATTTTGGATTTTTGGAATTTGGGTTTAAAGGAAGAAGACTTGGATGGATGAGAGCAAGAGCATCTAGAATATTTCTTCTGGTCATACTTGGGATTTTTGTGATAGCCAAACTCATTTGTTTGGAACATAGAATTGTAGAGGCCTGGAAATATCTCTCGTTTATTGATCCCTAAGGCAAAGACAACTATTTGAGTTTTAATTAGTGTTAAGAAGGTGACTAAAATCGATTGGTCCAATTATTTTGTTTCTTTTACAATTTCTGCAATCTTTGATCTTTACACTTCTCTTACAAAAATGTCTCAATTTTGAGATGCATTCTTGCAATGGACAATTTTTCTATTTCAACTCCCTATTGCTCAAGCATTTATTCAACGGGATCTGGAAAAGGATAACAAAATGATCTCAAGTAATATCCAACATATTATGAGTTGGATGGGTTCTCTGCATTACACAACAAATCTTGCATAATACATTTATACTTATCTCTAAGATGTAGATTATTACATAAATTTTGAGATAAAAATAAAACTTGAATGAAGAACATCATCTTCTGTAGATGTACTATAGAAATCTACATTGATTGTTTTAACTAATTTTTGCAAAGGATGTGCACATGTCAATATAGGTAATCTACTAATATCACCAAGTTTATACTACGATTGTGTAAGGTGACTAGTGAAACCCCAACCTTCGGATGGCTTCTTGTTTAGACATGTTATTGTGTGACAATGCATCTGCATCTTAGCCCATCCTTCTCATGCATGCAAAGCTTTAATATAGTAAGTCATAAACCAACAAGAAGCCCTAAAATGAAAAATCCATGAAATTACTATGATAAAGCTAATTAATATGATAGATCCTAATTAGTATAGTAAAACTAATCAATATTAACATATATATATTATAACTTATATAAAAGACTCCTACACCATGTTAATTGTACAATCATGAATATTTTAGAGAGATTGGAAATACATAGGAAAATGCAACAATGCCATTTAGCGATAACCAAGGTGCAATTCAATTGGCAAAGAATGCAGAAATTTATTATTTATGTAAAAAGCAAACATATTGAACTCCATTTCCATTACTTGAATATTGGCAGGAGGAAGGTCAAATTCAGATGTAGTTTTGTGAGATTGCAGATTAGTTAGTCAATGTTTTCACAACACCCCTAAGACAATGTTCAAAATCTTAGATGTTTGTTGTGCATGAGAGAGAATGATTTTCCAATAAGGGAAAGCATTTGAAAATATAATGAAAAATATTTCAAAATATATTGTAAGTATATTAAAATGTGTAGCAAAAGTAATAAGGAGAATTGTTGGCACAACTACATTGTCTCTTGTGTAAAAATATTCTAGTGTAGCATCTGCACAATTTCTGATGCAAGATTGAATCCACGAATAAGTGACATGGAGCAATTGTTGACCTGTAAATGAGCGTTGATGTGGAAACACTTGATGAATTGGCATAGAAGCAAAACATAGCAAAGATTTTGCCTCAGGAAAATTGATCATCGACTCTATCAAAGATGATTACTGGTTAGTTGGGTGCCTACCAAATTTCATAAGAGCACATGCAGGCCTCATCAAAGATGATCAAACCCTACATTTGTATATGTGTGGTGTCTTGCACAATTCAATGCTATAGTTACAATATTTTTCCTTTGGGACCTTGAACTTGGACCAGATCTGCATTGAATCCTCAAAATCACATAATTATATTTTATCCATCCCATTTCAGACACTTTTCAATGGATCCATTTCTTATTGTAGAAAACAGGTTTGCAATAGAAAACTGTTGCAGGAGGCGCTTCCGGAGGAGGAGATGCCTCCTGAGGATATATAGTCATGCATATGCTGAGCATAGATCAATGTCATGTAATTGCCCAAATCTAGGGCACTTTAGGAATGGATTACAAACATTTGTAAGCCTTTATTATGCATTTCTATTCCTTAGAAAGACATTGATGCACCATTTATTTGACATGATAAGTTCTTGAACTTAATTTGGCATATCAAAGTGTATGACCCATAAGTGGACAATTTGGGTTATAGTTAGGAACCAGGGTGCCTTGGTTGCATAACAACTAACTAAGGATATACATTAAGTTAATGAGAAGCGGAACTGGAATCTATTAGAAAGTGTATGGGAAATCTCTTTATCTTCAATCATTTATTGGTTTTGGCATCCATAACATTATGGTATCACTCATTTTAAGCCATGTAATCTCTAGTAGGCCTTCAAGGCCATTACTTTTGTACTCCCAACTGTTATTATTTGGATATTGGGGGAATGAAGCCAGTATGATGCTACTTAGGGCATATTTTTTAGGATTGTTCTTATGCGATATACAACTTTATTGGCACATCATAATATGCATATATTTTAAGTTTAACTTAATATAAGCATGCCCCACGTACTGTACAATTTAACCTATAATGAACATAGATTATATTCTAATTGTAATAAATTGATAATTTAAGTTGTTTTGTCAATTATATATTTTTTAAGAATATGTATAGACGTGCCACACCCATGAATACTAAATCTGGGTCCCATGCCACACCCAATCTGATTCTCCTATTGGATAACCCCACACTTTCATGTTGTTAGGAACCCGTGTCAACCCTTCTCTTTACTATGTTAGTATATTGTTGTTGGACGCATATGCTTTGTAAGTCGTCCCGTAGTATTTGTTGATTCATAGTTTATATTAGCCCATAGTATTGACCCATAGTATTGGACGCATATGCTTTGTAAGTCGTCCCATAGTATTATATGTCCCATGGTTTTGACCCATAGTATTGGGCATAGACTTAGTATATAAGTGTGTGTTGAGGTCATTGAAGGCACCGTGAAGTTATTTGTATTGAGCTTGCTCAAAGGAGGTTGCCCCCTCGAAGTGGCCTGCGATCAATATAAAAGTGATTTTGAGTTCTGTCATTTCTGCTATTTCGCATATTCTTATTAATTAATTGTTGCAGGTGCTTCACACATGTTTGGTATGATTAATAATTCATTGGGTCGCTGAATATCCATTTTAGACATGTATAATGTACTGGTCATGGTCAGGGAAAAAGTAGAGGGTGCAATCTGAAACCTTTTCATAGCTGATTACATTAGGCTAAACTACTGGGGAATTATTTCTCATATATCTTCATTCAGTCTATTAAAAGGAACATAGTTTCCTAGTGCTAACACATCAGTATTAAGATGGGTTTGCACTTACAGTTTCCAATGCATGATTAGAGAAGATGCAAATTAGTTAGCACAATGTATGATCCACACCTATGGTAAGGAGATATCTGTGTAGGCGGATTCTAAGCTATAGCAGAAGATATTATGGAACTCTAGGTCCAAGTATGAGACCACAACAAGAAACCTCAAATACAGTATCCATGTCATAATTCCATTAGCAAAATTGCTTTCATGGAAAGAGAATACTTCATGTAGCATGCCCAAAATGCATGACGTGGGCATTGATTATGCATTTTAGATTCACGTAGAAGAGGAAAAGAACCAATAAGCAAATCAGAAAGAAATATGACTAGGTTGCATCTTGGTAAAAGCATTCCTAAATTGAAATTATAGAACTATACTTTCTAACCTCGAGGTAGAGAAAAAGGAAGCCTCAAACTATAGCCATATTGAATGGTTTTGGAACACTAAAGCTACCTTGTTTAGTGTACGAGCAACTGCAAACCGAAGAACTGGATTTGATGAGCTTAAAAACAAATGCAAGACAGTAATAGCTAGAGTTAACTCTTGCCCGGTCACTCCACTCAACTCCATTATAGATCTTGCAGCTTCAAATATGACCATTTTTTATTTGTGCCACAAACAACCCTCCAGATAGTCATAAAAAGGGCACTCAGGTGCTTGTGTATTTAAACTTGATTCACATATAACCTGATTGAAAAGTAAATGACTATTAGAAATACTATAGCATATACATTATATTATTATCATTTACAGACTATTCAAACCCAAGTATATTGAAAAGGAAATACATCCAACTTGACTGATGTAACTGATCAAAAGGCATTGAGCTAAAGGTGAACGAACTGATCCTCTGTATAAACTGGTCACCAACTTGCTTATAACCAAACTGTCATTTTGTCGAATTTGTAATAAAACAAATCAATTATGCAAGATTCTTTTCAATTTCAAATTATAGTTCTAAATCTAAGTGTCAAGTCCAGCAACATCAAAAATGTTTTTACATTGGGATATAACCTATCGAAATTTTGTACTTAGCAAGGTTTTCCCAAAAGCCATAAATCCTACAATTGCAAATCATCAATTTGAACATTCAAATATATAATCCAATCCTACAGTAAACCAAGATCTGTGCTATTGACCGTAAGACCTGCATTCTTTCTAAAAACAAAGCTTGTACAAAACATGAACAAGAAATGCATAAACAAAGTTCCAAGATTTTAGCCTTTAGGCAAAACCTTGTGTCATGTTTTGCAATAATGCATCAATTAAACTACTGTAAAAACTCATGAAAATGTGCTTTGCTCAATCATACACCATAGTAAACTCATGAAAACTCACAACTTAATGTTGTCTTTTGTAATAATGGATCACAGTAAACTGCTATGAAAACTCATGGTAAAGGAGGCAAAGTTCAAACATAAAAAGAAAATGCATGCATGCAATAATCATAAAAATGAAGTAAAACCATTCCATGAACGCATTCCTACAACCATCAACAGTAAAGCAGATACTGAATCCAAAACAGTTTTACAAGCATTTTTACATCTGGATTGTGGGGTATGTATACCCAAGTTCCGAAGCTTGGAGCACCTGAGATGCGCCCAGTGCCTACTGTGAAAACTCGTGAAAATGTTCCTTCCACAATAATACAACATATTGAACTCATAAAAACTCACAACTTCATGCTATCTTTTGCAATAACGGATCACAGTAAATTGCTATGAAAATTCATGATAAAGGAGACAAAGTTCAAACAAAAATCCGTCCGTTAGTGGAAAGACATGTTCAAGAATTCAGGTAGTCGTTGTTTCCAACTGGACATTAATCGAAATTGGGGGCTCTGACAGACAGACAACCTGCCGTCAGTATATCCATCCTGCACGTGGACATCCATTTAAGATTTTTAGGCAACCATCTAATCCAACATTTTCTTGCGGATCCATCGACTACAAAACCATCATATCCCTGTGGTTTCTCCTCCGTCAATTGCAAATGGGTGGTTGAACATTATTGATCAAAGAAATAGTGAACAAGGTGAACACGTGGTAGGCGTAGAGTGGTCCGAGGGACGGCGAAAGTGAATAGTGGTTTTCAAACTGACCCTCAGAGAAAGAACGCCTTCTACGTAATTATACTTTAGAATAATTATAATTATATATTGAATATTGAATATTTGATAATGGGTGATCTTATCGTTAACAATTGTTTTGATGATGTAAAGTGGCATTGTTAAAATGTTTCGTGTTATAATATGTTTTGGATTTGAATATATAACATACTTAAAAACTCAAACAAGTTATCATATATAAAACATAAAAAAAAATTATATGAAACACCAACACCATATTTTTAAAAGAGAAGATATGATGGCCGTCTTAACTTGGATGTGTTTGAGTAGATACCATCTTTTTTTACTACATAATAATAATTTCAATGCAACAACCTAGTAATCTCTTTGCATATATCCATAGGCATTTGTTTTCAATATTTGTTTTTTTGGGGGGGGATATAATGCTAATGAAAACATAGATCATTGGAACATTTATAAGTTTACAACCCATACACAACAAATCACACATTTCAAATAATGATTTTGGATTGGGGTTGCATCATATATGTGTAGTTATAATAGAAAATTTGAATGACTATAAGATTTTATTTTGTGTACGATAAGATATTAAATAATTCCATAAAATTGGTGGCAAGAACTAGGGAGATCATTTTTTATCTTAAGGGAAAACACAAAACAACTTTTTAATGGGGGTTAGGAAAATAACAAACAACCAAACTAAGGCACTTATTGTTTTGTAGGGTTTGAGAATTCTTGACTTAAGGCATATTGGAAATATCCTTGTTATTGGTCATTCAAAGATTGTCATTAACCTTATGAACAATCCTTCTACTCAATTGCTAGATCAATTCATATAATCCAAAAGGAAGCAAGTAGGGTTTTCTTGCTATACCATACCATAATTTTATCATGTTTTATCTCAAACATTGCATGTCTTCCACGTATCAAAGGCGACAAGGTCAATTCCAAATCTAATGAAGCATTCAAATTCCCCTCATCCACTCAATATGCTCATACAATCACTACTACATTTTTGGCCTTAAGGGGAGTTATTTTTCTGCCTCCAAAGGTGACCTACGGGTGGGGGGGGGTTTGGCATTGAGGGCGGTTTTGGAAAAACCGCCCCTAAAGGCACCGATGTTAAATTTTTTTCCCTTTAAGGGTGGTTTTTGACAAGATTGAAACTGCCCCCAAAAGTGACTTTTGGCAGCGGTTTGTGACCCCCCTCGTAGAGGTCTATGGAGGTGGTTTTGAACCCCCCTCATAGACCCCTTCATAGAGACCTACGAGGGCGATTTTAAACCCCCCTCATAGAGACCTACGAGGGTGGTTTTGAACCTCCCTCATAGAGACCTACGAGGGTAGTTTTAAACCCCTCTCATAGAGACCGACAAGGATGGTTTTAAACCCCCCCTTATAGACATCTACAGGGGTAGTTATGAACCCCCCTCATAGAGGCCTATAGGGGCAGTTTGGAACCCCCCTCGTAGATTCCTATAGAGGCAGTTTGAAACCCACCTCATAGAGGCATACCATGGCGGTTTGAAACCCCCCTTGTAGAGACCTACAGGGGGGTTTTGAACCCCCCTTGCAGCAGTGTAAGAGGGTATATCAAGACCTCCCTCATAGAGATGTATTGAGGTGCTTTAAAACCGCTCTTGTAACCACTGATAGGGGCAATTTAAAACCCCCCTCGTAGTAGGCTATGGGGGAATTTTAGAACCCCCCTCGTAGCCACCTATAAGGTCAATTTTGAACCCCCCTCATAGCCACCTATAGAGGCAGTTATGAACCCCCCTCGTAAAAAATTATAAAGGTGGTTATGAAACCCCCTCGGTTATGAACCCCCCTCTTAGAAATGCATTGCAATATCATATATTAATTTATGGTAGGGCACGGAGGAATCGAACCACCAACCTCCTGCTTGTAAGGAAGGTGCTCTTCCATTGAGCTAGTACCCTCTAAGAATTTTAAGTGTTGTTGTGTCAAAACCCACATGTAATTGTTACATGTATGGAAATTAATTTTCAAGTCTCTATTGTTTTTCATGGGCTATTTCAAAGGTTAGGGAATTGAAGGACTTGTCCCCCTACCATGTAATATATTTTAACCCAAGTATGAAGTATCTTGATTGTGTTTTAAAACCAAATTCTTATGAATACCATGATTGGATTTGGTGTGAAACAAAATAATAAAGAAATACTTTAATCTTTTGTGGGAGGGAAATTCAATCCCCATTGCCTTTCTCACCCTAAGTATCTAACCATGATGAAAGGTAAATGATTATTACATTGTTAACAAGCAGCCCAAGAGTATTTGAGAAGTTAACAAGAAGCCCTTGTGTGAATAATAAGCTTGGGGCTCATGGTCCACTTATGTCATCATGACTACCTGAGAAAAATGACTAAGTATGGAAGCAACCCCTCCAACTTGGTCAAAGTCGATTGAATATGTATGAAGCCCTTATGGAAACATGCTTGATTAATATGTTTATGTTCATGTTGCACCTTCATTTGTTTATGCACATAGTTTGCCTTGTTAATGGAAAGATGGCCTAGCATATGTAATCTAAATGTTTGACAAATTGCATGAGCCAAATAATCTTCATTACACCCTCAAATCATCATTCCAAGCAGTAGATACTAAATTTTGAGGAGATGTTGGAGGTAAGACAACTATTTGAAGGAAGTCACCACCAAATTACACCCAAACCAACAGTAGATTCCCACTTGCTTTAGCATTTTGGGATTGGGTACATTACATTTTAACAAAGAAACCTCCTTGATGAGCCAAGCCATTAAGTAACTGCCTAAGGGACTTTTGTCCCTTAAGTACATCGTGCCCATCAAGAATCCATTTGACATGAAATATTAGATATTTCTCTAGTGATGTCTCTAGCATATGCACAACTTTCGAATACAAAGAAACAACATCAGGCCTGGAAAGTAATGTAGTAACTTTTTGACATCCCCTAGAATGCTTTGAAGTTGAAGCAAACATCTCCAAAACTTTTTTACTTGCAACGTCTTGGAATAATATGTTTTGGCAGCTAAATCTTATTTGTTGATGTGTTTAATTACTTTTACTTGAATTTTCTGAATTGATTAACATTGGGAATCACCCCGCTCAATCAATTTTCTATTCCATCACCCACAAAAATCAAGGCACTACGGTCACAAATTAGATTTTCTGGGTTTTACTTCGTTATTTTTTGTTCTTTACATGCAGATCTGCACTTTTTAGCATAGATTTGAGGTGTTTTACAACATATTGGCACCAAAATCAAGGCAGATTGATAAAACTAAGTGGTGATTCAATTTTTAGTTTCGTGTCCCATTAATTTCTTAGCAATAATCAGGCCTGATTTATAAAATACAGCAAGGTAATTTGCAGACTTATAGGGTCTTTTGTGGATTAGAGATAGATTTTCATTTCAAATCACATAGGGATTCCCCCCTGAAGCTAGCAGGCACTAGCGTGAAGTGCAGAGGGATTGTATGAGGTGACATTGGTACCTTCCCTAGTTCATATTTGGAATTAGATGATTTCGGGTGTTAACACTGGGCATGTCCAAAGTTCTTGAAATTCTTTCACAATCTCATATGCATTTGGTATGTGGTTTATTAGAAAATATTTCTTGGCAAAATTGCATCATCAATTAATGTGTTCAATCAAGTTAATGTTTACAATGTTCTATTCTCTTTATGGATTATTAATTTTTTATTGTATCGTTCTTCTAGGTTGCAGGTTATTATAATTTATATATTCACTTACATGTGCAGATCAAGAATAATAGAAATTGTTATATTAGAGACTCATATGTAACTGGTCTGCCAATCTTTTGTAATTTTAAAGCTTGAAGATATACATATACCGTGAAATAAACAACATAAAGTGAATCGAAATGAACAACAACGTTTTGTAATTTAAACTGATTTTGTTTAACTGAACACTACAACTGATTTTATATTTTATAATATGATGATACATCTATAATGCTCTGCATAAACAAGTGTTTGCATCTCATCCTAAATTTCACTTCCTAATATCAACTACTAGATAACAGTCTTGTATCTTGGCCCATGTTTCCATTTCTGGACAAATCCTTAAGGCCAAACACATTCATATGAAGATATGGATGTCATAAAATACATACACACGGTTGATTGATTAATTGCAATTGTTTCAAACGTAAGTACTAGATGAAAACGCCATTCAACTTAAGGATGGCCATATGGGATAGTACCTTTTCACTGATTGCATCTTGAACAAGAAGAGGATCTGTGGAAATGTTGAAGACTATATCCCTTGTCATAGCATCCATGTCAAAGAATCCCACATCCTGCATCAACACTGCTTCTACCTGCAAGCTACTGCTTTCATAAATTTTTTATCCCTCATAGGTGAGAAATGGTGGGCATTTTCCCAAGGCTACTTAGGCCCATTTTTCAATACTTAACCAATTTTGCCAATGGCGAGCATTTATCTGGCAAGGTGAAAAACATGTTGAATGACTGTTTTGGTAGGAAAATATCTCCTTGACCAGAGACTTGTTTTGAAAAATGAGTCAATTTTCAAGTGAATAAATAATCCACCTACAAACTTATGCTCTCGGAAATGTTTTATCCCTCACAGGTGAGAAATGGTGGGAATTTGCCTAAGGTCATTTAGGCCATTTTTAGGTGCAAAACAGGATGAGTGGCTATTTTGGCAGGCCAATATTTTCTTTACCATAGACTTTTTTTCAAAACAGAGCCAATGGTCAAGTGAATAAATCATCCACCTGCAAGTTGATGCTTTCAGAAAATTTTTATCCCTCACAGGTGAGAAATGGTGGGCATTTTCCCAAGGATACCTAATCCCGTTTTTAAATACTTAGCTAATTTTTCCAATGATGAGCATTTTTTTGGCAAGGTGAAAAACAGGGTGAATGGAAGTTTTGACAAGCAAATATCTCCTTGACCAGAGTCTCGTTTTAAAAAATGAGTCATTGGTCAAGTGAATATATCATCCACCTACAAACTTATGGTCTCAGAAATATTTTATCCCTCACAGGTGAGAAATGGTGGGCATTTGCCTAAGGCCATTTAGACCATTTCTAGGTGCAAAATAAGCTGAGTGGCTGTTTTGGCAGGCCAATATTTTCTTGACCATAGACTTTTTTCAAAACAGAGCCAATGGTCATGTCCATAAATCATCCACCTACAAGCTGATGCTTTCAAAAAATTTGTATCCCTCACAGGTGAGAAATGGTGGGCATTTTTCCAAGGCTACTTAGGCCCGTTTCTCAATACTTAACCAACTTTGCCAATGGCAAGCATTTTTCTTGCAGGATGAAAAACAGGCTGAATGGCTATTTTGGCAGACAAATATCTCCTTGACCAGAGACTTGTTTTGAAAAATGAGTCAATTTTCAAGTGAATAAATCATCCACCTAAAAACTTATGCTCTCAGAATTTTTTTATCCCTCACAGGTGAGAAATGCTGGGCATTAGCCTAAGGCCATTTAGGCCATTTTTAGGGGCAAAACAAGTTGAGTGATTTTTTTGGTAGGCCAATATTTTCTTTACCATAGACTTTTTTTCAAAACGGAGCCAATGGTCAAGTGCATAAATCATCCACCTACAAGCTGATGCTTTCATAAATTTTTTATCCCTCACAGGTGAGAAATGGTGGGCATTTTCCCAAGGCTACTTAGTCTCATTTCTCAATACTTAACCAATTTTTCCAATGGCGAGCATTTTTCTGGCAGGGTGAAAAACAGGCTGAATGGCTGTTTTGGCAGGCAAATATCTCCTTGACCAAAGACTTGTTTTGAAAAATGATTTAATTTTCAAGTGAATAAATCATCCACCTACAAACTTATGCTCTCATAAATTTTTTATCCCTCACAGGTGAGAAATGGTGGGAATTTTCCTAAGGCCATTTAGGCTAGTTCTAGGTGCAAAACAGGATGAGTGGTTGTTTTGGCAGGCCAATATTTTATTTACCATAGACTTTTTTTCAAAACAAAGCCAATGGTCAAGTGCATAAATCATCCACTTGCAAGATGATGCTTTCGAAAAAAATTTATCCCTCACATGTGAGAAATGGTGGGCATTTTCCCAAGGCTACCTAAGCCCGTTCTTAAATACTTAGCCAATTTTGTCAATGGCGAGCATTTTTTTGGCAGGGTGCAAAACAGGGTGAATGGATGTTTTGGAAGGAAAATATCTCCTTAACCAGAGACTCGTTTTAAAAAATGAGTCAATGGTCAAGTGAATAAATCATCCACCTAGAAACTTATGCTCTCAGAAATATTTTATCCCTCACAAGTGAGAAATGGTGGGCATTTGCCTAAGGCCATTTAGGCCATTTCTAGGTGCAAAATAAGCTGAGTGGTTTTTTTTATCCCTCATGGGTGAGAAATGGTGGGCATTTTCCCAAGGCTACTTAGGCCCGTTTCTCAATACATAACCAATTTTTCCAATGGCGAGCATTTTTCTGGCAGGGTGAAAAACAGGCTGAATGGTTGTTTTGGCAGGTAAATATCTCCTTGACCAAAGACTTGTTTTGAAAAATGAGTCAATTTTCAAGTGAATAAATCATCCACCTACAAACTTATGCTCTCGGAATTTTTTTATCCCTCATAGGTGAGAAATGGTGGGCATTTTCCTAAGGCCATTTAGGCCATTTTTAGGTGCAAAACAAGCTGAGTCGCTGTTTTGGCGGGCTAATATTTTCTTTACCATAGACTTTTTTTCAAAACGGAGCAATGGTCAAGTGCATAAATCATCCACTTGCAAGCTGATGCTTTCAGAAATTTTTTGTCCCTCACAGGTGAGAAATGGTGGGCATTTTCCCAAGGCTACCTAAGCCGTTTTTAAATACTTGGCCAATTTTTCCAATGGCGAGCATTTTTCTAGTAGGGTGCAAAACAGGTTGAATGGATGTGTTGGAAGGAAAATATCTCCTTGACTAGAGATTCATTTTAAAAAATGAGTCAATGCTCAAGTGAATAAATCATCCACCTACAAACTTATGCTCTCGGAATTTTTTTATCCCTCATAGGTGAGAAATGGTGGGCATTTTCCTAAGGCCATTTAGGCTAATTCTAGGTGGAAAACAAGATGAGTGGTTGTTTTGGTAGGTCAATATTTTCTTTACCATAGATTTTTTTTCAAAACAGAGCCAATGGTCAAGTGCATAAATCATCCACTTGCA